>CAWUFW010008303.1:0-600000 GCA_963921515.1 Calotriton arnoldi
ACACCTTCTGTGGGGAGTACGCCAGCGCACCCCCGGTGCGGTCCAGGCACCTGAACCTGGACTTGAGGAGGCCAAAGGTACGCTCGACCACATGTCTGGTCCTCCCATGTGCCTCATTGTAGCGATCGTCTGCTGGGGTGCGAGGATTCCTCAATGGACTGAGCAGCCATGCCCCATTCGGGTACGCAGAGTCACCTGGGTGTGAGGGACACAGAGAACCATTGCTATTCCAACTGGACAGGGGACAGCATCGCACAGCCAGCACGCTACACCACTCCACATACTCACCGACAATACAGCCACGATCCTGTTGCAGATTGGACATCAGTCGTGGCAAGATGCTGTTGCGCATTACGTGTGCATCATGGGCCGAGCCTGGGAACTTTGCACACACGTGGGTTATCACCGTGTCCGCAAGGCACACCACTTGCACATTCAGGGAGTGCGTGTGCTTCCTGTTGCGGTACAGGTGCTCAGTGGCCTGTGGTGGAACAAGGCCAACATGTGTGCAATCAATGGCACCAACGACGTGTGGGATCCTGCCAAGGGCATAGAATGCACCCTTCACTGCCGCCAATTCACGAGCCCTGGGGAATCTGATGTACCTGTTTCGGTACAGCATCATGGCTGCCAGTACATCCCTCAGCACCTTGCTGAACATGGGCTGGGACATCCCTCCTCCACTGCCCACTGTGTGCTGGAATGACCCAGTGGCGAAGAAATGCATGGCGGCCATCACCTTAGCCGTGGGGGTGAATGCTGTCGGATACACCCTGCGGGGACGGAGATGGGGTTCCAACATGGCACACAGTCGATGCAGGGTTGGCCTGTCCAGCCGAAACTTCCTTATGACCTCAGTATCCTCCATGTCCGCCAGCAATTGGTATGGGCGGTCAATGTTCGGTCTCCGCCTAGGGAAGATGGCAGTGGACACATGTCAAAGCAACACAACACATAGCAATTTCGCATTCACATCACTGACATGACTGAGCAAGCACATGAGTCACAGCCCAGCTGTCAAGCAGGGACGGCACGGCCACAATACACTTACACAGGTCTCCCACCAATGGCAATGGCTAGTGATGCAAACCACTGCCATGGTCATGCACATGGGGATCTAGGCCCCAATGACTTGCGGGGCGTGCTGATGGGGACTGACTGCATATTCGTCAAGCGGGAACGCCACGGCAACATGTATGTCTGCTGAGCATGGCACTGCTTCCGAGGCTGGATGAGTATGGCACACGACGATGACGATGTGGGCACAGGCTGAGCGGCCAAAACAAGTGGGACCTGTGGCACGAGGGGATATGAGACAGTAGTAGGTGTCAGCACTGCACCCTATGTACAGCACTGTACGGATCACACCTCCCGAAACATTGACAGGTGTCCACATTGACAGCCCCATGCCAAGACGGCTGTGTGCTTGCAGTCACACGTCACAGGTGAGAGGTTACATTGCACGTGCCAGGTGGCAGACGTACATAGTGGGAGCTATCATGTGTGTGCATGTGTCTCCTGTTCAGGATCCACCAGATGGGCGCTGACTCTGTACTGACCATTGGACACAGCATGTTCCGTGGAAGGCTTGTGTGTGTGGGATGGTGGCACTGGATGTGCCTCCGTTGGGTGGGGGGCCATGCACAGGGCGGGTACGTCGATGATTGCGCATTGTTGTTCACGGTGGGTGCACCCACTAAGATGTGTTGCCCTGTGTACAATTCCTATGTCCGCATGATGATGGACTGTAGATGTGGGCAGACTACACATTGGTCGATGTGCTGTCTATGTGCATGTGCCTTCACACCAGGCACAGCTGCCCCTGCACATGTGACCCCTGCTGGACTCGCTGCTGGGTCTGTGGAGCTGATGCACCTTCTGTGCGTGGGGCGGACAGCTCACCTCACTTCCCTCATTGCGCATGTCATGACTTTGCCGCAGGTGACATGGATCATGGAGGGCCCACATGTACGCGTGGGTAGGCTACACATGTTTGTTCACTGGTCGCCACCCCCAGTCAGTGTTTCGAATGGGAAGGTTATTGTGCTGGTGGTATATTCGATGTGGCGGATGGGCGGGCCTAGGTGCGGGCTTACATTCCGGACATGGGGGGTAGTTGGATTGGCGACTAGTTGCAGTACACACGGGACACGTCTCTTCCTTTCCACATCTGGGTCATCCCTTGTACTCACTGACAGTGATACAGTCAGCTTCGCCCCAGCCCTCATGTCCTCCCCTCGCTCCCCCAATATGCATGTGCACCTGCGAGGCTAGCGCTTGCACAGGCAGCCCCAAGTTCGCACCAGAGAGGGCAAGGAGTGTATGTGTGGGTCCAGTTGCACGAGTGGGCTGTCTCAGGGTATGATGTGTGGCGGGACGCCGTCCACCTGCGTGGTGCCCCAAATGGAGACCCGGCCTGCATGGACTATGCATCACAGTCTTCGCCTTCCGGATCCGCCACCTGCGACACCCAGTGGCTGTGGCTGCCCTTGCGGCCAGGCCGCGTCCGTCTGTGACTGATGGCCCACACATTCACTCTTTGGCCTCTCTGGGGAGGGCTCGGGGGTGGTGGCGCACGCGCTTGCACTTAGTCGCAATGGCATGTGGCGTGGTTGGTATAATGGGCAATGGATGGGATGGTGCGAGCCACCTCCCGTGACGTCAGTGCTGCTCGTGCTGAGGTGCGTCCCCCTACACTTCCATTTGACTTGTGCCATGCTACACGTTGAGGTTCTATTGCCTGCGTGATATGACCAGGAGGAGCGCGAGGAGACCTCTCACACACCATGCTCCACTGCCATCCTGTGCCCTGGATCGCCTGTGCGGATTGACTATGTTGGGGTTACACCTGGTCGACTGGGGCTGTGTGTGCCTTGTCAAGGGGCATGGTGGGCGCACAACAGGATCCAGCTAGTCCACGGAGGGTGGGCTGACGTGTGCGCCTGGTTCCGCATTGTTCGTGTGCCCGGCTGCTGTGCACACACGTGTTCACTTCCCCCCCCGACAGGTGTCCTCTCACAATGCCCAGGGAAGCGGTGGTGTACTGTTCATGACCCCTCCCAACATGGCGTGCTCCAACTTGGCATGTGCGCATCTACCCGTCGCACCCACCCACCTGAGCACTGCGTCCATGCGACTTCACACGACACATGTGTGTCTTCCACAGTTGTGCTACTCATTTGCGTTGACATCCAATACCAGTGGACTACATGGTCATGTCACAACTGCCGTGTACTTCACATACTCTCATCCTCTCTCATTCGTACTTGTGAAATGAGTCAGCGGAGACAGTTTTGGTTTCAAACATTATATTGAGTCTTCTGTCCTCGGTGATGCAGTATAGTGGACACTACTGGCAGCGGAATACATGTTGAGGATATACTGAGCATGATTACAAATGGGATAGGGTGTGGGGTTACATGTGATTGGCTGTTGCATGTGGGATGTGGGCTTCAGAGTTACATCTGCTTGGCCAAGGCTGTGCTAATGTACATTTACGTATAGCTGCGGAGCTGCGGACTTTGACACAGACGGTATACAAGTAGCCTACCAGACCGCTTGGCATCATGGGCACAGTCCATCTCAGTTCCATGTGACAGGTTTGCTGCGGTTGTTCCTCATGCACGCGTGCATGTGAGATGACATCAGGGCATGTGCTTGCGTGCAAGCAGCGGCGTGCCACTTGTTGTTGCAATGTGGTGGTTACTGGACATGTCACAGTCACTGGGGTCGTGTTGTTGTTGTTTGCACTTGTCGTCCGTGCAAAGGTCCTGGTATGGGATTCCCGGGGCGGGGGTGGGAGGGGTGCAGCACCCACAGACTCCAGGCGACCTATTCATGTCCACTGAGCGGTGTGTGTGTCCATGGGCGCTGGATCCATGTCGTGTCCTGGTTGTTCGTGCAGTTCCGTCCATGTGGGTGCGATACACAGACCCCATGCCACTGCCTCCCACGATGCATGCGGTGTTCCTGGATGTGATGGGGAACAGTGTGCATGTCCCGGTCATTTCCGATGTCATGGCGATGTCGTTGATGGTGTGGTAATTGTTGCCGGTCGTTTGGTATGGCTGTTGTGGTGGTGACTGGCCAGTCCCTGCGGAAGCTAAGCATGGGTGCGGGGTTGGACATCATAGGTCAATCGGGGAACCTGCGTTGGGGTCCGACGAATTTACAGGTTGTCAGGTATGCGATGCCGTCCAGCAGGGCTTCCATGTCATTGGTGGTGTTTATGTTTGCCAGCCAATGTAGCGGATGGTGGCTGTCAAGGTGTTGTTCGTAAGTTGTCCCTTGGAGGACCATGATGGGGCATGCTGGGTGACATTCGATGTAGCTGTGCTCGATGATCCGTCGTGTGGAGGCACAGTGGTCCCATTTCAGTGCGGGTGCGATGTTGGCCACATACGCCATGCCCCCATAGGCAGAGCAGGCCCTGTCGTGTGCGTCCAGAGGGAGGAGTAGTGCTAGCAGGTCCGCCTTTAGACATGCCGGGTTGGAGAGACACATTTCCACGGGATGCTGGTAGGGACACCTCCGACAGTAGAAGACGGGTATGACGCAGCTGAACAATGTGATGCGGTAAGTCAGTCGGTAACTTACGTTCAGCAGGGACAGGAGTTCGCATCCCAATATATGTGTCAGGTTGGTTTTGTACAGCTTGACCTGTCCGGCGTAGTTGGGTAGGTGTGTTGCGGTTGCCATTTTGCAGCGGTGCATTGTGGTGGCGTGCTCCGGCTGTGTGTGCAGTCTGCAATGTGCACGCTCCGAGGTTGCTGTGAGCTCTGTGTAGTCGTAGGGAGACAGGACTTGTGTTCTGTTGGCTTGTGCGGAGGACACGGGCCCTCATCCCACATGCTTCTCAGACAGTTCAAGGTCAGTGATGTGTGACTCCTTCCAATTAACTTGCATGGGGCCGACATGGGGGAGTGTTTTCTTTATTCTTTCCCGTCCGTTGTGTTCTTCTGTGATATGCGCTATCTGCCCTGTGGTCGGTCTCCTCTGCATGCCTGTGTTGGTCTTTTATTGGACAATGGCTGTATTCACCGGCTTCTTTCGTAGGGCTGTGGTTTCGGAGTTGGAATGGAAGGTCATTCAGTGCTGTCTGCTCTCCCTTGTGTGGGCGGCAGGCTGCCTTTCCGCTCTGCGTTGGGCCTTGTGTGTGAGTGTTATTCTTGGGCCACCTGTTGTCGGTCCCCGGGCTCTTTGGTGTTCCGTTTTGTATGTCTTGTTCATATGTGCAGGGTGGTATGGGTGTTTCAGTGTGGTACTGGCGTTCCTCTTCCCGAAGGAGCCCTGCTTCTCCTAGTTGGTGTTGCCGCCGCTGTGTGCTTCGCCATGTTTGTTGCACTGGGGTGTGTCCTGCTGTTGCGTGACTTCACTGACATGTGTGCGTCGGTTGTGTGACGTTGGGTGTTGTCCGTGAATTGGGCGTTGGGGACATGTCTGTGGCAGGCCTGTCACGTGTCATGTGCATTCGGGGTGGGGCTGGTGTGTGTGCTGCTTGGTTGTGTCCCTGTGTCTGTGTGCGACGCATGCATGGCGCTGCGGTTGGCCTCTGCGTTGTGCGCATGTGTGGCAGCGTCATCGCCGCTTTGGGGCCGTGACGGGGTGGTTGGTTCCTAGTCCCAGGTGGTGTGTACACATGTGTTACGAGATGTTACAATTTGGCCTGTGTGTCATATGTGGATGCTATGGTAGATGTGTCGTGTACACGCGGGGGTGGGGGTTGTCCGCTTTTTCCGCCCTTGCACTGTGTGCGCTGTTTGCGTGCACTTGTTGTATGTGTACCTACCTGCGTCTTCGCGGTACGTTGCGTCCTTGGTGGTGCATCAGATAAAGCATAGGGAGGGCCTGCAGTGCTGGATTCATGCTCGGGGGTGCCGCTTCTTCGGTGTCCGTGCTCGGCGTTCGTGTTACCGCTTCGGTTTGACGTACGGTGTCTCTTAGCCGTGGGTTCAGTTTGTGTGCGGCATCGTAATTTGTACGCCGGGCGGTACGTGTTTCGTCGGACGGTGTGTGTCAATTGCGCTGCGCCGCTGCGTGTACGGGCGCACTTTGATGGCGGACGGTGTCGCTGGCTTGCCGGCGGTGTTTGGCTGACTTTTCTCATCGTAATCGGGCGGGCGTGTGGACTGCTGCGTGCAGGCGGTAACTGGTGGTTTTTGCATCCGCCAGCACGGCGGTGGTGCTTCCGCCCGACATCCTAATGGGCCCCTTTATTATAATTAAATTACTTCCCACCCTATTCCCCTATAAACCCACAACCTGCTCCTAAAAAAAATAACACAATTAACATAATTACCAATTAATTAATTAATAAAAATTGTCAACGAATTAATAATTAGTTAATAATGAAAATATAAATTAAATAAATATTAATAAATTAAAATTATTAATAATTTGATTATTTTTAAATTACTTCCCACCCTATTCCCCTATAAACCCACAACCCGCTCCTAAAAAAAAACAATTAACATAATTACCAATTAATTAATTAATACAAATTAACAACCAATTGATAAATAATTAATAATAAATTAATTCCCACAATTTACACTATAAAATCAAAATTAAATAAATACTAATAAATAAAAAATAATAATTAATTTATTATAATTAAATTACTTCCCACCCTATTCCCCTATAAACCCAAAACCCGCTACAAAACGCAAAATGTAATTAACATAAAATTAATAGCTCCTAAAAATTGAACACATACATTAAAAAACAAAAGCAATACTTATACAAAAAAAAATATCACATACTTTTAAAATGCATACTAAAATACATAACTAATTTAAAAATCGATATTTTAAACAACTATATTTTTGCAAACGATATTACTAACTTCGATATTTTCAAAAACAATATTTCTTACCTTAAAGTCTATATTCTTGACAACGAAATTCTTGCTGTTGATATTTCGGTATCACAATATTTCCAACTCGGTATTAGTGTAGGTCGATATTTGCAACTCGATATTCTGTGTGTGCACCGATGGTTCACCTTATCATGACATTCCATTGATGACAACACCACAAACTCATAGACAATAGCCAATAAAAAACAAAGCTAAACAACAAGTTAGGGAAATCCTGGAACAACTTGAATACCAAGGTACAATAGACAGTTGCACCTCTTCAATGAATAATCCTTTATTTTTGCTAATTAAACCAGATCATTCATATCCTCTAGTATTAGATTATAGACATTTAAACACAGCTACACGCACATTTGCAGGACAAAACACACACAGTGGCACACTAATGAGTACCATTGTGTGGAAGAAACACAAAACAACACTAGAAATCTCAAATGGTTTTTTCTGCCAAAATATAGCACCTGGCAGTAGATATTTGACACCATTCAGTGCGCCAGGTTCTCAGAAACAATTCTGCAGTTTACCCCAAGGTTATAAGGATAGGCCTGGGCTGGTCTCAGCCAGAGTTACAGAACTACTTAAAAATTTTAATGATCAGGCATTGACCTTTGTCAATGACGTATATTTGATGGAAGATGACCTTATGGAACACTTGACCGTAGTAGACCGCATAATCCTGGGGATTTCACACATGGGCTACAAATTTAATTTAAAAAGATCAAAAATTGCCAACCTCAGTGTCCTATTTTTGGGATATGAGTTGTCGAGTGAGGGCAAAAGCCTGGAGTCCCATCTTTAAAAAGATTTCAATCCATATTAGGATTTCTAAATTTTGGCAGAACATGCATTCCAGATGACGCAGAATGGGTCAAACCATTCTACGACCTGATATGTCCAGACTTTTCAAGCACGCACTTGACACAGAAACATAAAACATTTTAACATTCCATTCAAGCTGACATGATAGCTTCCAAACACGTACACACACATGTAAACACAACAAACCTGATGATCTTTGTAATCGCGGGTACATCAGGGTACACAACGAAGGTGACACAGTACCAATAGCATTTAAATTGCATTTATATACCAATGCTGAAAAGCGTTTTGCTCCTACCGAAAAAGTACTGACAACAGTACCGACTACAGTAGTGAGAGAGCGAGCCCTGGCTTAGGGGAAACGCATAATTGTTGTGACCCCGGTACGCCTCTAGAGGAGGTACCAGAGCAAGCATTCCAAGTGCTAAAGCTGTACATCCACGATGGATGCAATGGGCTAACTCACTGACTTCAACAGATGTAGTTTACAGATTCAATTCTACACTACAGACACAAGCCTTTCTGCAGTATGAACAACAATATCCTCTGTCTAATGAAATAAGGCCTCTAGATCGCTTTGATTACACCATTTATACTGATGATTCTGCTCAGACTGTCGTAAGGACAAAGCACCAATACTCAGCGGCATGCACAATAGGAAAGGGTGTATGCATGATCGAGAATTCCATCCTAAGAAAACCTACATGCAGTCACTCTGTGATTGCACAGCACAGCTTGCAGAATTAAAGGTTCTAGTACTGACACTACAGAATATGGATGCTGAATTTCCCACACTTATAGTGTGTGATTTATATCATTGTGTGCAGTCATATAAAGAATATCTACTTTATTTAAGCCAGAATGGATTCAGAGAGTCAAAAGGCTGCGCAGTAAAGCACATGCTGTTTTAGGGAACAGGTGGCAAAGCTGAAAGAATGCTTGCCATGGACTGATGTCATTCATACACTGAGCCATCAACGAGTTGGCATTCATGTTGCTGGAAATTCCATGGCTGATGAAGCCACAAAAGCAACAGCTCGTATTGCCGCAGTTGCTGCAATCACTCGTTCTAGTACGAGGATAGACAGAGACATCATGGTGGCCGTCAGTGCTTCTCGCAATGACACACACCTGCAGAAAGGCTTTCCACTCAAGTACTCATAGGGGTCGATTCCGATCCCGGCCAGAAGTGCACCTAACAGTATTCGTCTGGAAAAAAAACCAGCCGATTGCGTGTTTCCCGACTGATTCGAACATTCGTCCGGACGAACAAGTACGATGCGTATAACAACCCAGTTTCCGAGCGAGCCGTACTTACCCAATTCAGCTCCTGTTCCCCGCCCAAGCCGGATCCGTAAACGCCGAATCGAGTCGTACGGAAGCAAATACACAGCACCTTCCAGCCGGACGAGTACGATGCGCACTCCGTACGCGCCGAACCCGTCGCTACGTCCGGGACGTTTGAGCATCCGGACGAGCCGCACATAAGCTCCGTTTCGCGCCACAAGACGATCCACGGCTACGAGACGAACAAGCCTGCTACGAGAACGACTCAAAGACACGAGAAACCCGAACGAGACGATCCAAGCATGAATCCCATTGCGCAGGTCCTACCTATACTCTACATCTATTACCGGGACCGGCACGGACGCGTACGGCGCAGACGGTAAGTCAAACACCAACAATACAAACAAACGACACGTACCCGAAATATGTCACACACACATAGGGATGCACAAATGACGTACACTAGCAACAGCAGAGCCATAGGGGTGGGATGGCCATCACCAATGAGATACACACCCATAGGGGGCTGGATGCCTGTCACTACTACCATCCCCACCCTTAGGGGGATGGATGCCTGCCACTACCACCACCCCACTCAGGGGGGGCTGGATGCCTGTCACCACTACCATCCCCACCCTTAGGGGGATGGATGCCTACCACTACCACCACCCCTGCTCAGGGGTGGCTGGATGCCTGCCACTATCACCACCCCACTCAGGGGGGGCTGGATGCCTGTCACTACTACCATCCCCACCCTTAGGGGGATGGATGCCCATCACTACTACCATCCCCACTCATAGGGGGCTGGATGCCTGCCACTACCACCACCCCAGTCAGGGGGGGCTGGATGCCTGTCACTACTACCATCCCCACCCTTAGGGGGCTGGATGCCTGCCACTACCACCACCCCACTCAGGGGGTTCTGGATGCCTGTCACTACTACCATCCCCACCCTTAGGGGGATGGATGGCCACCACTACCACCACCCCTACTCAGGGGGGCCTGGATGCCTACCACTACCACCACCCCTACTCAGGGGGGGCTGGATGCCTACCACTGCCACCATCCCTACTCAGGGGGGGCTGGATGCCTGCCACTACCACCACCCCTACTCAGGGGGGGGCTGGATGCCCGTCACTACTACCATCCCCACCCTTAGGGGGCTGGATGCCTGCCACTACCACCACCCCACTCAGGGGGGGCTGGATGCCTGTCACTACTACCATCCCCACCCTTAGGGGGATGGATGCCCATCACTACTACCATCCCCACTCATAGGGGGCTGGATGCCTGCCACTACCACCACCCCACTCAGGGGGGGCTGGATGCCTGTCACCACTACCATCCCCACCCTTAGGGGGATGGATGCCTACCACTACCACCACCCCTACTCAGGGGTGGCTGGATACCTGCCACTATCACCACCCCACTCAGGGGGGGCTGGATGCCTGTCACTACTACCATCCCCACCCTTAGGGGATGGATGCCCATCACTACTACCATCCCCACTCATAGGGGGCTGGATGCCTGCCACTACCACCACCCCAGTCAGGGGGGGCTGGATGCCTGTCACTACTACCATCCCCACCCTTAGGGGGCTGGATGCCTGCCACTACCACCACCCCACTCAGGGGGTGCTGGATGCCTGTCACTACTACCCTCCCCACCCTTAGGGGGATGGATGCCTGCCACTACCACCACCCCACTCAGGGGGTGCTGGATGCTTGTCACTACTACCATCCCCACCCTTAGGGGGATGGATGGCCACCACTACCACCACCCCTACTCAGGGGGGCCTGGATGCCTACCACTACCACCACCCCTACTCGGGGGGGGCTGGATGCCTACCACTACCACCACCCCTACTCAGGGGTGGCTGGATGCCTGCCACTACCACCACCCCTACTCAGGGGGGGCTGGATGCCCGTCACTACTACCATCCCCACCCTTAGGGGGCTGGATGCCTGACACTACCACCACCCCACTCAGGGGGGGCTGGATGCCTGTCACTACTACCATCCCCACCCTTAGGGGGCTGGATGCCTGCCACTACCACCACCCCACTCAGGGGGGGCTGGATGCCTGTCACTACTACCATCCCCACCCTTAGGGGGATGGATGCCCATCACTACTACCATTCCCACTCATAGGGGGCTGGATGCCTGCCACTACCACCACCCCACTCAGGGGGGGCTGGATGCCTGTCACCACTACCATCCCCACCCTTAGGGGGATGGATGCCTACCACTACCACCACCCCTACTCAGGGGTGGCTGGATGCCTGCCACTATCACCACCCCACTCAGGGGGGGCTGGATGCCTGTCACTACTACCATCACTACCCTTAGGGGGATGGATGCCCATCACTACTACCATCCCCACTCATAGGGGGCTGGATGCCTGCCACTACCACCACCCCAGTCAGGGGGGGCTGGATGCCTGTCACTACTACCATCCCCACCCTTAGGGGGCTGGATGCCTGCCACTACCACCACCCCACTCAGGGGGTGCTGGATGCCTGTCACTACTACCATCCCCACCCTTAGGGGGATGGATGGCCACCACTACCACCACCCCTACTCAGGGGGGCCTGGATGCCTACCACTACCACCACCCCTACTCAGGGGGGGCTGGATGCCTACCACTACCACCACCCCTACTCAGGGGGGGCTGGATGCCTGCCACTACTACCATCCCCACCCTTAGCGGGCTGGATGCCCATCACTACTACCATCCCCACTAATAGGGGGCTGGATGCCTGCCACTACCACCACCCCAGTCAGGGGTGCCTGGATGCCTGTCACTACTACCATCCCCACCCTCAGGGGGCTGGATGCCTGTCACCACTACCATCCCCACCCTCAGGGGGCTGGATGCCTACCACTACCACCACCCCTACTCAGGGGGGGCTGGATGCCTGCCACTACCTCCACCCCTACTCATAGGACGGGTAATGCATGACACAACCAGCATACTCCCACATAAGGAATGTCTGAAAATTACATCCCCCCAACACCATGACAAGCTTGTGTAGTCTGTGACAAATGCCTACAACACTGAACATGACATTGAACATACAATGTGACCCCCTAGCACATGTGTCACACATAAATGTGTGTGGCCTCCACAATGCAAGCCGACCATGGCCACTGTGGCAATGGGGTTGAACACCCCATCACCACAGCGACCAAAAGGTAGGTGTGGGGTCCATAGCTGATGCACCTTTTGAACAGTGTGGCAATGGGGCCCAAAGCCCCATCACCACAGTGACCAAAAGGGAAGTGTGGGGTCCATAGCTGATGCACCTTTTGAACAGTGTGGCAATGGGGCCCAAAGCCCCATCACCACAGTGACCAAAAGGGAAGTGTGGGGTCCATAGCTGATGCACCTTTTGAACAGTGTGGCAATGGGGCCCAAAGCCCCATCACCACAGTGAGCAAAAGGGAAGTGTGGGGTCCATAGCTGATGCACCTTTTGAACAGTGTGGCAATGGGGCCCAAAGCCCCATCACCACAGTGACCAAAAGGGAAGTGTGGTGTCCATAGCTGATGCACCTTTTGAACAGTGTGGCAATGGGGCCCAAAGCCCCATCACCACAGTGATCAAAAGGGAAGTGTAGTCTGGGTAAAAGCTGCCAAAGCCAAACTGCATGGATGATTCCTGGTCACACAACAACAAACACGTCAGTGGCATAGTAGTGCTTGTGTCCCATAGCAACATAGATTGGGTGAGGCAAACAGTGCAGTGCAAATAAAACATACCTTTGGCCATGTGCATACAAACATCACCCATGGGGGCTCACATCGTCAACATTCACATATAACATAATGACAGAAGTGACCATCATAATGCAGACCCACATATCTGCACCAATGGACACACAAATGTAGATATCCTAGGGAGACTGTAGCTGTCAGGTGAACAAATACCATACCATGTCAGCAATGGGACATACAAACCATGATTATTGTGCTGACTGATGACCTAGGAGTCCCAGGGACAGCAGGGGAAAGCCACCAAACAACATACAGCCAATGGCACACTCAAGATATGCCAATGCAGTGGTGCAAATGCACAACCAGGCAGACCCACACTGCATATCAAACACAACAGGTGATGGGGGTGTGTGCCAGTGTCCCCAGGCAACCACACAACACATGAGGAGGCCTGAATTCCAATTACACAGATGTGTATACAGTGCCATACAAAAGTAACTCATGGATTGGATTCCCCTATGTGGGCAAAGAGGCATTGTTAGATGAGAGGGTGCCCAAATTACACATGTCACACAAGCTTGTAGGAACTGCAACTAACACAGCAAGAGACAGACCCACCACAGCACTACCCCCAGGGACCCCATATTGTGCTGACACTAGCCTGCATGATAATCCCACTGTGATGACAATGTCAGATGTCGTTCACACTGTGAAACCCAGCCATGTGTCCTGAGCAACTAACTACCATCACACCTACACAAGCTCCAATCAATCAGCACGGCCTGCCAGCCAAGGCCAATATGGAGGTAGGGGTCTGGCCGTGCAACATTCACTTTTGCACACACTCAACACCACACACCCTGATCTCCACCAATGTGCAGCAGTGAAGCTCACATGGACTGGTGACATTGCACATGCACCCATGACAATCCCAGGGGTGGTGGGGGGAACTAAGGTGCAGAAACCCATCACACATGGCCAGTCAACAAGACTCGTGAATGTCTGACACACTGCACACTACGCGGTACATGGGCATGACGTGAAATCCACCACAATCAATGGGATCCTGGCCATAGTCACACACCAATGAAGAAGACAAGGTGACACACAAAGAACACACGTACACAACTTCCAACATTGCAGCTCTGACCCTGAGGAGTGGCAGCAGTCACACACACAACGTGTCACAATCACTGAAAGCTACCATAGACTGTAAATTACATGACATGTGTAACCAACAAGTGCCAAGGGGAATCCTGAATGTGTCCATCTGCGTTTGCCCACATCCCCAGCCCTGACAACAAAGACAACCTGGGATGACAACCTGATGAACCTTAGTTAGCCATGCACCCACATCCCGGAGTAACCAGGTCCAAGATGCTTGATGAACACAGAACAACTCAGCAAGCATCAGAAACAGGAACATCCGTAGGGACACAGCCTGTGTAGGAAAAGGGAAGGGTACACGCACAGACATGCTTACACAACACAAAACACGGGCCCAGGCAATGTCACGGGATTAAACACTGCCATGAGGGCACTCCACTGCTGTGGAAGGTCCGCTGTGCCAAGCCTTGTCTGTGCACGACTCAATCATGTCGGCAGAACACACGGTCAGTGAGTCAACAACTACAACACACTGAAGGCTCTGCTCACATCAGCCTGGGTACGGGAGTGTCACGTCAGTCATCTGCATACACCCAAAACACGTGTCAAGCAAGGTGCACTGTATACACTGATGAGTCCTTCAACATTGGTGTGCTAAACTGCATGTCCAGTGGAGATGGGCACACAGTCAGGGAAATAGGAACATTGAACAGTGGTAAGCCCACCAGATGTGCATCACTGTAAGACAAAGATGTTAATTTACAAATGCAAAACATACATCCCTGTGTCATATGCTGAACATCACACCCTCAGACTGCAGCAGAGGATGCCATAGATCCAGGCTACAACAGGACACACATCCCATGGACCACATGGAGTCCATCACTGCAACACTTCATTTCCCTGATCTGAACACTATTACAACTGCAAATGCATGATGATAACCATGTACATCATGTACATCAAAAGAAAAACCACAAGTAAACAAAAATATGCTTTATTCAGCAAATGTCACTAAAAAATCAGAAGTCCAAATTAAAGTAAGGCCAATGGCCAGTCCAAATACACAGTCCCAACAGGGTGATATGTGACAACTTGTCACCCATTGCTTGCCTGCACTGTTAGGGACAGGGGACATCCCCCTTGGAGGGGCATACAAGGGGCAGGCCAGGCACCGCAGGGACAGGATCAGGGGATGCCAGAGTGAGGCAGTCAGGGGTGGTGGGTGCAGGAGTGTCACCAGCAACTGCAGTGGAGGTGTCTGACTCAGGGGGGGCCGGCACCACTGCAGTGCCCGAGTCAGACAGGGTGGTTGTGGACTCCACTGCAGTGCATGCCTCCAAGGGAGTGGAAGGGGGGCAGATGAGGTGGGCAGGACAGAGGGGGGACCCGGTCTCCACACCAGTGGCACAAACAGGCTGAGCATCTGGGTTGGGGGTGGAAGAGCAAGTGGCAGGGGGGAGGGCCTAAGCAGTTTGGGGATGCGGTATCGGTGTGTGGAGGAACCTGGGGCAGGGTGTGGTGGTGGAACCTGTGGAGTGGTGGCCTGGGGGATGGAGGAGAGAGACTGGGTGGTGGAGCTGCATGGTGGTGGGGTCTTGCCCTTCCTGGTCCGGGGGGACTTCCGAATGGGGTCCTCAGTCTGTCTGCGCCTGGGGGAGGGTGTCCGGGGGCGAGGGGCACTCCCCTCTGTGTGGGTGGACTTCCTCTTCCCCCGGTATGCCGGATCTGCAGGATCGGAGGGGAAGAGGCCGAGGTCACACAGGAAGACCTGCTGTATAGGTGGGGTTGCAGGTGAGGCAAGGGAAGGGGTCTTGGAGGGAGAGGATTTGGAGGACTGCGGAGTGACTGTGGATGCCTGTGTGTGTGTCTGTTCCCCATCCCCTGTGTGTGTGGTATCTGTCCCCTGAGGATACGTGTGTGAACACACGTATGGCCTTTATTTTGGGTGTGTCTGTGCTGCTCGTGTCTGTGTGCTTGGGTGAATGTGCAGGTGTGCATGTGCTTTGGACAGGTAGGGTGCCAGGAAGTGTGGATGGGGCAGAGGTAGGAGGTGGGAGGGACTGCTGGAGGAGGGACACTGCTGCCATCAGGGAGGAGTCCATGGACTTATTGCTCCTCTGTAGGGCAGACATACCCGTCGAGATGCCCTCCATGAACGACACCAGCTGTGTCAACAGAGTGGTGTGTGCATGGAGGACACTCAGCATTGCTGTCTGCCCTACATGGAGCTGCCGAAGTAGGTACACAGACTCCTCATTCAGGGCAGCAGGGGACACAGGGGCAGGGGGTGCGGTGCCTGGCACGAAGGAGACACGCTCCCGAACACGGGAGCCTCCACGGACGTCTGGAATTGGAGCCAATGGGAGGGCGGTGCTGGTGGTGGTGGTGGCGGGGCCAGACAGACGTGGGTGTGGTGTGGTGTGGTGTGGTGTGGTGGCTGCTGACACCCGCCTCCACAAGGGAGTCATCTTCCGAGCTGCTGTGGTCCTCAGCTGAGGTGGATGGTGCTTAGGACTCCTCGGTGTGGCTCCCCTCACCCTCCGTGCCACTGGGTCCCTCTGACCACTCATCGGATGCTGAGCCAGTCTGGCTCCGCTGCTCCTCCTGGTCCGTGGAGCTGTCCCCTCCTGTGGCTGTGGATGTATCTGCAAACAATTAGGGAAACAGACAAACAACAGTCACCTGCACTGACCGCACACACCACAGTAAGTACAGCACTTACAGAGCCAGCCCTGGCATCCTTAGTAGAACATTGCCAAAACTCCTCACACAGATTTGGAGAAGCCAATTGTCAGTCTGATGGTCAACCATGGGACTCACACCCCTCCTGCCCTTGCACCCATCTGTCTGGTGCCTGTCTGATGGTAAGACCCCAGTGTGGACACATGCACCACCTACACAGTTGTTGGACATTGCAGGGAACACAGTGAAGTATGTGAACATGCACACATCACATCTCTTGCCACTGAGTCAGTGCAGGTGTCCGGAGAAAGGGATGGCCAGAGTCTAAATAGAAATGCATGTGATGCATACCAGCACCAGACACCATGATGCACCCATGTCCGGATAGTCCATGCCACAATGGGGTGCATGTTGCACATGTCACTCCCCTGCAGGTTCCTTCTTAGGAAGTTTAATGCCATGACACAGGCATGCCTGCAAAGTCATACATCACTGCCTCCAGTCACATGGCCATGGCAGCCTGCCTACAACAGTCTGCACTGTGTCACAATCCTAGGACATGGGGAATGCAAGTTATGTAACTGACAAGTGCACATGTCCATCCCCCACACATCACATCAACTGAACTAGTATTTGTCCACGTCATGCCAATTGGACATATGGGGGACATGAAACACAACTCCCAGAACCTGAGCACCTCACAGTGTGCTGTGAATGAATAACAGCTGCCTGAAAGTCACAGTCGCATACACCTGTGTGCACAGTCAAGTGATCAAACATCTATAAGTCACAGAAGTATCGTCTCACATGGTCACATCTCAGATGGCATGCTGAACCCTAACCGACAAACATACCAGTAGTCCTGACAACGAAGCCACAGCACACTGACACAGAGGCAGACACCTGAGGGAACATGTCACTGATCACAACATGTCAGATGATCCACGGGAGTGGGAATACAGAGTCGATTGTATGCCCTGGAGTAGGCATGACTGTCCAGATGCACCTGTAAGAGAGATGAGTCCTGGACAGTAGGCAGGTGTCTAAGCATGTGTGACACACTTGATATACATACTCCTGAGGCCCAAACATTGTTCCCACCCACAGCATGGGGGTGTGCCAAATACCCCAGGGACATGTGGTGAATCAGATCAGCAAGTGGACCACATATCAAAGTTACACCCAGATTACATGTCAGGGCTTGGGCATTGTGTGAGCAATTGACCCACCCATGAATCCCACAACATAATCACCGGAACAAATGCTGTCCCCCACCTGGAGCAAAGCAAAGTGCAATGACACAGTCCCCAAGTGACACAATTTCCTGACTGTAAGGGCCACACATATGCGTATCAGATGAGGAGTGGGCATGTCACAATAGAGGGACATGGGTCCTGGACCACAAGACTGATGTACTGTGGAAGTTTAACCAGGCCAGAGGAGGGCACATAGCATGTCAGACAAAGTGCACAGTGCTGTCATGGACTCACCCCCTCCTTGCTGCTGTCTGGCCTTCAGCTGCCCATCCAGGTCAGGGAAGACCACTGCCAGGATCCTGAGCATGTGGGGGGTCAGGGTCCGGTGTCCGCCCCTCCTGCGAGGAGGCGACAGCTTCAGCTGGACCCTTGCGATCCTCCGGGTCCAGCCTCGAAGGTCCTGCCACTTCTTCTGGCAGTTGCGGATCCTGGCGCTTGTAGTCCCCCACGGATCTTACTGCCCGGGCGATGGTCAGCCAGATTTTCTGCTTCTGGTGGGCATCAACCTGTGAGGATGACAAAGTGAAAATGCCATTACTACACATGCAACATATCCTTGCATCACACAGTTGGATATACATGTCTCAATCACTGGGGCACATGATGTACACAGGCAGTGCAACGATGGCTATGAACAGTTTGCCAGCAGGTACTACATGGTATCATTGCATGGAAAGTAAACCTTGTTGGAATGCACTGTTACTGCACTGTACCTGTTCAGTGCATGTAACTACACACTTTGGGGGCTCAGAACTACTCAGTGAGCATGCTAGCCAGTGGTGTGCACACTGTAAGTCCTGCTAGTCAGACAACATGCAAAATTAGTAAGGCAGTGGACAGCACACTCACCTGCTCCCCTGGTGTCCCATACAGCTTGCTGTACTGTGGAAGGAGGCTGTCCAGCAGGGCCTGGTTCTCCTCAAGGCTGAAGGCTGGGGCTCTCTCCACAGTACGTGTCATTGCAGTAGCCAGAGGATGCAGAGACAGCAGCAGTGTTGGTGGCAGATGTTGTCCTGGAGCATGTAGTGCAGGCAAGTGAGCTCTCAGGGGAACAGCCAGCATTATATGTGTGCTGCAGAGGCAGATACTGTCCCATGTGTCCAAAGTGATAGGTCCAAGTCGTTTGCATCTTCTGAATCTGACCAATCCATGGAATAGCAGCACTAATACACGCCCACAGCATCCTTCAAAAGTCCAAGTTCATGACACCCATGATTTTGCAATATTGTTGTGGCTGGCCAACTGAATTCACTGCATCAGACTCGTTGAAGCTTCGAATACGCGTCCGTTGCCATGCCAGGCCCCAGCCAACGCGTGCGCACCGTTCGATCCATTGCTGTACAACGCGTATTTCGGGATACAACGCGTACCCGCTCACAACAGATGCAATGGGCCGGCCGGGCACACCGATCGGTCCATTGCTGTACAACGCGTATTACGGGATACAACGCATACCCGCTCACAACAGATGCAATGGGCTGGCCAGGCACACCAATCGGTCCATTGCTGTGCAACGCGTACCCGCTCACAACAGATGCAATGGGCCGTGCGGGCACACCGATCGGTCCATTGCTGTACAACGCGTACCCGCTCACAACAGATGCAATGGGCCGGCCGGCCACACCGATCGGTCCATTGCTGTACAACGCGTATTTCGGGATACAACGCGTACCCGCTCACAACAGATGCAATGGGCCGGCCGGGCACACCGATCGGTCCATTGCTGTACAACGCGTATTACGGGATACAACGCGTACCCGCTCACAACAGATGCAATGGGCCGGCCGGGCACACCGATCGGTCCATTGCTGTACAACGCGTATTTCGGGATACAACGCGTACCCGCTCACAACAGATGCAATGGGCCGGCCGGGCACACCGATCGGTCCATTGCTGTACAACGCGTATTACGGGATACAACGCGTACCCGCTCACAACAGATGCAATGGGCCGGCCGGGCACACCGATCGATCCATTGCTGTACAACGCGTATTACGGGATACACCGCGTACCCGCTCACAACAGATGCAATGGGCCGGCCGGGCACACTGATCGGTCCATTGCTGTACAACACGTATTACGGGATACAACGCTGCACCCGCCACAACAGATGCAATGGGCCGGCCGGGCACACCGATCGGTCCATTGCTGTACAACGCATACCCGCTCACAACAGATGCAATGGGCCGGCCGGGCACACCGATCGGTCCATTGCTGTACAACGTGTACCCGCTCACAACAGATGCAATGGGCCGGCCGGGCACACCGATCGGTCCATTGCTGTACAACGCGGACCCGCTCACAACAGATGCAATGGGCCGGCCGGGCACACCGATCGGTCCATTGCTGTACAACGCGTACCTGTACAGGTCAGTCGCATATGTCACCATGCTTGTCACTGGTGAACGTATGCCAGCCACATATACCTGCCAGAGACTCAGGGGCACACCTACAACACCACACCCAGTCCACACTGTTTCCTAAGGCATGTAAGGCTGCATTACCTTTTCTGTGTATGGGGGTTAACATGTGGTTTCTGTGGTGGCACTTTCGGGCAGCCACACCCAGGCTGTGCATGTGTTAATGGGGACAGGGTCCTTTGTGTGTTGTGCACATGACCACTGTGCTGTGCAACAGTTCATTTCGGAGCATGTGGCATGGTCACATTTCCAGGTTGTGTATGTGTGTGACATGTCACATACCCCCAGGGTCCCATGGGGGAAGGCATGTACGTCACAGGGTGACCCATTGCCACAATAGTGATGTCCCTCCACAGTCTGTGTGCATGTTGTGTTTCAGATGTCTCTGATTCCATGTGCACGATGGGAGACAGTCTCCACATCAACGTTGTTTGTGCATGGACTTTGATGTTGTGCGTCACTGGCGTCCATGTCTGTCCTGCGTAGGCGACAGGGGCCACTACCTGTGGGAGTCATGTTTGTTTTTCTGACGTGTACATGATACGCCATGTAATGCCAGTGTCCATGTGGCAAGACAGGGTCACTGGGAATCTACCTGTCAATGAGCTGTGATGCCTGTGGCGCATCTGTCCAGACATGTCACTGTGGTGTGTGTGTGGAACGTGACAGCAGTAAATGGGTACTGTGACACAGCCTAATGGTTTCCCATAGCACAACCTGGAACCTGTTGTCCACACATGTTGTACTGAGAAGTTAGATGATGGCCATGTAGGTGCGAGTTATGTCCGAACAGAACGCCACACACATCAAGTACTTGTGTCTCGTAATGATGTATCATGTGAAATTGAGTATGGTGAATGGCATATATGTGGGGTGACTGACAATCTTTCTTTCCTCAACCTATGCACTGCAGGGCTCCAGCTGTCCATAGACCATTCCCTGACCTGGCAACGATGGTGGAACGTGACAGCATCCGACGGTACCGCTTCACCAGGCAGCTGATTGAGGATTTGGCAGTGCGCTTGGCACCACATTTGCAACCTGGCCGGCCGTACCCTACGGCGCTGACCCCCAAGGTGAAGGTAATGGCAGCCCTACACTTCTTTGCCACCGGTACCTTTCAACACACTGTGGCGACTGCCGGTGGGATGTCACAGACTATGTTCAGCCGTGTGCTACGCGATGTTTTGGAGGCAATGTTGAGATGCCTGAACCAGTACATCTATTTCCCTACACGTCAACAACTCACTGACGTCAAGAGTGACTTCTATGCCCTGGGGAGGATGCCACATGTCATTGGCTCCATTGATGGGACACATGTGGCTTTGGTACCACCACAGGCACATGAGCAGGCATACCGAAACCGGAAACATTACCATTTGATCAATGCTCTGGTGGTATGTCTTGCAGATATGACCATCACACATGTGTTTGCCCGTTTCCCTGGTTCAGCACACGATGCCTACGTGATGAGGAGTAGTCGCATCCCGAGGATGATGGCACAGATGCAGAACCAGCGTGCCTGGCTTGTCGATGTGTACTGACTTTGTACCATTGTGTGTGTTCTGCTCTGTAGTATACCACCCACTTTTCCAACTCAGCTAATGTGCACTTTTTTTTTTTTTTTTTTAATTGAAAACCATAAATAATGCAATACAATAAATCCAGCTATACATCATATGAATTTCATCAAGAATATTTACACACATAATAATAAATAACATCTATTGATCAATACATAGCAAATCTTAATCAATCATAAAAACAGGGAAAAAAGAAAAAATACAAGATAAACCACCTAGCATCTTTTAAATATATCTCCATTGTTACCATCGAGACTGGACCAAAAGCTAAAAATGTACTATCTCTTTAGAAAATGTTCTCTCATAAAAAAGGGGCGAATGGGTTCGGATGATGGCTCTAGGAAGCAACATCAAAAAACTTTGCCCAGATCTTCTCAAATTTCTTAAGTCCCCCTGTTCGCATAGCAAATTTTCGTTCACTATTCTTTACTAGAACCATTTTCCGAATCCATTCAATTTTAGAAGGAATTAAATCCGATCGCCATCTTTGAAGTAAAAGAGATCTAGCGACCGCCATACCAATATATATTATTTTAATCAGCTTCTGTGATACCTGCAAATCTGGATCATAGCCCCACAATATCAGTCGGTCATTACAACCGACTGATATTGCGCATTCCATCGTGAAAAACTCGAAGATATCACTCCAGAACTTCTGAATCAATGAGCACTGTAATATTATATGAGTCCAATTTGCGGCGGGATGAGAATGGCAACGAAAACACTGCCCCGATTGACTAGGATAAACCTTAGCAACAAAGGCCGGAGTTCTATACAATAGCCATTTACTAAAATATAGCATCCTTCGCCAATTAGCACCTCTAACTGAGCTGAAATTTAAGCTATTAATTGTGGTCCAAATATTTACTGTAAGTTCTTGATTTTCATATTTACCCCACTTTGTAATTGCCTTAATCTCCAAATCTGTCCCTTTAATTTTAGCTAGCTTTTTTTTCCATTCCCCTGGTTTTTTTATTACCTTATCTCCCAACAAGTCATAAACTAACTGTTTCTGAGTTGTAATCTGAAACAGGTCAAGTTTTTCAAAAAATTTACTAAGCGTAATATATGACCCAAGAAGAAGAAAATCACCGGGGATTAATTGCGACATTTCTCTTACACTAATCCATTTGTCGTTCCGGACAAAATCAGAGAGCTTCAGAAAACCAGCTTTCGACCAGTTTTGTGAAAGAAAAAATGATTCTTTAATACCTGCGGAAACAAAAAGTTCAGCTGTAGGAGTTATATCATTAATAAGTGGGATAGAGTAACGTCTAAAAAAAGCCTGGTATTTGTAAAAAACCCAATGTAGACACTTATATCTAACTAATTTTGGAGATCGAAATATTGCTAACGGGTGGTGGATCTGATTATCTTTAAACATTAAGGGGTCGAATCCGATTCGGGCCGGAAATTTCTCCGACCGAGCCGGACCCGGAGAGATTTCCGACCGAATCGGACCCGTGCAGTCCGACCGAACGAGTACGATGCGTCCGTATGTTATCGGGCACGAGTCGGTCGGACTCCCATTGAACTCAATGGGAGCCGGTCGTACAACGCGTACGCGGGCTCCCATTGCCTCAATGGGTGCGAGGCGGACAAGGGCGCCTCTACAGCGAGTACGCCGCGAGGCGCTCCGCGGCGTACACGCACAGGTAGGGGGGACCCATGGGTCCCCCTGTGTGCGCCTCGCACGGGTACGCGTACAGGGGGTCCGACACGGACCCCCAAAGTACGGCTCCGACAGCGAGTTCGAGTCGGACGGCGCGAGTCGGTCGGAGCGGTCGAGGTGCGCATCGTACTTACCCGGCCGGAAAACGTCTCCATTGCGCGGTGCGAATCGGGTCCGAGCGAGTCGGTCGGAGCGGTACGATCCGGGTACGAGTCGGTCGGAGCGGTCGGGTCGCCCGGACGAGTCGGTCGGCGACCCGCATCGTACTCGCTCGGCCGGACCCGCGTACGGTTCGGTCGGGAAACAGGCTTTCGCATGGCTTTTTTCCCGACCGAATGGTATTGGGTGCGCCTCCGACCGAGATCGGAATCGGCCCCTAAGTTCATAAAAACATTGATAAAAAGACCCGACTGTAAACCCTGCTTAAATCTAGACATAAATTGTGCAAAGTACGAAAAATAGTATTCTTTGAGAATCGGGAGAGCTAAACCGCCATCTTCCATATTCTCATATAAGGTGCTGAGTGCAATTCTGGGAATTTTCTTCTTCCACAGAAACGATGTAAACATTGACTCTATTCTTGTGAAAAAGGAATTTGAAAGTACACAGGGAATTGTAGAAAATAAAAAACTAAACAGTGGAAGCACTGACATCTTGATCAAGGCAACCCTTCCTAAAATAGAAAGCGGAAGAGAGTCCCAGCGTAAAAATAGGTCCCGAACTTTTCGTAGCAACGGGACAAAATTCAAATCATACAGATCCGAAACAAATGGTGAGAAGTAGACCCCTAAATACTGCTTAGGATTCGAATTAAAACACGAAAGAATATCGGGGTGTAAAATCTCCGACGTACATCCACTCAGAATTTTTTCGGTTTTTCTTTTGTTAATTTTATAGCCACCAAATGACTCATATAAGTCAAACATCTGAAAAGCTTTGACCTGCGCTTTCTCTTCTGGCTTTATTAAAAGCATAATGTCGTCAGCATATAATTTAATCTTAGCCATAGACGGAAGCGGGGGACAGATATAACTGTTTTTTCTAATGGCTATCGCAAGAGGCTCAATAAAAAAAGCGAAAAGCACCGGGGACAATGGGCAGCCTTGTCTAGTGCCCCTTTTAACATTGACCCGACCAACCTGAGTAGCATTGATAATAATGTTGGCCGCAGCATTCTTATATAAATTCGCCACCAAATCTATAATGTTGGATGGGATTCCAAACTTTGTTAAAATGCAAAATAAAGTTTCCCAGATAACCAAATCAAAAGCCTTTTCGGCATCTAAAAACAGAACTAATGCTGGGATCTTTTGTGTGTCAAAGTAATCCAGTGCTTCCACTAAAAAATGCGTATTAGTTCCCAATTGCCTTCCAACTATAAAACCATTCTGATCAGAGTGGATTAAATGCGAAGTACACCCATTAAAACGATTGGCTAAAAGTTTAGTAATCAATTTATAATCCGTGTTTAAAAGAGTTATCGGACGATAAGAGTTAGGATCCTCACCACTTTTGCCTTTTTAAAAAAAACTAACTACATTCCTTTCTCTAAAAGTTTGTGGTATGAGCCCTCCTTCCAAAATTGAGTTTGCCAAAATAAGAAAGAAATCAAGGATCTCACTGGCAAATATTTTGAAAAACTCTGAAGGGAGACCATCTGGGCCGCAGGCTTTGCCATTCGGGAGGTTCTTAATAGCTTCCCCTAACTCTTCTCTTGAAAACGGCCTCCTCATACTTCTTTTTTCTGAGTCTGTTAGAACGGGTAATTCATTTTCCTGAAGGAACGCTTCCAGCGATGGCATATTAATAGGTTGCTCATGGCCATATATATTCTCAAAATGTTGGACCATAATATCTCCTATTGCTTCCCTATCCTCAATACGATGACCTGAGATAGGGCATTTTAATGCAAGTATTTGATTACTAACAGCCCGCTCCCTTGCCTGCCAAGCTAGGAATCTGCCAATGTATTTACTGTCCTCGTAAATTTTTTGCCGGTACTGCTGATAAGAAAATTCTCTTTTTACATAATAATTCTCGGCAAGACTCCGTTTAGCCTGTTCCAGCTGTCGATGGTTTGCCGGAGTTGGTTGCTGACACCCCTCAGGAACCCTGTGACACCAGCCCAGATGCGCTACAATGAGGCACATGGTCGGACCAGGAGAGTGATTGAGCGGACCTTTGGTCTCCTGAAGAGCCGCTTCCGCTGCCTGGACAAGACAGGAGGGGCCCTCCCATATGCCCCAGCAAAGGTGTGCAAGATTGTCATCGTCTCCTGCATGCTACAAAACCTGGCAGTGCGGAAGGAGTTGCCTCTCATCCTGGATGACGATGACCAACATCCGCCACCTGTGGAGGATCCTGGCCTGGACCACGATGCCAGTGATGATGATGATGATGATGGTGATGTCCGCACACAGCTCATCACCAACTTCTTCAGCTGAATGTGAGTATCCAGGGAGATGTAATGTGAATGATGTGAGTTTGCATGATATGTGTGGGTGGTGCTCTGGTGCTGTTTGAGTGTGGCCATGTGCTACTTGACTGGATGCGTGCAGCAATGTGTCCTTACAGGTAGTCTGTACTCCCCAACAGTTTTGACATGCTAACTTGGTTTTGTGTAGTTGTCTGGTGACATGTATTGGGCATGAGTATTGCAGTTCTGTCCTGTTCTTCAGTGGTTTTAACTGTGTGTCATGTCTGTCCTTTACAGGGTGCTTACTGAGTACTTTGGTCAACTTGGATCCCCCGACACCATGATTCAGCTTTCAGGGTGGCAGCAGTAGTTTCCCTACAGGTGATGTGCCACACACCCCTGGACTTCATATCTTCTGCACTTGTTGACTGTGTGGCCACTGCCACGTGGGATTACCTTGCATTTGTAGTGGAAACAACATGTTGCAAATGTGTAATAAACCTGTGCTTCACTTTGGGATGTGCGTTGTCTGTGGTCACACATCTGACTGACATTTGCTTACTGCACCTGTGGGCTAGTTGACACAGACTCTGAATAGGTGTGGTGTCTGTGCATTCCACAGTATTTCCTGGCAACATCACTGTAGGCGATGAGTCCGATGGCCCTGGTGTCTCTGTGTTGTGTAGCCCTAGTGGTGTGTCTCCCTCATATGTGTCACGTCACCATGACTCACATGACGGTGTTGTACTTGCTGTAGCAGTTAGCATACACAGTGTAATTTAGCAGATCATCATCACCATAACAGTATCCACATTTGAATAACAACAGAGGCAAGTATGGTGTAGTAGTGATTTTATTTACAGAAATGTGTGTGTGTATAGTGCACAGGATGGTGGGTGCTGTACATTGGGATTGTGATCCAAAGTTCCCAGATGAGTTGGAAGTCTTGGTAGCAGAACTGTCCTGAGTGTAGTCCACAGTCATATGATACATTAGTCCAACTTGAACTCCCCATGTCATGTGGGAGAGTTGTGTTGCATTCGACAGGGTGAAAAGTTTGCACACAAAGGAGAATTTCCGGAACAGGTGTTGGCTTCCTGGGGGATGTACTTGGCCATCAACCTCTCAGTTTTCCTTCCTCGGACGACCCCTCTTCTTTGGGGGGGACCCTCACGTGCAGGCTGCGGAGGTGCAGGGGAGTCTCCGCCAGAGTCCTCCTCCCTCCCTGTGGCGGTGTCAGTTGTTGCAGCACCAGATGTTGTGGGCACACAGGGAGGTGTGTCCATGTTGGTGCTAATCTGGCGGAGGCATGTCAATATGTCCCTATGCACCGCTGTGAGTTCTTGCAATGTGTCCCACTTGGACTCCATGCGAGACATGTGTGTCTCCACACGGGACATGTGGGAGTCCAAGCGGGCATGACGGGCAGCCTGCTGCTGTTGTATGTCCTTGAGGATCCCCACTACCTGTCTGACCTCTCCGGGGCTATCCTGGTACGCATCACCGATGCGTGCCAGTTGTGGGTCATCATGCAGTCCTGACCCCTCTGCAAGCAGCGACCTATGTCTACCACCCCTCCCACCACCCCTGGCGACACGTGCAGGACCTGCGGTGGCACGCACAGGTGACCCAAGGCCCCCTTGGGGGTTGTTAGTGGTGTTGTTGTCCGTTGCTCCACGGTGGGCCTGGGGCCCTGTGCTGTTATCATCAGTGGTCCTTGGTCTGTCCGTGTCGGCGGGGGTGGTCTGTGTGTTGGCAGTTGTTGGAGGGGTGGGTGCAGGGGGTGCAGATGTTGGTCCTGCTGGTGCTGCATGATGACTCACACCGGAGGTGCCAGGTAGGTCTTCGCCATCCGATGAGGGCAGAGGAGGTTCCACACCAGTGAGCTCAGTGTCCCCCGGAGCCTGGGACAGGGACTCCTCCTCACCTGCTGCTGTGTCCCCATCATCATCACCTGTAATTGGATGAGACACACATTGTATGTTATGTTTCTACAGGCATCAATGGTTCACACACCTGACAGTTGTGACTGTATCTCTGGATGCGGGCATGTACATTGCATTGTCCTAAGTTGTCACAGTAAGAGGTTGATATTGGTGTAGCACATTGTCCTGCATACCTGGGGCATTTCAATGTGAATGTTGAGGTGTGTGCATGGCCAGCATTGGTTGTATTTGGTGAACATCCGGCCATCCTTCTCCACCTAGCCCAGTTATCCCACCATGAAGCATGCCACCCTTGCAGTGGGTTCAGGTTGACTCTCAGGATGTCATTCAGTGGTGTTCTGCTGTTTGTTGGTGCACAGTTCCCAGCAGGGCCTTGTGCTCCCCACAGCAGTACCCAGTGTCAGCCATCTTGTCAGTCCTTATCCACTCCCTGTGATGTGAGCATGGTTCAGAGTGGTGTTGATGGGCCAATTGTGAGGGTGAGCAATATCTGTGACTACAACTCCCATCATGCTATTGCCTACACCCCCTTCCCAGCATGCCCGTACTTCCTTCCTTTTGACTCTGCTTCCCTGTGGGGTAGTGTGCCTGTGCTGACAGGAAGGCTGACAGTGTTGTCCTTGCGTTTGTTTGGCTACATGTCCCAAGAGTGTCCCTGTGCTTCACACAGCATTACCCAGGGTGGTGGTTCTTTGTGGGATCTTCATTTGGTGTTTGAGGCATTGCATTCTCCCAGGTAGATTATGTGGAGTTTGTGTTGAGGGGATGTGTGAGGAGAGCTGCTTGTAACTATGGTCAGTGCTGTCAGTCCTCCTTCCCACCCAGCCAGATATCCCACCATGCAACGTGCTTGCATTGCAGGGAGTGCAAGTTGGCTTTCAGGATGTCAGGCAGTGGTGTTCTGCTGTTTGTTGGTGCACAGTTCCCAGCAGGGCCTTGTGCTCCCCACAGCAGTACCCAGTGTCAGCCATCTTGTCAGTCCTTATCCACTCCCTGTGATGTGAGCATGGTTCAGAGTGGTGTTGATGGGCCAATTGTGTGGGTGAGCAATATCTGTGACTCCAACTCCCATCATGCTATTACCTACACCCCCCTTCCCAGCATGCCCATACTTCCTTCCTTTTGAGTGGACTTCACTGTGTGTGAGTGTGACAGCAATGGCAAGATGGCTGACAGTGTGGTCCTGTTGTTTGTTGGTGCCCAGTTCCCAGCAGGGCCTTGTGCTCCCCACAGCAGTACCCAGTGTCAGCCATATTGTCAGTCCTTTTCCACTCCCTGTGTTGTGATCATGGTTCAGAGTGGTGTTGATGGTCCAAATGTGAGGCTGCCCATTATCTGTTACTACGAGTCCCATCATGCTCTTGGCTACACTGACTTCACCAGCATACACAGGATTCCTTCCTTTCTGTGAGCTTCCCTGTGAGGTGGTGTTCTAGTGGTGGCTAAATATCTGACAGTGTTTGTTGGTTAGATTTGTGCCACTGCCTAGCTCTATTTGGTATTGGGTTTGTACATGTCATGACACAGTTACATATCACTATGACATGGCATGTATTGTGTTTATCTGACTAACATGCACTTCTTGGGATGATTATCTTTTGGTTGCTGTTGATTTGCTAGGGGTGCATGGTTTGACTATCCCCTTGACAGTGATGTGTGTGTATTGGCACACAATATTGTGTATTTCAGTTGTGTACTCACCAGGCTCTGGGATGTTTGTTAGTCCATATATGCTCACTGGTGGTAGGATGGCCCGCACCTTCTCCTCCCAGGGCCTGAGGTATACTGGTTTGGCAGGAGGGCCACTGCCGGTGTGCTGGCTCAGGAGGTAATCCTTCTTCAGTAGGTCCCTGACCCTCCTGCGCACATCATACCACCTGTTCTGGATGTCTTCCTTTGTGCGCAAACATGGTGATTGTGCGTTCACCCTGTCGACGATCCTCGCCCACATCTTGGTTTTCTGTGCCATGGGGGTCTGTTGGACCAATGTGCCAAACAACTGTGGCTCTACCCTCAGGATCTCGTCTACCATGACTTCCAATTCACTATCTAGGAACTTTGGATTCTTCTTTAGGGGCATGGTGATGGGTGGTGGTGGTGATTGATGTGTGTGTGTGTGCAGGTGAGGGTGTGTGTGTGTGTAGGTTTTGCTGTGTGTGTGTGAGGGTGCTATTGGTGTGTGGCTTTTGTGTTGGATGAGCTGTGTGTGTGTCTGCTGTCTGCTGGTGTTCTGTGCTGGCAGGTCAGTGGAATTTGCAAAGGATCATGTTAGGGATTTGTGGCCTTTATGTAGGTGGAGTTGGGGGTGTGTTCTTGTTCCATTATTTTCCCCCCCTGTATTTATTGGCTTTGTCATTGCTTGTTTGGCCCTCTTTTTTTTGTATTTTTTCATTTGTGATTATTGTGCATGTAGGAGTCGTTCTTCTGACCGAGTAGGACGTTGCAGTTATCTCGTGCGCGCCTCTCCGAGTCGTTCCCGCTGTGTTTCAGCTCAGTTTTATATGCGGCGTACGCGTCGGTCGCGGAGTATTGTGTTTGTTCGGCTGGGTTTTGTATGCGTGTCGGTCATACGGCTTGGGCTCCGTGCGAATCGGTCTGATTTTGCACCCTTTGCATCGTACTGCGCGGGTCAGAGTTCGCGGGTACGTTTCCTTCGGGTTGATTCCTGGTGCGTGTCGGTCGGTTCGATTCGCGTGGTTTCCTGGCCGGATAGCTTGTTTCCGTCCGGGTCGGTCGTTCGCCTTGAGTTCCGTACGAGTCGGTCGTGATTACATGCATTTCATCGTACTTCCCAGGCCGGGCAACGCCGGTACGTGTCGGTATGACTATGATCCCGTACCGAGTCGGTCAGTATTTTTTCCGGCCCGAATCGGATTCGGCCCCATAGTAGTTACATGCACAGAATACACCTTATGTCCAGGCTTTCCCAGCCGCAGCGTTTGATTAAACCAACTTGTTCCTGTTTTGCCAAACGCCTCTTGTCTTTTCATTTATTTAAGGTAAATTCAGATCCAAGTAACACAGGTCTTTACAAACAGACCAAGGACTTTTCCTTGGATGTGACATCTGCCAGCAGATGAAGGGTTCCACCGTGGAGCGTACACCACAGACACCTTTACTGACTTCAAACAAGCCATTGGCTTGTGTATATTTGGACCATTGCGGCCCCCTATCATCAGACGTGGCTTACAAGTATATGTTGGTTGCATTGGATTCCTGCTCTCGATTACTTTGGGTCTGGCCACAGCGATGGACTGACGCCCGAACTGTTATAAAGGATCTGCGAGTCTTTATAGGGACATATGCAGTTGACACATTACATTTCGACCAGGGTCAAGCATTTAGCTCTTGGGGTTACAAAAATGCCATGGGAGGTTTGGGTGTGACCCTCTCCATACCATCCCGAAATGCGGTAGTGGAGAGGAAAAAATGTGACTTAAAGCAGTCTTTAACAGAGAGGGTCCTAGGCTAAGGTCGCTGTTGGGTCCATCACCTATATGGGGTCCTGAAGGCTTTGAATAACATGCAAAGAAAATCCCTGGGTGGTCAGACTCCCTATGAAATCCTGTTTGGGTTTAAGATGCCGGTCCCAGACCTCGACAATGCCAGCACAGTGGTGGTGCATACACCATTTGACATAAATGAACCTTTGGCTGTTTGAGAGGAACTGAATATTTTCTGGGATGAACAAAGCAACGTCCAAGTATAAACACCGCCACTGGAGAAGTGAAGGTAGTTTCGGCAAGGCCTTGCTGGATTCCAAAGGTTGGCGAACTGGTCAGACAACAGATTGTGGATAAAATAGAATTTGGGTTATCCTACAGTGTGCCTGTGCCTGTCCTGGCTGTTGAAAGTACAAGAATTGTGCTTCTCCTGCCCCTTGCCGGCTGTCGAGACAAAAGGTTTGTCTCCATTGATCTGAACAAACCACACTATGTGGCTGATTCTCAACAGTAAACCACATGTATTCCTCGGTGGCTAGCAGTCTCCTCTCACTACCGTACAGGAGGTTCAGATGGAAGCGTTAATCATGAATGAAGCATGCTCTCTCCAAGGAGAGAATACACTAAACAGAAATTAAGTATGTCTTTTACCTGTTGCAAAACCTACGACAACTGTATAGTCAACCAGTACAGATATCTAAATTTCAATTTGAAATTCTGAAAAGAAGAAGGTCTACGTCAACTTACCACAGATCGAGTCTCCATCAAGTTCAACACAACCTGCTGTTCTGCCAAGGACTACTAGCTTCTTCTCTTATGATAAACATGGCAGAGGACCAAGGCCTCTGCCATGTCCCAGCCTCTGCCTCTGCCAGCCAAGGCCCAGTCGTTTGGAGCGAAAGCGGTAGAAGAAATATTAGCAGGACCCTCATTGTTGGGGGACACCACTATCAACCAAGTCCTCACCCAGGACGAGGGGCGGGACTCATTATTAGAATTGAAGAAAACACATGTAAAAACCATCTTACATGGAGCCATCTTGACTGAATAACTTAGGGGTAATGCTGCACCATGAGGGCTCTTGGTTACTAATGAACCATTGATCTTTCTTGAAGACGCAGCTTTCCAAAGAGACTGGGCTCTTATAGCCTGGAAATGCACCAAAGAATTGGTTAATCCTCATAATATACACGGCTAAGAGGTTAGCAGACACACTGGTTATCCAGATTCAGACGAATGAACAAGGCCTGAAAACAAGTGTTGTTCTATGCACATACAAACGCAAACTAGAGGAAATCAATAAGGAACTTGGTGAATATAAGGAATACCTAATGCAGTCACAAATTACCAAATTGCAGAAAGACTTAAAACACTTCTCCAAAGAAAGAGTGTACCCCTACACAAATGATGAATATGTGCAACAAAAACAGGCAGACATGAGGAGGGTCCCCCAGGGAGGGAGAAGAGACTTAGACACTCAGAGTAGCAGCAGTGATGGCAGTGACTATGAGTCCAACTCACGGAGGAGGGGGAGAGGACGGAGGTCCCAACGGGGACCGCGTCCTTTTTACCCAGTCCCCTTTCATGGTTACATTAACCAAGGGTTTGGATGGCCAGGAATGATACACCCGCATCTACAGGGGTTTCAGAACCCCCAATTCCTTCAGCCACAACCACCTTTTTTAGGCAGAGGAAGGGGCAGACGGAGACAGAAAGGACAGCAGAGAGTAACCTGGGAGGATCTGGACCAACGGGTCACCAGGAGTATGGCACAGAATCAAGTCCCTGGTACGAGCAGGGAGGGTCACTAGTGGTAAACCTGACGGGCACATCATTAACCCCACCACAAGAGAAGCTCTTGAATAAGGGATTAGGTTTTGTCCCTATTAACATGCTAAACAATTTTCAAATGCTGCAGGAACTGGCAGTGTTCTTCAGGAACATCAAATTGAGAGTCTTTTTTGAAGGGAAGGAGGAAAGGGATTTACCGACTGGTGACACATCACTACGCCCAAGATCCAATTTCACGCCTCCTATTGCGACACTACCTCTTGAAGTGGCTACTTTTGAGCACCCAGTGATTCATGATTTTGAGGAGCTGGGCAAATCACAGAACCGGTCCTCTAGGAACTTGAGCAAAGATGAGATGGAAGAGTTGCAGCAACTGAGAGAAAACCCTAACCTGGTGATAAAACCAGCGGATAAAGGGGGTGCAATTGTCATCCTGGTCAAAAAGGCATACACAGATGAGTGCTTACGATTATTATCCGACAAGAGGAATTACAGCATTCTCAGGAGGGACCCCTCAGCAGAAATCAGGAAAGAGATAAGCTCCATAGTGGAAGAGGGTCTGGCCAATGATTGGATCTCTCAGCAAGAAGCGGACTACCTGAGCAAACACCAACCGGTAACTCCGTACTTTTATATACTCCAGAAGATACATAAGCCCACAAGACCACCCCCAGCGAGACCGATTGTATAGGGGATTGGGTCCATATTGGAACCCTTATCACAGTTTGTGATTTCTATCTCAAACCCCTGGTGAAAAAGATGGAAGCACAGGACATATTGAATCTGATAAAGGAGCTAGAGTTTGACCCCTGAAACAACATTGAGTCACTCTACACAAACATCCCCCAGAGAGAAACATTGAGGGTGCTGGAGGACCTCTTATATGCAGAGGTGTGGTTGTATAAAACACCACGGGCATTCATCTTGAATTTGGCGGAGATTTCTCTCAGAAAGAACTTCTTTGAGTTTGAGGGTACCATATATCTACAGACCCATGGTACTTCCATGGGTAGTACCTTCGCCCCAAGTTTGGCAGGCCTGTCTGTCGGGGCTTTTGAGAAGGAGCATATCTACAATGAGGGAAGCCCTTGGTTCTAACACATCAAAATATGGTGTAGATTTATCGATGATGTTCTAGTAATATGGAGGGGTGATGAATCAACAGTACGCAAATTTCTAGAGTGGCTGAATGGCCGGAATCTGTTACTAAATTTTACATTTTACATCGACCATCACCAAAACAGAACGGCCGTTCTTGGATTTGGTCATTGAACCAAAAAGGGGAAGACTATCCACCCGTGTCTATCACAAACCTACAGACAAAAATTCTCTTCTTTCATTTGAGAGTTTCCATCCGAAATCCCTGAAAGAGAACTTACCGGTGGGGCAATTCTCCCGTCTATGGAGGAATTGCACAGACAAGACAGATTTTGTAGATGAAGCAGTACTTCTAACCAAAAAACTCCAGAATAGACGATATCCAGAGAAGGTGGTAAGATGAGCAAGAAAAAGAGCCATAAATGCCTACAGGGAGAGCCTATGGTTTCCAAGACAGTTTGCGTTACCACCTTTAACACAGCTTCACACCACATTAAATGCCTGATACTTAAGAACTGGTGGATCCTGAACTCGAACGGACTCAACATGGAGAAACCCTTATTCTCCTACAAAAGTAGCGCCAACTTAAAAAATCTATTGGTTCACACTCGACCCCATGTCACTAGGCTGGATAGAACTCAAGGTCTGTTGGACAACACCCCAGTCACAGGACACATGAGATGTGGTTTGTGTGATGTATGCCACCTGACAAAGGACTCCAAGAGTATTGATGTTGGCCTCACTTACCCGTGGGAGCAGAGTGTCCATACAAATTGCAATTCAGAAAACGTAATCTATTTAATAGTATGCCCATGCAGAAAACAAAACATAGGCATGACGACAAGTAAGGTGAAAGTACGCATAATGGAACACAGGAGCACCATTAGATGCCCAAGGTCAAACACAAAATTCATGACACACTACTTAGAGACACATCATACAGTGAATTACATTGCTTGGATGGTGCTGGATAAACCTAAAATCTATAAGTCCACTGGGGACGTAAAGCGGTTACTCTTGCTAAGGGAGCAGAAGTGGGTCTACAGACTATGTAGCCATGAGGTGGGGCTGAATGATGACATCCCCTGGAACACCCTGACTATATAATGATCCTGCAAAATAAGAGATTGCTTCTATCTGGATAGTAGGTGGTCTGATGCCTTATATTTTTGGATGACACACCAATGACTGGTCTCTTGTTCCCATGAATATCAGCCCCTTAGTGGGCTAGAGAGGAGTGATAAAGGATGGGTAGATGACCATGTTCTTTGACCTTGTTACAGGTGCTTCTGCTAGCTCTAGGAGATACATGAACATAGAAATCTTCTATAAAGACAGGGATCCAAAACACCAGGGTGGCCTTGTACTTATCACACCCTACATTTTGTTCCCGTATTGTGCCTAATTAATATCTGCAAGATCGCAGTGCCACAAAAAACTGGATAACCATCTGGGAGCGCATCTCATGCCCCTTGCCTATTAGATGGGGGGACTTTACATTAATAACGTTGTTGACGATTTTTTTGTTATTCTAAAAAAAAAACACGAGGGTATGTGAGAACCAATTAAAATTGGTACGGAGTTGGAGCGATACCGTCACTACGTCACGGTCATGTGTGTTACATTGCCCCACGTGACCGGAACAAGGTGCCCGATATAGAGAATGATGAAAGTAGAAGCTCGCCACCTTCACAGCGAGCGGTGGATAATTTCCAGGCAGCGGATCTACCTTGATGAAGTAAGGAGTCGGGGCGGACGATAGATCCCCGCGGGCTTAGCGCTATGAGGATGGCTCTGGGGTACGGGAACGCCGGTACAAATGGGACACCCTAACCATTGATAAACTAGACTCCTTGTGCACGCACCACCAAATACACCGGGACGCCCAATTGGGTTCTATCGAATCCAAACTTTCACCACACTAGGGCATGTAGAAAACAGAGATTATATTAAGGCAGCTGGTGGTGGAGACCAGACGGGCTACCACACGGTCCGTAATATCATTGGGCACTCTCATCACGGAAACAGTGGTTTGAAACAACTAACCACTACCAAAGTTATGTGACCCCTTGTAATATCTGTAGGGCAGCTGCTTATCAATAACATCAACATGTACATATTTTGTCTCCATGTAGAGTGTGACTACAGGGGGCCGCTCCCTAAATCTCACTCATTCAAGCGATTCACTCAATGGAATTCGGTGAGTGATAGAGTGTGTTCTGCCTGAGTAGACACCGTTTCACTGACGCACTTTGGATTTTGATGGAACGGACCCCTGCGGGTTGTACAAAGTGGACATTGTTCCATAATGAATTGTTAAATTTGGACTAAGAGCTTACAAGTGAGCCAACTTGGTGCTGTAGACATTGTGGATGTGTACAGATGCTGAGTGAGATGGAGGTATGCTCTCTTAAGAAAAGGGGAGTTTTTGTTCTTATACATTTTATGAGGAGAGCAAGGTGATCTAATGGAAGATCTTCCCCCCTTTTTCCTATAGGTTTTGGAGAGAGTGTGTTTTTGGTAAACCCTAACTTGGAAGGGAAAAGACCCAGAGATACCTAAATCAGGATCACAGGGTGTTGTTTTGGGATCCTGAAGGTCCTGATGAATGCTGGAGTGACCCAACACTGTGAGTGCAGTTACATCGGCAGAAACATGTCGACACCTTTGCAGTAAGGAGGGGTGAAGGGATCCTAATCTTCTCCTATCGCCACCATCCTTCAAGTTTTTATCCCTAGCCGGGTGGCCAAGGAGTGAAATTGGAATCAGGGACACATCCAAGCTTGTTTTAACCTTCACTGACTGCACCTTTCTTTGGTGATCCCACAACTGTATGTTTTGCATTGTCTCCCCTTCCCTCTTGCTCCACCCTGGGCGTTGGTCTGCGCAGGGGTGTCATTTAGCAAGCCCGATGATGAAGCATGTCACAATTTTGTGAGTGAGGGCAGTTTTTACTCACTGAGCACGTGCCACCACCAGTGTACACTTTCCTACCGCCATTTGTGTGTAACTGCCAAGGATAGACCAGACGGCTTCTGGCTACTTCATCGACTTTGATGACTTCTCTTCTGATACATCAGGACAACCTCCACCACCCCTGTCTTTTGACCTGACGGTGCATGTCCTCTATCTTTGGCTGAAAAGTACATATTTTGTTTCTCCATTGTTACACCTTTGGATTACAATTGCATTACTTTTTCTGGTCCTTTGGATTGATTTTGTGACAGTGGGCGAGATGTCTGACCATTTTTAGTGGTCGCAAACAGAAAATTGGGCTGTTTGCATCCGCTAAAAAGGATTGTACTATGTACAAACTCTATTTTGCAAGTCAGTAACTTATTACTGACTCGCAAAATAGGGTTTGTGAGTCGCCATTAGGAAGGGGCATGCCAAGGGTATCCCTTGCTAATAGCGAATCGCACTGGTATGTATTATTGTTTTGCGTCCGCAAACGCTGTCGCAAAACAATCACAGTTAGCACCTACTTCAAGTAGGTGGTAAGCGAGTCGCAAACGGGAAGGGGTCTCAAGGGGACCCCTTCCTCTTTGTGAATGTATGCAAAAATATTTTTAAGAGTAGGTAGTGGTCCCACAGATCACTGCCTGCCCTTAAAAAATGTAAAGAAATTTTTTCATTTTTTTCTTTTAAACGCATCCCATTTTCGTTTAAGGACAATGGGCTGCATTTGAAAAAGTTGCTTTCTCTAAAAAGTAAACAGAAACATGGTGGTCTGCTGTCCCCAGCAAGCCACCATCACTGTGTTCTTGCCCATTCCCAATGGGTCGCAAATTGCGAACTGCCTCATGAATATTGATGAGGCAGGTCATTTCGACGCCATTGGGAATCGCTAAATGTGTCTAAGACACATTAGTGCATTCCGTTTTGTGAGTCGCAAATTGTGAGTCACAAAAAGTCGCAATTTGCAGCCCACAAAACGGAATGGTTGTACATCTGGCCCAATGTTCTGTTCTGCTTCTGAATGGACATTTCATCCCTGGACGCTCTGCAGTATAAATGGTAAACCTGGTTCTGATACCACATGCATCATCACACCTTGAACAGAGAGACGTGTCCCTGGTGAACATTTCAGCTGTTCCAGTTCCGGATGGGATTGTATGGGATAAGTTATCATTTGATGTGTATGGTCTCACTGAACTTTTACAAATTCTACATTTGTCTAAAATTTCTTTAAATTACTTAATCACCCCTAGCACAGTTTCTGATGAATGGAAAATTGATGCAGTGTATAAAATCCTAGAAGATCTAGGGCATTCAACTGTGCTTTTTTCTGATGAGTTATATAATGGTACAGCTAACTATGATGAGATGTTTTGTTTTCAACATTACAGACATCATTTTCTACACAAAGCTAGTATTCTTCGTGACGTTTATAACTTTGCACAATGGGAACACTGCCCTGCTCCACCACAGGTAGTTCAAAGGCATTTGCACAGAAGTTTGATTATTTTTCTGGGGATGATATCTCTGACCTGGCCACTTTCTATTATAAAGCAAACACAAGGAGCCAGGCTAGCTTGAATCCAGTGGCAAAGTGAGCAAGGGACCCACTTCTGGGCATACCCTGCCAACTAAGGGCGAACAAAGCAAACACAAGGAGATGATGGACGTAGCACTGAAACTTTTCAGACGCTCACCCCCAGTCACAGATCTGGGTTGAATCCATCATCATTCTTTAGCTCACTTCCCCACCTCAGTTCAGACCCAGCTATATGCAAATCAGTCTTGACCCTGTGCCTCATGGGAACAGTCCAGCCCGAACTGCCAAGCCTTCCCTGAACCGGAAACAAGCATCCTGGGACTGATTTCTGGGTAACACCCTTCATCAGCCAGGCTAGCTTGAATCCAGTGAGCAAGGGACCCACGTCTGGGCATACCCTTCCAACTTAGAGCGAAGAAAGCAAACACAAGGAGACGATGGACGGAGCGCTGAAACTTTTCAGACACTCACCCCCAGTCACAGATCTGGGTTGAATCCATCATCATTCTTTAGCTCACTTCGCCACCTCAGTTCAGACCTTCTATTATAGACTTGCCCCATCACCTCCAAAGAAAAATATATTAACAGACACAAAACTGATTTACTCTGATTCTTCCCTTTTTCAGCTCTCTGTACAAGGTTTCAATTTTTGGAGGGACACAATAAATGTGAAATCTATTGAGGGCTGTTAGAACTGGGGGTCTCTAGTTGGCAGAGGTAGGTACCTTTGTCCAAATAGGGACCCTTGCTTCTAGTCAGGGTAAGGGGGTACACTCCTGAAATAACCCCTGCTCACCCCCTTGGTAGCTTGGCACGAGCAGACAGGCTTAGTTCAGAGGCAGTGTGTAAAGCATTTGTGAACACATACAGTAATCCAGTGACAACACTACAAATGGACACCACACAGGTTGTATTATAAAAATAAGTATCTTTTATATAGATTTACCACAAGACCATAAACGACAAAAATAATCCACAATACTGTACTTTATAGATGGTAGAATTAGCTTGAGTCTCTTAAAATGAAAATGCGACACTTTGAGTTCAATGTACCTTAAGATGCGTAATGCAGGGCAACGAAAAGTGTTGCAGGGAAGGTGATGCGGTAGTCCCTTACACGCAAAGACGGTGATGCGTTGAAGATCTGGTGCAAAAGAAACAAAGTGGCATCTTCTTGAGGTTGCGACAACGAAGGGGTGATCCGTGCACGCCCGACGGCCGTGCGGCGATTTTGATGAGTCTTTGGAGCCGCGACAGGCCCTGCGACACGCTTCCCTGGTGATGCGACGGCGTCTGATGCGAGGTCGATGATCTTCTCCTGGGATGCGGGGCGCATCGTGTTGCGATGCGTCGGCGTCTGATGCGAGGTCGATGCTCTGCCCCGGGGATGCGACGGCGTCTGATGCGACAGCGACACTTTTCTCCGGTGCTGCGAGGCGCTTCGAAGGATGCGAGGGTGTCAGCGGCACGCTTCTTCAGGGATGCGCCGGCGTCTGATGCGACGTCGACACTCTTCTCCGGCGATGCGAGAATCAGCGGCTGCGGCGACACGCTTCTTCAATTTGAGTTGCGCTTCCAGCTCCCAGAGACACGCAAGTGTGTCAGAAGGTCCAAATTCCCAGCAAGGGAATACAGGGGGAGCTGGTGGGTGAAGTCTGTTGTCCCTGAGACTTCAACAGGAGGCAAGCTCTGAAATCAAGCCCTTGGAGATCCTTCACAAGTTGATGAAAGTACACACAAAGTTTCCTTCTCCTTTCTTTGGCAGTCAGGCAACCACTGCAGGCAGGTCCCTCTAGCTTAGGGATAGTCTTCTCCTCAGTTTCTTCTTGGTTCCGCTCCTCAGCAAAGGTTTCTTCTTGTTTCCCAAAAGTGATCTAATTTCCTAGGGGTCTGGGTCCCCTTTTTATACACCTTTTCTCTTTGTTCTCTGAAGGCAGAGAGTCCTTTGCCTAGTCCAAAACCAGTTCTGGTCAGTCCTGGAGCACTTTGTTTACAGGACTCCTTCTTTCCTTTCAGAATGTGGGGCAGAGTGCTCAGCCACCCGGCAGGAGGTGGAGCCAGCATTGTGGAAGGCAGGCACAGCCCTATTCAGACCCAGGTGCAACTCCTCCCTCCACTCTGGATGCAGATCTCTCTATTCAGCTGTGTGCTGACTCACCCTGTCTCCTGGAGTCCCCCAGCCCCTGTCACTCACAAACCCAGACAAGGAATACACAACCTAGCAGAGGCAGGCTTGGATAGTTAGGCAAGAAAATACCTACTTTCTAAAAGTGGTATTTTCAAACAAAAAATGTTAAAACCAACTTCACTAAAAGATGTATTTTATCATCCTGAGTTCAGGCATACTAAATTCGTTTTTCTACCATGTTCCCTGGGTCAGTTAGGATTATGAGGTGTAATAATCAAACTGCCCATTCTGGCCTATGGGGAAGAGGTAGCCTTGCAATAGTGAAAATCGAAAATGGCTGTAATTCACTATTAGGACATGCCACACACACCAGGGCATGTCCTACCTTATACTTACAATGCACCCTGCCCTTGGGCCTACCATAGGGGTGTCTGATATGAAGAAAAGGGAAGGTTTAGGGACTGGTAAGTGGGTGCACTCACCAAGTCGACATGGCAGCCCTATGCTGCGCACAGGCTCTGCAATGGCAGGCCTGAGACACATTTTACAAGCTGCTTCTGTGGGTGGCACAACCAGTGCTGCAAGCCCACCAGCAGCATTGGATTTACAAGCCCTGGGCTTACTCAGTGCACTGTACTAGGGACTGACAAGTAAACCAATCATCCAATCATGGAGTCACTAATCCATACATCAATTTGCAATAGGGAGAGCATATGCACTTTAGCACTGATCAGCAGTGGTGAAGTGCCCAGAGTCATAAAACAGCCAACAACCGGTCAGAAAAAATATAGGAGGAAGGCAAAAAGTTTAGGGATGACCCTGCAAAAAGGGCCAAGTCCAACACAACCCCCTTCCAGCCAAAAACGCAGGATAGACCAATCACTACCTTGATGGGCTTCTCTGCTTTGGACGATAGAACATGGACCCTGGCCCACAACAGCAGGGGCATACTCCAGTTCTACGCCAATCTGAACCTATTGGGATCCCTCTGTCCATACTCTCAGGGCCCACCAAGCTAATCCATGGGGAACCCTTCTCCTCACCTGTGGACACCACCTGTGCAGCACCTAACTTTAACTTGCTCACAGGTGTGTCCCAACAGACAGACAGCAAGCCACAGTGGCCACTGACAGTGGTCAGGGATGAGACCCAGGCCTTATGCCTCTCAGGGCTCTCAAACCTCTGTGGCGTCAGAGAGCGGGGGGCAGTAGCCCCAGGTGCCTGGCACCCTTTGTCCACTCTCCCTCCTGTCAGGTCAGGTATGACATCCTGACACTGACCCACCAGCCCCAGGCCTGTACCCGGCGGCTGGACTGGAGACTGGGGTGGGCTTTCCTACACCCGGTCCTCCTCCTTGGGGCTCTGCACCCTCCCACCTGGAGCGGTACCCCCTTCCAGAATTGCCAGGGCACCTGTGGCAGGTGTCCTGCACAATTCGCCCACCAGTTCAGGGGTTCTATCCTGCAACTGGGATCCCAGCATAGGGTCTGTACCCTTAGACTGGGCAGAGGCCAGGGGTGAGGCTGTCCTCTCCCCGCCTCCCTTACTGGGGTCCTGCACCCTCCCACCTGGAGTGGTGCCCCCAGAAGACAAACTGGTAGGGGCACTGTTAGCAGCTTCCCCTTCCTCCAGGTCAGGGGGGACACCCTGAACCTGGCCCTCCAACCCAGGGTCTGTACCCTTAGGCTGGACCTGTGCCTGGCAACCCAGGACTTCCGGGAGGGTACACCAACCCCCCCAAGGGAAACACACTCCTCTAGAGTTGTGTAAGAATCTGCCTGGCGCACAAGGACTTCCTGGGGAGCACGCATGCCCCCCCAGAGGGTAACACATAACTCATGTGTCGTGTGACAGTCTGCCTGGCGCAGATCTCCCGACCCCTGTCCATCTGACATTGCATGAAGATCCCCCAGGACAGAAGTGGTGTCACCATGGTCATTCACTGGTGACTCAGCCCTTCTGGCTGGTCCCTGACCCACTGGTTCTTCCACTGGGGACTTTCTCCCCCTCTCACCCCTCACTCTGGACTTCTGCACCCTCCACTTAGGAGTGGCACTGCCAGACATCAGAAACACTGGAGCTCCATTTACAGACGCTCCAGGTTCTCTAGGCACTAGGAGATCCTCCTCAACAGGTGGCCCATCAGGGCAGCCTAGGCTCCCTACCTGGTGTTCCCTTAAAGAACCATCCAGGCTCTGAGACTGGGTTTCGGGCACCTTGGGACACGCAGCCCCACACTCACTCCTTCTCCACTGAGACAGGACGTGAGTCCCTACACCCCTCCCACTACCACGGGACCTAGCTGGGCTACACTGAACCTCTCCCAACACTCTGGGTTGGAAGACACCTGAGCCACTCCTCTTAGGGTCACTCCCCAATGCCTCTCCAGACCCTCTGGAATCCACCAAAAGGTCTGCCTCCCTTGTGAGCTCCCTGGGGTCAGAGAACTCACTCTCCAACAGGTGTTGGCATAGCTCTGGAAAACAGGGACTTACAATATGCTCTCCCACAATTGGATCACACAGCCCCCTACAAGGGTTAACCAAACTAAACTATCCTTCACCTCACCATCCAGTGCCTTGCACACGTACTCCACACCACTCTCCTGAGATTGGCAAGACAGTATCTGACTGTCTCTGTCACTCAACTAGGCCTGGGCGAAGTACTACGCTACGCTCGCGTAGTTTGCGAAGTTTGCGCTACTTCGCACTACGCGAATTGCATGTAGCACAGTGCAAACACGCGTAGCGTAGCGTAGCGGTCATTTTTTGCTTGCTCGCGGTCCTCAACGTCAAGTTGGCGACCGCGAGCAAGCAAAATAACATCCCGGCGAGACTTTTTCTCGTTCGCGATCAGCAACATCAAGTTGCCGATCGCGAGCGTGGAAAATAAACCTCCCGGCGAGATTCTCAACGTGGGGAGGTCAGGTTTCTCATTGCGAGTGGTCGCGTATGCTCGCGACCGCTCGCGATGAGAAACTACCAGTCCGCGTTGAGAAGCTGCCGCTCGAGTAGAAATCTACTCGAGCGGCAGAAAACGATCGCTTGCACTGTGCAAGAAGCCGTTTGCAATGATTGCACAGTGCGGACAAGCATCCGGCACTGTGCAATCAGTGTGAACAGCATTTTGCACAGTGCACTACACAGTTCGCGTAGCTATGCGTAGCTCACGTAGTGCGAAGTGCACTTCGCGTAGCTTCGCGTAGCGCTACTACGCGAACTACGCCCAGGCCTACACTCAACCCACACTCTTCTGGGTGGTCTTCACACTCACACATCAGGACTTCAACCATGGGGGAACCCCTCTCCCTGCACCTCTCATCTAGAGTCAGTAGAGTGTCCCTCCCACCTCTAGGACTATGAACCCCTGTGCCAGTTCCCCAATCCACCTCAGGGACACTGCGCACCACTAGAGCTACCTCATATCCTGGAACCTCCTGGTGTATATTAACCCCTCCTTCAAGTCAGGCGCCACATCTCTGGGGGTGTGTACTACTCCCTCAGCACTAGATAACATAATTTTGCTGCCACCATCTGAGCTGGACTCCCCTCCAACTCAGCAAAGCTCACTCTCTGAGCTACACACATTTCTTGTTGCTGGGCTGAGACACTCATGGCCTCCAGCCTCTCGAGCTCTAAATCAAGCTCCCTCATTCTCAACTCATGCTCCTGATCCATTCTTTTTCTCTTCTAAGGCCAACTTTCTAATTTCCAATTGCCCATTCATTTTGGCCAGCTCCAACTCATGCATCCTACTCTTTTCTCTGTCCTCCAGCTCCTCTGGGGACAGACCTTAGGCAGAAACCCTGCTACCCGCTGGGGAAGTTACTCTCCTCCCCAATCATAATCAACAGATGCTCTGGATGCTGCTGTATCCATGGTGATTAAACTTGGCAGTTTTTAGCAAACATAGAAAGTCCCAGAAAAGAATATCTACCAAAAGTATGTGGTTGCGTTTTGGTCTGCACTCACTAGGTAGTGTTCACCAATCACTGTACATGAGTCACAAATGCAAGTCCAGAATCCCCACCGCTGACCACCAATGTTAGAACTGGGGGTCTCTAGTTGGCAGAGGTAGGTACCTTTGTCCAAATAGGGACCTTTGCTTCTAGTCAGGGTAAGGGGGTACACTCCTGAAATAACCCCTGCTCACCCCCTTGGTAGCTTGGCACGAGCAGACAGGCTTAGTTCAGAGACAGTGTGTAAAGCATTTGTGAACACGTACAGTAATCCAGTGACAACACTACAAATGGACACCACACAGGTTGTATTATAAAAATAATTATCTTTTATATAGATTTACCACAAGACCATAAACGACAAAAATAATCCACAATACTGTACTTTATAGATGGTAGAATTAGCTTGAGTCTCTTAAAATGAAGATGCGACACTTTGAGTTCAATGTACCTTAAGATGCGTAACGCAGGGCAACGAAAAATGTTGCAGGGAAGGTGATGCGGTAGTCCCTTACATGCAAGGACGGTGATGCGTTGAAGATCTGGTGCAAAAGAAACAAAGTGGCGTCTTCTTGAGGTTGCCACAACGAAGGGGTGATGCGTGCACGCCCGACGGCCGTGCGGCGATTTCGATGAGTCTTTGGAGCCGCGACAGGCCCTGCGACACGCTTCCCTGGCGATGCGACGGCATCTGATGCGAGGTCAACGATCTTCTCCTGGGATGCAGGGCGCCTCGTGTTGCGATGCATCGGCATCTGATGCGAGGTTGATGCTCTGCCCCGGGGATGCGACGGCATCTGATGCGACGGCAACACTTTTCTCCGGTGCTGCGAGGCGCTTCGAAGGATGCGAGGGTGTCAGTGGCGCGCTTCTTCGGGATGCGCCGGCATCTGATGCGACGTCGACACTCTTCTCCGGCGATGCGAGAATCAGCGGCTGCGGCGACACGCTTCTTCGTTTTGAGTCGCGCTTCCAGCTCCCAGAGACACGCAAGTGTGTCAGAAGGTCCAAATTCCCAGCAAGGGAATACAGGGGGAGCTGGTGGGTGAAGTCTGTTGTCCCTGAGACTTCAACAGGAGGCAAGCTCTGAAATCAAGCCCTTGGAGATCCTTCACAAGTTGATGAAAGTACACACAAAGTTCCCTTCTCCTTTCTTTGGCAGTCAGGCAACCACTGCAGGCAGGTCCCTCTAGCTTAGGGATAGTCTTCTCCTCAGTTTCTTCTTGGTTCCACTCCTCAGCAAAGGTTTCTTCTTGTTTCCCAAAAGTGATCTAATTTCCTAGGAGTCTGGGTCCCCTTTTTATACACCTTTTCTCTTTGTTCTCTAAAGGCAGAGAGGCCTTTGCCTAGTCCAAAACCAGTTCTGGTTAGTCCTGGAGCACTTTGTTTACAGGACTCCTTCTTTCCTTTCAGAATGTGGGGCAGAGTGCTCAGCCGCCCGGCAGGAGGTGGAGCCAGCATTGTGGAAGGCAGGCAAGGCCCTATTCAGACCCAGGTGCAACTCCTCCCTCCACTCTGGATGCAGATCTCTCTATTCAGCCCTGTGCTGACTCACCCTGTCTCCTGGAGTCCCCCAGCCCCTGTCACTCACAAACCCAGACAAGGAATACACAACCTAGCAGAGGCAGGCTTGGATAGTTAGGAAAGAAAATACCTACTTTCTAAAAGTGGTATTTTCAAACACAGAATGTTAAAACCAACTTCACTAAAAGATGTATTTTATCATCCTGAGTTCAGGCATACTAAATTCGTTTTTCTACCATGTTCCCTGGGTCAGTTAGGATTATAAGGTGTAATAATCAAACTGCCCATTCTGGCCTATGGGGAAGAGGTAGCCTTGCAATAGTGAAAAACGAAAATGGCTGTAATTCACTATTAGGACATGCCACACACACCAGGGCATGTCCTACCTTATACTTACAATGCACCCTGCACTTGGGCCTACCATAGGCCCAAGTGATGTGAAGAAAAGGGAAGGTTTAGGGACTGGTAAGTGGGTGCACTCACCAAGTCGACATGGCAGCCCTAGGCTGCGCACAGGCTCTGCAATGGCAGGCCTGAGACACATTTTACAAGCTGCTTCTGCGGGTGGTACAACCAGTGCTGCAAGCCCACCAGCAGCATTGGATTTACACTGTATTAGGGGCTGACAAGTAAACCAATCATCCAATCATGGAGTCACTAATCCATACATCAATTTGCAATAGGGAGAGCATATGCACTTTAGCACTGATCAGCAGTGGTGAAGTGCCCAGAGTCATAAAACAGCCAACAACAGGTCAGAAAAAATATAGGAGGAAGGCAAAAGGTTTAGGGATTACCCTGCAAAAAGGGCCAAGTCCAACAAGGGCACTCAAGATTGGCAGGTTCAGGAAACTGAGGCCTTATTTAGAGCCTGTTTAATAATACCACAACAAATGATTTTCCTGACTAAAACTGTGCAGCTGAAAACATGTCTTGGCCTTGCCAAGATGAAAGATTTGAACACACCACAGGTTCTGACTGTTACACGTTTTGAGAACTGGCAGCATTTAACACCATATAATGAGGATACCATAGACAGCATGCTGCATAAGAGTAATCATAACTCACCAGACCCCCCAGTTGGAAGGGATGGGTAGTCTAGCCATTGGATACAAACAAATGTCAGACGCGATTCCTAGGTAACAGCAAGGGATTTACAGCAAATAGGCCTGATATGCGATACATGCAGACTGAACATTCGGGGGTGGTAACAACTTACAGTGTTGGGAAGTTGTGCCTTGATTGGTTAAAGACCTTAATACTGTCTCAACTAAAATAGCACTTGTCCCTTTTATCTAACGACCTGGAACTGCGGGACTTTTTCTTGGGTCCTCCAAAATCACGTCAAAAAATGCTTTCTATATGCCGTCTATAATGAAATAAGTAAAATATCTCAACAGTAGCCTGCTGAAAGATTGTGCGAGATTGACAGGGCCAATTTAGAACAGGCTCTTGCAGAAGTAGACAACAGTATGACTACTTTATCCTCCAGAATATATTCCTTGGCTAACACTGTGTCATCCACTACAGAAGTCCTACAGCAAGACTTGTCTGCATTACAACACGGACAGTAGAGCTATTACTCTACTGTCTATATGGACACCATATATATGGTCCCCCCCTTTCTCTGCTGTTATTCCTCCCATGAATGTTGGAGACCCGCAGGGCTCTATTTTGAGCCCTACTCTGTTCAATATTTATATGGCCCCTATCGCCCTTCTTGCTGAACAACATGGGGCTAAGATCGTATCGTATGCAGACGATACTCAGTTATTGTTCACTTGTGAGAAGGGTGTTGAGTTTTATGGTCATGCAATAAACTCATGTCTCTCAGCAGTTTTTTTGTGGCTGAAGGATAATCAAATGAAATGTAATCCTGATAAGTCTGAGATTATCTTTTTTGGCCCTCGACCATGTGAGACTTGGTATAACTGGTGGCCGCAGGATTTGACCCCCCCCCAGGTCGTCTGTGACCATGGTTAAGAACCTCGGAGTCAGACTTGATGCCACGCTTTCTATGAAGTCCCAGATCCAATCTGTAGCCGGGACTTGCTTTGGGATCTTAAGAATGGCGAAGAATTTTCTTCCCCTGCTTTCTGTCTCTCACAGAAAGACCATTGTCCAAGCTCTGGTAATCTCGAGATTGGATTACGTCAACTCTTTGTAGTTGGGACTTCCCAGTTATTTAATTGCCCGCTTGCAGGTGATTCAAAACAGGGCTGCTAGGGCCATCTTCTTGGCAGGCCCTAGAACTCATTCGTCCCCTCTTTTGTTGTCCCTGCATTGGCTCCCTGTTCAGAAAAGAATCCATTTTAAAGCGCTGATTTTGGTTTTTAAACCTTTTAATCAGATTGGAGCTCCTTATCTCAGACAAAGATTTCCCCATTATACTCCCCAACGTACTCTGAGGTCCTCAACTCAACTATTGATTCCTGTTCCTAAAGTTTCACTTGCTCGGGTCGGAGGTCGATCTTTTCAAGTGGTCGCCTCCCACCTATGGAACAGCCTTCCCTTGGCCCTCAGACAGGTTCAGGACCTATTCACCTTCAGAAAAAAACTTAAGACGTGGCTTTCCCAACTTTAACCTGTTTTGCAGGTTTCGCTTTAGGTCCTCTTCTCTGCGGCTGTTTATGTGGTTTTTGCTTAGCGCCGGGACACTCCTGGGAGTAGCTGTGCGCTTTATAAATACCAAATTAACATAACATAACATAACAGATCTTTAGATCTATTCTATTGTTGAGCTGGACATTACAGACACTATGGGGGTCATTACGATGGCGGTAGGAAAAGCAACCCGACCGCCATGGTAGCGGAAACTCACCGCCCGCCGCTACCGCGGGAAAATCGACGGCCTGATTAGGATCCACTGCGGTAAAAATTCAACCGCGGCGGAAAGGAGACCCGAGAAACCGCCAGTCCCGTGCGGAGAAGGCCAAAACCCGTCCGCGGTGTTCGGATTCGTGGCGGAAACAGCCCAAACCACCGCAACCACAGCGGAGACACCGCCATGGAAATTATGATATCCCCGACATGACCGCGGTGTAGAGCGCTGTTTTCGACCACCGCGGTCGACAATAGTGAGGAATGAGAGAGTCCGCGGAAGCGCCGTAGCATAGCCACCACTGCGTACGCTCCATGAAAAAAATACACACAACATGCCCACAAAGTGCACCAAGCAAACAAGTCATGCACCCAAAAACACCTAACACAGCCCAAAGACACACCCCCATGGTAAACTCAAAAACTACAAATCCCAGGACGACACACACACCATACCTGCAACCAATACCCCATCCTGACACACCCACATAGCCCAGTATAAATCCAGCCCCCTACCAGACCACAATCCTTTGCAAAACTCCAGAACTGAAGGGACATACACCACAGCTGACAGGAGAGGCAAATCTGCACAACACACACACACACATCACCACCACCACCACCACTTCTACACCTGCACCTCTAACCCCTTTGCACATCACACACCATACATATCACCACCATTTCAACACTTGCACCTCAAACACCTTGGCACATCACACACCATGTCACCACAGAAAATGCCCAAATTCACTGAGAGTGAGTTGAGGGTACTGGTAGATGAGATAATCAGGGTAGAACCCCAATTGTTTGGTAACCTGGTCCAACAGACACCAGTAGCCACAAGAACGCTAATGTGGAGAAGGATAGTAGATAAGGTAAATGCAGTAGGGACCGTGAGACGCAATAGAAATGAAATTGTGAAGCGCTGGCACGATCTGAAGGCAGTGGTCAAGAAGAAGAGAGCCAAGAACCATGAGCTGGCTCACAGGACAGGCAGTGGCCCTCCCGTTCCACCCAAAACATTCACCGAATGGGAGGAGAAGGTGCTTGGCATACTGCATCCAGAGAGTCTCACAGAAATACCCGGGAGAGTGGAGGCTGGTAAGTACAAACAAATGCCTAACATCACACTGATATGTACTGCCTTGCACCACTACTAAGCTATACCTCCTAGGTACAAATGCAGTCATGTGCACCACACTCTCACCAACACATCTCTCACACATTAATCCAACAGTCCCTCAGGTTCACCTCAAAGGTAGCTACAAACATCACCATGGGTACATGTGTACATGCTGCCAGCACTGCAACTCCCACCAGGCCCCCTTGTCCTACAACTGCGCAAGATGGAGCCCTGACCCCCCCCATGTGGCAGCCATTGCATTGCTCACCTTAACCTAACAGGTAGGTAGCCATACTCACAGGGAGGTGTGTGGGTGGTTTGGAAATCTGCACTACAACTCCCACCAGGCCCCCTTGTCCTACAGCTGCGCAAGATGGAGCCCTGACCCCCCCCATGTGGCAGCCATTGCATGGCTCACCTTAACCTAACAGGTAGGTAGCCATCCTCACAGGGAGGTGTGTGGGTGGTTTGGAAGTCTGCACTACAACTCCCACCAGGCCCCCTTGTCCTACAGCTGCGCAAGATGGAGCCCTGACCCCCCCCCTTGTGGCATCCATTGCATTGCTCACCTTAACCTAACAGGTAGGTAGCCATCCTCACAGGGAGGTGTGTGGGTGGTTTGGAAGTCTGCACTACAACTCCCACCAGGCCCCCTTGTCCTACAGCTGCGCAAGTTGGAGCCCTGACCCCCCCATGTGGCAGCCATTGCATTGCTCACCTTAACCTAACAGGTAGGTAGCCATCCTCACAGGGAGGTGTGTGGGTGGTTTGGAAGTCTGCACTACAACTCCCACCAGGCCCCCTTGTCCTACAGCTGCGCAAGATGGAGCACTCCCCACAACCACAACCATGTGGCAGATATTGAATGTGACTCATCAAACTTAGTGGTAGGTAACCATTTCAACTGGGAGTGGTGTGTGTAATTGGTGACACTGCAGTACAACCCACAACAGGCCGACTTCTTCAACAGTTCAGCATGATGGAGCACTTGTCCCACTCATAGGCATGTGACGTTTGTTCCCCCGCACATCACACCATACCACTTTGTCCACAGTCACTTACACAAATCATGCTAAACAGTCGTATTGTACTCAGCATGCACAAGTCTCAGTGCAAAACTTACCCACATTGTGTCTACTGTGCCAGGCATCACACACTGCAACACTAACACCGATCATGCTCCCCTGCAGCAGTGTCTGGCAGGTTGGTTGTCAATGTGCTAATCACCCATGTCATACCACAGTGTTGCAATGTAAACAGTGGAAGTGCAGATTACCAAAAAACTCCACTGGACCTGGGACTCACACTGCTAAACTATGCACATCCCAACTGTCTTGCAACAGACCCAGCAGCCACAGTGCTGCACTGAATTGAATAACAAGAGTACTTTGTCTGACTAAAATACACAAATGTGTCTGCTTGGGACCAGCAATGTGTGTATGCATTGACAATGGTCACATCTCACACTGTCTGTCTGAACAGTGCTGGTATAGTCTGGCCCCAAAAGCACACATTGTCTGCACATGGCTGACTGTATCTTACACACACACCACTGTTGATGACAATATGTAAGTGTATGGATGCCCCGGAACAACTGCATCACCAGTACTTTGCTCATGTTCACAGGTCCACAAATACCATGAAACCATGATAGTGTGGAAATGTTTGCTGGGTGAGATGTTCAACCTGCTGTATGTCACCACAGTGATAGGAGCCTATACCCCATGCCCTATTGTGCCTTCAAATGTTGGGGGAGTGGACCCCACACCCAGATACTTGGGACAACAGTGATGGGGGATATACCCCATGCCCTATTTTGCCTGCAAATGTTGGGGGAGTGAACCCCACACCCAGATAGTTGGGACAACAGTGATGGGGGCTATACCCCATGCCCTAATGTGGCTGCAAATGTTGGGGGAGTGAACCCCACACCCAGATACTTGGGACAACAGTGATGGGGGGATATACCCCATGACCTATTTTGCCTGCAAATCTTGGGGGAGTGAACCCCACATCCAGATAGTTGGGACAACAGTGATGGTGGGGCTACACCCCATGCCCCAATGTGATGTGAAAAGTTTGGGTACTGAAACCCACACACACCTTCTGCTCTCCACAGGCACGTTCCTCCCAAGAATGACTCTTAAGTCACATAGCCATGTCATTCCTCACCTTCACCTCAACCGGTAGGTAGCCATCTTCACACGGAGACGGTGTTGTGGGTTTGGCAAATTGTCCCACAAATCTCACCATGCATGCTGTCCCACCCCTGAGTAGGATGGGCCACCCCCAATCAGAATCATGTGGCAGGCATTGTATGCTACCCACTCAACTAACAGGTAGCTAACCGCATCTCACAGCTCGGGGTGTGTGGGGGTGGGAAGCTTGCACAACAACTCACACAAGCCCACATGAGGTCCAGCCCCCAAGACTGATTACACCCTCGCACTAAGATGCACGTGTCAGTCATTGCACTGTCCACTTCCAAATCACTGGTAGGTAGGCATATCATGCTGACTTGTCCCACACTGGACCAAGATGGAAGCCTTCCTCACACACACACAGTGAGGTCTCACAAATACAAGCAAAAAACAGCAAACAGAACATATCACCAGCCACTACATGCAGCCAGATATGCTTCACGACAAGCATGGTGGCATAGGACACCAGGCCTCACATTGCACAACTGCACACCCAGATAGCATTGGCCACTATAGTGTGCACACACCTAAGCAAATGAAACCATGAGAGCAACCAAAGTGTGACATTCAGATCCACATGTAGATGTAACTCAGTGCACAACCCTGCACACCACTGCATGCCATCTGAAAATGGCAGGGGTCCAGACCTGCAAGGACCAAATGAAAGCAAAGAAAGCATGGCTGGAAGTGCAAATACAGATATGTACACCACATGCCAAAGGTATGGATGCAACTACAATGTTCAGAGTGAACTGCTGCAAGGGCACAACAAGTGACATTCATTCGTAACTTGATCACATATGATTTAACACTCACTAGATGCCAACATGAACCTGTCAATGTAAAATATGTAAATTGTGCATGTCATGTCTTGCCAACTCCCAATATGGACAAGTAATGCATGTACCTCAACAGCTTGTAATGCATCACTGGATGTCGGTAACTGCAAATTAGATCAGTGAACAACTGCTGGATGTACAAACAGTTGATGTAACAGTGCGAACAGAAACTTTGCTAGTTGCAACACAATGACCATTTCTCATCTGACCCACAGGTGACCAAGAACTCACTGCAGAGGACGACACCACCAACCTGCAGAGCCAGTCCCCCACCCCGGAACAGAGACTACTGGATGAAGACTCCCTGGATTCCTTGGATGAGGAGCCCCAAGCCAGCCCATCTGGTGTGGCAGGCCGCAACCAGTCCCAGGCACCCATTGGCCCCACAACCACATCTGCTGCAACCCATGACCTTCCCCAGATAGCTGTTGTCACGGCCTGTGTGTCAACCACTACCACCACCACCACCCCCACCCCCACCACAGCTGCCCGCAACACCCTCCCTGCCCCAGGTGATGAGCACCCCAAGACATCTACTCAGGAGGCCAGGGAGAGGATGCAGCGGAGCAATGTGGGGAGCCAACCGGCCCGTGGCAGCAGTGTAGGTGGGAGGGGCAGGGTCATGCAGAGGAGAACTGAGCCTGGGACGGAAGCCCTGTCCCACATCAACAGAGTCCTTGGGGCATACGAACAGGCCCAGGAATGAATGGGCCAGTCTGAGGAAGATTCTCGGGAGCTCGTCCTGCTGATGAGGTCCATGGACACCCGCATGGGACAAATTGTGGACCTCTTGGGGCAGATAGTGGCGGTTCGGAGGGACAGGCCAGTGCAACATTCAACACCTCTGCCTCCCCCTGATGGGCAGCAGGATGACAGTTCATCATCCTCCCCTGCGTCCACAGAGGGGGGTGAGTCCTCAGGCATCACTGCCCCTGCAGCACAGGCCTCTCCAGTCAAGCGCAAAAGGGGCCGTCCAAGGAAAGGCCAGGAGGCATCAAGTGCCAAAGCACCTGCCAAAGGCAAGTCCCGGAGCCAGCCATGATGGCAGACCACTGCACCACTGCATTTACCTTTTGGACTATCCTTCCCCACACTGCCATGTGAATGGCATCTGTCTGTTGGACTGGGCCTCCACATCACTGTGGTGACTACTCAATTATCTCATCTACCATGACCGTCAACTCATTTCTTCAAATTCCCCCCGTACATTTTCTCAACCCTCACATGTCACAATTGTAAATAAATACACCTTACACACATGTTGTTGTGTCTGCTCCGTCTTTAATACAGGATGTGCAACCTTCACCGTGATGTAAATGTCCCAGAGAAATGGAATGTAGGTAGGCAAGGAGAGGATGAAGGGACCTAGGAAAAACATTAGAACAAGAGTCACTTGTTTTGGTGTGGCATCACACAACACTTGTCAACAAGGTACTCCAATCTTCACACATTACACAGAGCAACAGTCACCATAGAGACATCCTGTATCTGTGTCAAACTACCCTATCCCACAAACATTGGCAACCAGCAATGAGTGAACACAAGGCTGCAGTCACCAAGCTCACATACACCCTCACAGCAACTGCAACACCATCAGACCATGTGTCCCTCCTACATCGTCACTCACCTTCAAGTGAAGTAGCGGTTGATGAGCTGTTGACGCATGTCAACACCTTCCTCCTCTCCTCTGTCCTCGTCACTGGACCCGGGTTGGTTTGCAGGCGGGGGCCTTTGTTGCTCATCATCATCCAGGATCAGGGGTATTGCCTTGCGAATGGCCAGGTTGTGGAGCATGCAGCATGCCACGACTATCTGACACACCTTCCTTGGCGAGTACATCAGGGCACCTCCGGTACAGTCCAGGCAGCGAAATCGTGACTTTAGGAGACCAAATGTACGCTCTATTACACGCTGTGTCCTCCCATGGGCATCATTATATTGCACATCAGCTGCTGTCACATGATTCCGCAGTGGGCTCAGCAACCACGGACGGTTAGGATATGCAGAGTCACCTGGGTGTGAGAAACACAGATTAACCTTGATGTTCCACAATGCCACAGGACAGCATGTCACACACACACCACGCTACTCCACTATGCATAATCACCCACAAGCCATGCACGCTCAGGAAGCAGATTGGCCATCAGCTGCGGGACGATGCTGCTGCGCATGATGTTCGAATCATTGGCTGACCCGGGATACCTGGCACACAAGTGGGAGATGATGATGTCCGCCTGGCACACCACTTGAACATTTACCGAGTGGTAATGCTTCCGATTTCTGTAAACTTGCTCATGTGCCTGTGGTGGCACAAGCCCAACATGTGTGCAATCAATGGCATCAACGACATGGGGGATGTGTCCAAGGGCATAAAAATCTCCCTTCACAGCCACCAACTCTGGCACCCTGGGGAAATGAATGTATCTGTCCTTGTAGTTCATCATAGCTGACAGTACATCCCTCAGCACCATGCTGAACATCGGTTGTGACATCCCACCTGCACTTGCTACCGTGTGCTGGAATGAGCCTGTCGCAAAGAAATGCAGGCACGCCATCACCTTTGAAGTCGCGGTGAAAGCTGTTGGATATGTGCGACGTGGCTGCAGGTGGGGCTCCAACATGGCACATAGGTTTTGTAGGGAAACTCTATCCAGCCTGAATTTGCGGATGATCTCTTCATTCTCCATGTCAGCCAGCACTGTGAATGGACGATGGATATTGGGCCTCCTCCTAGGTCAGATGCAAGTGAACATATGTCAATGAAACACATCATGAGATGTACAGGACATTTCACATTTCTACAGACACATTGCCAAATGTTACAGACTGCACCATCAACCAACAGAGCACTGCACAAGTTGGTACACATCAGGCACACTACTCGTACACTTGTCCCCTTCCCCGCAGCAATGATCTGTGCAAACCTCCTGCTCATTGGCATGCACAGTGGGATATGGAACCACATGTGTGTGCACACCTGTGAGTATTACCCCCAGCATATGTGTCAAACCACAATACTACCCTAGCACACCGTGCTGCTGTCCATGATACACCTCCCAACACAGGTTGCACATGGCACACATCAAGTACACACTGACCACAGGCTGAGCGTGGTGAACACGTGTGTGCATGTGCAGTAGACAATGTGACAGTCAATGATGCCCCTAATTCACACAATGAGACAGCATTGTGCGTGAAATTGCACCTACACACATTGACCATTATCTACATATGCTATGCAACACAAAAACTGTACAGTCTACATGCCCTTACACATCACATGTGACATGTGCATGTGTATGTGTCAATGCAATTTATCACATACACATATATGGCATGTGTAGGTGACATGGAGTTAAATGTCCCATTCGTAATGTTGGCCTCATGAGGGTCCTTCAATGTTGGAGACACTGGGCACTGTTCATGTTGGGCTATGGATAGAGCTGGATGACTCCATATGTGCAGCAAACCTGCTCCGCGAGTCCACTGACGGTCACTACAGGCACTGTATGCCACCCATCTGGCGGTGCCTACCGCCTGGCGCCTGCGGACTGTCACCGCCAATACCCCAGACACAATCGTGGTAGTCTCAGCCATACCTACATGTGTAAATGGCGGTTGGCATGCACCGCTACCCAGCTCACGGTCACTACAGGCACTGTATGGCACCCATCTGGCGGTGCCTACCGCCTGGCCCCTGCTGACTGTCACCGCCAATATCCCAGACACGATCGCGGTAGTCTCAGCCATACCTACATGTGTAAATGGCGGTTGGCATGCACCGCTACCCAGCTCACGGTCACTACAGGCAGTGTATGGCACCCATCTGGCGGTGCCTACCGCCTGGCCCCTGCGGACTGTCACCGCCAATATCCCAGACACGATCGCTGTAGTCTCAGCCATACCTACATGTGTAAATGGCGGTTGGCATGCACCGCTACCCAGCTCATGGTCACTACAGGCACTGTATGGCACCCATCTGGCGGTGCCTACCACCTGGCCCCTGCGGACTGTCACCGCCAATATCCCAGACACGATCGCGGTAGTCTCAGCCATACCTACATGTGTAAATGGCGGTTGGCATGCACCGCTACCCAGCTCACGGTCACTACAGGCACTGTATGGCACCCATCTGGCAGTGCCTACCGCCTGGCGCCTGCGGACTGTCACCGCCAATACCCCAGACACGATCGTGGTAGTCTCAGCCATACCTACATGTGTAAATGGCGGTTGGCATGCACCGCTACCCAGCTCACGGTCACTACAGGCACTGTATGGCACCCATCTGGCGGTGCCTACCGCCTGGCCCCTGCTGACTGTCACCGCCAATATCCCAGACACGATCGCGGTAGTCTCAGCCATACCTACATGTGTAAATGGCGGTTGGCATGCACCGCTACCCAGCTCACGGTCACTACAGGCAGTGTATGGCACCCATCTGGCGGTGCCTACCGCCTGGCCCCTGCGGACTGTCACCGCCAATATCCCAGACACGATCGCTGTAGTCTCAGCCATACCTACATGTGTAAATGGCGGTTGGCATGCACCGCTACCCAGCTCATGGTCACTACAGGCACTGTATGGCACCCATCTGGCGGTGCCTACCACCTGGCCCCTGCGGACTGTCACCGCCAATATCCCAGACACGATCGCGGTAGTCTCAGCCATACCTACATGTGTAAATGGCGGTTGGCATGCACCGCTACCCAGCTCACGGTCACTACAGGCACTGTATGGCACCCATCTGGCAGTGCCTACCACCTGGCCCCTGCGGACTGTCACCGCCATGGACCATGCCCTGGCAGGCAATGGGAATCACCCTCGCGGTAGCCTGATGCAATTTTGAAAATAGCGGTAGGCGTGTTCCGCAACCGCGGAGCCGGTCATTGGAAACATTCAAAAGATGCACCACCGCGGTAGCGCGTGCCTGGCCCCTGCGGTGTGTCACCGCCATGGTCCATGCCCTTGCAGCCAAAGGGACGCACAGTAGCGGTTGATTCATATGGATTTGAAAATCACGGTAGGCGTGCACCGCCACCGCGGAGGCGGACATTGGATGATTTTAAAAATAGCAGACCTGGTACACCAATTGCAGCTGCGTGGGACCACTGACACAGCCCCAGGGGCCTATATATGTGTGGGAGGGTGCCCCACATTTCCACTGCTACCAGGGACTGCTGCCTGACACCCCTCACCTGCTGCTGCTGCCTCCAGGGACTGCTGCCTGCCACCCTCCACCTGCTGCTGCTGCTGTCTCCAGGGACTGCTGCCTGCCACCCTCCACCTGCTGCTGCTGCCTCCAGGGACTGCTGCCTGCCACCCTCCACCTGCTGCTGCTGCCTCCAGGGACTGCTGCCTGCCACCCTCCACCTGCTGATGCTGCCTCCAGGGACTGCTGCCTGCCACCCTCCACCTGCTGATGCTGTCTCCAGGGACTGCTGCCTGCCACCCTCCACCTGCTGCTGCTGCCTCCAGGGACTGCTGCCTGCCACCCTCCACCTGCTGCTGCTGCTGTCTCCAGGGACTGCTGCCTGCCACCCTCCACCACTGCTGCTGTCTCCAGGGACTGCTGCCTGCCACCCTCCACCTGCTGCTGCTGCCTCCAGGGACTGCTGCCTGCCACCCTCCACTTGTTGCTGCTGTCTCCAGGGACTGCTGCCTGCCACCCCTGAACTCCACCTGCTGCTGCTGCCACCTGTCCACAGTGATGTCGAGGACACAGAAGATCCGGGCCAGTCCCTTCACCAGCGAGGAGCTGGAGGTCCTGGTGGACGGGGTGCTTGCACTGTACCCAAGGCTCTATGGTGCCCCTAATGTCGTGGTAAGTCTCCAACAGTGTGAGTGAGAGTGCAGGGGGGGCACACGTGAGGTGGAGGTGCTGCAGTATGTGTCAGTGAGTGTGGGGCTCTGACATGCACTGCCTAGCATGTTTTCTCCAGGGGGAAGGGCTGTGTAGCCTCTTTCACACGTTTCCCTGCGTGCCCATTCAGATTTGAGGTACATGTATTGTCCTGTCAGCCAAACAGTGACGCAGCAAATTGGTAATGCAGGAGTCAGGCCAGTGATTGCTTGTGTGAATGGCTGTGTGGGTCCCAAATGTCCCTCTCAGTGTCAGCCCACCTGGCCTGCACAGTCGCCGCCCAATCCCACAAGTACACATCACTGCATGTACAGTGTGTTCCATGTGTCTTTTGTTCACACATCTTCATCAAAGAGCCATCTCAGCCCTGTAGATTGCACACGACAAGCCTTGTGACAAGGGTGTGTGTATGAGAGTTGATGTCACTGTATGTGAGCTCCATGACACAGTGAGCCATTCACAGGGCTAGGACATTGGGGGCTGCGCAGTGTTGGACACAGTGAGTCCACCAACAACCATGTGTTGCTATCTAATCTATGTGTTGCTCTAGCTAACAGCGGACAGTAGATGTGGGCAGACTACACATTGCTTGATGTGCTGGTATCCTGCATGTGAATGGGATGTAAAGGTACTGTGTCCACCCTCCCACCTTCATGGATTCACGTGTGGTTCTCCAATGCCATTGTACCATGTGCCATGCATTCTTGGCTCTGTTACACATATCTGTTTATTTGGAATGAGTGAGTATCGTGCCACTGTATTGAGAGATTTTGGTAGTATACACTGTGTCACTGATGTATTACCCCTCTTGTCTCCCATGCCCGCAGCTGAAAGTCCACCAGCGTAAAGCCGTGTGGAGGGCCATTGCCTCCAAGGTGCGTGATCTGGGTGTGTCAAATCGACGGCGCGGCCACTGTCATAAAAGGTGGGACGACATCTGCCGGCTGAGCAAGAACGTGGCCGAGATGACGCTGGGGCTGCTCCCTCGGAGCGGCAGGTTGGCCCGACGCACCATGACACCACTAATGGCCCGCATCATGGCCGTAACACAGCCTGAGTTGGATGCACAATTGAAGGAGCATCAGCAGCAAGCTAGGGGTGAGTATTTGTTGACGGGTGGCTTTGGCAGGCAGTGGCTGCATGTGTCCACAGATTGGACAAACTCTGAGCTATGTGAAGTTGGTATTGTGATGCAGTGGATTGTAAGTGGGGTCTGTGCTGGGTGCATCTTACATGCATTTGTCCCACCTGTACTCAGTGATGTGATCTGCGCAATGTGCATTGCCATTACATTCAAAGCTGTGGCATTCAGGTACCTTGTGCAGTGGGGTACTGTGTGAATTCATATTGATGTTGAAGGCAGTGTGCCTAATCTGAGTGTGTTTCAATCAATGCGTGCAATGCCTGACAGCAGATTTCAGCTGCTAGAACTTCTGAGGACAATGTGCTACAGTACTTGTGCCCGTGCAAGCAACATGGTTGCTGGCATGCGCTAATGGCCATTGTGGGCTATTATGTTGTGGTCTGTGTGTGTGTGCTCCCCTACTGCTCCATCCATGTACGTAATTGACACCATGTTGTGGTGTTCATCCTTGCCATCCTCAGCACCCTGTGTGGTCAGAGAGATTTTTGTGCCTGTGTCTGAAGTGGGCCACAGGCAGGATGGTGTGCTGTGTGAGTCACCGGGATCACTTATGGCTGGATTTGTTCTTTACATGCACTGTTGGGTTGATAATTGAGGTGGCAATCTATATTTAGTCAGGGTGATGTGCAACGTGGATAACACATCTTCTTGAATGGTGATTTACTTGCACATGTTACTTCAGTTGGTGCCACTTCACTAACACTACATCTCTCTCCCATGTAGCATCTCCCGTGTGTGTTGAGGGACAGGGGGCGGACACCAGCGGTGAGGCATCCAGTGCAACAGCCGCACCGGAGCAGAGTGGCACAGATGTGACCAGCGCCGAGGAAGGGGACAGGAGTCTGCTGGAGGAATCACAACCCGAGACGCAAAGCTCTACGTCATCTGATGCCAGCGGTGACGCATCCATGTTGGGGGCCACAGGAAATGGGGACTCTGCCTCCTCTTCCGCCACACAGCGTCCAGTGCCAGCCTCCCATCTACTTCCACTGGTGCTGCCCGTGTTCGCACAATTCGAAAGGGAAGAGTGCCCTTCACCCCAGGCACTGCTGCCCCGGCTCATGTCAGCCCTGCAGCCCTCAGTGCTGAGTCAGTAGAGCTATTGCGCCAGCAGTGTGTGGGGCAGACAGCTCTCCTCAATGCCTTCCTAGACCACGATAAAAAGTTGGGCCAGGTGATAGCTTTCAAGGAAGGCATACATTTGGATGTGGGTGGGCTACACCGGACTGTGCAGTCATTGTCCTCAACAGTGACGGCAGCCCTGCAACAGGCACATTCTCAGGGAGCAGCTCCTGTCCCTTTGTCCACCGTCCTGTCAGTGTGCACCTCTGACGACAGTGACAACGCTCAACAGACCCCAAAGTCCAGATACAGCACACGCAGCACACAGCAGCAGCAACAGCCCAAACGGTCCAGGCCGCAGACACCATCCCCACAGAAAACTAAGACCACCCCAGAGCACAGAGATAAAAGCCCGTCAGGCGACACCAAGGGCCAGAGGGGCAAGAAACAGGCCTCAGGGTCACAGGCCTCAGAGTCATCCCCGCCAAGGACTCTCCTGTCCCAAGGACCGCTCGCAAAGCAAAGAAGACAGTTTCCCTGCCCACTGAGGAGGTGTTACCTGCAAGGCTTACACTGGATGAGGGCCCTATGGATGATCCACCCACAACCTCCACTCCCATCCCGAGCCCTGTGAAGCAGGCACAAGGGGGCACTGTAGGGGCTAAAAATAGTAGACAGGGTTTGGAAGGGCGGAGGCAAGCCCCAGGGAAGCGCACAGCTGGATCCAGCATGTCCCCAGAGGGGGGCCCAGAGTCAGCACCAGGAGCAGGTTTGGTGGTGGGGTTACCTGTTGTGTCCACACCAGTTCACATTAGTCCCCAGACAGGGAAGCCTTTCAGGAGCCCCAAGAAGTGGAAAGGCACCCCTCCACAATCTCCTGCACACACTGGGTCTCACTACAGCATCAGTCCACCTCCCCGTGCCACCACCCCACCTGGACCAAGCAGCCCTCCAGCTTCCCAAGCCAGAGATGTCTCTTCCACAGATGTTCCTCACAGTCCTCCTACTGACCGCGACACACAGTCACCTCCAAGTCCGACAGAGAGCCACATCTGAGTGGTAGTCACCCTCACACACCTGTCTGTCCACAGCGGTGTCTGTGATGCCCATTGTTATCCCCATGACTCTGTTGCTGAGCATGGCATGGTATAGTCGCACACATTCCCTGTGCAGCTTCTGATGTAACTACTCTGCACATTGTACTTGCCTTGTGGTTCACTGCTGTTTGCCCCCTGCCTGTGCAGCTTCTCATGGACTTCATCTGCACATTGGACTGGCCACTGGCCTTATTGCTCACTGCTGTTTGCCCCCTGCCTGTGCAGCTTCAGATGTAACTACTCTGCACATTGTACTTGCCTTGTGGTTCACTGCTGTTTGCCCCCTGCCTGTGCAGCTTCTCATGGACTTCATCTGCACATTGGACTGGCCACTGGCCTTGTTGCTCACTGCTGTTTGCCCCCTGCCTGTGCAGCTTCTGATGTAACTACTCTGCACATTGTACTTGCCTTGTGGTTCACTGCTGTTTGCCCCCTGCCTGTGCAGCTTCTCATGGACTTCATCTGCACATTGGACTGGCCACTGGCCTTGTTGCTCACTGCTGTTTGCCCCCTGCCTGTGCAGCTTCTGATGTAACTACTCTGCACATTGTACTTGCCTTGTGGTTCACTGCTGTTTGCCCCCTGCCTGTGCAGCTTCTCATGGACTTCATCTGCACATTGGACTGGCCACTGGCCTTGTTGCTCACTGCTGTTTGCCCCCTGCCTGTGCAGCTTCTGATGTAACTACTCTGCACATTGTACTTGCCTTGTGGTTCACTGCTGTTTGCCCCCTGCCTGTGCAGCTTCTCATGGACTTCATCTGCACATTGGACTGGCCACTGGCCTTGTTGCTCACTGCTGTTTTCCCCTGCCTGTGCAGCTTCTCATGGACTTCATCTGCACATTGTACTTGCCTTGTTGATCACTGCTGTTTGCCCCCTGCCTGTGCAGCTTCTGATGTAACTACTCTGTACATTGTAGTGGCCACTGGCCCTGCAGTTGCCCACATTTGTTGTCTATCTATGCACAAGTGTGAATAAAGACAGTTGTTCCTGTTGTTAGTTCTGTCAGTGTAATTTCTCAATAAAACTGTTTCTGTGTGTGCATGGTTTATGTGTCACATGCTCTATATGGCACTTCTACATTGGCAATGGGTTGTCTCACGTTTCCATGTTTTTGCAGGGGTGATAGGGACTTCAATTCTTCCTGACTCTTATACTTGTGGGTGCAGTGAAGGTGGTTTGTGCATATTTCTTGTTGTCATCATCCTTCTTTGTCCATGTTGTCTATGGTGTAGACATGTAATGTTTGGAGGCAATGTCAGCACAGGGTGGGAGTTTATGCACAGGCTTTCATGCAGGTTGGCACGGGTCATGGTGTCTGTGTGAGCTTACTTACTGTGTGCCCAGCAGTGTATGTGTACGGTCATCTTGTGGTGGTCAGTAATCCTGGTCCCATGCCTTACTTCCAAAGTGTACACTTTGGTGGTGGAGAAGTGTGTGGTGTGAAGGGGGTGACTTTGTGGTGACTGTTGATGTGTGTGCACCTGCATCATCAACTACACCCATGTGTCACCCTGGAGTGGTGTGCGGGAATGTGTACTTGTTGTGCCCTGCAATTGTGATTTGGTGCACATGGGAGTGTTATGTGCTGCTGATGTGAGAAGGGGGATGTGTGACGTATCCTACTTGTGCATCTCAATCATGGAGTGTGTGAATGGGGCCTGTGTGTTGTGGTGCAGAGATGCTCTTGTCAGGTAATTGCATACGTATGTGTGTCTGTTCAGTATTTGACTTCATGGCCTTCCTCTCATCCCTGTGCCTTAACATGGGTGGCCTTGCTGTCTCCCTGAGTTGTTGAATTGATGTGCTTGTGGTTTGGGTAGACTCACTGTGGCAGCCATGTGTGATTTGATGGGCTGTGGGTGTTCTCAGATGTCTGTTGTCTTGCATGTGATGTACACATGCTTGATAGTTGTGTCCTTGTCCTTCCATTTGTGGGCACATCACTTTAGCTTTCATGTATGTTGTCCTCCATTGCTGCTAGCATGTGGTCTGTGTATGTGGCTGTGAGGCAGGGTAGGGTGTGTCTGTGTAAGTTGGTAGGCTGTGTGTGCAGTGTATTGTTTGATCATCAATATGTGTGTGTGTGTACATTTTGTGCTGGGGCTCAGTGTTCTTGGCATGTGTGTGGTGTTGTTGTGGTGTGTGTGTTGGCTGGGGCCTGGCCTTCTGTGGTATGTGTTCCTGTGCAACAACTCCTGCTGTGGCTATCTCTGCAGTTGTTAGGGTTGTGGGGCAGGGTGTGTATTCACCTGTGTTGTTGTTGTGCAGGAGTGGCACATGGAAGGCACATGATATGTCCCTTCAGGGAGAGGGCTAGTGTGTTGTGTGTTGAGTAGTGGTTTTGTGCTGCTTGTAAAGTGGCCATGGCCGGCGCTGGCACTGGCCTCTGCATTGTGTACATGTTTTCCTGCACACTGACGGCGGCGGTAACGAGACCGGGACATTTGTTCATGATCGCTGAACATGGGTGACCAGGATATCTTTTTGCAGCCGTGCGTGATGGCCGCAGCCTAGAGGAGCTCCGGGACTACCGAGAGGTCCCCCAGCAATCCGTACACTAATCCGTACTGAACAGCAACCCCAAAGCCTGAAATCCCAAACCGGAACGTGTGGGGCATCTGCCGATCGAAATTGGAGGCCGGAATATTGCTGCAGAGCGACCCCAGAGACGCGACCATTGTGAGGCCTATCTGTTTGACTGCAGCAGTGGCCTCGAGTAGCACTACAGCCCAGCGCGGCAGCGCCAGGATCGCGGTGGCCACATCCGGGACAGCAGGCGCCGTAATTCACGCACATTGGCAGCCAGTCGAACGACCAACCAACAGTGGGCGGCCCCGTCGGCAGAGTGCCCCGAGGACAGTGCGGGCCCCGGCACCATTCCCGGACAAGGCAAAGAAAGAGCGGCGGAGCATGCACGCCAGAGAGACCGGGCGTGGGCGGGCGGACGGCCGCCATCCACGCACAGAGGTACCCTGGCAGAACCAGGGGGGCACCATTCCTGGCCGCCGGTAACGCGGACCAACAGATTGGAAAGACGCGACGCGCAGGGCCAGGAGACAGGCCATCGCTGCACACGTGGGCACAGGGAGGCCCAGAGTCTGTGGGCAGCACGCAAACACCTCGGTGCATCACCAGTTCCCTGCTACGAGTAACTGGCAAATCCTTGCGTTGCCAGTATACCGGCCGGACGGTCTCAGACGTGGTGCCAGCACTCGGGCGTCACAGGGTGAGGAGACATTACTCGCCACTGGGCACCACAACACTTCAGGACGCCCCCGGGCCCAGCCACAGGCCTGCACTACTGTCCCCCCACTGTCACGGCTTCTACTGCGTAGCGGGAAAACCGAAAGGCCGAGTGTGACGTACAATCACACGGCAGGCAGCGGCGAGTACTGCTCCGCACTCCGACTGGGCACCCCTTGCCCGTAAATCATACACAAATGGGGGGCAGAGGCCCGCGTGCAACGCAGCAACTCAAGCTAGACAAGTATGCCTACTCTAAAGACTTTCCGGCCCCGCCTGATAAGACTGCTCACAAAGAACAAGCCCCCACGCAGGAAGGCCAGCCAGAAGTCACCCTACAGGACATTATGTCCGCACTCACCAGTGTCCAGACAACGGTGGGATCGATCTCGGCGGACGTCTCCTTCCTTCGCGCCGACTTTCAGAAAATGGCCACGAGAGTCACGGAGGTAGAAAATGTAACGACGTCCCTTGTTAAAGATACTACCACTCTGCAACGGAAAGTCAGTCAACTAGAAGCAGAAAACAGGCTCATGGCGGCGAAGCTGGACGACCAGGAAGGATGCTCTCGATGCAACAACGTCAGGATTACGGGCATTCCGGAAAGCGAAGGGGGACCGGCAATGGACCTGTACGTTGAAGAGCTCATCAAGACGAGGCTCCAACCGAGAGGACTATCTTGTTTTTTCTCGGTCGAGAGGGCGCACAGAGTACCGGGGGGTAGGCCCAAGCCTGGGGCTCCCCCCAGACCCGTGCTGGCTCGCATTTTTAACTTTCGCCACCGTGACGCCATTCTACAGACGGCGCGGGTGGCTCCGCCGCTGCGCATTATGAACTCAGTGGTCTCATTTTTTCCCGATTACACAGCCGCAGTCACCAGGAAGAGAAGGAGCTTCCTTGAGGTGAAAAAGGAACTCAGGCGAAGAGAACTCACCTACTCTATGTTGTTCCCGGCAAAGTTGCGGGTGGTGGCAGATGGCAAAACCTGGTTCTTTGAGGCACCTGAGGAAGCGCATGACTGGCTGGAGGGCTGGCGGCAGGTGGGAAACACGGGACGACCAGCAAGACAACGACAAAGACGTCCACCACAGGAGGCCTCACCGAGCGAGAGAGAGGACGACGAGGAACAGGGCGCACCGCAGGGGAAGGAGGGATGCTGAGGTCGGGCCGCATCCAGAATGGAAGGTCGCATAACAATAGAGGGACTCGCTGGAAGAAGGCGGCGAGACTTGAGGCCCAAATGAACAGCACCGCGCCACTGAACCAGGCCGGCTGGCTCTGGCTCACACTGGGAGGCTGCCGGGGATATACGCTGATACAAGTACTGTTCTGTTCTACACAGGTTGGGGGCAATGGGGGACCTCGAGGGACATCTCGGACTTCACCTCCCGCACGCAAGTACTGTTCATGGGATTGAAGCACTCTGCATTGTTGGGGTGGCGGGTAGTTGGGAATCCGTCTTGCAGGGGAGCAGGGAGGGGGGTGGAGGGAGGGGTGCAGTTTAAGTTTGAATTTGTTGATTTTATGTTGTTTATAAGAGAGTATTCACAGCCAGTACAATTTGCCATAAGGACGGTGCCACACAGAGGGAAAACCCCACCGTTCCCCTGTCAACCGATCACTCACAGACCCTGGGAACCGTAGTGCACAGCACTTCCCGTTCACAGACTAAAGATCCGCATACACCAAGTTCCCCCCTAACGGTAATATCCTGGAACGTCAATGGCCTGTGTAACAAAATAAAGAGGGGTGTAGTACTACAATACCTCAAGCGACACACCCCATCAGTAGCCTTCATCCAAGAATCGCATTTGGTCGGCACGGCAACTAAGGCGCTGGATAGATGGGGGTTCCAAATGGCGGTCCACTCTGACTTTACATCGGGCTCCAGGGGGGTGGGAATTTTAATCAGGAAAAGCTGCCCTCTAGTAATAATCAAGACTTGGACTGATGACCAGGGGCGCTTTGCGGCACTCTCCTGTCAATGGGAAGGGCGACCGTACAATTTAGTGACAGTATACATTCCTCCGGCGCTCCACAGTCTCGCCCTCCCGGCCCTCGGTAAGTTTCTGTTGGCACTACCGCCCGGGGAGTTAATTATAGGGGGCGACTTTAACGCCGCAATTGATGCAGCACTAGATAGATACCCACCCAGGGAGCAGGGGACGACCTCATCGCCCCTCCGGGAGTTCCTGGACGCACTCGGGCTAGTGGACGCGTGGCGCACATGATATCCTGAAGCACACCAGTACACCTACCACTCAGGGGCGCACAATAGCCTATCGCGTATTGATTATATATTTACCTCCCCCACAAGTATGAAAGGAATATTAGAGATCAAACACCTCCCTAGAGGTATCTCCGATCATGCCCCCATATACATGACATATATAACGCACCTCATGGGTAGAAGACGTACATACCCTTTGCAACCTGGATACCTCAAAGAACCAAAAATTTGGAAACGCCTTCATAAGACCTCTGAACATTACTTCCGAGAAAATACGCACTCAGTGGCCTCCCCAGTCACGGTATGGGAAGCATATAAAACAGTCCTCCGCGGACAAGCTATTTCCTTAATCACGGCCCACAAACGAGACCAAACACTACAGGTGGAGGAACTTGAACGGGCGGTCGGCCAGGCAGAAAGCGCGCATGCCGCTGATCCCACTGACCACACCACCCACTCCCTTAATCTGGCAAACCAAGCCTATAGGGACTATGTATGGGAGGGTGCTAAAGGGAAAATCACAAAAACACAACACACTATCTATGAAGTTGGGGACAAGGCGGGAAGGCTCCTAGCCTGGTTAGATAAAAAAGAACGGGCCAGCCGTTGGGTGGCACAGATCCAGCTGCCCTCGGGGGAGACACTCACAGATCCAAACGACATAGTCACAGCATTTGCACACCACTACGAAAAAGTATATACCCCCGTAGCAACGACTTCTGTAGCAGAGAATCTGGCCTATATCAAAGACATACGTCTGCCACAGTTGATATCGCAAGACATCCAGGCGTTGGAGGCTAACCTTACGGTGGATGAAATCAGTGCAGCCATTAAAGGGCTTCAGTCTGGGAAGGCATTGGGTCCCAACGGTATTCCGATAGAACTCTATAAGAAAGAATCCGATATGTTGGCGCCCCACTTGTTGAGGATGTATGAGGCCAGCCTAGAGATGGGAATACTCCCTAGAGACCAGCGAGTAGCAACACTTATTACGATTCCAAAACCAGGTAAGCCCCCGCAGGATTGTACCTCCTACCGCCCGATTTCGCTTCTTAATGCAGAGGTGAAAATCCTTGCAAAAGTACTGGCAGCCAGGCTACAGCCCCATCTCACGACCCTGATACACCCGGACCAATCCGGCTTCATGCCGGGCAGAAACACGGCAATGAATCTCCGGAGGCTTCATGGTGTGTTGACCAGACTACCCACCATCCAGGAGGATGCGGTCATTCTCTCTTTGGACGCCAGTATGGCCTTCGACCGAGTTGAATGGCCCTTCCTTTTTGCAGTGCTGCAGCACTTTGGTTTTCGGGCCCAAGTTTTGTGCCTGGATTAGGTTGCTGTACACGAGTCCACTGGCGCAAGTGGTAGTTAATGGACGGCTATCAGAGGAATTTCCTTTGGGACGTGGCACCAGGCAGGGGTGCCCACTATCCCCGCTGCTATTTGCTTTGGTGCTCGAGCCGTTAGCGGCATGGATAAGGTGGGATCCAGTAATACGTGGGCTAAGGTGGGCAGAGGGTTGGGAAGACCGTATTTCCCTCTACACGGATGATATCTTGCTATATATGGCAAACCCCCGAGGGTCCCTCATACGCCTGCTTGACATCTGCGAGTCCTATGGCAGAGTCTCCGGTTACACCATTAATTGGGCAAAATCGGTGCTTTACTTACTTAGGGGTCCGCCCCCACGTTTGCCCCCGGGTGTGGAGATATCGCTAGCGGATGATGGATTTAAATATCTAGGCATACACATCACGCCACACCCCACACAATTTTACGAGCGCAATCTCCTGCCTCCACTGAAGAGACTCCGCAGTGATGTGAAATGGTGGCACTCCCTGCCGCTTACACTACTGGGGAGAGCAGCACTGTTCAAAATGACGGCTTTACCCAGGTTTTTATATGCACTGCAAAACACCCCAGCTCCTGTCCCAAACTCCTACTTTAAGTCGATTGAGGCAGAGGTGGGATACCTCCTCTGGGAGGGGAAGCCCCCACGGATAGCAGTGCGTAAACTCACACGGAGTTGGTATGACGGAGGAATTGCCCTTCCCAACATTCAGTTATATTATTGGGCCTCGCAGCTTATAGTGATCAATCAATGGCTCCACGCTCCACAAGAGGAACCAGCATTACGTATGGATAGGCACACTCTTGGCACGGATGGTATCATGGGTGCCCTGTACAATAAAACCCGGAAACAAGCATTGATTGGCCCCACGGCCCACACCGTGCATGTCTGGTTTGTAGCACAGCGAGCGCTTGGTTGGGAGGGAGTGAAAACACAACAGACGCCACTCTGGGACACCCCCAGGTTGGGCAAGCTACGCACCAGCAAATGTTTCTCCCGTTGGGACCACATAGGCATCTCCGTGGTGGGGGACCTGTGGAAGAAGGGGGGAGTAGTCACTTTTGCACAGCTGCAAGCAACATACCAGATGGTAGGGACGGAGTACTATAGATACATTCAAATAAAACACGTACTAACAAAGGCCATACACCCCGCAACTGACCTCCCCGAGTCTTCGCCACTCGAGGATCGACTATTGACGGACCACCTCACTAAAAAGGCAATTTCTTTAACATATCGCAAATTGATTTACAACCACAAGGATCCCACCCACAATCTCAGAGAGAAGTGGCATGCCGAGGTAGGTGAGATGGATGATCAAGAATGGCAGGAGGCCCTGGCGTCCCCACGGGAGGTGGCAATCCCAGCCAGACTGAAGCTTGTGCAACTTAAAATATTGCACAGAACATATTATACCAGGACCACACTTTATAAAATAGGGAGGGCTGATTCACCGCTTTGTCTTAGAGGGTGCAGAGTGGCGGGCTCCTTTTATCATACACTATGGGACTGTCCCCACATTACTTCATATTGGAGGGCGGTCATGGATACGATCAATCGAGTGAGTGGCTTTGGGGTTTCCCCGGATCCAAGGAGGTGTCTACTCAATGTGTGGGAGCCGACGGACCTTAACCATGCGGAGCAGAGCTGGGCGACCATGGGTATTGCACTAGCAAAACGGAACATTGCTCAACATTGGGGGGCACAGACGGTCCCCTCCCATCATCAGTGGTGCTGTGACCTAGACAGCGCAATGATAGCGGAGAAAACGGTGTTCATTCATAGGGGGTGCCCACGAAAATGGACGAGGGTATGGGGCAGATGGAACACTTATCGAGGGAACTTGTGCGCTTGGTTGGGAGGGAGTGAAAACACAACAGACGCCACTCTGGGACACCCCCAGGTTGGGCAAGCTACGCACCAGCAAAGGTTTCTCCCGTTGGGACCACATAGGCATCTCCGTGGTGGGGGACCTTTGGAAGAAGGGGGGAGTAGTCACTTTTGCACAGCTGCAAGCAACATACCAGATGGTAGGGACGGAGTACTATAGATACATTCAAATAAAACACGCACTAACAAAGGCCATACACCCCGGAACTGACCTCCCGAGTCTTCGCCACTCGAGGATCGACTATTGACGGACCACCTCACTAAAAAGGCAATTTCTTTAACATATCGCAAATTGATTTACAACCACAAGGATCCCACCCACAATCTCAGAGAGAAGTGGCATGCCGAGGTAGGTGAGATGGATGATCAAGAATGGCAGGAGGCCCTGGCGTCCCCACGGGAGGTGGCAATCCCAGCCAGACTGAAGCTTGTGCAACTTAAAATATTGCACAGAACATATTATACCAGGACCACACTTTATAAAATAGGGAGGGCTGATTCACCGCTTTGTCTTAGAGGGTGCAGAGTGGCGGGCTCCTTTTATCATACACTATGGGACTGTCCCCACATTACTTCATATTGGAGGGCGGTCATGGATACGATCAATCGAGTGAGTGGCTTTGGGGTTTCCCCGGATCCAAGGAGGTGTCTACTCAATGTGTGGGAGCCGACGGACCTTAACCATGCGGAGCAGAGCTGGGCGACCATGGGTATTGCACTAGCAAAACGGAACATTGCTCAACATTGGGGGGCACAGACGGTCCCCTCCCATCATCAGTGGTGTTGTGACCTAGACAGCGCAATGATAGCGGAGAAAACGGTGTTCATTCATAGGGGGTGCCCACGAAAATGGACGAGGGTATGGGGCAGATGGAACACTTATCGAGGGAACTTGTGCGCCCCTCCTCCAGAGGAATCAGAGCTGGAACTGAGCGAATGACAAATGCAATGGATGTACTACTGGGGACGATTATACGTACTTTATTGTTCATGGGGAGGGGAATTACGGAGGAACGATTATGTACATATGTAATGTTCTGTGTGGCAGAGGTGTGGATAACGTTAGATCTGATGAGACATAAGTTACAATTGATTGTAATCGGCTGTGATTTTTTTTTTTTTTTTAAATATATCATATCTTTAGGGTGCACTCCTATTTGAGGGCATGTCTGCCTGAGAAACAAAACTGCAAAAGTCTTATATATATCTTGCCAGTGGTAATCTTTGACGCAAATAAATTGCTTGAACAGGTAAATAAATTTAGCAACAGCTAAACCCAAAAAAAAAAAAAAAAAAAGAACATGGGTGACCAGGATGTGGCGAGGTGTTTTTGTGACAGGTGGGACATGTGTGGATGCAGTGATGGCTGTATGCCTGTCCCCACAGGGGTGTCTGGTGTGGACATGCACCGTTTTCAAACCTTTGACTTGTGTATTGTGTTGCATGCACAGTTGTGTGTGTGTACGTACCTGCGGCGGCGTCCGCGCCGGACAATGACTTGCAGGTGGTGTATTATATACAGCACCAGAAAGGCGTGTAGGGCTGGATCCATCGCGGTGTGGGCCGGGTGTCTATTTTCTTGCTCCGCTGTGGTGTCTCCGCCGTCTCTGGCTATGCGGTTGCTCCGCCGCGGTGTGCTGCCCTGTTTCCGGCATCGTGATTTGTTCAGCGGACAGGACGTCATTCCGCACGGTGGTGAGTGCTCATTGGCTCACACCGCCACGGTGGCGGGCGCACTTTGATGGCGGTCAGCGTCACGCCGCAGCGGACGGGAAATGGGCTCTGTCTAGACATGCTAATATGGCGGGCGTGAGGACCGCTGCCGGCGCGCGGTAAATGGCATTTTTCCACACCGCCAGCGCTGCGGTGGTGCCTCCTCGCGCCATCGTAATAGGCCCCTATGTTCTGGGCACATGCCATCGTGAAACATTAACATCACAAATGTTATGTTATGTTATCAGGGTATTTGTAGAGCGCGCAGCTACTCGACAGAGTGTCCCGGCGCTAGTTTAGTGTGGCAGCTGAACTGAGAGCGACAGCGCAAAGGCTACTGCTGGAACAGCCAAGTTTTCAAAGATTTCCTAAAAGGGAGGAGATCTTGCATCTGTCTTAAATTTGGCGGCATATGGTTCCACAGTTTGGCGACTTGAACCTGATAGGAACGACCTCCTATTCGAGATCGACGGAACACAGGGGTCCATGCCAGCGACAGAGATGCGGATCGTAGGGAGCGCTGAGGAAGATATAAATTAACTCTCTTCCTTAAATAAGGGGCTCCAGTATCATGAAGAGCCTTGAAGGCCAGGACAAGGGCTTTGAAAAGGATCCTCTTGCGGATCGGGAGCCAGTGGAGAGATTTAAGATGTAGAGACATCCGTGTTCTCGGGCCCAGTAAAAGTATCGCCCTGACTGCGGCGTTGTGGACCACCTGAAGACGAGTAAGTAAATAATCCGGCAGTCCAAGATAAAGAATGTTAACCATTCCACTTTTCAGAACAACCGATAGCTATGGCATGGAAAGATGCAAAATACACATTGTTACATATTGAAATATTGGAGAAATTACCTTTACTATTCCTGAGATACCATCAACGGATTGGATAATCCACGGGTACATTACTCTACCAGTTTCGACTTTCCACTTTCAGGACTTTCTACAACACAATCAAGTGGGCAAATATGAAGCGTTAGGTGAAAGGTTCATGCAGGAACATTGGGAGCTTTCTTTCAAATTCTCGTGTCGGAATAAGGATACTGAAGTTTTTCTCAGTGGTTCTGACTGCGAGAATACCTTGAATGGGTCCCTAGTATGCAAAGATGTTTCGTTGCACAGAGCATGTAATGCCTCTGTGCCAAACTTGTCTTTCTACTTGCTCTCTGGGGGCCATGATGCGTCTGACTTTCAGATTGCTCTCGAATGGGAGTTACCTGATGTTGAACAGTCAAGGTTGCTGTGGGATGAAACCAGGGGTTGCCTATGTAGTAACCTTGTGCTGCATTGTTATCGGTTGTACACAAATCCTGTTTCTTAAAATAGACAGGGGGTAGTGGTGGCACAGATAGCCGCACATCAGAAGAACAAAGAAGTGTAAAGGTGGGCAGCTTGTTGGAAAATTTCAGGCATGAAGAAGAATTAGTTTAGGTGCCAATAAGGGTAACAGAAACACCCCACTACCTCGGGTGTTGATGCAAGGTTCTCCGAAAAGATTGTCGTGCTAAACTTTAGACAGAGAGATGTACCACGGCACTCAACAATATTACTACAACATTGATTTTTTTAAATTGAAACACAAGATCTATGTATTCTATCACAGGATATGACAATATTTTGGATTTGTACTGGGGTTCTCTCAAATTTAATAATCAGTGTGACATTTAGTCAATACATACTGTACATATATTCATACAAGAAAAAGATTTTTTCAAAAACATTTCATGTTTATACAGTTATTTATTCAAGGTCCAGTTCTTGTTGCTGGAAGAACAGAATAGCACAGTGAAATAGAGACATGACAGTCGACACATGTTTCGTTACATTCGTTACTTCTTCAAGGCTTAGCTACGTAAGGGGGGCGATCCTCAAATGTTCATAGAGAATCCACCAATGTTGTGTCGTCTTTATAACGAAAAAGAGTAGCCAAGAAATATATCCTTATATGTGCTGTTTGAAAGCTGTTGATGTCTTTCAAACGTCGTGGAAGAGCCACAGGGAGAAACGATTTCAGCAGTTCATGGGGTCTAGACTTCTCAAGCACTAAAGTGCTAGGCAGAGAGAGCGTAGGATTATGGGCATGAACTCGTCACAATTCATGTGTCAATTCTCCAAATAGGTAGTCCTTCATTCCTAATCTGTGCAAGGTTGTCATCAAAATGCGTTGTATGCCTATAAGTTGCGTGATTAAAAAAGTAGAGGTACACGCAATGTGCAACTGAAGGGCAGTGATACGTTCTTTTATAAGTCTATAGTTTGTCAACTCTGGGCTGAAGTATGCCCCTGTAACTATTCAGATGAGTCCGCTGTCTCGTGGCACTGGTCCAAGTAATCCTGTTTCTGTCTGCCCGTACATTTAGGGAGGATATGCTATGGCCTTCAATTAATCTTACCAACGTGTGTTTTGATGCCCTGAGCAAACTGATAGCATTATTATTTCAAAAAGAGGTGGCCTTAACTTTGGCCAAGGAGACATTTGATCATCAGGTGGAGGGTCCTCTTCAGAGATTCAGGAGCTACGATGCACCAACTTCCTGCGACATTTTGGAGAGTTGGTACATCTTGTTTCTAACATGTCTAGCACGACTGGAATAGCGGGGTTTTACCGAAGTATAGGCTACGGGTTGGTCAGCACCTATCCAGATGGTGTTTGGAATTATTCCATCTTTTATCCACTCCATCCTCTGAAGCATCTTTGGGGGTCTTCCGCTGTTCCTGCTACTAATTGCAGGGATATTGCTTTTGCTATTTATGCTCAGCAATGGCTGTCCCATATTAAGATGAAATGGAGCTGGCACTGCCTCACGTCCTGTTGTGCTGTGAACACATGGTGCATTGCTTGGGCCACCTTTGCTTTGTGAACTAGATGAGAATTGGTTCCTGTCTCTTCAATGCATGCAGTCCATGTTCCGCTGCCTCCTGTGCACTTATGAGTGTGCTTGGGATCCCAATTGGTTGAACCTTTGGACATACATGCACTAATGGACTGCTGAAGGCCCATTTGTATAGCTGTCTCCTGTGGATTCCATTGCTCCAGGCCACGTTCTACAAACCTCCCTGGGTTGCTTCTGCACCTGGTGGACTGGCTCCTTGGTTTCTGGCTCTGGCTCGACGGAACACCAATTGACTGTTTTCACTCCCACAGCGGCGCCTGTGGGGGGTGGATGGGAAACCACTTGCTATATAAACTTGCTCCGAGGTGTGCCTCTGGTATCGTCTGTAGAAGCTGGGAACAGAAAAGTTTCGTCTACCACTTGGAACACATAAACATCTGCCTTTTCCATATGGTGGGAACTTTTATTCAGCCTGGTTTTAATATTTCAAAGTTATTTTAAATTGTCCTCTTTTTATAACTTTTATATTTTGAAGACATCTTGGCTTTCTTTATGCCTTGGGTCTCCGAATAGAATGAGTGCCTGTTTTAAGTGCCTTTTTCATTATTTTAACATATGATTATTAGCAATTTCCTTTAGATATGCTGTTGCATTTTTTAGTAGTAGGATTTGTACCTTTGGATAGCTTCTTAGTCGACTTATGTCCTAGGAGTGGGTGTCATGTGTCCTAGTTAAGCCTTATAGGAAATGTTCCCATTTTTACATGAACATGGATCTTTCCTAAAATTGCCTTCACTTTTCACATCAGCTTTTGATGCACATCTGCATTCGTGACACTTTGGGTTAGTTTCCTAGAAACACCGGCCTTGCTTACACAAATCAGCTTCGCAAGTACACTATCATATTGCCTTCGAATTATGTACAAGGCCTACATGTACGTTGTGCAAATGTATTTGTTATTTACGTTCATATGGCAACACAGCTATCTATAACATACAAACAATGGCAGCCTGATTTCAATATCGTCCCAAGGCAAGGATGTCTTCTTCCATAAATAAACATCTGTTTCCGGGTATAGTCAGAGGAGGCATTCCTGCTGTCAATGAGAGGTCTCATCACACTGAAGCTTTCGCTCAGCAGCTGAATGACATCTCCATGAGGGTTGTCCACCTTGTGACCAAGACGGGGTCCTACACTCTTTCCCATCAGGTAATGGGGTTGGATCATCCAGTAACGGGATTCTTGGCAGAACATACACATACACCCTAGACACGTAGGTTAGGGTCTGCATTGTAGGAATATGCCTGATTTTTATATTATTTTATAAACTTGCATCTATACGTTGTTTCAGCAGGATAGTGGACCTTTTTGTTCTGTTCATTGTCCTGACCCCTATTATAACTTTAATCTGTTTCTGTCTCTTGATCATTTCAGAACATATATTCTATACAAGAATCACTTCAGTTCAATAAATATTGAAAACGTCCCTCTGTTTGTTCTTTGTATATTTCTCTTAGAAAAAGAAAGCACAAGTGCATGAGCGAAAGTTCTTAGGTCTGTCACCATGGTTCTTGAGGGAACATGGGTGTCATGTTCAGTGACTGACAGAAATGTTTGCTCCCTGTCCAGGTTAGAGGGGCTCATGGTGGCATTATGAGCTAGCTGCTCTGTGAGACAACATATCCTGCCAGGGCGCATGGAATCAGTCTGGCACCATTCCAAAGTTTATGTTGTCCACACACATGCAGTTCCTACTGATTAGTGGAAACTACACAACACTACCTCAGGGGTGACATATAAGTACTAAAAACAAAGGTTTAGGCCTAGAGAAAGGTATATTTTGACAGGTTGAAATGACAGTTTAGAACTGCACAACATGCTTAGTGGCGGGCCTGAGACATGTTTTAAAGGGCTAGTTTAGTGGTGGCACAACTGCTGCATGCCCACCAGTAGCATTTATCATACATGTAGTACCATCTACTAGGGACTTACAAGTAAATTAAATGTACCAATAAGGTAGATGCTAATTGTACCATGTTTTAGGGAGAGACTACAAGGCCTTACTTTACTACTGGTTAGCAGAGGAAAAGGGCACAGAATCCTAAGTCCAAAAAAGGGTCATTCACAGAAGGCAAAAAATCCATGGGAGACCCTTCAAAATGAGCCAGGTCAAACATGACCCCCTTCAGCCAAAAACTAGGGTAGACTAATCAATACCTTGATGGACTTCGCTGCTTCTGGCAATAGAACGTGGACAATTACCTATTTTTGTCGGATCTGATGGATCCTAAAACGAATACTCCTCGGAACAGGAATGTTGCACAAAGGGGTCCACATCGTGTTAGCCCTGACTCTTAGAATAATCAAACACAGAGCAAAGGGAGAGCAGGCAAGGGAAAAGGTATAGGGAAAAGGAACAGCAGGGAGTTAGACATCTGAAAGGACAAAGAAAAAACATACATTTCTTTCTGTAAGATTCACTACACTCATGTAAATCTCGCTTGTGTATACATAACTACTATGTACCTTGAAGGAAACCAGGTAGAACCAGCTTCCTGGAAGAAACCACTTTACAAGTAATGTCACACACCAAAAAACCTGCTGAAACCTGTAAGCACAAAAAAGAAGTGTCACACCTTATCTACGGATTCCAGCATATTGCTAATACTGTGATACAGCAGAACATTCAATTATCTTACATACCTCATAAACATTCAAGGACATATTGATATGAACCTCAGAGAAGATAGGAAGCATCAAAGCATAGCGGCTTCATTTAATCCAAAGCAAATAATAAAAGTCTTGTATTCTTTTCCTGGTCTTCACCTTCACAATGAACGCTAATCCAAACCAGACTGGTCAAAGAATACACCGAAGAGTTGATTTGCCGGTTAAGCTTTCACCTGGCCAACCATGACATGAAGTAAGAAATGCAAATAGAAAGCGAATTGAAAGTAAGGGTATTCTTCCCTCACTCTCTCAATGAATGACTTGCTTCCTGCTCCATAAGCGGAACTTCGGCCGAATACAATTATACAGAGGAGTTCCTTCCCTCCCCCTGAGTGTAAGAACACAACCGCTTCCGTTTCCTCAGCACCCTGCCGAGAAATGAAGCAGAAAGAAAAGTGACTGCCGTACTGGGCTCTTGCAGAGTCCTCCTCTGGGACTCGTAGTGGGAAAGTAAGTTGTCATGAAGTGGACCTCTCCGCTGCGGCGTCCTTCTTCCTTACCTCAGGAAGACACTGTGGTGCCGGGAACACGAGAAAGAATGGACCTCTTCGCTGCTGCGTCCTTCTTCCAGAACGTGAAGCAGATTAATGGAATTACGCACAGGTTTCCTTGTGCGTCGCGCGATTAAATCCCAGGCGCCTCTACACGAGGGAATCATGGGAACTGTAGTCCACGTTCGACAGAACGTGCTCTGAAGGCGCGGGAGGCCCGTAATTCCTGACAATTTTTGCGGTAGTACCTGCAAGTTCTATGCCTATTCAACCTAACTGTTGCCCTTGGCATTGTCATCTTGTGTCACTACACTAGCACAGCTGTCAGTGTCAAGAGCTTGGACCCAGGCCATCCACTGCCAGGTGGAGGCTTCAAACAGGGGCTGTGGGCAGGCCTCACTTCCAGCCTTGGGGCTGGCAAGGGCTTCCCTACTTGCTCCTGAGGTTTCCCAGAGTGAGGGCACCAGCCCATGTCTCAGGCACCCTACTTCCACTATTTCTCCCACCAGTCCAGGAGTGGTATCCTGAGACTGGCCACTCAGCCCAGGGGCTCTACCCTGAACAGATGCTTGGTGAGCCAAATCTTCCAGGGGGAAACCACCTATGGTGGCGCACTCTGTTTCTATCATGCATGGGTTAGACTGGTGCACTTCTCTAGCCCTCTGTCTCTGTGAGGGTCAGTCTTGGAGATGCTCTATTCTCAGAGCTGACAACACCTGATCCACTGGTCCTCCCACTGTGGACTGTTTCCACATTCTGCCTCTCCATCTGGGCCTCCGTTCTCTCCTTTTGGGTGTAGAACCCAAAAACCTGAGCTTACAGCGTGCCCTGAGAGGTCACATCTCCCAGTTCTGCCAACACTGGTGGTAATCTAGTTTCTAGAATGCATTCAATTGGCACATCGAGACTATTTATGACCTTCCTCTGGGTCACTTCCCCACCCCATTCCAGGAACACCAGAGTCATAGGACAAAGGAAGTCCTGCTCAGGAGCCTGAGTTACCCTACACAACTGTTCAGTGTACTGCTCTGAGGAAACTAGTCTTTCAACCACCATGGTCTAACTGTGACCTCTTGGATGTGATGACTCCCACCCTCAGGGATCACAAATGTAGCCTTGGGAGTCCACCTCCCAGTTGAGGGACACGGGGACATGTTCTTCCTTCTGCTCCTGGGGACCACCTCCCCCTAAGGCCATCCCTGTAGAGGCTCCACCAGTGGGTGGGCTCTTAAGACAAACAGAGTCCCCTTGCTTGTGTGCTAACTGAGAACAATCAAAATACCGGGGTTGGAAATGAGGTGCCCTGGGTAACCACCCACCAGAACCTCTTCCCTACTTTTAAAGGGGAATGGGAACTCTTTCCCCCACCTTATTTTGGGACCTGTCATGGCCACTATGGAGCTCTCCCTCACTACCTTGGGGTTATTCCCAGGCACGTTCTCATAGACCCTGATGTTGAGCCAGAGGTCAGCTTCCTGGGTAAGGTCTCTGGGGTCAGTGAACCTGCTGTCTATCAGGTGTTGGTGTAGCTCTGGAGAACAATGGCTGAGCATGTGCTCTCTTGAAAACAGATTGTACAGCTTCTCATAAGTGTTTACATCAACACACTACACCCAACCATCCAGTGCCTGACAAAGGTAATCCAAAAAATCCTCTGAAGACTGCTCGGGCAGCTTCTAGCTGACCCTGAACTACAACCTATACTTCTCAGGGTTGAGACCATACTTCCTGACAAGGGCTTCTTTCCTTCTTTCATGAGTGGGTACTTTATCCTGCCACCCTTCCTGAGGGTCAAAAAGGAATCCCTCCCCTCAGTCGGTATATGCCTTCAGAGGCTGGCTCCCCAATCCTACTCAGCGACCCTATGCATCTCTAAAGCTACCTCACATGCCTCAAACCACCTGTCTATGTCATCCACCACGTCAAAGTTAGGCACCAGTCCTTGTGTATGTGGATCCTCATGTCTCCCTTGGATACTGTGCAGTCGCTACTACCATTAATAGAAGACTCTGTGAGCATCTGCATCTTCAAGATCAGTTCTTCAAGGCTCACTTATGAGCCCACAGCACCTTTGTCTCCTCTAAGGCTCTTTCAGCATTACTCTCCTCTGCAGCCAGTTCTAGCTTGGCTGGCAGCAGTTTATGGCCTCTCTAAGCGTGTCTGTCTTTCAACTGCTCAGGAGACAGGCTGCTTGAGGACACACAGCTTCTCACATTGGATCCAGCAGGGGACACTACTGCTGGGGTTCCTTCTCGCTCCTCTGGAGCCACTGCCTAGTCATCCTACTCTTCTTCCTTCTCCTCCATTTCATCCTCCTCCTCATCATCATCATCCTGCTCCTGTGTTGCAGCTTAAAACATGCGGACCTCCTCTCTGACTCAGAGGGCTATCTCATAGCCAAGCTTGTGAAAGTCCCTCACCAGTGCCAGTCCATTCTCCCTACACAGCTTCTTCAGCTCTGCCATACTGCAGCTGTTAAGGTTGTCGGTATCCAACTCTATATTTTCAGGCAAGAGTCACAGGTGCACAAAATGTGAGGCAGGACAAACTTTTGAAAAATTTAAAATAGCCAATCAATGAGAACTCAAAAAGAGGTTGAATCTAATGTCAGATTGTATGTCTGGGATTTTTGGTTTTGCACAAATCACTGAGTGACACTGCAGTAACACAGGTACTGGATCCCAGCACTGAGCCCCAATGTAAGAAATTGGAATTATTGGTTCGGGAGGTGGAAGCCCCACTCAAGTAACAACCACAATCCTTGTCAGGGTGAACCATAAATGTCATTAAATTAACTTGTGCTTAACCAGCCATTCAGGCTTAACTCAGAGACATGTAAAGAATGTATGCAGCACAGCAATACCAAAGTAAAACTACAACAAAAGAAAAATCTCAAACAAATTTAGAAAAATGTAGTGAATTTTAATAAATAAAATGACAAAAATCCAATCAGTTGAACCAGAGATATTCAATTATAAAGCTTTTAGAGATAATAGTGTGTAAACCAGGGGAAAGTCCCAAGTTCAGTCCGACCGCGATAGAGAGCAGGCCAGATACAAGGACCAAATTAGTCCCACTGAAAAGTTACCTTTAAAGTGTGGCACAAAGAGTTATGTTTGTGTTGGAGGATGACGTGAGGAGCAGGCTGAGCATCACGGATGATTGTCGCTGTAGCGCTAAGTGCAGGTCGGGCGTTGCAGACGTTTATCCCTGTAGCACGAAGAGCTGGCCTCCCGACGTGGATGCTCTTTGCTGTTGTTTCATGTTGGCAGTTGTCGTGGGCTTTTATTACTGTAGCGCATAGCGCAGGTCTTGTGTTACCAGTCACCGGAGCTTCCCATTGGCGGTCATCGCAGGCGGCAGAGTATTGACGAAAACAGCCAATTCATGGTTGCTAAGAGCCTAAACATCAGGATTTTCATCCAGCTAAGGGTCCAGGAGTTGGGAAGGCACCTCTTGGGAATCTATGTAGCTCACACAAGAGGTCATCCAACTGATTCTTGAAGTTACGCTAATCTGCCTGGAATGAAGGTAGGCAGGTCTAGTCTACCTTCTCAGATAGCAAGGCAGTCCTCAGCAGCAGGAAAGTCCTCTGGCAGCCGGGCATGCCCTTCTTTTGTAACTTCCATAGGTCCAGGAGTGTTCTGAAGAGTGGCTCTGGAGGTCCAATATTTATACCAAGCACAAGCCTTTGTGTGTGTGGGAGGGGTAATCGCTGTCCTACCCGCCACATCTGGTTCTGGAACATTCTTCCCATTCCCCTGTCAAAGTTCCAAAATATTTGGGGTGATAAAAGACAGGGCAGACCTGGTACCAGATTCCTTTGTGTGTGCAGGAGGCAAAGCCCTTCAAAATTTAAGTAGGGCTGGGTACAATACAGCAATACACAAACCCAACTGCAGAGTCAGTTACAGTCATGTAATCTAGGACACTGGCAGAATGCACAAATGTTTAGGACAAGAAAATGCCAACTTTCTAAAAGTAAATAACAACGAACAGGGTAAACCCAGTAACCCACCAAATTTATCACTGATCTCATAGGAATTGTAATGCAGAAAAACTTCTTAGGGAACTTTACCTTCAGCTAATGGGAGTTGCAATGGGTGCTTCTTTTTCCACTAATTTAGCCATTCTCTACATGAATGACTTTGAAAGCAAATCTTTGCATAATGATACTCACATATACTTCCAAAACATAACTCTATGAAAACGTTATATTGATGACATGTTCATGAACTGGACAGGTACAGAACAGGAGCCCTGTAATTTTCATCAGTGGTTTAATACACGAAATCCACATATTCAGTTTACGCTAACTATTACGGCTCCAAAGAGGTGAACTTTCTTGACCTCTAAGTTAGGTAAAAATCAGTACTCTAAATATGACACTTTACTGTAAGTGTACTGAGAAAAATTCCACTCTCCTCTATTCCAGTTTTCATCCATGCAGTTTGAGTGATAACTCACCTTTCGGTCACTTTCTACGAATTTGTCAAAACTGTAGCAAGAAGGAATATTACTTTACAGAATCAGATATTTTGATTTCCCATCTTTCTGAGCAGGGCTACCCTAAACATCTTCTGACAAACGCAAATAAGGGCCTGGTGGTTTTATCACTGTGAACATCCATTGTCTTCTATTGACAAACAACTCCCCACAGAGATTAGCTTTTGTTACTCAATTCACTCCATCTAGTACTAAGATCAAGAAAACTGTGGTCTCAAACTGCAAAAAATTCTACAATTGCTAGATGAAAATCTGGAAACCTCATTGTTCTCCTTCAAAAGAGGGAGAAACATTAGAGATTTTATAGTTAAATCTGACAATTTTGGAGATATCACCATGAATAATCCAACACATATTTCTCAGACAGGGAGCATGTCACCTCTGGTTGGTCATTTAAAGTGTAGTACTTGCAGCGTTTGTGATGATACTTTTAACAGCAAGATTTTTCAACATATGAATGTGAATTTTTGGTCTCACCTGCCATACGAACTGTAAGTGATTAAGCTATTTGGTGTCCCTGTGGTAAAATCTACATTGGAATGACTACCCAACGGATCCACTGCATGATTCTTCAACATAAGAGCAGGTTATGGTGTAGAATCACTAATGCTCTGCTGGTCGAACACTATCAACAAATGTGTCATACTGCACAAGACATGAAAGTTGTTGAGCAAGTACTGAAGAATAACTGGGTTAAAAGCATATTTTGAACCCTCATCATGTTAGAATGCTGATGGATAGACCATTTGAATTCTGTTGCCACCGACTTTAACATCAACGATGAAACAATCCAACTTGGTCTACTTACAAGCATTGCTATCATGGGTGCTCCAACAATAAGATGCAATATGATTCTCTAATTTTCTATGCCATGATATATCTGTGGCTAGAATATCTTGATGTCTTTTACTAGTTTCTACCCTTAATTACTTCCCCTTACTTCCTGATACATCTGGAGGTCTCTTATGGTACACACTTTTCTCTGTTGGTGATTGGTGTGGATGTATTCTTTATACACTTTCCTCTAGCACTCTATACTCCCTGGCCTCCTTTTTGTTCTTGTTGCTGGTGTGTTTACATTTTGAGACAAGAATTCCCTTTTCATTTTGGGTCCGTTTTTTAGTGTTTCCCATTTTTACCTTTGTAATTATGTTCCAGTTTTTTGGGTAATGTTTATGTTTTTTACCTAATTAGTTATGTACTGAATTTCCCTACTCCCCGGATAAGTGTTATGCCATACGTGTATCTTGGTTTTGGTTTATAATGGTTTGTACTACATTTCCCGATTCACTGCTTATGCGTGACGTCAAATGCTGACTTTATCAAGTCATTCCCTCCTCCTTTTTGTCTTTGTACTGTGGTCTTCCCGCACCTACAGATCTAGTTTCTGCAGAATTAGCTTTTACCTCCTGGGGTGTTGTGTATTTCAACAGCCCATTTCCCTTTATGGACACCTCTCTCTGAGCTAATGGTTGCTTCGGGCTAGCCACACATTCCTTTTCCTTTAAGTTTTGCGGTCCATTGTGTGTGACATTCCACAGCCATCTGGCCACTCCGATGTTTCTTTGTTGGTGCTTTCTTTATGCATGGCCTGCCTTGGATTAATTTTCTTTCCTATGCCAAGATTTTAGGCAATTACCTTCCTTCCTTCAGTATCTTGGGTCAATATTTCCATTCTACCCTAAGGTTCCATATTGGATTGTTTCATATAGATTCCTTCCCTGTTTTTCATAATGGGTCATTGTAGGAATCCCCCGCCTCTACCTTTAGGTAATTTTCCTGTTTGGGTTTGTGTCTGTGTTTTGCTTGAATATTGGCTTGGTGTTCCCATCCATTTCTATGTTTCCTTTTTATCCCTGCAGGAGCCGTCGGTATTTCTTGGCCGGGACATATTGTTGTACAATTAACTATATGCTACTTCGTCATAAAACATGTAGGTAAGCCTCAGTTTTTATTTGATTGTTATATCTATTAGCCTTTTCCCTGCTCTCTTATACCCTATAGGTGAGTGGTCTCTCCTTTTGCTCTTCTTTATCGGTTGCTCCTTCTGAAATGTCTTCTGATACCTTGTCCAGATGATGGCCCCTAGTCACGCTAACCATAGGGGCTGAAAAGATGACGTAAATTTCAAATTTGGCCTGCTAAAATAAATGTCTAATTATTTCCCAGACCTGATACTCTTGAGTTTCTTGAGAGGCCTTTTTTCACGTCAATTTGTTGAAATCATTGCAGCCTGATGTGATGATAATTTCTGTGCTTTTTTCAATGTGTGCACCTAAAGCTTCAATAATTTTTCACTACATCGACATACTTTTTGCACTGTGCTGTTGTTATCTACTATGATTGTGTTTTAATTTGTCTTAATTTATTGATGTATTGCTTTGATTGTGATTCATAAAATTGTGATTTGTAAATATCTTTTGATCTTTTTACTCACTTTTTCCTTTGCGAAGATTGGTTTATCTACCTATTTGTATATAACTATGTTTTGCTTACCTTCAACTGTTTTGAATTCCTCATATGAACTTAATTTTTGATTTAACTTTCTAAAAGTGGCAGTTTCAGAACTGAGACTTAAAATCTGACTTTACCATTAAAGAGGATTTTAAATTACAATTAATGTGAGTGTCAACTGCATAACTATATCTGCTCCCAATCCAAAGTTATCACTTATTAAATGTAATAAGGTAAACCAGTTACTCAATGGGAGACAGAGGCCTTACAACAGTGGAAAAGGAGTTTAGGAGTTTTTCAGTGCCAGGGCATGTAAAACGTAAGTACACGTGTCCTACTTTTTAAAGTAGCCTTTATGGTCTACCTTAAGTATTATAAATCAAGGTTTTGGCCTGGCTAAAGGTTTATTTTTCCAGTTTGAAATGACAGTTTAAAACTGTACAACAGGCTGCAGAAGCAAGCCTGAGATGTGTTTTAAAAAGCTATTTTAGTGGGTGACACGAGTGCTGCAGACCCACTAGCAGCATTTAATTTGCAGGCTCAGGGTACATGTAGTACCATCTATCAGGGGCAAGTAAATTAAATGTAAAAATAAGGTAGATGCCAATTGTACCATGTTTTAGGAAGAGAGCACAAGCACTCTAAAGCAGGGAAAAAGTGCACATGGTCCTAATGCCAACAAACACAGGTGCAGCAACAGAAGGCAACAAAATCTGGGGGAGACCCTGCAAATAGGGCCAGGTCCAACATACCCGGTGTTGAGACCTGTGAGGAGAACCCTAAAGGCTGGCCCTGCTCCCACTTGTACCCAGGTCAAACAATTGGACCCCGAGGGTCAGTTGGTTGACCTCCTGTTAAGCTGCAGCTGCGCAAAACTTGCAAGAAGCCCACTTTCTTGCAATGCCCAGCTGAACAGTTCAACCAGACTTGTATTGGACCCTGCTGGCAGCTTCCCTTGCCGCAGGACCTAACCACCAATTGCTGCACTCATTAAAAAACTGCCACTGTTAAGGGGTATTCAATTCAGAGTAGGTACAGGCTGGGAGGTTCTACTCTGAATCCTTCTTGGTGTCTGTAATGGCTTGTTGTACAGTATCGGCCATTGTTAGACCTGTCATCCTTACCTCCTCTTTTTGCTGCGTTTTATTGTTGCCCTTAGGACTCTGAGAATTTTGCTACTGCTAACCAGTGCTAAAATGCATGTGTTACTTCCCTAAACATGGTTGACATTGGTGTATAACCAATTGACATATTTAGTTTACTTATAAGTCCCTTGTAAAGTGGTATACCATATAACCAGGGCCTGTGACATAATTGTTACTAGTGGGCTTGCAGCACTGATTGCGCCACCCACACAAGTAGCCTTAAAAACCTGTCTCAGGCCTGCCATTGCAGGGCCTGTGTGCGCAGTTTACTGCCACTTCAACTTGGCATTTACAACTACTTCCCAAGCGTTAAACTCCCCTTTTATTACATATAAGTCACCGTTAAGGAAGGCCCTAGGTAGCCCTAAGGGCAGGGTGCTTTGTAAGTAAAAGGTAGGACATGTCATTTTAAGTTTTACATGTCCTGGTAGAGACAATCAGCTACATTAGTTATTCACTACAGTGAGGCCTACTCCTCTCATAGGCTAGCATTGGGAATTCCTTAAAATACTTTTAAGCTGTAAATCCTGATGAGAAAGGAGTAGATTCATCATGTTTTATATCTTTGGATTAGTAATGATATGATAAATCCTCTTTAATGGCAAAGGTGGATTTATCATTACTATTTTAGAAATGCCACTTTTAGAAAGTGGCCATTTCTTCGCTCTTACTGCTCTGTGTGCCTTGCAGCCTATCTCCCATACAAGTCTGGGGTGGGTGACAGTTACACTTTGTGCATTCCTTCTAGACAGCCACAAACACAGGAAGGGTGGGTGTGACAGAGAACTCATCTGCATTCATTTGCATTCTGATAGCTCTTCCTGGACAGGAAGAGGAAGGGGGAGCTGACACTTACCCCATAATAGCCAGTTTCCCACACAAAGGGCTGATTATCCCCTACTGATAGTCTGGAGCCAGGGCTGGGAAGAAAGGGGGTCCTGTGCACTTCAAGGGCCTGCTTTGAATTCACCTCACTTCAAAGGCACAACTGGGTATAAGTACTGGGCCTCTGACCCTACCAAGACAGTACCCTAATGGACCTGTGAAGTACTCTGCCAGGATTAAAGACTGCTGTACTACAAAGATTGCCACTCTGCTTGACTGCTGCTCTAGAAGAACTGCTTTTCTGCTTTACTGTGCTGCACTCCTGCCTGCTGGTCTATGCCCTGCTGAGCACGAAGACTGGACCCATCTCACTTGAACCCAGAGTGACTCCTAGAGCTTGTGGGCTTGTCCTCTATTCTGAAGTCTCAGAGCCATCAAAGACTTCCTTCAACCCTGCAACAGCACCTGGACTCTGCCATCTGTGAGTCCTGCCTTGAGAAATGCTGCCAATCCAGATCTGTGCCCTTGATATTTGACTTCTGCTGTCCAGAACCATCAAAATCAACTCAGTGAAGGCTTTACACCGATTGAAACTGATGCATTATCCTTTGACGCAGGAGCCGATCAACGCAGCAGTTCGATGAACTGCGCGACTTGAGACGACAGACAGCATGGCACGGCGATAACACAGCACCTGCTTCCTAAAGTGGTTAGTCGACGAAGCCTTCATCGCCTTCGTTGATTAGAAAGGACGCATTTAGTCTTCAACGTCAATGTTTCCTGATCTAAGGAACTTTTTTATTAGGACCTGCATGAGTCCTGTAGCCGGCCTACCTTCCATTACAGTCAGCCTGAACTTTAGCTTTACCCCGTTCCAGTGTGACCTCAAGTAACACCTAAGTGCTATTTGCTTCTAAGCCAGGGGTCTCCAACAGGTTGATCGCGAGCAACCAGTAGCTCACTGGTAGTCTACAGCAGCTCTAACATGATAATTAACTGTTAGATGGTTTGACAATATGCAGCTGTCCAAATGCTATGGCAGCACTTTGAAACACGGTGCAGTTCTTTCCGTGGGGCCTAGGAATCTGAAAATGCAGACACATGTAGCCCACTCTTTTCTGAAAAATCATTTATTTTGTTTCTTTTCTTTCATTTTCTCATAGACTTTCTTTATTTTGCTACTTGTTTCCTTCTTTCGCTATTTCTTTGTTTCTTTTTCTCCTTTTCTTCTTTCACTCTTCGTTAGTGCTTTCTGTTTCCATCTGCTTCCTTTTGCTCACTTTTCTCAATTTCGTTCTATTTTCTCTTTACTTTTTCTCCTTACTTTCTCTCCTTTCTTCTTGTTTCTTTCTTCTTTCATTCTCAGCTACTTTCTCAATTTCTCTTCTTTGTCTCCTTTCTTTATTTTTCCTGACTTTGTTTTTCAATTTTGTGCTGTCTTACTTTTCTCCTTTCTTTCTTTAGTTCTGTCCTTTTTCTATCCTTTCTGTTTCTTTGTTACTCTGTTTTTATCTTTTCTTCTTTCATTTTTCAATCCTTTCTCTCGTTTCCTGTTTTATTTTTCTTTCACTTTTTATGTTTTCTCTTTCCTGGTCTTTATGTTTGTTATTTTGTTCTTTCTTTCTTCTTCTCCTTTATTTTACAATTTCTTTCTTACTTTTTTCTTTCTCTCTTACCTTCTTGGCTTGTACTCTGCTTGCTCTCCTTATCTCTTTCCTTCACTTGTTTTTCTATCTTACTTGCTCTTTCCTTGTTCTTGTCTTTTTGTACTTCTTTCTTCCTCTCTTCCTCTATTTTCAATTCTTCTGCTTCCTTTTTTCTCCTTTTTCCTTTTATCCCTTATCTCCTCTTTCTCCTTTGTTTAGCTTGTTTATTTTTTCTTTCTTTATAAATATTATTCTTTCTCTTTGTTATTCAGCCTTCTCTCATGTCAATTTTCTCTTTTTGTCTCCTTTTTGTTTCTGTTCCTATTGTCTTTGCTGTTCTTCCTCTCCATTTTTCTCTTTTGTTCTCGCTTCTTCTTCTACCCTTTCACAAGTTCTCTCCCACCTTTCTCTTTCTCCCTTCCTTTATGTACCCTTATTGAACACCCTTATATTAGGCAATAACTCATGATGGTTTTCCATTGCTAGAAGTAGCTCTCACTACAGAAAAGTTTAGAGACCCCTGTTCTAAGCGCCATTTTTAGGTTGAGCATTCAAGACCTCTTGTATATACTTTAGTATATACTTTAGTATATACTTATATGTGTATGTACTTTGTGGGCTCTGGAGATCAGCCCTAGGACTTGTCTGCTTCCGCTTAGGGACTTTTTTTCTGTTCAACTGCCTTTATTTAACTGTCTTGATAGAAAACGACCAGCAGAGGTCAGTAAAATACCAGAATTGCTTTCTGCTGAGGGACTTTTTTTTTTTTTTTTCTGGCAACTGCTTCTATTTAACTTTCTTGATAGAAAACGACCAGCAGAGGTCAGTAAAATACCAGAATCACTTTAGCATTCTCTAGATTCCAGTCCATAGAAATTGTCTTCCACAAGCACCCGTAGACAATAATATTTTTTTCAAATCTTGTATTTTCAGTGACATGACCACAGAAGGCCTTGCTTTTATATTAAAAACAGAGCTTTGGACTATACCATTTCCCGCTGAAAGGCAATATTTCTCTCCATGTGTTCCCATACCTGGCGTGTCACGCAGTTTGGTGCTTACTTTCCCTCCATGTTAAAGAACAGTAGATATTTCAGCACAGGCTAATATGCTGCATAGCTGAATACATGTAAGGTCCCAAAGGCGAGACCGATTGCATTGCAAATGCTCGTTTAATTTATTCTTTATAGCATCTGTTAGAACTGGGGTTTCTGGTTGGCTAGGGTATGCACCTAAGCCAGGCAGAACCCACCACTCTGGTCAGAGTAAGGGAGTTACACACCTACTATAACCCCTGCTCACCCCCTTGGTAGCTTGGCAGAGCAGTCAGGCTTATCCCAGAGGCAATGAGTAAAGCATTTGCGCAACACACACACACACATACCAGTGACAAACTAGGCACACCACAAAAAGATACTCCACACAAGGTTATATAAAAATATCCTTTGTATTATTCATAAAAACACATTAGACCACAATCACATAAATCACTGTGACACTCGGCACATGTCATGACATCACATAGATTACACAAATCACTTTGCCCATCGGGCAATTGTCATAACATCATCAGCAGTGCACTATAGTAACCACTTGTCGAGTGCACACATCATAAATCCACCATCACTGTGAATTATCCTGCCCCCCCACCCTGCATATAACACTTTCAGGTCATAGAAATGCGATCCCTTATGCCCAGGTACATAACATGCAGTTTAGGCCACACCTAAATAATGAAAGACCCATGAATCATCCCACGAGTGCAAGGACGTACATTAGGTTCTGAAAAGGGCACCTGAAACATATTTTGGTTATGAAATGCAATCAGGAGTTACAAAACATCACCAGGAGGCATAGTGTGCAGCTTCTCTGCACTCCTATTACACGTTATATGGCAACCCCTATCCACAGCGTGGAGCACAGAAATCTCTGTGCCCCTATTACAGGGAATGCAGTAATCCCCGGGGATTCTTTCTACTCCAGGGATCGGGGGCCTCCATCGAGGTCTCACCCCAACCTTACACCAAGATCCGGTGTCTCCAAAGTTATGCACAAGGGCCTCTGCCCTCTTTCAGCCCCCAGGCACAAATGACCCCTGAGCACACTGCATCGGAGCTGTACTGCTCCATCCGGTTATCTGGCCACCTGCCCCTTAAGTGCAGCGAGTGCCACCACTACGGCGCTGCACCAGCTGATTCGTGTGCAGCTGCCCGCGATTACAAGGAGGGGCAGCAGCTGCAGCCGCAGTGGCAGTCCGGCTCACCCGTAGTCCGGGTGAGTTGAAGTCTTCTGATCCCGTGGGGTAGAATAGCACGTTTTGGGAGCTTATACGCAGCTGAACGCGACCGCGCTGGCCAGTTGCCAAGCGTCCAGCGACTCCGCCCCCTCACTCAGGCAAGTCGGAAGCCCCGAGGCCCTTCAGACCCCATCTGGGTCAACCACAGTGTTGCAAGCCTCCCGGGGAAATCTCCTTCGTTCGGCCTGGCCGCTTCATCGCCGTATGTCTCCTCTTCCGGGTGGTTGCTACGGCAACCTGTATGCTGCGGCGAGACTACAAGCAGGTTGCGGGTCCCCCAGGGAATCAGGCTGGGCTGCACCCAGCAGCCGCAGGTTGCCAGGCAACCTTGAAATGCCAATGCCGGGCCGTGTCGGGAGATGCCAAGACAGCCCCTTCTCACAGCGGCTTCTGTTTTCAAAATGCAGGCTAGAGCAGCTGATATCACCACCCGTCTTCTTTGTCTCACAGGGAGCGCTTTCCCTTGGTCACGAGCTCTGCCCTGAAACACGAGCCACAGGGTCAGAGGGACCTCAGAACCTCAGTTCTCACCACGCTGGATGAAAACTAAAAGCGCTCAACACGCGCTTTGTTTCAAAATGAAAAGAGGCGATTACTACAGCGCTCACCATGCTCTGTTAGAAATCGCACAGGGTAAGCTACAAAGCCCTGGGAGATCACTGGGGGCCCGAGAAGGAAGCAGCTCAGGCCAGCACACAAAGGCAAAGTCCAGATGGCGGTTCCCTGGTAGCCCAGCAATACTCTGGGGCAGCTTACGGAACCAGCAGCATCTGGTTCCATGTCCACGCTTCTCTCTCATCATGGGGTCACAGCCCCTGTACTTATAGTGCCAATGTCTTTGTTCTGGGGGGCATTCCAAACACTATATTGAAGTGCACAACACCCCCATTCATATTTCCAGCCCAGGCCCCAGACACACCACAGGGGGGTGGAGCCAGCATTGTAGAAGGCAGGCACAGCCCTATTCAGGTGCAGGTGCAACTCCTCCCACCACTCCAAATGCAGACAAGGCCTATTCAGGTGCAAGGGAAACTTCTCCCGCTACTCTAAATTCAGCCAAGGTCTATTCAGTGTAGCGCTGAGTCACCCAGGAAAGGCAGGACATACCTCAACCCCCCTTGTGACTGTCTAGAATGAATGCACATCCCCTCTCTCCTGTCAGTCAGAACCAGACGGTGAATACACATCGAGGCAGGGCACAAAGACACATTAACACACAGAAATGCCCACTTCTAAAAGTGGCATTTCTAAAATAGTAATAATAAATTTGCTTTCACCAGTCAGCAGGATTTATCACTACTATTCCAAACATACCAAACATGATCACGCTACCCTTCTCAGATCAGAAATTACCACTGAACCACATATCAGGGAATCCCCAATGCAAACCTATGAGAGGGCAGCGTCACAGTAGTGAGAAACCAAATAGGCTGTTTGTCACTACCAGGACATGCCACACAGTTAAGGCACATGTCTAGGCTGTCCGGTTTTAGGTTTAAAGCTATATTAACTGATAAAACCCCACCGAAAGGGAAATAGCCCTCACCAGTGTAAACATATAAACACTGAAAAAACACCTGCACAACCACAAACTAAATGCCATTCAAAGAAAGGAAAAGGAGAGTGAAAGAGTCATTTTTTTTCTTCCTGAAGGGGCCAATTCAATGTAATTTTGTTATACAAGCTAGCAGCAAGTAAGAATGGGCTAACAGTATTCTGCTTGGGTTTTGTTGTTTAGGGATGTCACTAAAATATTGTTTCTTCTTCCTTTTGCTTTTGTGGTCTTTGGTCTAAAGATGCAGGGTTCAGACGCTGTTTTAGTTCCTATTTAATTATTTTATAAACAGTAGAGAATCAGAAAATGTCAAAATCATGTTTGATATTTTGGCTGCGTTTGATTCTTTGACTGATGGGTAAAATGGCTGGTTTCATAAGAATCTTTCCCAATATGTGCCATCACATTTACCCACAGAGAGTGGGTAAAACCCTTGATACATCAGAGCCCAGTTTCTAGTGAGTCAGTATTGATAGTAGGTGAATTGCCAACACCTCAGGCTTTAAACATTCAAAGCAAGGTATAGTGACAAGTATATGTGAAAAGAGTGCAATCACTGGGTTAGTGGTGAAAACATGACACCAGACTTTTGGAAAACATGGAATGCAGTGTCACTTGGAATGCTGCTGCAAAAAGGTTCTTTCCAAGTTCAACAAAGATTGGAGAAACAATTGTTTGTATTTGCAGTGATTCAGCTACGTATATGAAAAAGTTGTATGATGACCTGTCAAAATCGATATCTGTGCACAAGTGCTTCCCTGTAAAAGATCCTTGCCACTTGTTAGATGGTATGCTGAAAGCATCTTTACAATCTTCAGAGTTAATCAAGAATGCTGTTGACTTTTTAGTCCATTCTGGTGCACTGTTTTGTTATGCACGGGAGCTAAAATGCAAATATTTCTAATTTTGTGCTTTGTGTGGCATCAAAGAAAGAGTTATCCCAACTGTGTCGCTTAGCTGATGGTTCTCAGTCCAAGGAGCTATGAATGCTATATTATCCATGTGGCAATCATTTACAGAATTTTTTGAGTGAGGATGCCAAAGGCAAGAAATGTGAGGATCTTTGGTCGCATATTTATAGTGATGTGAAAAAAGTGCACTCTACTGCATTCTTAGATTTTTACAGGAAAACATAACTGCTGTAGTGGACATAATAAAAAAACTAGAGTCTGAAAACACCCTTGTCTGCCAAGTGTTCAGCATAATTGGTGAAGATGTGAAACATCTCCTTGAGAGTAGGCTGGGCGACACTTTTAGTGACTTTGGAACTGCAACATGTTCCATGTTTGAGTGCTTGCCACTTGGTAAGCAAAGCAATGTTGAAGAGCAATTCAGGAACATTTATTTTACAATGTATGAGAAATGGCTTGCAGTGATGCATAGAAATGTCCCTTCACCAACCATGGCATTTGAAGTCAATGAAACCTCACAGTGGTACTCTGTACAAGTTCTAGATCCCTTCCGTAAAGGGCAATTTTCTCTGTAGTTTCAAAAATGCTGCTTCATTTTTGACCACTTCAATAACTCTGAGGGCATAAGCGCCCAGTTCAACGCAAATGTTGCAGAATCTGCCCAGAGAATCGCAATCTTCAAGTGCACCAGTATTGGCACGGAAAGCTGTCACTGGCCAGAGTTAGCAAATTGTGTACTGGCTGTTTTGGCATTGCCTGTCTCAAGTGCCAATGTTGAGAGGGCCTTTTCACAGATAAAAGTTTACATGGGAAGGAAAGAGAGAGCGCACATGACCAAAGACTCACTGAAGAAGTATTGTATGGTGTACTACAATAAGTTTGATTTGGAAAAATGTATTTGGACCTCATATACACTGTACGTACACTGTCTATATACCATGCACTATCAGTGCAGAAAGCAAGCAATAATAAAAGCAAAACTTTCCATAAACACTGGAAAAACACTGTTTCTGTTGTTTTTAATGGCATGAAGATGTGTACCCACTGATAACCACTGTTTTTTAAGGTATTAAAATCACTTGAAAACACTGAAAAACCCCACCAGAATTTACCAAAAATAGAAACTGAAAACAGGAAAGCCTACACATGTCCTACCTTTTAACTACACCGCACCCTGCTCATAAGGCTAGCTAGGGCCTACCTTAGTGGTGACTTATATGTAGTAAAAGGGGAGATTGGACATGCCATGCCACGTCACTGTGGCAGTAAACTGCGCGCGCAGGCCCTGCAGTGGCAGAGGCCTGAGACAGGTTTGAAAGGCTACTTCGGTGGGTGGCGGCGCAAGCAGCGCTGCAAGCCCACCAGTAGCATTTCATTTACGGGCACTGGGTATATAGGATACCACTGTACAAGGGACTTACAGGTAAATTTAATTTGCCAAACACATGTAGGCCAATCTTACTACGTTTTTCAGAGAGAGCACATGCACTTTAGCACTGATCAGCAGTGATAAAGTGCCCAGAGTCATAAAACCACCAACAACAGGTCAGAAAAATTACAGGAGGAAGGCAAAATCTTCGTGGATGACCCTGCAAAAAGGGCCAAGTCCAACAACATTATAACTCTGGTTCTACTTATTGGAAGTTTAACATTTTGGTCTTGTTTTACACATAAAAATATGAACTGTTATTCTAACTCTGTGTGGAGTATTTTTGCAGTGTTTTCATGTGTGTTACTGATGCACAAATACTTTACACATTGCCTCTTTAGATATGCCTGACTGCTCTGTGCCAAGCTACAAGAGGGTGAGCACGGGTTATCTTTTAGTGTGTATCTAGCTTACCCTGACTAGAGTGGTGATTCCTGCTTGTATACTCTGACAATCAGAAACCCCATTTCTCAGATCCACATTGTGCTTTTTCATGTGGTTGATGGACACCTGTTTTTTCTCCTTGAACCAGACAAAAGAGCCAGGATGACAGTTTGTTTCCCTTTTATCACAAGGACTGTAATGGGTGGTCTGTAAGATGGTTCAAAAGCTGGCTTGCCACTGATTTTTGGACCAACTAGATCCAGTATTTTAGGTATCCACCTGTCAGCTATGGTTACAACCTTCTCTTTGCTAGTGACAGCTTCAGAATGGTTCATATTAAACAGTTTGTCATTGAACTCTTGGATACTCTGTCAAACATTCAGATGTTTTTCCAGGTCAAACTTTTCTTCATCTGCCACCTTCCCAGGATTATCTAGGCCAGGTACATACATAGGAACTCCAAAGAGAGTCTTGTATCATGTGCTTCCCCCAATACTCATCTAGACAAGTTATGTGTGCTCTCTGAACACCATACGGATTATGGTACCACTTAAGACCTAAACTTAGTACCCTAGCAGTCAAGGCCTGTTTGATCATGTCGTTAGCATGCTCAACTAACCCATTGGACTCAGCTCCAAATGGGTTGATGAATTGCAGACAAACTCCCAGAGCAGACATAGTATTCCTGTAAGCCTTGGAGGTGAACACAGGGCCAGTATCTGAGTGAAAAGACTGAACTGCTCCCATCGCTATTAAAGCAAACACAAGGAGATGATGGACGGAGCGCTGAAACTTTTCAGACACTCACCCCCAGCCACAGATCTGGGTTGAATCCATCATCATTCTTTAGCTCACTTTGCCACCCCAGTTCAGACACAGCGTTATGCAAATCAGTCTTCACCCTGTGCCTCATGGGAACAGTCCAGCCCGAACTGCCAAGCCATGTCTTCACTGGACCGGAAACAAGCATCCTGGGACCGGTTTCGGGCTAACAGCCCTCATCAGCCAGCCTTGCTTAAATCCAGTGTCAAAGTGAGCAAGGGACCCACGTCTGGACATACCCTGCCAACTTAGGGCGAACAAAGCAAACACAAGGAGATGATGGACCGAGCGTTGAAACTTTTCAGACACTCACCCCCAGTCACAGATCTGGGTTGAATCCATCATCGTTCTTTAGCTCACTTTGCCACCCCAGTTCAGACACAGCTTTATACAAATCAGTCTTGACCCTGTGCCTCATGGGAACAGTCCAGCCCAAACTGCCAAGCCATGTCTTTACTGGACCGGAAACAAGCATCCTGGGACCGGTTTCGGGCTAACAGCCCTCATCAGCCAGGCTAGCATGAATCCAGTGGCAAAGTGAGCAAGGGACCCACGTCTGGACATATCCTGCCAACTTAGAGCGAACAAAGCAAACACAAGGAGATGATGGACGGCGCGCTGAAACTTTTCAGACACTCACCCCCAGTCACAGATCTGGGTTGAATCCATCATCGTTCTTTAGCTCACTTTGACACCCCAGTTCAGACACAGCTTTATGCAAATCAGTCTTGACCCTGTGCCTCATGGGAACAGTCCAGCCCGAACTGCCAAGCCATGTCTTCACTGGACCGGAAACAAGCATCCTGGGACCGGTTTTGGGCTAACATCCCTCATCAGCCAGGCTAGCTTGAATCCAGTGGCAAAGTGAGCAAGGGACCCACGTCTGGGCATACCCTGCCAACTTAGAGCAAACAAAGCAAACACAAGGAGATGATGGACGGAGCGCTGAAACTTTTCAGACACTCACCCCCAGTCACAGATCTGGGTTGAATCCATCATCGTTCTTTAGCTCACTTTGCCACCCCAGTTCAGACACAGCTTTATACAAATCAGTCTTGACCCTGTGCCTCATGGGAACAGTCCAGCCCGAACTGCCAAGCCATGTCTTTACTGGACCGGAAACAAGCATCCTGGGACCGGTTTCGGGCTAACAGCCCTCATCAGCCAGGCTAGCTTGAATCCAGTGGCAAAGTGAGCAAGGGACCCACGTCTGGACATATCCTGCCAACTTAGGGCGAACAAAGCAAACAGAAGGAGATGATGGACGGAGCGCTGAAACTTTTCAGACACTCACCCCCAGTCACAGATCTGGGTCGAATCCATCATCGTTCTTTAGCTCACTTTGACACCCCAGTTCAGACACAGCTTTATGCAAATCAGTCTTGACCCTGTCCCTTGGGAACAGTCCAGCCCGAACTGCCAAGCCATGTCTTCACTGGACCGGAAACAAGCATCCTGGGACCGGTTTTGGGCTAACAGCCCTCATCAGTCAGGCTAGCTTGAATCCAGTGTCAAAGTGAGCAAGGGACCCACGTCTGGACATACCCTGCCAACTTAGGGCGAACAAAGCAAACACAAGGAGATGATGGACCGAGCGTTGAAACTTTTCAGACACTCACCCCCAGTCACAGATCTGGGTTGAATCCATCATCGTTCTTTAGCTCACTTTGCCACCCCAGTTCAGACACAGCTTTATGCAAATGAGTCTTGACCCTGTGCCTCATGGGAACAGTCCAGCCCAAACTGCCAAGCCATGTCTTCACTGGATCGGAAACAAGCATCCTGGGACCGGTTTCAGGCTAACAGCCCTCATCAGCCAGGCTAGCTTGAATCCAGTGGCAAAGTGAGCAAGGGACCCATGTCTGGGCATACCCTGCCAACTTAGAGCGAACAAAGCAAACACAAGGAGATGATGGACGGAGCGCTGAAACGTTTCAGACACTCACCCCCAGTCACAGATCTGGGTTGAATCCATCATCGTTCTTTAGCTCACTTTGCCACCCCAGTTCAGACACAGCTTTATACAAATCAGTCTTGACCCTGTGCCTCATGGGAACAGTCCAGCCCGAACTGCCAAGCCATGTCTTTACTGGACCGGAAACAAGCATCCTGGGACCGGTTTCGGGCTAACAGCCCTCATCAGCCAGGCTAGCTTGAATCCAGTGGCAAAGTGAGCAAGGGACCCACGTCTGGACATATCCTGCCAACTTAGGGTGAACAAAGCAAACACAAGGAGATGATGGACGGAGCGCTGAAACTTTTCAGACACTCACCCCCAGTCACAGATCTGGGTTGAATCCATCATCGTTCTTTAGCTCACTTTGACACCCCAGTTCAGACACAGCTTTATGCAAATCAGTCTTGACCCTGTGCCTCATGGGAACAGTCCAGCACGAACTGCCAAGCCATGTCTTCACTTGACCGGAAACAAGCATCCTGGGACCGGTTTTGGGCTAACAGCCCTCATCAGCCAGGCTAGCTTGAATCCAGTGGCAAAGTGAGCAAGGGACCCACGTCTGGGCATACCCTGCCAACTTAGAGCAAACAAAGCAAACACAAGGAGATGATGGACGGAGCGCTGAAACTTTTCAGACACTCACCCCCAGTCACAGATCTGGGTTGAATCCATCATCGTTCTTTAGCTCACTTTGCCACCCCAGTTCAGACACAGCTTTATACAAATGAGTCTTGACCCTGTGCCTCATGGGAACAGTCCAGCCCGAACTGCCAAGCCATGTCTTTACTGGACCGGAAACAAGCATCCTGGGACCGGTTTCGGGCTAACAGCCCTCATCAGCCAGGCTAGCTTGAATCCAGTGGCAAAGTGAGCAAGGGACCCACGTCTGGACATATCCTGCCAACTTAGGGCGAACAAAGCAAACACAAGGAGATGATGGACGGAGCGCTGAAACTTTTCAGACACTCACCCCCAGTCACAGATCTGGGTTGAATCCATCATCGTTCTTTAGCTCACTTTGACACCCCAGTTCAGACACAGCTTTATGCAAATCAGTCTTGACCCTGTGCCTCATGGGAACAGTCCAGCCCGAACTGCCAAGCCATGTCTTCACTGGACCAGAAACAAGCATCCTGGGAACGGTTTTGGGCTAACAGCCCTCATCAGCCAGGCTAGCTTGAATCCAGTGGCAAAGTGAGCAAGGGACCCACGTCTGGGCATACCCTGCCAACTTAGGGAGAACAAAGCAAACACAAGGAGATGATGGACGGAGCGCTGAAACTTTTCAGACACTCACCCCCAGTCACAGATCTGGGTTGAATCCATCATCGTTCTTTAGCTCACTTTGCCACCCCAGTTCAGACACAGCTTTATGCAAATCAGTCGCTATTAGACACTGCAAATCCTTTATGACCACTGAAGCACAAGCATTTCTCTATGGCTACACCAATAGGAATCGTGAACATGAGTCAATGGCTACCAATATATATTTGTATCTGTTAACACAAATTATTGGGCCAATATGGTCCAAATAAGGTACCCTGAACAGGATGTTGGAGACCATGAGGGGAGTTGGCAAGGGTCTTTTAACTGTAAATGGTTTGATCTGTTGACATATGTTGCATTTTCCAGCATAGTCTCTAATCTGTTTATATAAACAAGTCCACCAATAACGTTGCTGTAACATTGCCCCTGTTGCATTGGCCCCAGCATGGGCAGATGCCAATCCCTCTTGTGTTTCTCGGATTAAATCTACTCTGGACAGTTATTAGGAATTATTTTGTCTCACCATCCTGGTACAGTGATAATAGTGTGATCTGAACTAAGGGTGTAGGGATATTTAAGTGGTATGCCTGTGGGGGACTTTCTGCCTTGTCTGGTTGCATGCATGGCTGTTTAAATATCTATTTTGATTTTTGTCTGAGATCTCGTTAAGGCAGCTACTCTGACAGTCTGAATTGCAGTTTTGGCAGCTAAGTCAGGTGCACAGTTCCCTTTGGTGTGAAATCCATTACTCTGATGGTTCACATGGACGAATGGAAGCTTATCTTGTAAGACAGCTTCTTTTCCACAAAGCTGTTTATTCTTGATTGACTTTTCTTACAAATCCTTGTAATTCATTCAAGCACCAATGTTGCAACTCAACATTGCACCCTTGCACACAGAAGGATGAATCCAACACTATGAGTGTGGGAACTGATGGATTAACCGTCTGTAATGCAAGCACCAGGGCATGAATTTCTACATATTGAGCAGTGCTATCTCTTAAGATTTTAGTGTGGGTGTGCTAAGGACAGAATTCACCATCTTTTACTACAGCTTGCACCACCACGCAAGCTGCGAAGTACTTATATTTTGTTCCTGCCACTGGTTGAGCAGAGCCATCTGTGTAGAATATGCTCTGATAAGATTCAATTGCTAAGGCTGTTGGAGTTGAAGTTGCATACTATTCTTATTGGAGAAAGCCTGTGTACGAAGAGTGGGATATTACTGAAACTTCACATCTATTGAACTTAAAGAAGAGCCCACTTCATCCGCCTTGGGTGTAGGGCACATGCATTAGGAATGCTTGCTTTAGTGGCTGCTTCTAGTGCCGGTAAAGGAGAAACCACAATCATGAGTTTTCCCTGCGCCAAAGCGTGCGCCTTTAAAATAGCGGTCTGCACAGCTTCAAAAATATTTTCAGTTGAAGCAAAATGTGCTTCAGCTGGGATATACAAGTGAGACTTGTATAATATAGGAATGGTCTGTCATTCATTCTAGGTTGGTCTTACTGTCCCTAGTTTGTAAATATTTTGTCTCTAGCATGTCTGGTTGGAGAGCATGCAAGATATGTGTTTCTGTTTGTCTACTGTTTCGATGAAAATGTGGGAGAAATCAAGTCATACAGAATCTTCACTTGTTTAGCATAGTGAGACAAGTAAGTTCACCCAAAGTTAAGGAATATGTTAGAGCGGACGGCTTTGACTTACTCACCGTGTGGTTCGGAACGTAGTTTCTCAGAGACATTATGGACCCAACTCCTCAACCCCTATTGCTCCCCCTTGTGGAGGTAACTTTACACCAGGAAGGATGGATAGGGATTAACAAAGGGAGCCTCATTGATGGTTGGTTCCTCGGGAATGTCTTTGAGCTTAAAAAACAAGTGCAAGTCTGTTAGTCACTTGTGCATACCTCGCTGAGACTTTCTTGCAGTTGAACACCTCCCTCACCCTTGTTCCATTATGTACCTGCGAGTCACCTTCCTTGCTCTTGGCACCAATGTGTGGAAATGGTTTGGTTCTCACTCTCGTAGCCTTGTTATGCACAGACTGTGGCTGATTTCACGTATGTGTTGTCACAGAGGAGATTCTGTGCCTCTGAGAAATACACGCAAATGCTACATAAGCTATCTATTGCCAGCATTCAATAATCAGACAAATGTGCACATTCAGAACTGAATACCTTCGAGGTTGTAAATAATGGACTTAGATTTTCTGCAAATGTTCCTTGACACTAGTAATTAAGGTTTGTATGTGCAGTTCACGGAATACCTTTCTGTTCTGTTTGTTCCCTGTGGGTTTGATTTTCCTGGTTAGCGTGATACCTTGAATTGTGGGCCCACAGAGTTTCCGTGGTAAAGTGGATGGATTCCGATGGTGGCAGCTAGGATGCCGGGCATGGTCTGGCAACTGATGATTCCAGGGTAAGTCTGCGGCAGGAAAGGAGCTGTGTTCAGGTTGGAGTCATCAAGGCAAAGCAGGGCTTGGTTCCTTGGGTGTGGTTTAAATAGCAGCTATGCCTAAGATGGGCACCAAGATTTTCTGAGATCTCAGCAAATCTCAATGGTTACACAGAAAGCACACAATGAGAGTTGCCTTTGAGCCCATAGGGTACACACAATAAAAGGGTGCTGCACAGCATCTATATGACAATACAATGGTACAAATTATGAAAAGTGTACATTGCTTAGGGGGCTGAGATCCTTTCATGGAAGACACAAAGATGAATTAGCAGTTCTTGGGGGGCTGAGATGTCAGAGTGCAGTGTTGGTGTGATTAACACCAGAGTGCAGTGTTAGGGCGATTAGCAACAACAAGATTTTGCAGAAGTAAGGTCATTGGGGGGGGTCATGACAGAATCCCATCAGGGAGTGCAGCTATTTCAGTGTGTGCGGAGGATGCAAGGAAGCACACTTCTGAAGGAAATCAAAATCCAGACCCTTGCCCTCACTGGATAACTTGTATCCGAGGAAGGTCACTGTAAGGTAGGCAATCCTGTAATCATGTCATGTTATTAGTGTTATAACTTTGTCCACCCTAGTTAGGTGCACATCCAAGTCATCATCAATTGTCATGATTCACTTCCTGCACTCTCACGCGCACCACCAACACTATTTAGAAATTCCCATTCAGTTCCGCTTCATGCCAGGTTTTATGGAAGCCAGACTGCTCATGTTAAAAATGCCATTACCTAGAATTCCCTACTCACTGCTTCATCTCCACCCCTGCAGGCCAAGTATAGGTGGAGGAATTCAGCAAAACTCTGGCGCTAGGTAGTAGCCTGCTCACACCTGATGCATGTGATCACAGGAGTTTTTTTAAGGCTCAATTTCCTTCAGTGGAGAGTTGGTCATTGTAGCAGTGTTCCTGTTAGACCCCTTCTTTCCTACGCATTTGCTATTCCTTGTTTTGCTCTCCTTGTTGCTTGATTCCTGAGCTGTAGCTACTCCTTGTTCCTGATTTAGCCAACGGTGCCTCCTCTGCAATTTCGGAGGAGCGTCTCCCCACTGCCTGGCTCAGAGCCAGCAAATGAAAAATAAAACTATGTTTTAGCATCCTTTTATTTTTCATTGCCAGCTCTGAGCCAGCAATGTAGGGTGGGGTGGGCCGAGGCATGAGAGGGGAAAGAGGAGTGCTGTGTGCACTCTCTAAGTGCGCATATGTGTTTTGGCCGGCTGTCTCAGGCCGACCAAAGCACACATGCGCACTTAGGTTTCTCCAGCCCAGCTGCATTGAGCAGTCGGGCTGGAGAAACCCCACAGACTCCCTTACCTGAGCAGAGCGTCTTTTCAGCTCTCTCAGGCCAATCCCTGCACTGCTCTGCAGCACGGTGATTGAATGGGAGTCTGTCCCAGGGGCTGCTCGGACCAGGAAGAGGAGAGGAGGCGTAACACTGCGTTGAGGTGGCCGGTGGCTTCAGGTAAGTTCTTTTTTCATTAATATATTATTACTAACCCCCTGCGTGACGCGACCCCTCCTGCGTTCCCTCCATCCGCCTCACCACCCTTTGTTTGTGGCGGCCGTCACTGTATCTAGCACTGCCTGCAGTGCTCCCTTGAATTCTGAACTAGCACTATTTTAGTGCACCTTTGAACTCTGGCTCCTTCTGTATTTACCTTTTCCCAGTCCCTGCCTTGCTTCCCATTTATTTTAGTTCCATTTTCGAGTTTACTACCTTCCTATTCCTGCTGTTTTAGCTCCTAATTTCCTTGTACAACTGTTACTTGCTTTCTGCCAAGTGTTTTCCCTTCTTTCCTGTTAAGCACACCTCTTTGCTAGCTCCTTGTCTATCGTTGCTGTGTATTTAGTTCTATAATCTTGCTATTACCATTTTGCATGTTCCTGTTTGATCACCAAGATCTGTCTGCACAGCTAACAACCTAAGTGGTGTTTCTTGTCCAATGTGAGCATTGTTTTTGAGTTAATTTTATAACATCACTATAGGTTCAATACCATAAAAATATAAACACAGCTTGCAAAAAGCATATTGCATTGCAACTTGAACAGGCAGGGAATACCCCTAGAACCCTGTACCAGATTTTAAAATCTTTTACTAATCCTAAGGCATGCAACAATGAAGAGGCCCCATCTCAAACCTTATGTGACAATTTAGCAAATCATTTCACTCAGAAAATTGAATTGATTTATAATAAATTTTTTGCAGCTAGTAGCACCCAGAAAGACTCTAAGATAAACTATCCAATGACCACAGCAAATGCTCAGACATTGGATAACTTTCCTGCACTCACGCCCGAAGAGGTAGAGTCACTACTAAAGATAGTTAAATCTGGCTCTCCACTAGATATTATTCCCGCTATTACCTCCCAGCTCTCCAAGCAACTCGCTGCCCCCATCTGCTCAATTCTCAATTGCTCTATGAAGGAAGACATTCTTCCCCATGAGTGGAAGGCGGCGCAAATAATTCCCATCAGAAAAAATCTTAAAGCACCCATGGAAGACTTATCTAACTATCGCCCCATTTCGCTGCTTCCTCTCCAGAGCAAGCTCTTGGAAAAGCATATAATTAAACATCTGTCTGAATTTATCGAATCCTCGAACTGTCTTGATCCTTCTCAGTCGGGCTTTTGACCCAGACACAGCATGGAGTCTGCTTTGGTTGCAGTTACTGATAACATCAGAATGTCACTGGACAACGGTCAAACAGTGCTTCTTGTGCTGCTTGACCTATCTGCAGCCTTCGACACCATCTCTCACCAGATTCTGCTCAGGAGACTTAGGGACATTGGCCTCCAAGGGAATGCTCTAAAATGGATGTCGAATTTCTTGTCTGATAGAACTCAGACCATTCATTTGGGCCCTTTCCGCTCTAAGACCACAAGACTGACCAAGGGAGTACCTCAAGGCCCTTGTTTAAGCTCTACTTTATTCAACATCTATGTTACTCCCTTAGCGGGATTACTGAGGAATTTAGGATTTATTCCAATCTCCTATGCTGATGATACTCAGCTCCTACTTTCCTTTGATAAAAACAATCCCAATGTTCAGGCCACTTTTTTGGAGGGTATGATGGTCATCGCTGACTGGATGAGAGATAACTTCCTCCAGCTTAATGCGGGAAAATCGGAGATCATGCTGTTTGGAGATGCAGCGGTGAGGTGGTCCCCAAGATGGTGGCCAGAGGAACTGGGTTCCGCTCCAATTCCAAAACAGGTGGTTAAAAATGTAGGAGTCCGTATGGATCAGAAACTAACACTAAGGGAGCATGTCACAACAACTGCAGGGGCATGCTTCCACAATAATACACACAAACGAAGGGGTGAGGGTATGGACTCACCTACCCCGAACCCCTGTAAACACTTTATGCACCAGAAGGAGTAGGGAGTAATAAAATATGTGGCATGATGGCACCTGCAATATGTAATAATACTGCCCTCACTCACACAATTGTGTGACATGCTTCATCATTGGGCTGCTACATAAAACACCCTCGGCGTAGCCACGCCTGAGGTGGAGCAATAGGGTGGGGGAAGACAATACAACACAAAAAAGACACAAATTAATTCTATAGTGACTGGGAACGACGATAGTGAAAGTGCAGTGAAGTGAATTAAAACTAGCTCGGAAGTGTCGCTGTGCCTAAAACTTTATTCCTGGATCTTCCGGCCAGAATTAAAAAGTGTGAAGGATGATGGTGATTGGGAGGTTCTATGTGCTCCTATCACCCTCCTTAACTGCAAAGTGGTCAACATGTTTCGGCCGTTAGTGTATGCCCCTCGTGTATGGTCACGCCGGCCTTCCTCAGGACTCTACCTTTCCCAGTAAGCTCTCCCTCACCTCCAATTGAGATGAGAGGAAAATTAAAAGTCAGTTCCTTCCGTGTTGAGGAATTTTCTCCAATAGATGATGTAATTACTAAGGAACCGACAAGAAAAACAAAACAACAGGAGGCAACCCATCAGGAATAGTAATCTCCTATAAATCAACACTGTATTATGTTGAAAAATTAATAAGAGCCACAGTACAAATCACGGTGTCATTCATACTACACGTAATGACTATAGTGTCTATCCCATCTTATTATTATGTGGGCCAATGAAAATAAAATAGTGATCATATCTGCAATTAAAAAATATTTTTATATATAACTATATATAACTATATACGTATTGATTGTATATATATATATATATATATATATATATATATATATATATATATATCCAAACAATCGTTAATACCAGTAAAAGAAAAACGATGTCCAAGCCACTTTATCCTTGCCAGCGTGTTTTTTATTTTCACTGCCCAGTCACTCGACGCGTTTCGGAGGAAGACCTCCTTGGTCACGAGTACGAGTGCACGTAAACCACCAGTGTTTATACATAATCATGTGACGCCTCAGCACAATAGATAGTGAAAACAGACTCCTTGTGCAATACATCATTACGGAGCTAGAATGCAATCTGTTGAAACTTTGAGTATTAAATGCGGCAACAAAATTCACATAAAATAAACCTTTGCATGACGTAAGCTGTGCAATTGTGAATCCAACAATTTTTTGCAGCCAGTATTTCAGCAAAATATCAATGCATTATGTTATTTTATCATCAATTTAAAGATTTTTGGCCCCAGTGGGCTTAAAACATATTTTCTTGAATAACAAAAATTGCTGCGCCTTCATACTAAATACAAAATAACAATTGTACACAAATAAATTTAAATGCCCCGCAAATGACAGCGTTGCCGAGCATTCATGCAGCCCCAGTGGGCTAAACAGACAGTTCGTCACTTTCTCTAGGCTCATGCCCCGGCCACAGCAGTATAGCACCCAGAGAACTCAGGCCCTGGGTATATCAATTCATGCTATTCTCTTATCTAGCGTTTAACAATGTTATAGTTAAATGTCAGCAAAGTGCCACTCACATTCTGGTATTGAACCAAACGCTGTCTCCGCCACTCAATCACCACTGGAGGGATTCTACACAGTAGATAAAAGATAAAATCCACCCCGTATATATCCGCCCCATGGACTCATACACACACACACAAAATCCCTCCTTACTACGTCAAGGGTGGTTCTCCGCTAGCACTGCTCTCTTTTTCTCATACCGGTGAGATGTAGATGGTATCTGCTCCGTAGTACTATCAGTTTCTTTTGGCTTCTCGGGGACCAGCAACAACAACCATCCGTTATTAATCGCCACTTGCATTGTTTTAATTACCTCAATTGTCTCAACCTTCATTCCGAAAAATTGTTAGGACATATTAGATATAGAGAAAAGTCTTGCAGTGTGGATTCAAATCTTGTTTGTAACGATCTCACATACTTTTTCTCGCTTTTATCCCTTTCTTGTAAAGAGTGTGACCATAGGGGGTCTCCCCTTGCCCGCCGCCAATTCAAATTTGACTTTAGGGTAAATTCGGTGAGTAAAGATACACACCGGACCCCTAGTGGTCAGTGGCATTGGTTGTGTGGACGGATGCCCGATAGTTTAAGATGCTGGAAAAACATATATATATATATCAATCACCCCGCAGTTTTCTTCTCCAAGAATAACGAGCGTGGACCCAAATTCGTGCTGAAGTGCAATTTTATTATCAGCAAACACAGATGTCAGCCATGACGCGTTTCTGCCGTCCAAGCGGCCTTGATCACATGACAGCTTACGTCATGCAAAGGTTTATTTTATGTGAATTTTGTTGCCGCATTTAATACTCAAAGTTTCAACAGATTGCATTCTAGCTCCGTAATGATGTATTGCACAAGGAGTCTGTTTTCACTATCTATTGTGCTGAGGTGTCACATGATTATGTATAAACACTGGTGGTTTACGTGCACTCGTACTCGTGACCAAGGAGGTCTTCCTCCGAAACGCGTCGAGTGACTGGGCAGTGAAAATAAAAAACACGCTGGCAAGGATAAAGTGGCTTGGACATCGTTTTTCTTTTACTGGTATTAACGATTGTTTGGATATATATATATATATATACAATCAATACGTATATAGTTATATATAGTTATATATAAAAATATTTTTTAATTGCAGATATGATCACTATTTAATTTTCATTGGCCCACATAATAATAAGATGGGATAGACACTATAGTCATTACGTGTAGTATGAATGACACCGTGGTTTGTACTGTGGCTCTTATTAATTTTTCAACATAATACAGTGTTGATTTATAGGAGATTACTATTCCTGATGGGTTGCCTCCTGTTGTTTTGTTTTTTCTTGTCGGTTCCTTAGTAATTACATGATCTATTGGAGAAAATTCCTCAACACGGAAGGAACTGACTTTTAATTTTTAATTTTCCTCTCATCTCAATTGGAGGTGAGGGAGAGCTTACTGGGAAAGGTAGAGTCCTGAGGAAGGCCGGCGTGACCATACACGAGGGGCATACACTAACGGCCGAAACATGTTGACCACTTTGCAGTTAAGGAGGGCTGATAGGAGCACATAGAACCTCCCAATCACCATCATCCTTCACACTTTTTAATTCTGGCCGGAAGATCCAGGAATAAAGTTTTAGGCACAGCGACACTTCCGAGCTAGTTTTAATTCACTTCAATGCACTTTCACTATCGTCGTTCCCAGTCACTATAGAATTAATTTGTGTCTTTTTTGTGTTGTATTGTCTTCCCCCACCCTATTGCTCCACCCCAGGCGTGGCTACGCCGGGGTGTTTTATGTAGCAGCCCAATGATGAAGCATGTCACACAATTGTGTGAGTGAGGGCAGTATTATTACATATTGCAGGTGCCATCATGCCACATATTTTATTACTCCCTACTCCTTCTGGTGCATAAAGCATGCTTCCACAAACCTAGTCTTCTCCGAAGAGTATTCCCTTTGTTACCTTCAACCATGCGAAAAACTCTGATCCAGGCATTAGTGTTAAGCCGCCTGGATTACTGCAATGCCCTGCTGATCTCAGCCAATGAAGTCTCTTCAAATAGATTGCAGGTAGTCCAGAACACTGCGGCTCATTTCGTTTCCAATGCCCCTCTCCGAACGGCCTCCCTCCCCCTATTGCATCAATTGCATTGGCTTCTGGTGCGGAAGCAGATAAGATTTAAAATCTGCTGCATTGTTCACAAATCTCTAAATGGACTAGGTCCCAGTTATCTATCAGACAAATTTGCCAAATATCTACCACCTAGGCCCCTTCGATCAGGGTCTAAATCTCTTCTTCTCATTCCAAGCTACAAAAAATCTCACTTAGGTGGTAAAGCTTTCTCCCACCTAGCCCCTTACTACTGGAACCAACTCCCTATCCATCTGCATCAATGCCCAGACTACTTGAAGTTCAGAAGGCTGTTAAAAACCTCACAGTTCTGATTCACTTCAATCTTGGTTAGCTGTAGTAGTTATAGTGCGGAGATACCCCTGCTGGGGTGATTCGGGCTCTTTATAAATTAATATATCAAATATCAAATAGGTGTCAACTCCACAGACCCTGCCTATGCATGTATATCCTATATGTGGTTATTTGCAGGCAATATCTGTAACAGCAATATGAGGAACTTACCTAGCTTTAGTATTACAGAGTGGATCTCCAGAGTGCTTTACCCCACATTCCATTTATTGTGAATGTTGTTAAATATATATCTTGCATGTCCTGAATGCCAAATAGCTTTGAGTGCCTGCCCTTTCTGAGATCTGACAATCTTGTTCCCTTGTGCAGAGCTTCCCTTTTGGATCCCTTTTCTCCTCTAGCTCCCTGTGTGATCTTGGGTAGCTCTGTACTCAATATTTTATTTGTCTACCCTGCCACCAGTCCTCGCCAGAGATGCTGACATAAATTACCCATTACACATACCCCTATGTCTGTACGGTTCTTTCCCTGCTACCTTGAGCTTTCCATAAGTCAATTGTTCAATCAATAATCCTAGCCCATCTCAACTAAGGAAACAAACTATACCTGGTGCTCTGTGCTTATAGTCTTCATAAGCTTCAGCTGGCACAGAATTCTGCTATTTGTGTTCTACCTGGGTGTACACCATGCTCTCACTATCTTATATCCAGTCACATCAAGGCTCTGCACTGATTTACAATGGGTAGTGATAATTTGTTTGCTTTCTAATGTGATCTTCACATCTAAAACAGTTAGACTCTTTAGTTTTAGCCTATGTTATTTTGATTGAAGTTCAGGGATATTTTTCCGGATCTTTTTAGTACCTTTACAGATGACTAAGATACTGTCAACAAAACGTCTTGTTTTGTATAGTATGTATTGCATTCAATCTTGGTTTGAAAATAAATGTTCTACTTCACTTTGTCAAACGTACCACCAATTAGTTTGTTTAATTTTCCGAATTCTATGAAAATATTATGTTGGGTTTCAACACAGCCCATTGACAAAAGGTTTATCACGCAATGTGTTATGGCATGGAGCACAGAAGCTCCAAAAACCCGAAAGGTTCTGTTTTGAATGAAATAACGGATGATGTATGCATTTTAAACAATTTTCTAGATATGCAACAATTTAAATTGAGGATATTTAGCAAATATCAGACATAAAGGTTACAATGTTGAAAATTTGGCCCAGAGTGTCCCTGAAGTGATGGACTACATGTTCAATCATGACTGTAAATTGAGAACTGAGAATATTAATTAAACTTGTTGCTCTCTATGAAGAGAGCAGTGCAGCAAAGAACATAATTCATAGTGAGATTGTGGTGGTTTAAATACATTTGGCTCCCACGCTGGGGTGCCATTTCTCTAGTGGCTGGAGAGCCATTCTTCCAGCACACAAACCAAGGATAACTTTTATCTAAGTATTGATTAGCAAGAGCGCACACTGATGGGTATCCTATATACAACAGTTTGACTCCAGTCACCATAGCAATGGGCACATTATTATTGCGATATAGAAGGCTGGTACTCCACTAGTGTTCAAGCTGCCTGCAGTGTCAAGATGTGCTTCATGTAGGCATATGCTCCCTTTCCTGGATCAACACATGACAGCTTCATCTTCTGACATTCGATGATTGCATGTCAGTTGTTTGTCTGGGATTTTGGTGACATCTACTGTAATTAAGTCAGCAGGGGCTACATCATGCACGTTTATGCACGGTCTCCTGGTTCAAACGATGAAAGCTTCATCTTCCATCAGTAGACAATTGCACATGAGTTGTTTGCCGGGAATTTCAGTCACTTATGGCCATTAGGTAAGCATTGCAAAGACACTCTACACGGCGCTGGGAGTGCGACTAGGTGGCGGTTGCGGGCTCACCTTGACGAAAGTGTGACAACAGGGAGCTACTTGCACATATCCCCCCGCCAGTTCGAGTTTGACCTATTGATAAACTCGGTTCCTTATTGAGAGCAAGGGGCTCCTTCACTCTCTGTACCAGAGTGTGCATCTAAACAAGGTACCTGTGTTTCCTTACCCCTGGATTATAAGGAGGTAGGGTTTTTATCCATGCTGGGATTGCTCAGGTGAAAGTCCTGAAGAAAGCCGGGGTAGTAGTTTGATCCGGCTGAAACATGTCGACATCTTAGCAGAGTGGGGGGGTAGGGCTCTGGTATTTAGTAGCCATTACCTTCACCCACTGGCCCGATAGGGACCATCTTCTACATTTGGACAGTGTGCCCACCATTAAAGATAGAATAGGGATACACTGTTACCAGTTTTTAATTATTCTCTGCCACATTTTTTCACCTCTTAGATCCCACACAAATTGTTCACTTTTTTGTGTTGTGTTTGTTTTCCCCTCCCTATTGCTCCACCCCCAGCGTTGGCTAGCGCGGGGGGTGTTTAGCAGGCCCTATGATGAAGCATGACACAGCTTGCTGTGTGTGAGGGCAGTTTTACACACACTGTTCGTGCCCTATCTTACACTTTTCAACTTCTGTACCTATTACCCATCACGAATTATGATTCTATCAGTTCCTGGTCTATGTTGTGTGTTTTCAAGCATTGCAAAGTCACACCACATGTGCACCTGGTACATAGCATTACAATGAACGCTACGCATAATAATGCTCCATCAATAATTGATTACTGATGAACTCTCTGAATGCATGCATGTTAGGAGTGTGAATATTTTAGTCTAGGCTGCAGCTGTAATCCTTTTACACATGTTTGTTTTGCAGGTGAGGCTATGTATTGTTGTGTCATTTTCACTAATCAGTTAGGAACTGTGCGTTTGTGGACGACATAAACATTAGGATGGTGACAGACTGATTCGGTGCCCCCCCTCAGAGTAAGTTATCCCATAGACCAGCTAGCTCACAGTGCCACCATAAGCCCCTTTAAACCTAGACAGGGAGCTAACAGTTCTGGCAACCACTGAACATGACAACCCTGACCCCTCAGAAATCTTGATGACAGATCCAGAACCTTTCGCTCAGACTCTCGTGCTCTCTTTTGCTCAGAGAAATATACAAAGAATACACAGAGGCACATTTTCAATGTTGATTGAACCAGCCTGATTCTTGTATATAATATATGTGCTGCAATGATCAATAGACTGAAGCAGATGAAAGTTATGAGAAGTATTATGACAGTGAACAAAATAAAAAGTTAGACCATCTTGCTGAAACAACGCATAGCATATGAAACAGTATAACAGTATAACAATCTGTCTTAATCCTACTATCGTAACCTGTAACCAACATCCTGTGATTCTGGGCAAATCACTTAATCTCCCCGTGCCTAACAAAAATGAATGTGTCCATCTGTAACGAAACTGGTGCTCATGTAAAGCGCTCTGATACCTGATATCTTCGAGTCTAGTTTGCGCTATATAAAACTCTAACAAAAACAACAACAACAAAAAAGAAAACTAACCGATGAGAATTGGGTGTATGTGTGTTCTATAATACACAAGACCTGATTATGAAAGAACACTATATCTTTTCAAGGACACCAGGGGCAGTCTGACACTATCTCTGCCCAGGAGCTGGCTTCGTAAAAATGCCAGTTACACCCGGTTTCCAGTGTTCAATTTTAAATTGTTTGTCAATACACCAAATAGCATTTCATCTCGTGAGAATAACCAAGAAGAATAAATGTGTGAGAGGTCAGAAAGTCCCTCATGAAAGCATCACCAAGGGAGCTGCTGGTTTGCTCACGCTATCATCATTGGTAACTTTCATGACCGTGAAGGAAGAAAAACAGTGTCTTAATTTTAGAGGTGAAGGAAAGAAAAGAATAAAGTGGAAAAAAATGCAATATAAATGCTTGTGTCATTCTTCGCCAAGCTAAACTGAGTTGTGACTCACTTGCTGGTATACATACTTTATTAAACTCCGTGAGCACACTCAGATTAAAAGAACAGCATGTGTTGGATCAATTCAGTTAAGAAAGGCTGACATGTTTCATTGACAATTATTTGCGGCAATTTCATCAGGGCTCGGCGACCAGTCTTCACCTCACTGGTACTTCAAGCGTAGCCTGTGGTGATTGACAATCCATAAAATAAAGATGGTGCCAACCATTGAAAGCACATTGAAATTGTTTACTGGCAACATTGTCCGGAAGTTAATGCATGCATATATATAAGGTAATATCATATTTACCAGGTGGTTGCTAACAAAGTTCATACCAGCAACACACCATCGGGGGGCGCACACAACTTTCCACACATCCCCTGCAGAGAGTAGTAGTTGCCGCTCATCAACCTGGTGGGTATATGTACACACATATTAGTGGATATGTACTGGTCCAATCTCCTGAGTGTCACCCGAATCTCTCACTTAATTCGTGAGTGCCCACCTCACATCTGTACATCTAACCCGCTAGGTAATATTCTAGATCTTCACAGCCTAGCAGTACGATCATTTTCATGGGGGCCAGATGTACAACCATGACAATTTTCGACTCGCAAATTGCGCTCGATTGCGAGTCGCAATTTGCGAGTCGCAAAATGCCATGTACAACAGTGTCTGAGACACTGTTTGCGATTCCCAATGGGGTCGCAAATTGCATGCCTTATGAATATTCATGAGGCACTCGCAATTTTTGACCCCATTGGGAATGGCTGGTCCTCCCAGGGATGGTGGCCTGCTGGGCTCAGCAGAACTCCATGTCTGGGACTGCTTTTAAATAAAGCAGTTTTTTTTTCAAATGCAGCCCGTTTTCCTAAAGAAAAACGGGATGCATTTAAAAAAAGAAAAATGAAACGTTTTCGTTAAATTTTTTAAGGGCAGGTAATGGTGCCTGGGACCACTGCCTGCCCCTAAAAAATATTTTCCTCTGCATTCACAAAGGGAAAGGGATCCCTGGGGACCCCTTCCCTTTTGGGAGTGCTTTACCACCCTTCTGAGAAGGGTGGTAAACTGTGACTGTTTTGCGACCGCAATTGCAAAACAGTCATACATAGGGCTCAGACTCGCTATTAGGAAGGGACACCCTCGGGCCGCCCCTTCCTAATAGCGAGTTGCTAATCCTATTTAGCAAGTCGCAAATAAATTGTGACTCGCTAAATAGGGTTAGTACATGGCCCTTCTGTATTTTGCATGCGCAAACGGGTCGCAAACCCGTTTGCGCATGCAAAATAGGGTCGTACATCTGGCCCAGGGTGTGATGGGGCAGTTAGAAAATATCTGTGGACTAGATGGCTTTGAATGAATGTGCGCTGTATAACAAAATAGATAAATAAACATGGCCATGACTGCTCACATTTCATTGTAAGTGTAATAGTGCTTCCATAGACAACTAGAATACGTTTGGGTTGGAAATACTTGTTTTTTTCTTTATTAACATTTTCAACATTACGAAAACAGAGACAACACCAGTGTCAACAGATCAGCAATACAGTTTGTACATCACTATCGTCATGAATCAGTACATATAATACAATTTGAAGCATTACGCGTTGTGGCCCAATGACTGCAATGCAGAAAATACATATCAATTTAGGACTCATCACACAATTCTAGAGGATACGAAGTAAATGGGTCCCAAATACTTTTTTGTCTGGAGGCCTGTGGAAGTACCTTGGCATACAGATCAAGTTGCTCCCTGCAGTACGTCATATCTTTTAGCCACTAGTCATATTTACGGGCTATTTTTCTTCCCCAATGGATGGCCATCTGCCTTTTTGTCAGAGGTTTGTGGAGTTTTTCACACTCCGCACTCTGCGTAGTGCACGGAGTTCTGAAAATCTCTGCAGAGCGGAGTTTGTCCTAGTTCGCACTCGCCAATGTTAAGTTGGCAAGCGTGAGCGAGGAAAATCTTAATCCAGACCACCTCCTGGTGAGATTTCTCAAGGCGGGCGGTTGCGGATGGCCTCTACCGCTCGTGTTGAGAAACCTTCTGTTCACGTTGAGGAAAATGCCGCTCGAGTAGACCATCTACTCAATTGGCAGAAAGAAGCAGCGCCCTCTTGTGCTGCGCATGGTTCAGTTTATGCTGATTTTCCACAAACAATCAGCGCAACCTAAGGAACTCCACCACTTGCGAAGCTATCGCAACCAACCTGCAGTTGGCCGGCTGTAGTGGCTTGGCTAGGCCAAGGAGGCACATGTGAGGAGTGCATGCCACCTCCTCTATCGCCATGTCCAACAGAGGCTTAGTTACATGGACCCAGATGCGGTGTACACTAGTGCATGCTCAGGCTAAATGTAAAAAGTATGCATCTGTGTCATGGCATCTGGTGCATGTCGCATTCATATGGAGCCCGTGTATGTGCAGTTGAAGAGGAATTTAGTATACTTGTTGAAAGTATTCAAAGTGGATAATTCTAAGGTTACACTCGGAGGTGAGATGCCCTTTCTGTGCACAGCAAAATTCCCAGTCTTCCATCGGGAGTGGTTTCCCCAATAGAGTGTTCCATTTTTCAAGTGCGGCGCTAGGACTGTTTGCCCATCTGCCTGTGAAGCATTGTATAGCCTGGTGATAAGATTCTACATGTACTATGTGTAAGCAGTGTCTGCAGCGCCCCGAACATGGGCGGTTCATCCAGGAATTGTCGATATAACATTTCGCAGCTTTCCACAGTTGATGATAAGTGAATATCAACAAAGGCATTGGGCGCTGGCATCGGGGCACTTTTTCCAGTGTAATAAACATCCCTCCTGAGTATAGTTCCCCCACTGTCCTCAGCCCCGCCTTTGCAAGAATGGATAATGCATTGGGTTCCTGTGACACTGAGATAGCAGAGGCAGCGCAGGGGCATAGATAGGGTGATTAGATGCCCACACACTAAGCGTGTGCAATGCCTTCGTGGTGCTATGTATAGTGTTTATTTCTAGTCACACAACATCTTTGTGCTCGTGTGGTAGGATGGCATGGGGATGTAGGGGGTGTGTGTCATCAGCTTCAATAGCTACGTGCGGCATGTATTTAGGTGGGAAATACCAGTAGTGAGAGAATTGTGCTTATGCACATAGGTAGTATGAATGCAAATCAGGGGCACCGATCCCCTCCTGTGTGTACAGCCGTGTGAGCGTGTTCGAGTCGATCCTGCGTTGTTTGCCCGCCCATGCTAATGCAACCATATGGTATGTGAGAGTCGTGAAGAAGGCCTTTGTTAAAATGATGGAAATGTTGTTGAACAGGTACAGATATTTGGGCAATACATTCATCTTCATGATTGCTATTCTATCTGCAAGGGATGGGGCAGTCGTGACCACCTGACTACCTGATCTTCCAGCTTTAAGATCGCCATTCTGTAATTCTGCCTTACGACTATCTCTGGATCTCAATGCACCCATATACAGGGGTATTTGACAGGCTCCGTGCTCCACTCCAAAGGGAAGTCCAGCGCACAAGGCTTAGTGCGTGATGTGTGAGGGGGGAATATGGTCAATTTGGACCAATTAATATTCAGCCCAGAGTACCATTCATATTTTACATATTCCCGGAGTACCGGTGCCAGTTGCTCAGCCAGGTCACAAGCATAGATCACCATGTCATCTGTGTATAGGGATATGGCAAGAGGGCATTGCCGAAAGCAGAGTGCTGCATTCACGTGCTTCTGTCTTATTATGCTTTCTAGTGGTTCCAGTGCCAGTGCAAACAAAAGGGGTGACATAGGGCACCCCTGACGTGACCCTCTATCAATTTTGAACATTACCGATGTGTTGTCATTTATAGGCACTTGAGCTGCGGGGTCAGTATATAGTAACCTGATCCAGCATGGGAACGCCTTTGGCATGTCTATATGGTGTAGGGCATGAATATGTACCTCCATTGCACAGAGTCAAATGCCATCATGGCGTCCAATAGGATTGTCACCTCCTGCGCCGATGGGTCTATCTGGTGCAGGACAGCAAAATGTGGGAGCAAATTGTGTGAGGTGGAGGGGCAGAAATAAAGCCTACTTGATCCGGTAATATCAGCAGGTCAAGAAGGGGCTGAATTCTTGCTGCCAAGATTTTTGCCAAGATCTTGACATTGGTGGTAATGAGGGATAATGGGCGATAGGATTCGCATCGTTCAGGTGGTTTGTCTGGTGTTAGCAGTGATATGTTTAAAGCTTCTCGTAGGGAAGACGGTAGGATCTGCTTTTCACAGGCCTCTGTGAACATTGCATGCAGGTGGGGAGCCAATATATTTATATACTCCTTATAAATTCACTTGGCAGCCCATCTGTGCCCGTGTACTTCCCATTAGGCAGTCTTTGCACAGCCTCCTTTATCTCTCCAACAGTGATTGGATGTACTAGAAATTTCCTCTGTTCTGGCATTAGGCACACCAGAGCTGTAGTCTCTAAGTATGTTGTCATATCTGCATCTGTTGAAGACTCACGGGCTTCATATAGGCATGTGTAGAAGTCCGCAAATTGCATAAGGTTGGCCTGTGTGTCATTAAAATAATCCCCATCGCTTGATTCTATGTTCGCTATGTGATTGTGCACCCACAACTTCTTTATTTTCGCAGCAAGACCGCAGCCGGGTGGCCCCCTCGCCATATGTTCTGGTGACTTACCGGCAAGACAAGTGCCTCACCTTGTTTATTGTAGTGTCATTGTAATCGGTGCCTTGGTCTCTAATAAGTGCAAGTGTGTTGAGATTCATGTGAGTATCATATTCTCACTCCAAGTTTTTTACAGTGGTCTTTATGGGTTGGAAATACTTATTGAGCGTATTTTACACATACCTACCAATACCTTTAGCCCCTCTTGATCTGCTGTTCTGTATATAATTAGCACCATTTTGAGAACTTATGTGATCTTCTGCCAGCTTTCTTTCACCTTTCAAGTTAATCAGGTAACTGTGCAAGTAACACTCAGAAAAAGAATCATCGTAGATCAGATAGTAAACTAATGTTAGCGAATGTTACCCTCTTAGCTACTTTCTTCTCAATGCTGTGTGCTCCAAAAGTTTTTCTTATCTGATGGAGCTGATTTTGCATTACTTGCATGTGCGTGTTCACAGGTACATCCTAAACCGGAAGCACTGCATTGATTGCTAATACTTTTTGGTAGAGGTATGTACCCTGTCCAAGCAGGAGCAACAATCCTAGTCAGAGTAATTCACAATACACCCGAAATTATCTTGTGCTCACCCTCTGGTAGCTTGGCACAGAGCAGTCAGGCTTAACTTAAGAGGCAATGTTTAGAGTATCTGTGCAAACTTCAAACAGTAACACAGTGAAAACACCACAAAAAGACTCCACACCAGGTTAGAAAACTAGAGAATAATTTTATAAATAAAACGGGACCAAAACGTCAAAAATACAATACGTATAAGTTGAGATATTGATTTTTAAAGAATTAACTGTAGAATAGCACTTTGAAGCAATAAGCGCTGATTTGGGATATCTGGTTGCGCCGGATTTGGACAAGGTCAAATGTTCAGGCAGATCGCACTGGAGCACTGGCTGGATACAGGGACCCAGTTAGGCCCTAGGAACAAAAATGCCTTAATCCAGGGTGTGTCGCAGTCGAAGGAGATGCAAGGTGTAGCCAAAGCGGTGCATCAGTGTCGAGTGATGCTGTATATGAGATGCATCCATTTTCTCCATGCACCAGTGGTGATGCGTCGGTTCCGAGTGCGATGTGCTGCTACTGCTCCTCCAGCAGAGGATGCATAATTTCTGAGGGCAATGGGCTTGTTCCAAAGGTGATGCGCCGGGCCAGCTTCACGCAACAACGAGGATTGGCCGGTACTGATTCACACAAAGGTGAAGATGTGCCGGTTCTGATCTCACAACGGTGAAGATGTGCAGTTCCAATGAGGATGCATTGGTTGGCTTAAAGAAGCACCTTAGGCCTCACTTCTAAGGGTCCAGGACTGGGGTGGCACCACTTGGCAGGATAGACTCACAGATGGCAGAGTCCATGTGCAGATGCAGGTAAGATGGAAGTCTTTTATGTCCCTGAGACTTCAAATCAGGAGAAAAGCCAGCAAGCCCTTGGAGTCACTCTGTGTATAAATGATGCAGGTCCAGTCCTTCTCACCCATGCAGGGGAAAAACAGGTCACACAGCAAGGCAGGAGTCTAGCAAAGCAGCAGTCCAGCAAAGTGGCAGTCCTTTCAGCAGCACAGCAGTTCTTCTTTCTGGCAGAGTCTTCACAGGTCTAGAGGTGTACCGAATTGGTGATGTCAGAGGTCCAGTACTTATACCCAGTTGTGTCTTTGAAGTGGGGGAGACACATAGGGCTTCATACCCCCCTGTAGTGAGTCTGGAGCCAGGACACCAAAGTAGGACCTAAGTGCACTTCAAATAACTTTCTTTGAAGTGGGGGAGACTTCAAAGAAAGTTATTTGAAGTGCACTTAGGTCCTACTTTGGTGTCCTGGCTCCAGACTCACTACAGGGGGGTATGAAGCCCTATGTTTGGGGACAGAACATAGCCTATTCAGGTGGAAGTGTGAGGCTCTGACCAGTTCCTCCCTCCAATCCTGCCCAGGTTGGCCCATCAGGATGTGGATGGCCTATCAAGTCACACCTAAGCTCCCTTTGTTTGTGGCTGTCTAGAGGGAATACACAAAGCCCAGTTGAAACCCAACCCAGAATGAACCGAGACAGGCAGCAGGAACCAAATTGCTACAGTAAGTTAATGCCAACGTTCTAAAAGTGGTATTTGCTAAACTGTATTTTAAATTCCAACTTCACCATAAATTGTGATTTTAAATTGTGAGTTCAGTGACACCAAACTTGAAAAGTCTATCTTTTCACAATTTGGAATTACACTTAAAAGATGCAATAAGGTAATCCCAATGTTATCCTATGGGAGCGATAGGCCTTGCAGTCGTGAAAAACAAACTGGGGAGTTTTTCACTACCAAGACATGTAAAACTTAAACGTACATGTCCTGCCTTTTACATATATTGCCCCCTGCCCTGTGGGTCATACTGGGCCTAACTTAGGGGTGACATATCTATAAAAAGGGAAGTTTTAGGCCTGGCAAGAGGTTTATCTTGCCAGGTCAAAATGGTTGTATAAAACTGCACATACAGGTGCTGCAATGGCAGGCCTGAGCCATGATTAGAGGGCTATTGAAATGGGTGGCACAATCAGTGCTGGAGGCCCACTAGTAGCATTTAATATGCAGGCCTTGCACACATGTAGTTCACTTTACTACGGACTTATAAGTTAATTAAATATGCCAATTGAGTTAAGCCAATTTTACCATGTTTAGGGGAGAGAGCCCAAGCTTTTGGGCAATGATTAGCAGTGGTAAAGTACATACTGTCCTAAAGCCAGCAACAACGAGGTCAGAAAAATTAAGAGAGGCAGGCAAAAAGTGTGGGCGGGGGGGAATACTCACCCTTAGGCTGTCAGGACTATTATGATGCTACTGTCTTATAAATATTTTGGAAAGCTGAGCATTTAAAAGGGAAAATATATTCTCAACATCTTAATTTCTTGCTCACCTTTGGTAACTACTGAAGTGGACTAGCCAAGCCAGGAGATGTGTTGCTGGGATGATGACCATCAAGTTGACAGGTAACTTTGTAACATTTACAGATTTTGCTATAATAGCACTCAATGAAAAAGAAACATTATTTAAAAATCAATAATACCTATAGAGACATGCAATGACAAACGGTGCTTTAGATTAATTGTTTAATACATTTTAAGTAACTTTAGTATAAATCAGCAGCATGTCATCTTTTGCCATCTAACTGACTTGCCTCACATGCTTTGTCCCTCAGCACATGTTCCTTGAGCCCAGAAGTGCGCTTACCAATGCCGTATTACAATTCTTTATGCAGCATTCCTAGCCCCTGTTCGAAATCCCTCTTAATCTGTAGTCTCTCGCTCTTAATGCCTGCTGTCACTTGCATACAAAGTCCACATTTTACAAAATCCTTCTTGTCTCTGAAATGATTGCACCCCTGAAATGACTGCGCCCTCTCTTCCTGCTTCATAAGCGCAATGAAGCTAACACTGTGTCCGGCGTTGTTGCACTGCACTGCTGTGTGTTTATGTGTGACATGGATTTATGCCATTCACGAAAGAGAGTTACTAAAATTGTGCATTAGCTGCAAATGAGCAACTCCAGGAATTGATTGAGCAAAGTAAAAACGATGTAGCTCAGAATACAAAAGACTCAGAGGTGAGCCTGATCCAGTTTTTCAAGATAATGAATGGTGACATTTGGGAGACCATCTGGGCATTAAGTTAATAGAAAATAAAAAGCACCAGGGGTTGCATTACACAGGTCAGGGGGCCAGCTCCTCAACACAAACTTGAGAAGACACTTCTTCACACAAAATGTAATTGGAATTGGAAGCAAGCTACCTGGAGATGTGCTTACTGCAAGGTCAGCAGGCTGCTTTAGCAAAGTGATTGATACATTCCCACAAGCGAATGGGATAGCAAGGTATTAGGCGTGTGCTGTTAATGATGGGATGACACTCTATAGCTTCTGCTAAGAAAATGTAACCTTATCCCTTATTTACTTTTTTTGAGGAATAATATAACCAGCAACCTTTGCATGTAAACAAAATATGATAAATGCAGCGTATCAATAATACGATTATGCAAAAATCAGCTCAGTAATTTACAATTGCTGCATGTTAGTCATGTATATAGGAGAGATGGCCAATTCATTAAACTGCTGACCTTGCAGTCACGCAACCTGGGTTCAAATCTTGGCTGTGGCACTTGGCAAAAGATTTTTTGTGATTCTGAGCAAATCACATTGGGCGTGATACTTAACCCGTTGCGTGTGTCTGTCGGCCAACGGCCGTCGCGAGCACTACCTCTGTAGTGCTGCAAACGTCCGTTGGCCGACGCGGCCCCGCCCACTCCGCTAAACCGCCTCACCGCGGCGGAATTGCCGCCGCGGTTAAGCGGTTAAAGAATTAAGCATTGGCAAAACACTAGGTGTGCTGGTGGCAGCTTGCATATTTACCTTGCCAATTACGTTTTTTCTAATGTTTTTCAAAAACGTTTTTGCAAAAATATTGAAAAACTGGTGGCCATATTTTGTCTTTTAAAGTTTTTGTAAACAAGTTTTACGAAAGCATTTAAATATGGCTGCCCATGCATGCACAGTCATCATTTTTGTAAGTTTTAATAAATAAGGTTTAATAAAACAATTCAAAGATAGCTGCGCTCATGTGTACATGTGCACACAGTCACCTCTTTGGAATGGTTTTGATGCAGCTGAAAAGCTGTCAGAATCTTTGCTTTATACATAAACTGATTATGAGATGTTTTCAGTAACCTATGAATAGATATGCACTTAGCACCCGTTAAAGAAACATGAGAAATTAATGAAAGAGTACTTAGTTACTGCATCGTAAAAGCATGCAGATAATTGTAGGATGGATGAAACCATATTCATTTGAATAATATAGGTTCATATTATTTTAACCAGCTTCAACAGGTTATTTCAATGTTTATTAAAAAGTTTAAGTGATGTGCTTAATATTAGGAAATTCTAATCATCCTCATTTAAATAGTAATGTGTGTGAAGAATTAGTGAAATCTAATGTAATCTAGAAATTTTACGTTTCATATTGAAGGGTTACATTCTGAATTTCATCATTTGTATATGAGAAGTTGTGCACTAAATGAGAAAAGAGAACTAATGCTGCATAGCCATATTTAATGCAAATGTCCTGAAACCGTCAAATACTAATCTTCACATATGCACTAATGAAAACATTTGAAACAATATTCATATTTTATGATTTGAAATAATTGTATAAGTCAGTATTTCGAAAATGCAGTAATGCGTCATAGTTAAGTGTGATCATTGAAATCCAACAAATAACATGTTCTGAGTGCATATAAGTTGAAAGGATTTTTGGAATAATGTTTTCCCCTATAAAATGTATATTTCCATTACTTTATAGTCTGCATATATTAAATTAACTTTACTATAGGGCTGTATTTTTCCCTACTTTGCTTTGAACTTTATTATAGAGTTGCAATTTTCCCTACTTTGCTTTGTCTTACACTCGTGAGAAGTTTTCCTAAACTTTCAATGTGAAGCGAAACTGTATCTTACTAGAAGAGTCCTCAATCACTTACAAGGACTATTGCAACATAACTTGATACTTTGGGAACATCTGCTATGGGAAACTGTTCTCTTGAACTCACTCATGTGACTGTTGCTAAAGGATCATTGTTTGGAAGTTTATGTTTACCGAATGATCTGACAACTTACATGATCAGTACCACCTTTTGCTATAATATATTTCTTCCTTTATGCTGTATGACAATTATCTTATACGAACTGACCAATAGACTGAGTGGTCTGACAAAATGAGATGACCTAGGAGGTGTCACCCCGGAACTGGAAAATTATATTATACTTTGGGTTGATGGATGGATGGAACATATTCAGCCTGGCTGTCTCTGTGGCAGAGCCCGGAGACTGCTAGTAGTAAGTCAGGATACCATTCCTCATCAAGCTTGTGTCCCCAAAAGTGACAGGTCTGTGTCCTTAAAAGTGGCAGGTCTGTCCTTAAAAGTGATGTGTCTGTGTGTCACCAAAAGTGACAGCTTGTGTGCAAAACGTTTGTGGACATGATGGATGTGTGGCAGCCCTACCAGGAGCTGCGCTGGGGGGTGTGGCACTGGGTTTGTGTCAGAGTGTGAGCAGGGGCTGAAGGCGGTGTTAGGTTAGCAGGGTTATGTAAGGAAAAATAAACGTGTGCCTGTGGGTGTGCGCAAAAGTGTTTTCATGGCATGTTTTAAAACTGTGACGTCAGTGTTGTGACAAATGGTGCTTGGGCATGCTGAGCTGTGAATGTACAGGCCGACCTCAAATCCCCCCACCCCCATGGGCTGGCAGTGTGAGGATCATGAAACGCTTGTCCTTAAAAGTTAAAGGGTGTGTCTGTCCTTAAAAGTGACAGTTGGTGCACAAACGTTTGGGGACATGATGGATGTGTGGCAAGCTAGTGCTACGAAGGCAAAAACTTCAAACAAAGAAGCTGCTTCTAGCTTTTCAGGCAGGGCTCGGTCATGATTAGCAGTTGTTAAAATGATAAAGGGACAACAGACAGGGGGTCCCAAACTTCCCCAGGAGAATGTGAAACAGGATAACATGTGGCAGGAAAATACACTGCAGAAAAACATGAGGCCTGAGATAAAGCTATCAGTCTCAGCAGGCAGGGTGGTGGTGACTCAGCAATACCTACAAACACATTTCTTGGGCCTAGCTCCTCAGGACAGGGTTCAGGCTTGATTAACAGATGTCAAATGATATCAGTGTACCAAATAGACAATGCAACGGTCTGAAATTGTTCCCTCCAAAGACCACCAATACCTGGTTCTAAGCCCGCCCACCCCCCTGTAAAGTGTGGGGTTTTCTAATTAGCATGCCAGGACAAGTATAAAAGTGTACTTTAAGGGTCAGCAGAAACAGACATTTAAAAACCCTTTTGGAGCGCCTTGTTTGGACTGTTTGCTGCACAGACCTGCATCAGAAACTTAAGGCCACAATGGATCAGAGCAACTTCTCACAGATTGACGCTGCCTGCTACACGTTAATGGAGGTAAATAAATAAGGGTGTACATTGTGACAGGTTTATGGGTGTAAGGGTTTATTTAAAGTATAGGGGGATGCATTTAATGTGAACAAGGTTGCATTTTAAAAGGGGTTTAGCGCTATGTAGGACTGTGTTTATATTGTTTTAAATAATGTTTAAAGTGCTGTGGGCTGGTGCTTAATGTGAATAAGTTTGGAGGGTAAATGTGGCTGTAAAAGTAGTTTTTTAAAAGGCGCAAAGCGCAAGGAAGACTGTATGTAATGTGAATAAAGGCTGGTTTTAGTTGTGGCGCAGGGTTGTAACCTTAAGATTATGCAGTTTATAGAAACATTTTACCATGATGGGTACATTTAAAAGGGGTAATGCTAGAGGTTATGAGGGTGTAAATGGTTGCAACTAAGGTTTTAAAGGGTGCTTAAAACATATTGGGCTTGTATATGAAGTGAATAATGGTGTTTTTGAAGCATTGCGTTTAAAGCTATGTGTATAGGCATTTAATGTGAATGCTGTTGGTTGTTATGGGGTGGCACAGAGGTTGCAGGGGGTGTATTTAGGGTGCATAATGCTAGAGGCCTTAGTAGGGTACATGTAGAGGGAACCATATATTTTACAGTGCCTAAAAACCTTTTACGTGGTATGTGTGGTGCTGTAAGGGGCTCAGAATACACCTAGATAATAAACAATGTTTATAAATAAAAACAAAATAAATAACACTGTTTTGTACTCACCCCCGGCTATGCTGGTGGTGAACTGTCGCAGGCTGCGTCATTTGGTTGTAGTTGTCCAGGCAGATTATGCTTGAGGCCCAAAGCTGTCACAAGTCCACTTGGGATCCGGATCCATATGAGGTGAAAGGCTGTGGGGGGCCCCAAAAACGAGGTTGTAACCCAGAGCCCTCTGAGGACTGTGCGGCGCTGTGGGGTTGGTGAGGGCCGGTATAGTGTGGGGAGCGGTGTCCCCAAAGGTTTTTAAAATTAGGCACCCCAGAGCACGCTGAGGGATGGTCGGTGCTCTGGTGCCTTGTGTTGCATGGGAGTCTGTGTGGGGCTTGAGGCCCCATGATTTAAAAAAAAATAAAAGACCCTAGAGCCCTCGGCGATCCTGGAGGGCTCTAGGGGGGGTGGTGGTGAGGTATTGGGGGCTCGAGGCCCCGGTTTATAAAATAAACACCCCGGAGCACGCTGAGGCATTGCGGTGCTCCGGGGTTGTAGGGCAGAGTTCGGTATGGTCCGCGGGGTGTTGGGCGGCTGGGCCCCAGCGTATTTTTTAAATAAAGCACCCCACGGAGCACACTGAGACGTTGCGGTGCTCCGGGGGTTGTGGGTAGAGTGCGGTATGGTCCGCGGGCCCCGTGGGGTGTGCGGTAGGGTCCAACGTGCTGGGCATCCTCCAGAGCCCCCGTAGATCCGGGTGGGCTCTGGGGATCGTTGCTGCCATGGTTTGGGGCTCGATGCCCCATTATTTATAAACATAAAGGCCCCAGAGCCAGCTGCTCAAGTGTGGGGCTCTGGGGCTTGTGCTGTCGTGGGGGCTCGAGGCCCCGTTTTATAAAATAAAGGCCCCTAGAGTCAGCTGCCTAAGTGCGGGACTCTGGGGGATCGTGCGGGTGTAGTGTGGGGGCTCGCGGCCCCATTATTTATAAAATAAAAGAACCCCAGAGACCGCGACGGGCCATGCGGACCTCTGGGGCTTTGTGCGGGCGTTGGCGCTGGGGGCGTTAAGTACCAAATAAGCCCCAGAGCCCACTGTGTACCATACGGGGCTCTGGGGGAAAGGGGGGCATGGGCCGCGTTGTGTGGGGACCGCGGGCCCTACTTACGGGTGTAGCCCCCAGAGCCCTTGAGATCCGGGAGGGCTCTGGGGGCGAGTTGTGGCAGTGTTGGGGGTCTCGAGGCCCCGTTATTTATAGACTTACAGGGGGGCGAATACTGCCTGGGCCCCTCCACCGCAAACACAAAGAGGGAGCTCCCAGCAAGGATTCCTCAGGGGATATTGTGGGGGCATGCCCAGAAAAAAAAAAAAGTATTTCCAGCTGCAGGGACCGTTTAGCAGCGTCCCTTTGGCTTTGAGAATTTGCTGTTTTTATATAGCGCAAACTCGACCCTAGGGTTTGGAGCGCTTTTACATGAGCACTGGTTACAATGCACAAGCACACAATCATTTTAGGTGTGTATGGGGAGATTAAGGTATTTGCACAGAATCACAGGATGCGGCGCATGGGGGTGTTTCTCAAGTTTTGCATGCCCCATCCACCCCCCCTTTTAAAACAACTGTTATGCAACATGGCTAGCAATTTTCAGGTAGGGAAATAATAAATAAATAAATATAAAAGCATTTACAAGGGTGCGCATGAGTGAATGCCACACAGTTTAGGAACGGCTCTATATGTTTTTAAAACCAGCGGTTGTCAAGCACCGTGCAAACACCAATTATGCCTATATGTGTGATGCACAGAATGTGTACCCTGTAGACCACACGGCGCATTAATGTTGTTGTGGGTACATTGTGACTGTTTTTTTCCTAGGAGATATCCTTTTGTTACTTACAGTTTATAAGTTAATATCCTAACATAGAACCGTGTTTATTAAAGGCTTGTAAAGAACAGCATGCACAGTCCGCTGAATAGATTATGGGTGTACAAACGGCGGGGTTTATGGGTAGGAAGCATGGTTTCTTATTAAAAAGTAAACGTCAATACAGGGTGTTGTTTTCACTTCTGAGTATATGCTTTCCCAAAACTTTAACTAGGATATTTAGCAGGGGGGTCTGACAGGTGGTGTCTACAGTCTGCGGGTCTAGGGTCTATGTAACATTTTCCTTGACGTTGTTTTACGTATACCCTGTGTAAGGATGCGTGTCTCTATGTAATATGTATTTACGTTTTCTAAGTTGAATGTAACAAAACGGTAATGCCTTGTTTATGAGCTCTAGTTTTAAAACCGTCGGTTTTGAATTAACCCCGCAACAGACCCTCCCGGAATTAACTATCACCGACGAAGAAATGCAAGCCCTGCAGCCAGGTATATGTATTTAGAGTTGTATAGTTCTGTGTAGTTTTTGTACTAGGGTGTCTCAGAAACTCTGCTTTTCTAATGGTATTCTCATGTATGTGCGATTTTATAGGTTATGACGCCGGACAGCAACTAGATATTGACGGCTTTGAATGGTACATGAAGGTTCAAGGCGCGTCTTTGAGTGTGCAGAATAACACAGTTCTTACAGGTAAATAAAAAATGCCCGTGTTCTTTAAACTGTCTAAGACTTGGGAGGGCCTAGTCCCAAAAACCACAGCTGTGAACTATAGGAGAGCTCCTCAGAGGGGACTGCTAAGGGTTGGTTTATACTACAATTGTGATTATTTTTTTCTTTACAGGACCCACGGTGTCATGCATGGTCAGCGGGGATGTGCAAGAGGCTTAAGAGGCGCAAACAAAAGAAAGAATGCTAAAGAGGAAAGCTTCAACATCTAGAAAGGGATCGGTGACAAAGAAAGTTGTGGGGAAAAGACCTCTAACAGGTGTGTTTTTCACAAAAGGGTGCAAAGAAAAAAAAAAGAACTCTCTGGGTTTTATTCTCTTAAGCAGAAAGGGCCTGCGACATGTAGTACCGGATGTATAAAGTGGAGGTGGGGTGTCTGTGGTTCCTTATTTTTTCTAATATATATATATTTTTATGTTTACATTCTAGGCGCTGCACATAAGCTCTCTGGAGAAGATTCGTGTAAGGCTAAGAGGTCTACGACACCGTTAAGCGACATCACAGAGACAGTCCAGAACACAGTGCCTACAGCAAAAGGTGTGAGTAGGCGTGTACGCCAGGACCAAGTGTGCTCTTATTATTCACACATCCAACAGAGAACCGGTACAGAGATGAAATGCCGTCTCAGCTCAACTGCTAAAATGATGAACCACCACCAGGCCTCAAAAGGGAATCTCATCTCGAACAAACCCGCCCTTAAGACCTTAAGAAGAAGCAGATGGCCTCGCAGTCCCAAGCAGCCTGTTTAGACCCCAAGAAGAAACAGGTGGTCCCTGAGTCCCAAGCAGCCTGTTAAGACCCCAAGAAGAAACAGGTGATCCCTGAGTCCCAAACAACCCCTTTAGACCTCAAGAAGAAACAGATGGTCCCGGAGCCCCAAACTACTCCTTTAGATCTATCATTAAAAATTGTTGCTAAGCTGGGGAAGGAATCCTCTACTCCCACGCTCTCTAAGGGGTCAAAGGCTGTGACGCCGGTTGCAGAAGCTCTGTTACAGCCCCAAACCCCTAAAGTCAACCGCCTCTCGAGAAAGTATCTTAAGAAGAAGCAGGGGCCCCCTACGCTGCAAGTAGAAACAGCAGATGGGTTCTTAATCAAACCCATTACATCACAGGACCCTTTCCATCCTCTAAAGCCCTCTGTAGTTTCAAATAAACTAGAGGCATCGGTAGAGGAGCTCCCCCTAGATCAGCACCCAAAACCTTCTATAATCATTCCTGATGGGTTTAGGAACCCAACGCCTGAAAATGCTCAACCCTTAAGAGCACCTTATACCACCGGCAGGGTGTGTCTCAAGGCACTGGCAGGTTTGGTAGACAGCCTTGATAGACCCTCAGAAGCAGCGCACAATGGACCTTCTAACACGCACAAAGGGGATTTGCACACGTCTGTTACACATTCACCCAACCCCATCCCCGGCAATTCCTTCACCGCTAGGACCCTCGATTATTTTGACCGTCATTTACACTCCCCCTGCCCTATGTCCCCTATCCCCCCTCCAGGAGCGTACGACCCAACCAGCCCCGCGTCCAGTGTAAGCCCCGCATCACCCCCATCAATATACACCGATAACAGAACGGCAGTGAGCGATATTCCAGATGGGTGTTTGGAGGGGTCATTTAGTGAGGCCCCTTCCCCTACCGCCCCAGGGTGTTCGCACTGGGATCCTGTTTCTATGATCCCCCGGGCACTCCTTTACAGAGCGGTGTTGCGACGGTTGGTGTGAGAGAGGATGTTATACAACACAACGGGGTGTTCATCCCTAATCCGCCGCAATACGATTCTGTAAACCCAAAAGATGTACTAGGGGGGCTTGTGAAAGATATACAGCTGGCTGTCAGAAAGCTAAAACGCAAAGCGAACACTGCAACCTTAAAACTGGGGGTTAGTGGTAGCGAGGACATTGTCAAGATGGAGGTGCAGCGAAAGATACTGCAAATGGTTGACAGGTGTAAAAGGGTGATCCTCCAAACGTGTCAAACAACTGTGTCAGACATATGGGGTATACCGGCGTGACTAGGCCTACGCCATTCCCTAAAGACCCCACGTGCCCCTGGTATTACTAAAAGCACACATAAATCAAAATATAGCCGTAAGGTACATACTATAATGACCAAGTCCCTGCGCTTCTTACGCTTGTTCAGGCGTAAAAAGTACATAGAGCCCCTCAAACAGAGTCATACACTTTCACGAACGGTGCCTGAAGCACATACAACAGTACCAGCAACCCTCCAACACACAAGTTCAAGAGAGAACACCCCAAGGGGAGGGCTTTTTAAGGGCTCGGGCGGTAGAGCGACGATACTCCAACACCAGGAACACATAGAAGGACCGGGGGTTGGGTCTGTAGCAGAGGCATCCATGAGTACATCGCACACATGTACAAACCATACTGTTCAGATAGGCGGGGGAGGTTGCCTCGAAAAGAGTGGTCCCGTAAAAAGCAAAAGTGGTCTAATAGCACTAAGCAGCGCAGGCTTTTAATAAGTAACTCAGAGTCGTGATTTACCACAACCTCTAGAGCCCCCCGATGCCTTATTCTGGGTCGTACAAATGCCATACAACTGTACAGGGCCCGAATAAGGCATCGCGGGGCTCCAGAGGTTGTGGTAAATCACGACTCTGAAGGAAAGAGCAGAGCTCGGTGTCGGTTGTTAGCATATCTAACCACTCATGCTCCCAAAGGTACCTCAGAGCAAAGCTACATTTTTCAACATACTGGGCCTTCATCAGAGTACGTCTGTGTAAGTGTTCAAATTTGGCACCCAGCAATTTGTTAAACTCGTGGGGCTTGTAACAATGGGGGCAGCCGTGGTAAAAGCAGCCGTTGTATTCAAAGGCCGTCGGCACTCCCTTAATTACGGCGTACCCATCCAGGTAATAGGGGCCCAGGCGGTATTCGCCGCCCTGTAAGGCGCGTTGAATATGTATGTCTTCTTTCTCAGACACGTACATAAGCCATTGGATAGAGGGGGTTGAATAACGTTTCTGTTTACCATTATAGAGGTCTGGTGGCACTAGAGCGATACTTTTTGGTCTTAAAAACATGTGTTTGTAGATGGACATACACATGGAGGCCAAAGTGATGTTTTGAAAAGGGTCTATGTATTCGACCGTCTTTGTCATTTCAGGGGTCTTGGGCTTCAAAGCCCTGACTTTCTTAGTCATCTCCACCACAACGTCTCTGAAGAGGTTGCAGGCTTGTCGTAGGATCATTACATCCGCCTGACAGAAAGCTCTCTTTCTCGGCAGGCATTATATATTGAACCCCGTAGCTGTCCGGAGGCGGCATGGGCCCCACATAATCCTGGTTCGTCCAGGTGTTAAAAAAGTGTGGAAAATAACCTTTACATCCTGGGAAACCAAAGGCTTTTGGCAGCTTACTCAATTTCATGGGCAGGAAATTCCGGGTGTCTATGAATCTTATTTGTAACTGCCCTGCCGTTAGCAACATCAGCTTGGAACCCTGAGTGATGAGTTCTACTTGTACCTTTTCACGAATCAGATTTTGTAAAATAAAGAATGAGTCGTATGCTTTTGAGTTATGGGCCAGCATGGTATACCCTTTGAATTTGGTTTGAATGAAAGTGTTAAGGAAATCACCAGCGCACGTTCGCCCTTCAAACTCCCAGCTGTCGTCGGAAGTTAGATGGTGGGCGTAAATATAGTTAGGTTGGTGTACCCCCGTCTCTTGTGTGGACTCTATATCGAACACTATGTAGGATTCGGTTTTGGTCTGGGGTCTGCCTTTAACCATGTAACAATGGTGCTTTGTTCCTGCCCTAAAAGCTGTGTGACACCTTGGGCATTTCATGCCTTTGCATTTGTGGTCTTGAGCCACGTACCGACCACATTCAAAGCAATCCATTTTAGGGACGCATTTAACAGCTTTGTTGTGTATGCTCAAGCAGTTTTGCGAGCGACAAAACATCTTACAGGTGCGACACCTCACCTTTAGGGCGGCGTCAACGACGCAACCGTCCCTCTGACACATCTTACAGCGCATTTCACACTGATGATGTCCCTTAGTGTTGTATATGTGGTCGCAATATGTGCACACGTACTTGACTCCCAGAAAACCTTTAAGGTTCAAGATACCGTAAAAGTGGTTTTCGTGGTGAAGGACATATACGATCTTGTTTCTCACATGTTCCCCGGTTGTAAAGTACTTCCAAGAACCATTGTGATAAAGAACTTTCACCGTAACGGCGAAATAGTTCTCAAAAAGACCTATGTCGCCAAAGCCGACCATGCGGTCTGGAGGTATTTCAAGAACCTCATGGGCTTCAGCCGCTCTAGACATGATGACAGCATCGGGGGTGTTATGCCCCATCAGCAACCCCACGATACTGGCCGACAGACACGTGTTGGCTGCGTCGTTGTTAAAGTTGAGCAGCCAATGTTGTTTCTTACCAATTATTTTGCTGTATAGCATGCTCTTTAAAGGCCTGGAAACACCCCCCTCACGACCCCGTACAATGAGGGCTATGACTCTGAAAGTGCCATAGGCGACTAGTACAGCCTTACTCTGTAAAAGCCTCGAGAGGTTTTCTAAAAATTCCACGGTGTCAAACTCAGCACGGGACTTTCGCTTGGTGAACAAAGGGCTGTCAAAACCCTGCCCCTGGAACCGTAGTTGGAAAAAATCATTAGGACCCACATCGCGTAACAACCTTTCTATGAGTGTTTGCACAGCCTGATGTATGGCTAAAACCCTGCGATCGGAGGACCTTATCTGGTGAAGGTTAGCAAACCTAAACTCCTCGTAGTGTTCTGTAGCGTTAAATCTCTCTACAGTACGACTGTAGCTTCTAACGCTCTCTAAAAAGACTGCCTCTGAATCCTCATCTTGAGGAATTTGACTTGCTGGGGTGCTCGCTGCTGTATCATTTTCGGGGTCCTGGCTTAGCACGGTCTCGGGGTGTCTTTTAAGCCGTCGTGTAGCGCATATTCTGGCTTTCTTGAGTTTACTTATTAAAAGCCTGCGCTGCTTAGTGCTATTAGCCCACTTTTGCTTTTTACGGGACCAGTCTTTTCGAGGCAACCTCCCCCCGCCTATCTGAACAGTATGGTTTGTACATGTGTGCGATGTACTCATGGATGCCTCTTCTACAGACCCAACCCCCGGTCCTTCTATGTGTTCCTGGTGTTGGAGTATCGCCGCTCTACCGCCCGAGCCCTTCAAAAGCCCTCCCCTTGGGGTGTTCTCTCCTGAACTTGTGTGTTGGAGGGTTGCTGGTACTGTTGTATGTGCTTCAGGCACCGTTCGTGAAACTGTATGACTCTGTTTGAGGGGCTCTATGTACTTTCTACGCCTGAGCAAGCGTAAGAAGCGCAGGGACTTGGTCAGTATAGTATGTACCTTACGGCTATATTTTGATTTATGTGTGCTTTTAGTAATACCAGGGGCATGTGGGGTCTTTAGGGGACGGCGTAGGCCTAGTCACGCCGGTATACCCCATATGTCTGACACAGTTGTTTGACACGTTTGGAGGATCACCCTTTTACACCTGTCAACCATTTGCAGTATCTTTCGCTGCGCCTCCATCTTGACCATGTCCTCGCTACCACTAACCCCCAGTTTTAAGGTTGCGGCGTTCGCTTGGTGTTTTAGCTTTCTGACAGCCAGTTGTATATCTTTCACATGCCTCCCTAGTACATCTTTTGGGTTTACAGAATCGTATTGCGGCGGATTAGGGATGAACACCCTGTTGTGTTGTATAACGTCCTCTCTCACACCAACCGTCGCAACACCGCTCTGTAAAGGAGGGCCCGGGGGGGATCATAGAAACAGGGTCCCAGTGCGAACACCCTGGGGTGGTAGGGGAAGGGGCCTCACTAAATGACCCCTCCAAACACCCATCTGGAATATCGCTCACTGCCGTTCTGTTATCGGTGTATATTGATGGGGGTGATGCGGGGCTTACACTGGACTCGGGGCTGGTTGGGTCGTACGCTCCAGGAGGGGGGATAGGGGACATAGGGCAGGGGGAGTGTAAATGACGGTCAAAATAATCGAGGGTCCTAGCGGTGAAGGAATTGCCGGGGATGGGGTCGGGTGAATGTGTAACAGACGTGTGCAAATCCCCTTTGTGCGTGTTAGAAGGTCCATCGTGCGCTGCTTCTGAGGGTCTATCAAGGCTGTCTACCAAACCTGCCAGTGCCTTGAGACACACCCTGCCGGTGGTATAAGGTGCTCCTAAGGGTTGAGCATTTTCTGGCGTTGGGTTCCTAAACCCATCAGGAATGATTATAGAAGGTTTTGGGTGCTGATCTAGGGGGAGCTCCTCTACGATGCCTCTAGTTTATTTGAAACTACAGAGGGCTTTAGAGGATGGGAAGGGTCCTGTGATGTAATGGGTTTGATTAAGAACCCATCCGCTGTTTCTACTTGCAGCGTAGGGGGCCCCTGCTTCTTCTTAAGATACTTTCTCGAGAGGCGGATGACTTTAGGGGTTTGGGGCTGTAACAGAGCTTCTGCAACCGGCATCACAGCCTTTGACCCCTTAGAGAGCGTGGGGGTAGAGGATTCATTCCCCGGCTTAGCAACATTTTTTAATGATAGATCTAAAGGAGTAGTTTGGGGCTCCGGGACCAGCTGTTTCTTCTTGAGGTCTAAAGGGGTTGTTTGGGACTCAGGGATCACCTGTTTCTTCTTGGGGTCTAAACAGGCTGCTTGGGACTCAGGGACCACCTGTTTCTTCTTGGGGTCTAAACAGGCTGCTTAGGACTCCGAGTCCATCTGCTTCTTCTTAAGGGCGGGTTTGTTCGAGATGAGATTCCCTTTTGAGGCCTGGTGGTGGTTCATCATTTTAGCAGTTGGCCTGAGACGGCATTTCATCTCTGTACCGGTTCTCTGTTGGATGTATGAATAATAAGAGCACACTTGGTCCTGGCGTACACGCCTACTCACACCTTTTGCTGTAGGCACTGTGTTCTGGACTGTCTCTGTGATGTCACTTAACGGTTTCGTTGACCTCTTAGCCTTACACAAATCTTCTCCAGAGAGCTTATGTGCAACGCCTAGAATGTAAACATAAAAATATATATATATTAGAAAAAATAAGGAACCACAGACACCCCACCTCCACTTTATACATCCGGTACTACATGTCGCAGGCCATTTCTGCTAAAGGGAATAAAACCCAGAGAGTTCTTTTTTTTTTTTTGGTCTCCCTTTTGTGAAAAACACACCTGTTAGAGGTCTTTTCCCCGCAACTTTCTTTGTCACCGATCCCTTTCTAGATTTTGAAGCTTTCCTCTTTAGCGTTCTTTCTTTTGTATGCGCCTCTGCAGCCTCTTGCACATCCCCGCCGACCATGCATGACACCGTGGGTCCTGTAAAGAAAAAAATAATCACAATTGTAGTATAAACCAAGCCTTAGCAGTCCCCTCTGAGGAGCTCTCCTATAGTTCACAGCTGTGGTTTTTGGGACTAGGCCCTCCCAAGTCTTAGACAGTTTAAAGAACACAGGCATTTTTTATTTACCTGTAAGAACTGTGTTATCCTTCACACTCAAAGACGTGCCTTGAACCTTCATGTACCATTCAAAGCCGTCAATATCTAGTTGCTGTCCGGCGTCATAACCTATAAAATCGCACATACATGAGAATACCATTAGAAAAGCAGAGTTTCTGAGACACCCTAGTACAAAAACTACACAGAACTATACAACTCTAAATACATATACCTGGCTGCAGGGCGTGCATTTCTTCGTCGGTGATAGTTAATTCCGGGAGGGTCTGTGGCGGGGTTAAATCAAAAGCGACGGTTTTAAAACTAGAGCTCATAAACAAGGCATTACCGTTTTGTTACATTCAACTTAGAAAACGTAAATACATATTACATAGAGACACGCATCCTTACACAGGGTATGCGTAAAACAACGTCTAGGAAAATGTTACATAGACCCTAGACCCGCAGACTGTAGATACCACCTGTCAGACCCCCCTGCTAAACATCCTAGTTAAAGTTTTGGGAAAGCATATACTCAGAAGTGAAAACAACACCCTGTATTGACGTTTACTTTTTAATAAGAAACCACGCTTTCTACCCATAAACCCCGCCGTTTGTACACCCATAATCTATTCAGCGGACTGTGCATGCTGTTCTTTACAAGCCTTTAATAAACACGGTTCTATGTTAGGATATTAACTTATAAACTGTAAGTAACAAAAGGATATCTCCTAGGAAAAAAACAGTCACAATGTACCCACAACTACATTAATGCGCCGTGTGGTCTACAGGGTACACATTCTGTGCATCACACATATAGGCATAATTGGTGTTTGCACGGTGCTTGACAACCGCTGGTTTTAAAAACATATAGAGCCGTTCCTAAACTGTGTGGCATTCACTCATGCGCACCCTTGTAAATGCTTTTATATTTATTTATTTATTATTTCCCTACCTGAAAATTGCTAGCCATGTTGCATAACAGTTGTTTTAAAAGGGGGGGTGGATGGGGCATGCAAAAGCTTGAGAAACACCCCCATGCGCCGCATCCTGTGATTCTGTGCAAATACCTTAATCTCCCCATACACACCTAAAAGATTGTGTGCTTGTGCATTGTAACCAGTGCTCATGTAAAAGCGCTCCAAACCCTAGGGTCGAGTTTGAGCTATATAAAAACAGCAAATCCTCAAAGCCACAGGGACGCTGCTTAAACGGTCCCTGCAGCTGGATATACTTTTTTTTTTTTTTTTTTTTCTGGGCATGCCCCCACAATATCCCCTGAGGAATCCTTGCTGGGAGCTTCCTCTTCGTGTTTGCGGTGGAGGGGCCCAGGCGGTATTTGCCCCCCTGTAAGTCTATAAATAACGGGGCCTCGAGACCCCCAACACTGCCACAACTCGCCCCCAGAGCCCTCCCGGATCTCAAGGGCTCTGGGGGCTACACCCGTAAGTAGGGCCCGCGGTCCCCACACAACGCGGCCCATGCCCCCCTTTCCCCCAGAGCCCCGTATGGTACACAGTGGGCTCTGGGGCTTATTTGGTACTTAACGCCCCCAGCGCCAACGCCCGCACAAAGCCCCAGAGCTCCGCATGGCCCGGCGCGGTCTCTGGGGTTCTTTTATTTTATAAATAACGGGGCCGCGAGCCCCCACACTACACCCGCACGATCCCCAGAGTCCCGCACTTAGGCAGCGGACTCTGGGGGCCTTTATTTTATAAAACGGGGCCTCGAGCCCCCACGACCGCACAAGCCCCAGAGCCCCGCACATGGGCAGCTGGCTCTGGGGCCTTTATTTTTATAAATAATGGGGCATCTAGTCCCACACCATGGCAGCAACGATCCCCAGAGCCCACCCGGATCTACAGGGGCTCTGGAGGATGCCCTGCACGTTGGACCCTACCGCACACCCCACAGGGCCCGCGGACCATACCGCACTCTACCCACAACCCCCGGAGCACCGCAACATCTCAGTGTGCTCCGTGGGGTGCTTTATTTAAAAAATACGCTGGGGCCCGGCCGCCCAACACCCCGCGGACCATGCCGAACTCTGCCCCACAACCCCGGAGCACCGCAACGCCTCAGCGTGCTCCGGGGGTTTTATTTTATAAACCGGGGCCTCGAGCCCCCAATACCTCACCACCCCCCCCCCTAGAGCCCTCCAGGATCGCCGAGGGCTCTAGGGTCTTTTATTTTTTTTAAATCATGGGGCCTCAAGCCCCACACAGACTCCCATGCAACACAAGGCACCAGAGCACTGACCATCCCTCAGCGTGCTCTGGGGTGCCTAATTTTAAAACCCTTTGGGGACACCACTCCCCACACTATACCGGCCCTCACCAACCCCACAGCGCCGCACAGTCCTCAGAGGGCTCTGGGTTACAACCTCGTTTTTGGGGCCCCCCACAGCCTTTCACCTCATATGGACCCGGATCCCAAGTGGACTTGTGACAGCTTTGGGCCTCAAGCATAATCTGCCTGGACAACTACAACCAAATGACGCAGCCTGCGACAGTTCACCACCAGCATAGCCGGGGGTGAGTACAAAACAGAGTTATTTATTTATTTTTTATTTATAAACATTGTTTATTATCTAGGTGTGTTCTGAGCCCCTTACAGCACCACACATACCACGTAAAATGTTTTTAGGCGCTGTAAAATATATGGTTCCCTCTACATGTACCCTACTAAGGCCTCTAGCATTATGCACCCTAAATACACCCCCTGCAACCTCTGCGCCACCCCATAACAACCAACAGCATTCACATTAAATGCCTGCACACATAGCTTTAAACGCAATGCTTCAAAAACACCATTATTCACTTCATATACAAGCCCAATATGTTTTAAACACCCTTTAAAACCTTAGTTGCAAGCATTTACACCCTCATAACTTCTAGCATTACCCCTATTAAATGTACCCATCATGGTAAAATGTTTCTATAAACTGCATAATCTTAAGGTTACAACCCTGCGCCACAACCAAAACCAACCTTTATTCACATTACATACAGTCTTCCTTGCGCTTTGCGCCTTTTAAAAAACTTAAAATTACAGCCACATTTACCCTCCAAACTTATTCACATTAAGCACCAGCCCACAGCACTTTAAACATTATTTAAAACAATATAAACACAGTCCTACATAGCGCTAAACCCCTTTTAAAATGCAACCTTGTTCACATTAAATGCATCCCCCTATACTTTAAATAAACCCTTACACCCATAAACCTGTCACAATGTACACCCTTATTTATTTACCTCCATTAACGTGTAGCAGGCAGCGTCAATCTGTGAGAAGTTGCTCTGATCCATTGTGGCCTTAAGTTTCTGATGCAGGTCTGTGCAGCAAACAGTCCAAACAAGGCGCTCCAAAAGGGTTTTTAAATGTCTGTTTCTGCTGACCCTTAAAGTACACTTTTTATACTTGTCCTGGCATGCTAATTAGAAAACCCCACACTTTACAGGGGGGTGGGCGGGCTTAGAACTAGGTATTGGTGGTCTTTGGAGGGAACAATTTCAGACCGTTGCATTGTCTATTTGGTACACCGATATCATTTGACATCTGTTAATCAAGCCTAAACCCTGTCCTGAGGAGCTAGGCCCAAGAAATGTGTTTGTAGGTATTGCTGAGTCACCACCACCCTGCCTGCTGAGACTGATAGCTTTATCTCAGGCCTCATGTTTTTCTGCAGTGTATTTACCTGCCACATGTTATCCTGTTTCACATTCTCCTGGGGAAGTTTGGGACCCCCCGTCTGTTGTCCCTTTATCATTTTAACAACTGCTAATCATGACCGAGCCCTGCCTGAAAAGCTAGAAGCAGCTTCTTTGTTTGAAGTTTTTGCCTTTGTAGCACTGGCTTGCCACACATCCTTCATGTCCCCAAACTTTTGTGCACCAACTGTCACTTTTAAGGACAGACACACCCTTTAACTTTTAAGGACAAGCGTTTCATGATCCTCACACTGCCAGCCCGTGGGGGTGGGGGGATTTGAGGTCGGCCTGTACATTCACAGCTCAGCATGCCCAAGCACCATCTGTCACAACACTGACGTCACAGTTTTAAAACCGTCCATCATCCCCTTTTGTATCGCTTTGTTCGCCCTAAGTTGGCTGGGGTATGCCCAGACGTGGGTCCCTTGCTCACTTTGCCACTGGATTCAAGCAAGCCTGGCTGATGACGGCTGGAATGCCAGAAACCGGTCCTAGGATGCTTGTTTCAGGTCCAGGGAAGACATGGCTTGGCAGTTCGGGCTGGACTGTTCCCATGAGGCACAGGGTCAGACTGATTTGCATATGGCCATGTCTGAACTGGGGTGGTGGAGTGAGCTAAAGAATGATGATGGATTAAACCCAGATCAGTTGACTGGGGGTGAGTGTTTGATTGGCTCAAACGTTCCGTCCATCATCCCCTTTTGTATCGCTTTGTTCGCCCTAAGTTGGCAGGGGTATGCCCAGACGTGGGTCCCTTGCTCACTTTGCCACTGGATTCAAGCAAGCCTGGCTGATGACGGCTGGAATGCCAGAAACCGGTCCTAGGATGCTTGTTTCAGGTCCAGGGAAGACATGGCTTGGCAGTTCGGGCTGGACTGTTCCCATGAGGCACAGGGTCAGACTGATTTGCATATGGCCATGTCTGAACTGGGGTGGTGGAGTGAGCTAAAGAATGATGATGGATTAAACCCAGATCAGTTGACTGGGGGTGAGTGTTTGATTGGCTCAAACGTTCCGTCCATCATCCCCTTTTGTATCGCTTTGTTCGCCCTAAGTTGGCGGGGGTATGCCCAGACGTGGGTCCCTTGCTCACTTTGCCACTGGATTCAAGCAAGCCTGGCTGATGACGGCTGGAATGCCAGAAACCGGTCCTAGGATGCTTGTTTCAGGTCCAGGGAAGACATGGCTTGGCAGTTCGGGCTGGACTGTTCCCATGAGGCACAGGGTCAGACTGATTTGCATATGGCCATGTCTGAACTGGGGTGGTGGAGTGAGCTAAAGAATGATGATGGATTAAACCCAGATCAGTTGACTGGGGGTGAGTGTTTGATTGGCTCAAACGTTCCGTCCATCATCCCCTTTTGTATCGCTTTGTTCGCCCTAAGTTGGCGGGGGTATGCCCAGACGTGGGTCCCTTGCTCACTTTGCCACTGGATTCAAGCAAGCCTGGCTGATGATGGCTGGAATGCCAGAAACCGGTCCTAGGATGCTTGTTTCAGGTCCAGGGAAGACATGGCTTGGCAGTTCGGGCTGGACTGTTCCCATGAGGCACAGGGTCAGACTGATTTGCATATGGCCATGTCTGAACTGGGGTGGTGGAGTGAGCTAAAGAATGATGATGGATTAAACCCAGATCAGTTGACTGGGGGTGAGTGTTTGATTGGCTCAAACGTTCCGTCCATCATCCCCTTTTGTATCGCTTTGTTCGCCCTAAGTTGGCGGGGTATGCCCAGACGTGGGTCCCTTGCTCACTTTGCCACTGGATTCAAGCAAGCCTGGCTGATGACGGCTGGAATGCCAGAAACCGGTCCTAGGATGCTTGTTTCAGGTCCAGGGAAGCCATGGCTTGGCAGTTCGGGCTGGACTGTTCCCATGAGGCACAGGGTCAGACTCATTTGCATATGGCCATGTCTGAACTGGGGTGGTGGAGTGAGCTAAAGAATGATGATGGATTAAACCCAGATCAGTTGACTGGGGGTGAGTGTTTGATTGGCTCAAACGTTCCGTCCATCATCCCCTTTTGTATCGCTTTGTTCGCCCTAAGTTGGCGGGGGTATGCCCAGACGTGGGTCCCTTGCTCACTTTGCCACTGGATTCAAGCAAGCCTGGCTGATGACGGCTGGAATGCCAGAAACTGGTCCTAGGATGCTTGTTTCAGGTCCAGGGAAGACATGGCTTGGCAGTTCGGGCTGGACTGTTCCCATGAGGCACAGGGTCAGACTGATTTGCATATGGCCATGTCTGAACTGGGGTGGTGGAGTGAGCTAAAGAATGATGATGGATTAAACCCAGATCAGTTGACTGGGGGCGAGTGTTTGATTGGCTCAAACGTTCCGTCCATCATCCCCTTTTGTATCGCACAGTTTTAAAACATGCCATGAAAACACTTTTGCGCACACCCACAGGCACACGTTTATTTTTCCTTACATAACCCTGCTAACCTAACACCGCCTTCAGCCCCTGCTCACACTCTGACAAAAACCCAGTGCCACACCCACCAGCGCAGCTCCTGGTAGGGCTGCCACACATCCATCATGTCCACAAACATTTTGCACACAAGCTGTCACTTTTGGTGACACACAGACACGTCACTTTTAAGGACAGACCTGCCACTTTTAAGGACACAGACCTGTCACTTTTCGGGACACGAGCTTGATGAGGAATGGTATCCTGACTTACTACTACTGCTCTTTGTAAACCTTTGCAGACTCTACTCGCTCTTTCACAGCTTACGCATATGTTGTGCGCGCCAATCTTTCTCGATGGGACACTATCCATGAGCTGTCATGGTTCATGTCCTTGCTGAAATTTCCAAAGCTCCTTTCCATGTTATGGTAAACCCAAACTATTTAGACTGTCCTGCACTTTTTAGATTTTAAATGTTTAATAATGATGTATTGCCCTTTTTGAATATCTTTGATAAATTTACCTTTAACTAAACCATAGACTCTGTTTCATCATGACTTAAGATCAGCGTAGAGAAATTTCTGATCATCAGGTACTAATATTATTGTTTTACATTGCCTTAAAAGAATTATTGGTTTGCATGAATTTAGTCCTGCTAAATTTCTTCAGAAGGTTCGGACTAGCAGTAATAATTCTTTACTTGAAGAGTCTCGTGTTCTGAGTCATATACATGATTTTAATTACAAATTTGTGAATTGATTATCTAATTCCTGCTCCTCATTGGATATCCAATACAAGATCCATTGGACGATCAAGTGAGTGTCAAGAAGAAGCGACAATAGTAATAAGAAATACAATTTATTTAAAAGGGGCCCAGTATCCGCTGCAACAGGTTCAAAGCTCATTTGAAGGTTCTTGCAGGGGCGGCCATTCTGGAATGGGTTAACAGCCCATTAACAAATGTGGCTGCCATAAGCAGTGTGTGTGGGATGCGACACACTGCAAGTGGTTGTGAGGACCTGGTCGCAGTGTCTGTGGGTCTGCTGGGCAATCAGAAATGTTAAAATAAGTAAACTATTTATATTTTGATAAAGCCCACACTGCCCATCAAGCACATGTCACTGACTATTTTCTTTTTGGGTGATGACACTGACTGTGCTGCCGCAGAATGTTGTCACTCAGCAAAAGGAACAAATGGCTCAAGTGTGCTAACCCACTGGCCATTATGTAAGTTTAGTTAGGCAGAAGCAAAATGTGAATTACAACTGAACAGATAAATGGATGAAGAGAACTGACTGAAAGCTTCATTTAGTAACTATATTTTTGTTTAAAAAGATTGCCAAAAAAGCAAAAAAGGTCATGGCTAATGCCAGTCCTATAAAAGGAATTTAATGCCTATAACAGTGTGTACTTTTGCGATATACAGGAATTCATAAATAAACTATTTGAAATTACTGAAATTATTCCAATCAAAGACGTGTATCTACAACTTCTACCCTTCAAAATCAATATGTGTGAAGTTCTGCTGTCATTCATGGTCATGGAGTTGAGAATATATGCATGCTCAGTGAGAATTAAGGCATGCAGAAAAATACATCGAAGTCTAATAGTGAACTCACCACTCCAAAGAAGACACATTGTTTGATGAGCTCAGCATGATATACATGTAAATACTATGCAGAGCACCATAACCTTTAAGTCCAACTGCCAGACAGGTTACCCAGGAGCATGCACTGGCATGGTGAGTTAGATGGGGTGGAGAAACACAGGGCCTCATACCTACCGGCACTTTTGCGCCGCCGGTATATCACTTTTTTGACGTTCCGGTGGCGCAATGTGCCACTGGCATATTTATAAGGGCACGTAAAGCCACGTTACATGACATTCTATGGCCTTGTAAATATGTGCCCCTTTCACACAGAAAACTGCGTGAAAGGGGTGTTCCATGGGTGTTGCTGGGGGCGTTCCCAGCAACATCCATGGCTTTTTGACACTGCCCCAGATTTAAGAGAAATCGTAAGTCTGAGGCAGTGCCAAAAACCTACGCCTCCCCGGGGGAGGCGTAAGGGAGGTACAACGAGGAGAAATATGTTTATTTCTCCTTGTTTTTCCTCTTTCATTGTGTGCTGCATTTTGCAGCACACATAGAAAGAGGAAAAAGCCTCTTGTTATTGTTTTTGTGCAGGAAGGTTTCCCGTCCTGCACAAAAATAATCATCTCCACAACGCAGGCACCCTTGCACCATGGTGCAAAGGTGTCTGCGTTGGCGCACAGCAGCCCATTGTGCACCAGCACGGGGGGAAAGGACAGGAATGCGCTGTATCTAATAGATACGGCGCATTCCGGCCCTTTTCATTTGCCTTAGGGCAGTGCAGCAGCAAGGCCTGCTGCGCTGCCCTACAGCAAAAAACCCATAAATGGGCCCGCAATGTTTGGGAGAGCAGGCAAAGGTGTGAGGAGAAGAAGGCATGTATCAAGTAAAAATTGACCAACATGCATGCGAAAGCTGCTGTAACTGGAGACGTCCCAGGACACATGCAGTGAAGTCAAGTCAGATGACTAAAGCATAAGCCGCCCTGGATGTGGCAAATGAACAGCTGCATGATGAGGTAGGCCACTTCAGGTATGATGCCACATCTACATTTCTTCTGTCGCTCTGTCTTTTTTTGCCGCACTTGTCTCCTTGTTCCTGTATCTGTTTGTCTGTTTCCCACACCATGTTACCTTTTGTCCCTAGCACTGGCTGTCCTAACTTTGTCCTTGTTTCCATCTTCATTCCCATTGTCCCTGCCGTGTCCCTGTATCCTTTCTTCCTTTCTATAGCATCTTGTTTCAATCTTCTCGCACATTTTATTTTTCACTGTTTCTAACCCTTCTCGTGTTGGATTGATTTACAGGGCATTTATCAGTGGGCAAACACCAAAGCTTTCTTGGCACTAAAGCACCAAAAATGAAGTCTAAATCCTTTTAGGGATGGAGCACAGAGCTCCAGCTCTCATTTCACAGAGCTCTGCAGAAGTATGCTGCCTGAAAACTAAGATGATTGGTGTATTTTGTTCCAGTAAGTGGAATGCAAAGCTGTTCCTGAACTTGAAGGCCCTACTGCCACAACCTTCATGGTTGAAAAGTCTGGTTTGGAGGAGTTTATCCCGGATCTCAATAGTCTACAAGGGACATAGGGCGTGTATTCTTTTCAGGAAACAGTAGCTCTGACCCGAAGAAGGGCTATGGGCAATGCATAATACCTTAAACTGTACTCAGTGCGGGTTTGGCTGCAACTACAGTGATTGTCGAGCGTTTAAAACGTGGTCAGTGGAGTGATCATTCTCCTTTTCCGAAGTGGAGGACAAAGCCTCTTAGCGGAATGAGTTTTAATGTTAGTGATGAATGATGCTGTGCATGGTGCCAGCCTTATTAGGAGTAAGACAGGCATAGGTCACGATTTCAACTCATAAATTGTGTCTGCAACCTCGACTTCTGATAGCACAGGAAGTCTAGAAACTTTACAGGATGACTATGATGTTTCACGATTTTAAAATGTCATTTTACAAGTGTGTTGGATTACAGAGCAAAAAAGTGAACTCATACACTCGTGTTATTTTTCATAAAAAGAAACATACTAAATTACTCCTAGGAATTGAGAGGGGGAAATTATTTTTATGGAGCTCCTGCTTTTCTGCCCATCAAGAATAAATTATGTGGTGAGTCGGTTGAAGAAGTGCTTCAGCTGCACAGGCAAACTCATTTTGAAGGATGTAGGCAGCCTTTATATTTCCCTAGCTACGTTTAATAGCGGGCTTGCACCTTCACCAAGTTAGAGAAATATCAACTTTTAGTGTGTCTGATGACCAGTTTTTCTATCAAGTTCCAATGAGAACCAGTGACACTTCAAAGAATATCTAGACTGTCTATTGAGCTGAATTTGTCAGGGGTGCATGCACCTTTATAGTCAATATGAGGGCAAAGTAGATGGTCTTTAGTTTCACATTGACATTTGATGTACAATCAAAAGTTCCAGTGAGAAAGGTAAATCTGTAAGTACTTCCTAGTTATATGCTGAATACGAATCTCACACCTACTTCTTGTCTTGATCCTTGTCCCCTCAGCTCAATGTGAGTTATGGTTGCCTGGCATTAACCTTGTGCCAAAGAGAATCTTGCAGCGCATCAGCTACCCATGCACTTGTCCTTAGGAAGCATGGACCACACACAGTAACCATCTGGCATCATGTGGAAGGCAGTGGCGGTTGATGATTGCAAAAAGTGGTAGGGCAGAAAGGTAAACACAGATATTCATTTTTCGCCAACTCAATAGTCTTTTTTTTATCGACCTTAAGAGGATGAAAGACTGAGTGGGGAGCTGAAGTTCAGACCATGGGGTCAAATACAGATCATCAGCCTTGTCGGAAGGCTTAGTGGATGCATAAGTCCAGTGAGCTTTCAGACTCAGCTAAGAGGCAAGAGGCCTGTGACTAACTAGATTCCCTTCAAACCTTCACCAGTATTACCAGCTTATTCTTTGCACCATTTCTCATCAACTCACATTCATCCCTCCACCCATGCACTCTCATTCCCCAACTGAACCATACACTCCTATGAACACACTCACCCATTCTACCATTTACCCTCTCACTCGTACTCATTCATTCACTCAATCAAGCATTCCCATTTACCATGCCACTCATTCACCTAATTCACACTGCCTCACCCATTCACTGTTGTACTTTCATTTATTAAAATATATTATTGTAGGCAGCAGGTTGTTTTTCAGTCAATTCATGGTGTTTTAATAAGCTTTCATCTACCCACCCTATCATGCCTAGTCATTCGCTCAGTTACTTACTCAAGGACTCAAGATCATTCACTAACACCTACACACTATACACACTAACCTATACACATTCAACAATTCATTCACTTTCAACCACGTTACATCAATAACCTACCCACTCATATTCACCCGTGCACATCAAGCTTCCCACTATTATTCACCCAATTCATGTAAGCAGTCATCACATTTTACCTACCCACTCAGTCAACCCTCCACATTCAATAACTCACCCCTTTACTCATACACGCGAAAAACATTCACTCATTGGTTAACGAGGTACACTTCGTGGCTTTGCTAGTGCTGGTTTTATGCTGCGTGCAGATTCCATTTACATGTCCCACTGTCCCAACAATAAGCACATATAAACTGCACTGGAGATAAAAACAGCCACATGTAGTTTTGGCAGTAAAAGGGGCTCCTTTTCAGATTTGAATACGCTAAATAAAATGTCATCTGACACCACAGACTGACGAAATATGTTTGTCTGTGGCGTCTTTTGCATACTTCCCAAATCCACCCTTTCCCATCACGTCTCAGGATGGGTGTGGTTAGTGAAGTTTAAGGGCCACACCTCACCCTATGGGGAGTTGGTAATGGGTGAAGTTACTACAGCTAAGTGGCATGAAGACTTGTACAGCCCAGGCTTGGAAGCAAAACGCCCGAGGCTGTCTATAAGCGGCGCTCTGGGGAAGGTGGAGAAATGAGACTGACGTCACAGTGCTGTGAGAAAATATGAGGGCTGTGCATGGGTACGCCCTAGCAGTGCTCAATCAGGCACTTGTTCACGCAGGCGCAGAAGGCCTTCTAAAAATGCCAAACAATTCCTACTTTTCGGATCTTCAATTTACTGTTGCTTATATAAATAAGCTTATGTTATGAGCCTTAAAAGGAGTGGGGGTGCAGCCCCTGCCCCCTTATACAGGAGCTGCTGCTGGTGGAAGGATCAAACATGAACGTCATAGGCACAAATACAGGTATAAAGAAGCAGTCTCTTTTCACGTGTGAGGTTATAAAATGTGTGTGCTAGATTATGTGCACGAGGTCGTAAATGTGGAGAACATCCAAGCAAGTATCTCTCTGATGCAATTTGGTGTAACTTTGATCCAAGTGCACCATAAACAGTGGTGGTAGAATGTTGCTTCTAGGAGAAAATTCAAGAGTTTTATAGGTAACCATCGTTCAGTTGGACTACTTGCCGGAGAAGAAGTATCATCATTCTGCAGTTGGTTTCAAGACTCAGTAGTGAACAGCTCAACCCCTGGAAAGACTATTGAGGTCTCCCACCTGCATGCACCTTTCGATCTTTTCTGTACAGATCTGGCACACGTGTCCTGCCTGACAACTGTGTTATTTGTACCAGAAGGACATGATGACAGCTCAATTGTTTCGTTCTTGAGGGGCTTTGCTGCAGAAAGCCCTTATCCAACACCAGAAAACAGACAGAAAAGAAATCAACAGGCAGTATGCATGCTCTGTTGAGACATTTCACTTGACACACTAGTATTGCCTGTAGTTTAATGTTCAGCCATATTGAGCACAAAGAAGGGCATAAAGGGCAACATCTAAGTTGATTTTAGGGTACTGAGGTATGCTGATTTGTAGTAATGACTGCACTCACTAAGTAGGTTCAAGGTAAGTTTATTTCTAACAGCCCGAGACGGGTACTGCTCCGTCACCATCTAATGACAACTCCCCCACTTCCACAGTTGAACTGTCACCGGTGGAATTTTAGCGTGGGGTGATGCATTGGGCCAATGACATTGGAAGAGCCTGTATACACCACAACGCCTAAACCCCAGGTTTGTGATGCAAACTACATTACATCATTACAGCACATCTTCTTCTCATAAATTTGAAAATACAGAAAACATTTAAAATGGTATGAGTGCCCAGCATCTTAATAAATTAAATTGTGCCTAAACGCGTGAAGCATTAAGACTGACATTAATACCACACAACATAAGAAACAACCCTGTACAAAGAAAAATAGCATTTGTTTCATATTTTATTAATATACAGAAACATGCCAACTACAATGGACTAAACGTTGATAATATAGTCATCATATTTCCCTGGTTTGGTAATGACTCTACCAAATCTAACCTTTTGGCTTTGACAGCTATTGGTTTTGTCCAACTCTGTAGACACACCAAGCTCGTTTCCATGTTCACAACTACCATTAGTTGGTGAACCAATAGAAACTGGGGAATCGAACAAACCATTATCCAAATCACCGTTCAAATCACTCGGATCATACCCAACTTCGTCAAAATACAACCAATCATTACTATTAGATTTGGAGTCAGTTAACCCATCACCAGGATGACATTTTGCCACTCTGCTCATGTGCCAAACCTTCCCATTGCATAGTTTAACTGAATTGCAAAATATTTCACGAATGCACAAGGGTTGTAAAAATATGCATTCACCTTTTTTGACTTTCTTATCTTTTCTTACTTTAACCCAATCACAACAACTTGAACACCACTGTTTTCGATCCATACTTTTTATCGTACCATTCCTTATAAGATTTTTGGGCCAAGGGGATTTTATTTCTCACAAGTTCTGGAGACCATTCTGCTTGTTTGGAAGAAGTCATCCAACTCAAATACTTGCTTAAAGCCTGTCTTTCCCTCATCATTGTAAAGGGACTGTTGCCAGTAATCAAGGTTGGAGTGATCCTGTGAGTCCAAACTAATTTGCAAATTTCACCTCCCCAATTTAGATTATCACATTTGGACATTTGGCTACTTGCTTTGAGCACCCTGTTAAGGCACTAAACCAAACTGTGTGCTTCGGGATGATAAACAAATGTAGTTTTGTGCACAACACCATTAAGTTCCAAAAATGTCTTAAAAGAAACAGACAAAAATTGTGGGCCATTATTTGTGATGACGCATTTTGGTTTCCTTTCCCTCATAAGGATTTTGTCCAAAAATGTAATGATGCTTGCGCATTTAGCATTGTGCACAATTTTAATCTCTGGCCATTTTGAAAAGTGGTCTACAAGTACTAATATGTACTTGAACTCTGCATCAATACATTCCATGGGTCCTACAACATCCACACCAATTCTCTCCCATGACATATTTGAACTCTCAATGGGAATTAAAGGTGGTTTAAAGGTCTTGAGACATTTATCTGAATTGTTACATTCAACACATTCATGAACTAGAACCTCTATCTGCTTGTCAAGACCCAGACAATAATTATATTTTACTCTCTGTTCAGTTTTGGATACACCAAGATGTCCCTCATGGCGTAATTTTAGTAACTTCTTCCTTAAGGTAATAGGTGGAACCACCCTTCCACATCTGAATAACATGTTATCCTCAATTCACAGCTCATTCCTTACTTCCCAAAACATTCCTTCTTCTAATTTAATGTTACCTTTATTAGACCAGCCTTTAGTTAAGTAACTTGCAATGTCGTTTAAACAATCATCCTTATTCATATGGTTCTTCCGCTCAGTAAGTGAGATGCCTTCTAAACCACCATCAAATAGTAGCTGCACCATCTCATCTTCCTTTGCGGTGGGTAAAGGCAATTTACTTAGAAAATCCGCTACCCTGTTCTTGACTCCCAGCCAGTATTCAACGTCATAAGTGTAATCTAGAAATTTTACTGACATTTTACTTAATCTTGGGGATGCATTTTGTAAGGCAGTGGTAGTCAAAATTTCTGTAAGAGACTTATGATTAGATCGTAGCAGAACATGAAAACTTCATACATACAGACGGAAGTGTTTCAGAGCCCACGCACACACTAAAGTGTCACGCTCGATTACAGAATATCTTTCCTCAGCTGATGTAAAGAACGTGAAGCAAATGCAACCACCCATTCATTACGTTCATTATCACATTGTGAAAGAACAGCGCCTAGCCCTTTATTATTAGCATCTGTGGTTACTATAATTTGGCATGTGGGTTCAAAAACGTTTAGAAAAGGCGCATTGCGAATTTCTTTCTTTACATTTCCAAAGGATTCTTGACAAACCTTAGTTCAAGCAAATTTCACCCTACATTTGAGTAATTGCCATATGTAGTAAGTTTTCTCCAAAAGTTTTTTAATGAATTAGCCCAAGAAAGGCTCTGACATCATCTTTTCCAATAGGACTGGGTGCATTCCTAATACATCAACTAGACCCAGTTTGGGCTTGATATCACCTTTACAAATACTGTGGCCCAAATAAACAACTTCATTCTGTGCAAATTTGCACTTGCTGAATTCCACAGTTAACCCCTTAAAACTTAGAATTTCCAGGACCTATTTCAGTCTTGCATTGTGTTCCATTTTGTTTCTGCCCAGAATCATGATATCATCCTGGAAAAACATTGCACCCACCACCCCTTTGAAGATCGTTTGTCATGATGCTAAACCAAAGTGTACCTCTTAAATTGAAAGCATCCGGCATCAACTAATTTCTTTAGCTCCATGTGCATCTCGCCCTTGATGGATATGGGTATGCGCCTAACCTTGTGAACACATGGTACTGTGGTAGATTTTAATTCAATTTTTTGTTCAAAATTACTCAACAATCCTACTTCACCAGAAAAGATTTTAGGACATTCTTTTACGTCAGCGCAATTGTTATAAGTATCATTGACTGATAAAAAAGGATCCATACAATTGGGATTTAAAATGATGCTCAACTCCCCTTGGTCACCCCAACCTAACACAGAGTGCCCTTTCCTTGCAATTTACAATTTGCTTTCCTGTTTTTGAATTGAAATTCTAGACTTCTACAGCCCACAAAGTCTATTCTGTCTCCAGTGTAACTCTTGGCAATTGCCTCTGATTTATCCAAATGTGAACCGAGTTTGCTTACAAAATGATGTTTCCGTACATCTTCACTGAAAATAGTAAAGGGTGAGCCAGAGTCATCTACCACATTCAACTTCACCACACCCATGTTCACTTCAAATACTGGTTTCTTTATTTTGACTTGATTAACATCCAGCATGTCATAGTCAATACAGAACATGTGATCAATATTAGGGGAGTTAGAGTCATCTGAATCATCAGAACTTTCCTTACCTTCCTCATTCACACAGTGTACATCTCTTTTTGTATTACTTAGTTTTGTTCTGCAAACTTTGGCATAATGACCAATAATGCCACATGAAGAGCATTATTTATTTCCTATCGGGACATTTCTTTCATCGCAAAAACTGATTAGGCAGAGCACCTAGTCAGTCCTGCTTTTTTGACTAAAACTACTACTTCTTTCATGGGTGACTTACCATTGACCCATAATTTGTCCTGAATGTTCGAGTTGCTAGCATGCATAATTCTTTGGTCCAGCATGAGATAATTTTGTAGAGCACCAAATCTGCATGTTAATGCTAAGGCCGGTAACATAGATACTTAGGGGCCGATTCCAATTCGGGCCGGAAATCTCTCCGACCGAGCCGGACTCGGAGAGATTTCCGACCGAATCGGACCCTAGCAGCCCGACCGAACGAGTACGATGCGCACGTATGCCATCAGACTCGATTCGGTCGGACTCCCATTGAAGTCAATGGGAGCCGGACGTACAATGCGTACGCGGGCTCCCATTGACCCAATGGGTGCGAGGCGAACAGGGGCGCCCCCTACAGCGTGTACGCGGCGAAGCGACTCGTGCCGTACACGCACAGGTAGGGGGGACCCATGGGTCCCCCCTGTGTGCGACTCGCGTGGCTATGCATACAGGGGGGTCCGACACGGACCCCCAAAGTACGGCTCCGACTGCTCCTTCGAGCCGGACGGCGCGAGTCGGTCGGACTGCTCGCGGCGCGCATCGTACTTGCCCGGCCGGGGAACGTCTCCATTGCGCGGTGCGAGGCGTGTCCGAGCGAGTCGGTCGGAGCGGTCGGCTTTCGCGTACGAGTCGGTCGGTGCGGTTGGGTCTCGCGAACGAGTCGGTCGGAGTTTTCGCATCGTACTCGCTCGCCCGGACGCACGTACGAATCGGTCGGGAAACAGGGCTCCGAATCGGATCCGGTAAAGCCGAATCCGATTCGGAGCCCTACCGCCCGAGATCGGAATTGGCCCCATAGTCTTCCACAATCTGTTTTCCTTTGTTTACGTTGAAAAAATGTATATCCGTCTACAGCCAGACACACAGTAGGTGAAAAATGTGCATCTAAATAATCTAATGCATACATGAACACATTACCCCTTCACATGTTTTTTTTCCAATTTGAATATAGGTTTTGAAACTGCCTGGTCCCAAGCAATACAGTAAAACCTTTTGTTTTCTTTTCTGGGTGGAATTCCTCATCCTCAAAAGTATCAATGTAATTGCAAAAGTATTCTTTCCATTCCCTCCAAGGCATAAATGGTTCACCCTTTGAAGGGAGACAAGGTCGTGAATTGGTCGAATTCATAGAAGTTAATCCACACATGACTTATTACCCAAATACACTAATATAAAATTTGAATATGATAAACACCTGACAACACTGTGCAACGATACTATGAATGTAAATATACTGGCTCAAAGTGTATTTAAAACCACTCAAATGTATGATTAAGTGACAAATGCAGCCAAACCAACAATCTCGAAGATGTGGCCCACCGAGTTTCCAAAATACACGCTCAGTGCAAGTAGAGACACCGGAGCAAAGAGTAGTGCCCAGAACTACAGGTGAAATGCACAACTTACCAAATATACTGAAGGCTGCCATGGAAGGATCCGGTAAGCACAGTGTCAAAAAGAGAAAAAGAAAAAAAATTACCTTTGTTTGTGTATTGAGAACTAGTGTAGTTCCCTGAGGTGTGGTGTGATGTGAGTTCTGTGTGGCAGGTTGAAAATGAGTCTGGCTGCCAAGTTCTGGATGGTTTGTAGTCTTCTACTGAGTTGCTTGGTGATCCCAGAATAGAGTGTGTTCCCACAACCCAACTTGCTGGTGACTAATGTGTGAGTGACAGTTTTTTTAATGTGCTTTGAGGCTATTTGAAAAACTTCCTCAGTAGCTTCAGCGTGAGGAAGCAGGATGCAACGACACTGCTGACTTGTGCAGTCAATTTGCTGTTGAAGATTATTCCATGGTTCCTGGTGTGGTTTCTGTCTGTGGTTTAGGTCTGAGTTCAGCCGGCCACCAGTTAGAGTCCCATGGTGAGTTGTTCTTGCCGAAGATCACTACTTTTATCCTGTCGGTGTTGAGCTTGAGACAGTTGACTTTCATCCAGTTTGCAACTTCGGTCATACAGTTAGGGGTCTTGCCCAAGAGGAAGAGTATGTGTCATCTGTGTAGGACAGGATGCTGATGTCATGTGCATAAAATACATTGGTCAGAGGGATCATGTATTCTTCAATCTCCAACTGATAAGAACAATCATATCAATGACACTTGGTTCTGGTATTTCAGAAAAATAATCCAAAACAGTTCATGGTGCTCTTATACATGCCACTGGTGGTGTACTACTGTGAAGTGCAATAAGTATCTGCTGAGGGAAGGGGTTGGGTTATCAGTCCTACATGGGCACTCGTTTCTATTCAGTTTAACTGTATTTGATTAATTATATTTATAATTGACATGTGTGCTTCTTGTGACTCATCAGTATGTTCCAAAGTATACTGTTGCCAGCCGCGGCCGCTGCAGGTAAGGGCGGTGGGGCCAGGTGAGGGGGGATTTTGAGAGACGACCACGAGGGAAAATCAAATAAATAATTAATTTACCCTCCTGGTCGTCTCTCGAAATCCCCCTTCACCTGACCTCACTGCCCCACCGCTCTTACATGCAGCGGCAGACTGTTGCCATTGCTTTTTCACACCATATCCACCTTTGCCTAATGCCTGTATTTTTTATGCCTGTTTGTCATTGTAACAGTGATGGTTGTGGCCACTGGCTCGCAACGTTTGTCATGGCAGTAGTGGATTCCATTTGGCTAAAATAAAATTAAAATAGGATTAGATGACACTTTGGACTGGCTTTTGCTCTGTCTGAAAACAAATTATATTTGGACTGCTAAGTGGGGGGAGGGGATTGGCTGTCTGTGCAATGCAGTACACACATGTACACAAGCAGCCATTTACTTTAATACATGGCGTTTTGTACGCATGCAGAGGAGGGGGCTGGTATGGTCATGTCAGGTGGTTAAGGAAGTGGAAGCTGCAGCCCAGGGGTTCACAATTACATGCTGACGGGGCGGGGCCATGGTAGCTACCAAGATGGTCATAATCTTGAGAGGCTCTTGTGGTAGTGGCCTTCATCTGCATGAATCTCCGCCATCATTGCCCTTAACCACAGTCGGTGGTCTGATGCTGCTCCTGGCAGCGGCGTGCTGCTGATCACAGGGCTTCTCATGGCTGCAGCCCCTCACTGATCACTTTTTTCAAGCTGGGAGGCCTGTGCAGCTCGCATAGCCTTGGAGGCCCTGCAGTGACATGGGCCGCGTGTGAGCCTGAGGCAAGGATCACCCGGTCCCCCCAGTGTCACGGGTCACCCACATCACCCTGCTGCGGCTTGGAGGCATGATCCACACAGGGGGTCTTGGCCCACGCGGCCACTATGCTGTACCACTGCTGCCAATCAATGTCATTAGCCCCACGGCGGCAGGCCTACATCTATGACGCACTGCAGCTCAGGCCCCTCTATACCTTTGCAGGACAAGCTGGTAAGTTGTGACTCCCAGAAGGGGTGATGTCTCCCCCTCTGCCCTATAGCATCACCCAGTCCACCGTCACTGACACTCGGCGGGGCCTGCACTATTTGAGGCCTGCCCATCTCCTGTGCCTCAGCACCAGGGACGCCCTGGTCCCCAGGTAGCAGTGGCAGGCAGCTCCGGGGCACTTAAGCGAGGCCTTCTCTCCCTGCTTTCCAGTGCTTGGCACCATGGACTCTAGGCTGCCCCCCGCTGCCTGCTGTGAGTCTCCGACCTTCTTCTGCCATTGCTTATTGCACCCTAGGCCCCAGTATGGCAGGCTATGGCTGCAGGGATGGTGCTGGTCCTAATCTGCCATAACGTCTGGATACTCCTGCCTGCACTCCATCCTGTTCTTCATCTGAGTGGAGACTTGTCCCATCTTACAGTTTTGAGGCCCATATCCTTGTTGTCCAGCACCCCATCCCTGCTTATCTTCGAGTGGCCCCTCCTGGGGGATCCCTCTATGCTGTTCCTGCCACCTCAGCTTGTCGTCTTACCCTGCTTTCCATTAGTTGCGCCTCTGTTGCACTGGGATCCCGGGTGAACAGACTCCTCCGGGGGTCCTCATTTGCATTGGTGCACCCCTGCCGACTGGCTCATTTGCCTCCTACTCCACCGTTTTCATAACGTCTCTGCTCATCACCAGTGGTCATGGTCTGTACTGACCATACACAGCTCAAGTAGCTCTTCAACCAGGCAAAACCAGCGAGGTGCCATGGCTCCCACTTGGATATGGATGAACCCTCGGACCAGGTATCCGGCACCGACATCACTGGCTGAATGTCCACCATCATGGCAGAGCTTAAGGCCGGGTCCCGAGCCAAGGACGCCCATTTTGACACCTTGGCTGGCCACACTGACTGATTGGGGGAGCGCCTTGATCGCCAGGGTGCACGGATTGACGGCACGTAGGAGCACATCTCGGGACGGGAGTCCGTCTCTAGCACTGCATTGAAATGCATTAAAAAACAGGGGCGTCACCTCAAAACGGTGGCCATTAAAAATGAAGATTTGAAGGCGAGGTCCCGCAGGAACAATATCTGGATATCTGGCATTGCAGAAACCACTAATATGGGGTGCCCCAATGTGTTCGTTGAGCAGCTCCTTCGACCATAACAATTTTTCTTATACATTTGCAGTGGAGAGGGGGGTTCCTCTTCTGTTTCCTCTATGTTTTTTATTCATTGCACATCAGATACACCATGTACTAACTCATGACTTGGCACTGTTCTCCTCACATATGCCTTTTCTATGCCATCTCATGCATGGCCTGGGAAGGTAATAGATGTTACCTTCCTCAAATGGAACATACGCAGCATCAGTAATCCACACAAGGATAAACAAGTTCTCTCATATTTCTCCAACCATGGGGCTAAAATAGCCTTTCTTCAAGAAACACATCTCCCACCTAATGACACTCAGTCATATGCGACTGCTTGGGAGTGCACCGCTACTTCTCCTGTTACAGCTCCTGTTCCTGTGGAGTCTGCAATCTCATACATAAAAGCCTCCCCTTCTCCCTACATAAGAGCCACTCTGACCCGAATGGCCGCTATTTAATTCTACATGGCACCCTTGCCGACAAACGTGCTCTATTGGTCAACATATACACCCCAAACACCGACGATCCAGAATTCTTTCAGGAGCTCCATGCCCATTTAGGACTTGCAGATACCGACCTTCTCATTTTGGGAGGGGATTTCAACATGGTGCAACACATTAACATTGACTCCATCAGCCCCCAGCCGAGTGGTAAGCCCCGATTGTGGGAAGTACTTCAACATATCGTATACACGTATGTCCTACAGGATATCTGCCATGCTCGACACCCATCTATATCGGGTTACACCTTCTACTCTGCTTCTCACGATATTTGGATGCAGCTAGATTATTGGCTTCTCTCTGCTAATGCTTCACTCTGGGCCACAGAGGTCAAACCCTTACCCCAAACCCTGTCAGATCATAGCCCTGTTCTCCAGACTCTACAGATCCCCTACGGATGTGGTTGGAGCGAATATGGAGGTTTCATGGTGAGGCTTTGCTCAATCCAGTCTTCCATAGTGAACTCCACTAATCCATTGTCGAATACTTCACACTCAACTTGAGCAGAGTCTCGACTCAGGCATTTGTTTGGGAGGCCCTTAAAGCATATATCCGCGGAGTATGCATATCTAAGCACGTAGGTATCCTGCACGATATCTGCTCACAGAGACAGCGCATTGAAACTGACCTCAGCAACATAGACCTAGCCGCCTCACAAGGTGGTGACCCCAAACTGCTTCGGCACTCAGTATTGCTGACTGAATTTCAGGATCTGGCTGATAGGGAGCTGGGAGATTTGGGGTAAGACACTGGGGCCCGGTGTATGGTGAGGGGGATGGCTCTGGCCACACCATTGCACGACTACCCTGTCCTAATCGCCTAAGTAGCTATGTCACTGAGTTGGGCACGGCCTCTGGATCCACTGTCTCCGGTGGCAAAGATATTCTGGTTGAGGTCCAGTGCTATTATGAAAACCTTTATACATTCTGCATGCCCAATGACATGCTAGAGATCCCATCATACATGGCAGAAATTGCAATGTTGTGGCTCACTGACTGCCAACGACAATTCCTTAGCAAGATGATCTCTTGCAAAGAGGTCACCCAAACAATCAATGCCCTAGATGGGTCCAAAGTCACTGGCCTTGATGGCCTGATGGAGCTTTCTATAAAGCTTTCAAATAATAGCTTGCTCCTCATCTCTTAACTATGTATACTAAATCTCTGTTGGCTGGCATTTTGCCACCCACAGTGCGGGAAGCAGTTCTCTCACTTCTCCTGAAGCTTGGCAAGGAACCCCACTTCTGCATCTCCTACTTCCCCCTTTCCCACCTTAATCTGGACAAAAAGATATTGGCCAAGGTCCTTGCTACCAGGCTGTCCCTGCTGATGGAGAAAATTATATCCCCTGTACAGTCCAGTTTCGTCCCCCATAGGTCCACCTGCCTTAATTTATGCACCATCTTTGTGGTGATCAACAAGATTTCCCCCACAACACATATTTGCCCTATTGGACACTGAAAAGCTGTTTGACTCCTTGGAGTGGCTCTTCTTGAAAGCAGCTTTGATCAAACTGGGACTCCCCACCGTGTTCATTTCCCTGGGCATGCTTGTATATTCTAGTCCAGTTGTACACCTGTGAGTCAATGACTGCATAATGGATGTGTTCCCTATCACAAGGGGGACCAGGCAGGACTGTCCTCTATCTCCTCTCCTCTTTATCATTACAATGGATCCCTTAGTCCATCACCTTCAGGAGCGCCACATGCACCGAGGCCTCAAACTCTTTCATGGCCCCTCCTCCTTTCCCTGTATGCAGATGATGACATTATTCTGTTCATTCGCCATTCATCAGATGACCTCCCTCCTCTTATTCAGGAAATAATATGCTTCAGTGAACTCTCTGGGCACCAGATTAACTAGATTAAATCTGAACTTTTTCCCCTTACAGACGTCCCCCCCCCCCCATCTCCATGGATTATCCCCTAACTTGGGATGCGGATAGCACCAAATACCTCGGTATCCATCTCCACAGAGACCAGATAATCCAGCTCAACTATGGTCCCACCATAGATGCTCTTAAAACTAAAGTGGAGCATTGGACTCCCTCTTTCCATGGTGGGATGCGTAGCAATAATAAAAATGTTTGTTCTCCCACCCTTTCTGTAGCTTTTTTTGAATATCCCTATTCCGCTCACACAGAACTTCTTCAACACCCTATGTAATCTCTTAGCATGCCTCATCTGGGCTGGGTGCTGCCCCTGGATCCAGTGGGATACTCTTAGCCTCCCTTATGACCACAGCAGTTTTGGGGTCCCGGACCTCCACCTCTACTATCTTGCAGCCCAATGCCATTATGCACATTGGTGTACCACCCAGATGCCGGCATCCCATACCAAAAACCCTGGAGGAACCAGCTGGGGGACTCCCTCTTCAATTCTACCAAAGGGCCTCCCAAAAGACTACATTGACGTTCAAACCATCTCCACAACGTGCTGGGCCTTGCGGAAACTCTGACCAGTACTGGACGGTGGCCCCTGCTACCCCCCCACCCTTCCTCTAGCTAACAACCCCTAGCTACTACTCACACATGAAAAACTAGTACATTGCACCCTCCATCACCATGCTCTCCATACCATAGGTGACAATTTCCCTGATGGCCGTGTCCTGACCCATGCCGATAATAGCCGCTTTCAGAATGCCTCATACATAGAGCACTTCATACTTCAAGGACTGCATAATACCGTACACTCCTTTCTTCCCTCCTACCCCTTAGCACCGGGCAACTTCCCCCCACTGACGATTGTCATCTCGGACACTGATGGAGACTGGTTGGTCTCCAGGTTATACTGACTCTGTACTGTATGAAGCCCGACACTACTGCTCAAGCCCGGGAGGCTTGGGGTGTGGACCTGGGCTCCCCACTCACTGACAAAATGTGGTCCTACTGTTGTTCACAAACCCAACATATTTCGGTCAATCACAGACATAGGTTGCTGCATTATAAATTTCTACACCAAGCAAACATCTCCCCGTCCAATATTGCAAAATTCGACCCTACATGATCTGACCAATGTCTCAAATGTTCAGCCATGAATGCAGATTTTGCACACTTAACATGCAACGGCCCACACATTCGCCTTTATTGGTCATCTATCTTTTCCCACATCTTAGCCATGACCGAAGTAGCAGTTACGCCAGACCCCCTCTAAGCACTTTTAGGCTACACTAGCGATATTCCTAAGTCTGCTCGTGGACTCTTGTCAATGGCACTTTTGCTTGCCAAGTGCGAGATTGCGGTGCATTGGGGTGGTGGCCAGGTTCCTACTGCCGCAGCCCGGCTCAAAAGTATGACATATTGCGACAATGTCAGTGGGGATTATGTGCAGCTACTGCCCCTCAAATCCAACCCTAAAGGTTTCTAGCAGCCCTTACAGGACTATCTCCTCACCCTAGATCCTAACACCCAGATTGATCACCACCTTCATCCCAACCATCCCACAGACACCTCCCTCTTGGTTTGCATCATATGCGATGTGGCACTTTTACTCCATTTACATGTATGTAGTATATATGCTGTTGTTGTCATGCTTCTGACCATATCGTGTTTATGATGTTCACTTGCACCTCGCTACATCTTCATTGTACCTAAGTTTGATTTGCTTACTTGCTGTTATTCTGTTATTTACATGGCGTTTATGTATAAAAAACAATAAATACATTAAAAAAGAAAACAATTACATGCTGACAGTGACTGCGAGTTGATATGAGCCAAGGCCATTTGCAGGAGGATCACCATCAATGTATCTGTGTGATGCCACAACCGTTACTAGGCTGTGAGTTGCAACCACAGTGACATGATGGCTTGTGTCCTCTGCAGTGTCTGAACCCAGCCCCTGCAATCGCTCTGTTATTGCATAGCAGCTCTTGCTTCATTCTTAGGTTGGCCCTGGGGCAGGGACAGTGCATTGATTATATGGGCACCTCTGGGCAAGCTTTTGAGACAAGCACGGCAACACAGTTTTCAGCTTTGGCAATATTTTACCTTTTGTTTACTTATGCCCCTGTCATCCATGAATAGAACACAATTATTGCCACATATATAAAGCATAAAAGATAGGTATTTTTATGTGCGGAGACTCCACACTCATAAAGATACTACTTGTAAATTCCTTTGTGAATGGCAAACAATCGTAAACTTACACAAAAGAGTAAGATTACCTTTGCGAATCAGGCCCTCAGTGCTAAAACAGTCTCCTTCAGGCAGATTATACACTCACACACAAAACATCCACAAACATAAATGATGTAATTGAATACTTTGAGAAACTTGACATTTTCTCACAGATGCTATCTTGTAAAATCTTGAGAAATCACACATGAGCGGTAGGCAAAGTCGGAGTATGGATTTACTTGACCATTCAGAAAAATTACCTGCCAGTAACTGCCACCATAATGTTGGGTTCTCAATGCTCTCACAGGATTTGAGAACCAGCATGCCTGTAAAAGCGAGACAGAAAAGGATAAAAGACTACACATTTTCGTCTTCAAAGAAAATATGAGGACTACCCAGAACAAAATAACCAAATCAGACACTAAGGCCCAATTACGATGAGACTCGGATGGTCGGAGACTTTACGAGTCTCATCGCGGGTTTCACTTTCGACTGCCACATTACAATGCAGGTGGACAAAAGTGAAACTGGCCAGTCATTCCGGCTGGATTCCGACAGGCTCAAGAAGCCCGTCGGCCAGTCAGAGGCCTGCCCGTAATCCCTATGGACGGCGTTTCCGCTCTATGCATTACGATGTTGGTTTCCGACAGGCTTTCCATGTCAGGCTTTCTGACATGTGAAGCCTGTCGGGAAGTAACATTGGGGGCTCCTAGCCGGGCCCCCTTCACCCTGCGCCCTCCAGTTGGGGGCTGAGGGGGCACCCTGTTAATCCCTGCACCGTGTGGCAGGCACCCTGAGGTGCCTGCCACGCGGTGCCACGCAGGGTTGAACAGATTCTCCCATTTCTCTATGGAGTTTGTACTATGGCTGGTTTACGGCCACAGCACAAGCTCCCATAGAGAAATGGGAGTATATGACAGCACCATGTGTGGTCGCAGTGTAATGCTGCAGTCAGAACCGTCAACAATACAGATGCATCAATGGGGAGTGTAACTTCTAAACGATCTACATCAAACACCATCAGTGAGACAATTTCATCTGTATTTTCACCACCAAACATGCCGTTTTCATTCATCTTGTTGAAGTCACTCCATCCCCTTAGTTCTTCTCAACTTCACTATTTGTAGTTGCACAGGCCACCTTGCCAGTGTAAAATCATGAGAGGAGGTAACTAAAGTAAATGTAAGGATTTATTTGACCGGAGGGGCAAATGACCCGGCGGTAACTGTTATTAGAGTTTTCAGTTCTTAACACCCTCTAGAACCAGCGTGCCTGTATAGAAGAGTAAAGGACAAGCCACCACACATATCTTTTTATGAAATTAATTAATTTATTGCTGACAACGAGAAAATGTAAGAAAACAAAAAAGGTGATGGTTGGAGTATCTGGATTAATTTCAGCCGCTGAACATTTCTTTTGGCTGCATTCCAGTCAATCAGTTTTGCTCACTGCGACACTACAGACATGTTCCAACCTCATGGAAAGGAATATTTGTCCTGCTCCAATAGCAACAGTACATACTGATCTACCACATCACCCTCTCCTTTGACCTGAAAGAAAAGAACCTCTAGACCAGGGGCATAGAAAGGATGCCCTGGGCCCTAATGCAAGCAAGAAAAATGGACTATCTCCCAAAGTTTCTGTAGAGAAAAATAGTCAAATTAGAGGTGCATTGTGCCCCTAACCTCTGGGCCTCTGTGTCACTGCACCTGTTGCATTATTGCCCCCACCGAGGTACAATTCAGCTTTGAGGTGCCTCTTGAGTGAGTGCATTGGACACGGCTAGAAAATGTGCCACGCCCTTCATACAGAATGTTAGAAATGGAATTCCTGGTTGGCTGAGCATGCACCCAAGCCTGACAGGAACCACCACTCTAGTCACGATAAGCTAGATACAAAATAAGATAACCTGTGCTCACCCTCTGGTAGCTTGGCACCGAGCAGTCAGGCTTATCTACAAAGGCAATGTTTAAAGTATTTGTGCAACACACACACAGTAGCACAATTATTACACCACAAAAAGACTCCACACAGGTTTAGAAAATAGAGAATATTTATCTGAGCAAAATGAGACCACAATATCAAAAATCCAATCAGTAGAAGTCGAGATATGAATTTTTAAAGAATAAATCAAAAATAGTGATTAGAAGTCACTAGTGGTCAAAAGGTTACTTAAGGTCAAGAGGGACTGGTGCAAATCCAAAGTTCAGGCCAACTGTGATCAATGGCAGGTCAGCTGCTGGACCCAGACAGGTCCAGCTGAAGAAATACCTTGGATGGAGCAAAGTGTTGTCTTCGAATATTTGAGGCGAGGAGTCGAGGAGGCACCATATCGTCTTCGGTCCATGGATGGACTCAAGCGTCAGCGCAGAGCTGCGCTGTTGATGGACGCTTCAGTGCTGAACCCCTCTGCGATGCAGACACCACTTCAATGTGGAGCCGTGCTGTCTGTCGGCATTGAGCCAGCTGAGAATTGCTGCAGTCGAGCGGACGCTGCTTTGACATTAAAGGCGATGTGTCAGTTCTGATCAGTGCAAAGTCACTGCTGCATCGACGTCGATGTGAAAAAAACTGAAAGAACCCACTTCTGAGGCCCAGAACTTGGAGAGGGCACCTCAGAGAAGGGTAGGACTCACAGAAGGCAGAGTCCAGCAGCACCAGCAGAATTGCAAGATGTCTTATGTGTCCCGAGACCTCAGAAAACAAGAGGCAAGCTAGCAAGCCCTTGGAGATCACTTGGAGGTAAGGCAAAGTCTTTCCAGCAGAGTCAGGGTGCAGCAGGCAGCAGGGCAAAAAGCAGAAAAGCAGTCCTTCCAGAAAAGCAGTCCAGTTGAGTCCTTCAAGTAGCACAGCAGTCTTTCTGACAGAGGTTCAGTTCAAGAACCAGAAGCGTCTGATTGCAGGGGGTCAGAGACCCAGTACTTATACCCAAAGGGCCTTTGATGTAGGGGGTAACTACAAAGGAACTCTCTGAAGTGTGCAAGCATCCATTTCAACCCAGTCCTGTCTGCCAGGCTAACACTGGGGGGTACATTAGTGCTTTGTGTGTGGACAGGACACTAACTATTGAAGGGTACGTGTCAGCCCCTCCCATTCCTCCCTGCCCAGGAAGACCCATCAGAATGCAGATGAATGCAGATGAGTGCTCAGAATGCAGATGAGCCTCACCTTTCTGTGTTTGTGGCTGTCTAGAGGGTATGCGCAAAGTGTTGTCGCCACCAAGCCCAGACTTGTATTGGAGACAGGCTGTAAGGCACAAAGAGCAGTAAATACAGAGAAATGTCCACTTTCTAAAAGTGCCATTTTTAAAACGGTAATGTTAAATCGAACTTCACCAGTAAGGAGCATTTACCATGCTCATTCCAAACATGAAAAAACTACTCCTCTTTGATCTGGAATTACAGCTTAAAAGTGTATTGAGGAATTCCCAATGCTGGCCCAAGAGAGGGGTAGGCCTCACAATCATGAAAAAGAAATAGGCTGTTTGTCACTACCGACATGCAAAACATAGAGGTACATGTCCTACCTTTTACTTACATGGTATCCTGCCCTTAGAGTTACATAAAGCCTACCTTAAGGATGACCTTTATGTAATAAAAGTGGAGCTTATCGCTTAACAAGTAGTTTTAAATGCCAAGTCGAAATGGCAGTAAACTGCACCTGCAGGCACTGCAGTGGCAGGCCTAAGACAGGTTTGAAAGGCTATTTCTGTGTGTGACACAATTAGTGCTGCAGACCACTAGGAGCAGTTGAAGTACAGGCCCTGGGTATATGGTATACCACTTTAAAAGGAACTTACCAGTACAACAAATATGCCAATCAGGTTTACACCAATGTCATCGTGTTTAAGGGAGAAGCACGTGCACTTTAGCACTGGTTAGCAGTGGTAAAGTGGTCAGAGTCCTAGGACAACCAAAAACAATCAGCAAAATCAGGAGGCAAAAGGCAAAAAGTTGGGGGAAAGATCACCCTAAGGATGAGAGGTCTAACACAGAAGAAGGGTTCTTATGCTGATGTGCATTATTAAATAGGTACTAACGTTGGCTACGGCAGTCACAGCCGGCATGACACGTGGGGGCAGGGGATCACGCGGGGAGGTGGGTGCGAGGGGGGGAAGTTTAATTAAAAAAAATATATAATTATTTTACTTACCTTTGCCGGCCCGGTCACGTCCCGCATCGTGTCTGCTTCTCTCTCTGCTCCTCACAGGAAGCAGGCAGCCTCCCTCCCCTCGCCTAAGCCAATTACAATGCTGCAATGGCAGCGTTGTGATTGGCTGGGATGCCGACCACACAGACGTCTATGGGGAGGCAATTTTCTCCATGTAGGCTGCATGCAGCCTACATGGAGAAAAGGGAGAGTACATATGACTGGTTTGGTCAGCCCTGGGGCCGACCAAACAGTCAGCGCCCTCAGAGTGGGCAGACCACTCCTCCCCTGCCCTAGAGCAGGACCGCCCACCCGCCCGCCCCAATCAAACCCTTCTGCTTTCTCGCACTGCGAGAAGCAGAAACATAAAATGGTATTTATAATACCATTTTATGTTTCAGCTTCTCGCACTGCGAGAAAGCAGTGGGGTGACGCTCCTCCGCCCACATCGAGGAGCTGCCCCTGGGCTACGAGCGTGTATTATTTGGAACCTTTCTATATAGAGTAAGGGATTGTGTACACAAGAGGGGGCATCAGGAAAATAAACACACAGTAAGAAGTATTGAAGTTTCTTGTAGATAACAAATGGGTAACAAAATGTTGCTACAGGACAAATAATTACTACATGTATTGCGTGAATATTTACAAGAAAAAACATTTGTTGACAACATTTCTCCTGACACAAAAAAAGGCCGGTAAGAAAATGTTTTACTCGAGAAAGTACAACGTGGATGCACCGAGAGATAATATTCTCGTTCTGCCATCAAGCAATAAGTTTTAAATAGGACAAGTTAAAATTTCATTTTACAACACAATTAGGAGCAAATATTTACCAACTCGCTTGAAGCAAGGCCTTTGATTGCGTGTCTTAACATGGAAGGAATTACTTTTTGATAACATCGCCCTAGATTAGTCTGCATGTATAATTGGTTGCCAAACCAATTTATCTAAACTCATTTGTCAGAAATGAATTGGCTGTTTTTTGCCTGGTCGCATGTGCTGCACCGGCGCTTCGCTTTACAAACACAATCTCCTTCTCCCTGAAGGCCTTAAACATTGCAATTAATGGCAAATTTGGCTCCCTCAATTATTTCTCTTAAAATTTAAAAAAAATGTCATCGGTCAGACTGACCTTCAGAAACACAAGAGACAGGGCACCAGGCTCCGGAAAACATTAACAAAAAGGCATAGCATGCTAGCAAAGCTGGCGTTCTTCTTTTATGGATCTGCAATTAACAAATATTACTAATTGGTATGGAAAGTATTATGCCTCATTAACCGATGTGTCCACGCTACGCATATGGTGTGTTTGCTGGAGGACAGAGCTTCATTTGTCAGCGGAAGTAAGTCCGCGTGATGTCCTCCAGACTATCTCCACTGGTGGAATGGCAAGCGACTAGAGGCATACAGAGTGGGACTGGGGCAGAAAATAGGCCCTGGCTCCAAAAGCTCGGAGCGCCGAGAGACCCTTGGGGGGTGAATCGTACGCTTTACAAATATCTATTATAATCATAATAATAATAATAATAAAATCAAAGTGGTCTCCATTAGTGAATTAAGTAGGGACTCATGCTTGCAAATTGGTGCAGTTTTGAACTTGTAAAGACACGCTGTTTGTTTTGCAAGGGATCAAATACTAAATGGATTTGAGTTTGCTGTAGGAAATGTTTGTTTTAATATCAGGGAAATCATCAGTCATAACGGCCTCAGAAGACCATTAAACAGACTCACAAACAGCGAAAAAACTGTTCCGCACACTGATCACTAAGACCAGCCCGTCGGGCACAGCCTGATTGCCCCATAGGCCAGTGTGACTCTGGATGCTGCGTGGCAAATGCCCGTCAGTGTCTATGCAAAAGGGAGGGGGGACTACAGATCGAGAAAAATCCCCAACACCCATAGACTATCAAACAAAGCCAGATCTACTACAAAATGAGTCCTGGTTGATGGAGCAGGGTTTTCGTAAAAATGAAACCTGCTCGGATTGAAACCCCTAGTAACATTTTCGATTTTTTTTAACAGTGTGCAGTGAAAAACGCATGGTTTTAATAACTAACCTGAGGGAAAATAATACTGCACAAGAGCGTACTAAAGCACTGAACTAGGCCGCAAATGCTTGATTAATGAAAATAAAGAGACTAATGCTGCTTTTATGCACGTTATCAACATTTGCTAGAAAAATATTAACATGGGTTGTGCATGGTTGGATGCAGCATTTGGGAGGGTGCGTAAAGAAAAGCATTTTAAAATGAGTAATTATATTTGTTTTAGTTTTTCGTAGAAGCATGGGTTAAGCAAAAGATTTATTAACTGAAAAAGCAAAAGAGAATGTGGAGGGAAGGCAAAGGCGAGCGACCTTCGAATTTATGTGTTCCTGCCAAAAGTTAAACGTGGAGACGAAAAACAATCGACAAGTGATGAACGTTTCCTCTGGAAGCACACGAGTGGCACAAGAAGTAACAGAACTGGAAACATTAGCGGAGAGAGAAGGAAGCTGAAGTCTGATATTTATATACTTGTATTTCCTGGGATGATGTAGTCGTGATGTTAAAAAAACAAGACAATAGAACATTGAGAGAGATGGACATGTCGAGTGTGGTGTGACAGTACACCTCCTTCCTTAACCAATCAAAATGTAGAATTGTCTCTGAATCTAAACAAATGTGGGTTGGACATTTAGGTTTTAGGGTTTAATTGAGGTGCCTTGGAGGGAGGGGTTAGAAGGTGTCTTCTTGCGATGCTGAAGGCATTAGGTGTGATCGTTGCTGTCGCCGGTTTGCTGTAGAGGCCTACCTGTTTCCTTCCTGTTCCTGATTCCTGACTTAGACTTTGCATTTTCAAATCTTCTTGAGGGGCCTTGCTGCTCCCGTGGCCAGGGAGTAGATTTCCTGTTTCCTTCTGGGTTAGTATAGATAGAAACCTGAATTTGCATAATCATTCTGCAAATGTATTTTGTCTCTGGAACCTTTCTCTCTTTGCCTTTCCACTCCTTCAATGCACTGTCAATGTGATGTGAATTTTGACATTTCTCTTTGCTAATTGTTTATTTGGTGATGTTCATGGTTTGTACTGTGTATTGGTACTCGATGAGCATTTATTTCACATTATTTAGATAAACATTATAAATATACACACTGTGTCCATTTTTATTCAGGGTGTGTTTATAGATTATTGTCTATAACTATTCAACTATAAAAAGATGTCATCGCCACATTATTTTCTATGAGAAATGCAGGTTCGGTTGGAGATTGGTAAGTTAGGTATGAACTTTGCATTACACTGAAACCAGCGTGAAGGGACTTTGTTGGGTAATGTTATTGGGCCTTGTTCATTGCAAATTTATTGATCCCTGAGCGCTGGATCAGTTTTGGTAGCAGAGGATGGTTAATGGTTAATATTGATTAGTTTGGCAATAAATATTGAATATTGATTTTTGGTGATTAATATGAAAAGTTAGTGTTCGCTTTGTTTCATGTAGTCTGCAAATACGGGTACGGAGTTGCCTAAGATCCCAGGATGATGTTATTTTAGCCTTAAGGGGGCAGAGGAATAGTGTGGAAAAGTATCACACTGCAGAAGTACTTTGTCTGTTGTCCTAATATCAAACAGTGAGATGCTGTTCATGTTATTTTAGGGATTTATTCTGTTGAGAAAAGATTGTGTGGAATAGTGAAAAGTCTGCTTCCGAAATTTTGGCTTTACATCCCCAAAGGAGTACCAAGACTTTTTTCACTCGAAGATTCTCTTCCGAAACTTTGGCTAGTATCCCGAGAAGAGTACCAAGACCTCTTTTCACTTGATTGGGAGTAGAGTAGCGCTGGTCGTTATTTTACTAGAAGTAAAAGAATCTCTTCGAATGATCAAACTGTCTCTTTATTTAGTGGAGCAGACAAAGTAGCATTGTTTTGTGTTGTTTCTAACAAAAATCTAGTTAAGAAAAGCCCTGTAGTACATTGCCGTATTATTTTGTAAAGGGAGGTGTTATGTTCCATATAGGTACCCTAATATAGGCCCGGGTAACATCATACCCCTTCACCTACATTACTTCCCCTACACTACACTGTAACAGGCCTTTTAGGATTGAACCTTTACCTCGTTCTAGTCCTGGGTGCAGAAGGAGGGTTTCTCCTAAACAATAGAGTCCTATAACTCCATCAATAGACTCACACAGTATGAATGAATATTCATAAGGGTTCTTAGAAACCAGGCCGGGGATACACCACCTTCCTCCCCATATCTACATACACGGTTCATCCCATACGTCATCCTCACATCCAACAATGGCTAATACAAGCAACAAGGGACAAAGGACCCCTAGATACTTTCTGTATAAATACAGCACATATTGCTAGTATTAGATAGAGGGAACCAAGACTTCCAGGCCGACAGACTGACCAGAGACGCTGAGGCTCCTGCATGCAGACGCTCCAGCTGACGGTGGTCTGAACCTCCCTCGTGGGGTGTCCAGCTCGAGACCAAGAACGGCTCCTACATTCTCACTTCAGGTAATGGGGTTTGACTAAAGCCTAGAGGGATTCTTGGCTTCACACCTACTCACATGCTAGGTACACTTAGGTACATCTAGATAGGCATCGTAGGAGTATGCGCTTTCTTTTATCAATGCATTTTATATTCATGTATTTATTCATGCGTATTGCAAGATGGTAGAACTGTACTATCCATTTATATTCACTGTACTGCTAATCATATATCTCTGCTACTGTCTAATGGTTGTTGCAGCTCATATATTCTACACAAGAATAACAACTGTTCAATAAACCCTTATTGAAACACCCAGGCTGTTTATTCTGTGTATCTCTGAGACAAGATAAGTGAGCACGAGTGACTGAGCGAAAAGTAGTACATTGTTTCCACGATTCTGAGGGATCAGGGTTGTCATGTTCTAAGGTTGCCAGAAACTATTCTCTCCCCGATAAGAGGAGACACTAGTGGCACTGTGAGCTAGCTTATGCAAAAAGGCTAACATTTTTGGTGGGGGTGTTCAGAGTCAATCTGCCACCAAGCCCACAGTTCATGTTATCCGAACGCGCAGATTCTGTATAAGTTATATATAGGAACTACACGACATGGCGCCACCAACGATGGTTGGGCTCTTATTTAACAGTAGAATCTGAGTAGTTCAGTCGTGCTATTCTCAGAGACTCCTACTCACAAAACACCAGAGACGTCTGGAGTGGGTGGGCACAAACTCCGCCACAGCTGAGTAGGCGAGAAATCCTATTTATTGGCTGTTGGTTAATCAAGCTTGAAGAACATTTTGTTCCTAAAATTGTGCATACACACCTTATCATAGTTTCTTTGAAACATTAGTCTGTGTTCTATACATAATGACTACTACCCCGGTCTTAGACCCGCTACAGCAAGCACTCCCCCTCACAGACGATGAAGAAGATGCGAATGCAATACAAATTGCACAAAAATTCAGACGTACTATCACCCTGAAACTATTAGAATATGGTTTAACACCTAGGGGTGGTATAGTAGCTTTCGTAATTGAGGCACACAAATCCAACAAAACAGAGGTATTTTATTTGTGGGTTACATTCCCAGTAGCAAATGCAAAAACGTAGACATTTCACTACTATGTAGAAGGAGATGCACCACAGGAATATGGTCCATTCGAGGACATAGAAGTTCCAATCACTTACCAGGAACACCTATACTGGTTTAAAGGCGCCCTACCCCATATAAGACACACAGTAAGATTAGGTCCGCTCGGAGGAGACGGTGCAACATGGCCAATATTAGCGGCCTACACACCACATCCTGACATTGACACAATGCCACATGCAGACTTACTCTTACAACACAATGATTTAATTAAAATCTACAGAAACCTGACACAGTTTGTCATGAGGACTTTCACAGTGCAACCAACAGCAGTTGCAACAAATGGAACTCAAATTCAGGGTACAGCAACTAAAATTACACCACAAACATTACACGCAGTAATGGGTAAGATGCCCATGAAACGTGAACAAATAACATTCTGGCTAGCTCAGAAAATAACTCAGCTCGAGGCAGTATTCCCGAATATTACCCCGTTTGAAAAACACAGAATGCTAACAATCTGCTTGCCCATGGGGATAACACCATAAGTAGAGGATTGCACCTCTTGGGGTACAGTCTTTGCTGCCATATATACCAGAACGCATGGTATTCCTTCGTTGGCAGTAGTACCAGATGTATTAAGACAAATACAAAACGAGTACGGAGCAGAACCTGCCCTGAACTTAGGGATGAAGTTATTAAATAACTATGAGGAGGTATCAGCCATAATACTAGCTAATATTAAAGGGGAAGCAGCTTCAGTGGCAATCCGCCAACGCCTAAGGGAATACAGTCCGTTAGATCAACAACACGAACTGCCCAAAATAATAGAAACTGCGTATGCAGAATTAGGCAGAGACAGTTTGGATGGGAAAGCATTAAAACCACAACTGCCCGTCCTGACAAGGACACTACCAAGCAGACACCTGCTTCTTCTAAAAAGAAGTGGGATAATAAAAAACAACAAAACTTCAAAAACAGATCCAATCCCGAGGCAGATCTCCTCCACAGGAGCCCTCTGAAAAGAGGTACAACCTTAGGAATAGGGATAATATTAGGAAACCTGACAGGTATCAGAATACTGATACACGTTCCTCTCGTTCCTTTCAGGGCTCGACAAAAAACTCCGACAGAGAAGGGCAGTCAGAACACAAAGAAGAGCGTACAAAGTCCAGAGACAAGCAGCATGCTCAAGACTATACTTCCAAAAAGAAGAAAAGCCAAAATCAAAACCTCAGTTTAAGAAGAAGAAATTTGCAGGCATAAAGATCAGACATGCCCAGAATTCTGAGGACGCAACTTCTGAACGGGGAATGGGCTCTGATGATGCTAGACAGTGCGGCAGAAATAACAATAGCTCACCAGAACCTGATGGAATTTCTGGTGACAGGGGACTTGAATGGTTACATCACAGTGGAAACACCAGACACAAGGGTGAGCGTCCCACATAAGTTACACGAAATAACACTCCAAATGGAGGGGGACAAGCCCAGGAAAGTTAAAGGTCTCTTTTGGGAAAATCTGTCATCTGATTATGACATCCTATTAGCAGAACAAGATTGGCCGCCAACATTCGTTATGGAGTGCCCCAGGGAAGAAACTGTAATTTTTCCATCATTCTCCGACCTCGTTTCCATACATCTTAAACATGCATATGCACAGGAGTGGGCGGTTGCCCTAGCTCCAGCATTGTACAAAAATCATGCCGGTTGGGATGAGGATTCAACCCACCACGTGATCCCGTTAAAAGTTTCACCAAACGCTCAGAGGCAATACCCAATAAAGCAAGAAGCTAAAAAACAGGTCAGGGAGATCTTAGATCAACTTGAATACCAAGGGGTGATTGAAACATGCACCTCACCAATGAACAATCCTTTGTTTCCAGTATCAAAACCGGACAACTCATATCGTCTAGTTTTAGATTACAGACATTTAAACACATGCACAAAGACATTCGCTGTCCAAAACGCACACAGTGCCGCATTAATGAATAACATTGTGCGGGAAAAAATACAAAACCACACTGGATATCTCAAATAGATTTTTCTGCAAAAATATAGCGCCTGAAAGCAGGTATTTGACAGCCTTCTCAGCACTAGGGTCCCAGCGACAATTTTGTTGCCTCCCCCAGGTGTATAAGAACAGCCCGGGGGTATTCTCAGCAAGAGTAACAGAGTTACTCCAAAATTTTGATGAAGAAGCATGATATTTATCTGACGGACGATGACTTAAAAAAGCACTTGACCAGGATGTTCACCATTATAATGGGATTCGCCTCTGAGGGTTACAAATTAAATTTTAAGAAATCAAAATAGCCCACCTCAATGTCCTGTTTTTAGGATATGAGCTTTCAAGTGAAGGGAAAAGCTTGGCAGCTAACTTTTTGGAGAAGTGTGCGCTGCTTCAACCACCAAAATCATTAACAAATCTACACTCAATACTGGGATTCCTAAATTTCAGCAGAACATACATTTTAGATTACGCAGAAAAAGTAAAACCTGTCTACGCCTTAATCAAACCTGACTTTTCAGTCAGCCATTGGACACAGGAACACACAAATATCCTAGGTTCACTACAAGAAGACATGATAGCTTCAAAACACTTACAGACATGCGTAAATGTACACAACCTAGTGATCCATGTAATAACGGGTCAATGCAGGTACTTCAATGAAGGCGAAACAGTACCAATCGCATACAAATCACACCTGTACACAAGCGCAGAAATGCGTTTCACTTCAACAGAAAAAATCCTGACAGCAGTTCAGACCGCTGTAGCAAGAGAAAGAGCACTGGCTCAGGGAAAACGCATAATTGTCGTAACCCCAGTACTAGCTTTAGAAGCTGTTACAAAGGCTAGCATTCCAAATGCTAAAGCTTTACATTCGAGATGGATACACTGGGCTAATTCTCTTACTGCAATAGATGTTGAATACAGATTTGACCCAAGTCTAAAAACACAAGCATTTCTGCAATATAAACAAGAATATCCTCTACCTAATGAAATATTGCCTCTCGATCAGTATGAATTTATTATTTACACTGACGGATCTGCTCAACCGGCCATAGGGAGTAAGCAACAATACAGTGCAGCATGTGCAATCGTTAAAGGTCGCATGCGAGATGGAAAGTTCCATCCAAGTTGCACCAAAACGCAATCTCTAGGAGACTGCATGGCTCAGTTGGCAGAGTTAAAAGCACTGATACTGGCACTTGTAAATACGGATCACGAATTCCCCACACTAATTGTGTGTGATTCCTTTTACTGCATGCAGTCATTCAATGAATATCTATATCATTAGGAACAGATCAGGTTTAAAGATGCAAAAGGTGGCACAATTAAGCATAAAATGCTATGGGCACAGTAGTTGAGCAAAAAGAACGAACTACCAAGGGCTCACGTGATTCATACACTGAGTCATCTGCGTGATGGCGTTCACGTTGAAGGGAATTCATTGGCTGATGAAGCCGCAAAGGGGGCTGTACGTACAGCGTCCGTAGCTGCAATCACTTGTTCAAAAACGAGGATAGACGGTGAGATTATGGTCGCTGTCATTGCTTGAAGCAAAAACAGCGGAGCAGTACCAAAGAAATTTCCACTCAAGTACTCCTACAAGTTAGATGCAAATAACATTCCATTTGCTCAGATTCCTGGAGTTGGGGACAGAGTAATACCAAATATGGATCGTAGGTTAGGTTTAATACTAGCAGCACACAAGGTTTTGGGTTCTGCACATACAGGCGTTACAGCGACTATTTCATTGTTGAAACAGCGCTATTGGTGGCCCGGTCTAACAAAGCAAACTAAAGGCTATGTCTTGAAATGTGACATCTGCCAACAGATGAAAGGCTCCACCAGAACACGCCCGGCGCAGACACCATTACTAATATCTAACAAACCTCTCGCATGTGTGTATCTGGACCACTGCGGCCCCTTACAATCTGATGGGGCTTACAAGTATATCATGGTTGCAGTGGATTCCTGCTCAAGATTCCTATGGGTTTGGCCTCAGCGCTCGGCTGACGCTCGAACTGTTATAAAAGATTTGCGAGACTTTATCGGGACATACGCAGTTGGCACATTACATTCTGACCGTGGCCCGGCGTTTAGCTCTCGGGCTTACAAAGAGGCAATGAAAAGTATGGGCGTTGCACTGCGGTACTCCTCTCCGTACCATCCTGAAGGAAATTCGGTTGTGGAGAGGAAAAATCGGGACTTAAAGCAATCTTCAACAGCTAGGGTATTAGGCAAGGGCGGTAGTTGGTTCAGTCACCTTTATGGGGTACAAAGAGCACGTAATAACCAGCCAAGAAACTCTCTAGGGGGTGTCACTCCATATGAGGTCCTATTTGGGACGAAAATGTGGGTACCTGATCTTGATTATGAAGGCGCAGTGGCGGATGAGAAACCATTTGATATCCATGATCGTTTGGCTGTTTTACAGGATCTAAATGAATCCAGGACACAACAAAGTAACATGTTCCAGAAACAGACCGCCATTGGGGAAGTCAAGGCAAACACGGCAAGACCTGTCTGGATCCCAAAAATCGGGGATCTGGTCAGAGAGAAAATAGCGGACAAAAAAGAATTTAGACCTTCATACAGAAGGCCTGTACCTGTCCTAGCAGTTCAAGGAACAAGAACTGTACTTTTGCCACCTCTTGCCGGAAAAAAGGAGAAAAGATTCGTCTCAATCGACTTAATCAAACCACACTATGTGGCCGATACTGAATAGTAGGCCTCGTGGACTCCACAGTAGCAGACGCCCTCCTTTAGCTACAATCCAAGAAGTTCAAACAGAAAGACTCATCACGTTTGAAGAGCCTCCTGTGAGGAATGAAGGACTAAGCAACAATGCTATGGAACTCGTTCCCTTGAACCCGAAGTTCATCTACAAAATGAAACTCAGAACAACACTCAAGTTGCAATCAGACCAAATACAGACCTCTACGTCAACATGCCTCGACGAGAGCAAAATACGATTTCAACAAATCCCGATGCAATTCCTACAATTGATCGAACTGCTTCTGGCTACTTCATGAACTTTGATACGTTTTCCTTGGATCCAAGTGAACCAGAAACGACGCCAGCCCAAAAATCACGTAAACAGCAAGCTAAAGACTTTGTGAACTTTCTCAAAAAGACTTACCTAGTATCGCCTTGGGTAGAACTATGGGTAATTACTGGGATTCTATTTTTTCTTTTCTGGCTAGGCTTAGTTATAACTTTTAGCATGCTTATTAATGGACAATACCTTCAACAAAGCTCTACAACCCAAAAGGTTAATTTGATTTTAAAACCACATCAATCTTCACATCGTGAACAAAGAGACTTGTCAACAGTGAACATCACAGCAGTTCCTATACCGGACGGTATAGTCTGGGACAAAGTTGATTTTGATATCTTTGGTCCGAATGAACTTTTAAAACTTGCACATGTATTTATAATTTCATTAAGTGATATCATTACCTCCAGTACATTTTCTGATGATTGGGCCTTTGAAATTGTTAATAACATGTTGTCTGATCTAGAAAAAACTGCTGCATTTCCGAACACTGAAATATTAGAAGGTAATTCAGACTCTGACACATTGTACTGTTACCAACAATACGGTCATCATTTCCTACACAAATCTATTTCACCTAGAAATGTTTTTGAGTACCAACAGTGGGAGCATTGCCCTACACCACCAAAAGGTAGTTTGCATACATTTGCACAGAAATTTTCATATTTTTCAGGTTTTAACACCACTGACCCGACCTCATATTATTATAAGGTTACACCAACATCAGCACTGAAAATTATGTTGACTAACACCAAACAGATATACTCTGCTTCCTTTATTGCCCAATTGTCTGAACAAGGTTTTGACCTATGGAAGGACACAATAGACATAAAATCAGTCTGGGGTTCTAGGGACTGGCAAGTCCAGGGAACGGAAGCGCGATTTAGAGCATGCCTCATTCCACAGCAGATGATATTTCTAAATAACACTGTGCAACAGACATCCTGTCTTGGAGTAGCCAAGAACAAGGACCTGAACACACCTCGATTTCCAACACCGTCACAGATAGGGGGGTGGCAAAATTCAACTTCACAGGAAGGGGCGACAGTAGATGACATTTTAAAGTACAATAGATCAGACCCTAATTGGAAAGAATGGTTGGTTTGGCCCTTAGACATGAACGAATGTCACAAAAGATTCTCGGGTATTACCAAAGGGTTCAGTAGCCACAGGCCAGACCCACGTTATGTACAAAGAGAACATCCAGGGGTAGTGACATCCTACAGTGTTGGGAAGTTGTGCCTTGATTGGCTAGAAACCTCAACACTCACAGAAGTAAAACAACACTTAGCCTTACTCTCACAAGGCATGGATCTTAGGGATTTTTTACTAGGTCCCAGGAAACCTCGTCAGAAACGTTTCATATATGCTGGCATTTATGCTGCCTATAATGAAAACTGGAAAATATCACAACAAGAGGCCGCAGAGAGAATACGGGAAATAGACCGTATTAACTTGGAGAAATCTCTAGCAATGGTAGTCAACGGGTTAACAACTTTGACCTCCAGGATATATTCCTTAGGCAACATTGTATCTTCTGCGATAGACATACTGGAACAAGATTTAGCCATATTACAACACGGGCAATCTCAGCTACGTTCTGTTATGTTATTGAGCTGGACCTGCAATCTTTGCGTGCAGGCTATGTGCCTTGGCGTTATATCAACAGTACGTCTCTGTTTTCCGAATATAATCTAACAGATGGAAATGGCACAAAGGGGAGCAAAATATACAATGCTGCGTATTGAAAAACTGGACAGGTTACCATTCACGGTAGCGGAATCTCCGTCTACGGAATGGCTTATCCATGGCCACATTACTCTACCGGTCACTACTTTTCAGTTTCAATATTGCCTTGAGCAAAGGCAGGCAGGCAAATATGAAAAGATGGGTAAGGAATACATTAAGGAATCTTGGGAGTTACCATACAGATTTCGATGCCGAGGTGGGGATCGAGAAGTGTTTCTAAAAGGTACAAACTGCAAGAATGCTCTAAGCTGTTCTCTCATGTGCCAGGACATTTCACTGCACGGAGCTTGCAATGGTTCAATAGCAAACTTCTCCTGTCACATGAAAGGGACTCCAGCAGCCGTGATTACACCGGTATTCGAGCTACTCTCGAATGGGAGTTACTTGATGCTGAACAATCAAGGTTGCTGTGGGATGATTCCGGGCATTGCCTATCTGGTCACTGTGAACTCAAGGGTTACTTGCTGTACGCAAGTATTGTTTCCCTCAACAAGTACAGTCAGGGAGGTGCCGTATGGCCTTCGTTGAATGTTTCCTTTATACAATTTGATACATTGAGCAGACTGAAAGCCATGCTTTTGCAGCAACCCATACCCTTAACCTCCGCTCGAGAGACCTTTGATCTTCAAATTCTCTACTCCAGCTATTGGCAGTACTGAATATCATCTGTGCTCCATTGACGTACTTTGTGAGGTGTTACAAGGACTGTCCCCTGCAGCAGCAAGCAACAACGATGTTGCGTCTCCCAGCCAGGACACTTAATCTATAATTGTCTCATCGTGTGCTGGGAAAGAATTCAGTTTTTCTTTTTCTCCAAAATTCAACTATATTTGGAACATTTCCTTTAAAGTGACACTTTCGCTGAAAAAGCATGGCCTTGGAATGCTTGTAGTGCTTTGACTTATATAAACGAACTCAATTAGGACTTAATTATCAATCCCTAAAAACTGATCTTCGAAGTAAACAGATTTTTTATTTTTTTATTTTTTTCACCTTTTAAAACTGTTTTTTAAATGATTTTAAGACAAATGTTTTTACAACACTTTGTGATGGTTTTAATGGTTTTAATGTGCTACTACCTAATACTGGAAATGGTTCGGCAGCATTTTTATCATTATTGACTGTTTGGAAGAGGAGTGGGTGTTATGTTCCATATAGGTACCCTAATATAGGCCCGGGTAACATCATACCCCTTCACCTACATTACCTCCCCTACACTACACTGTAACAGGCCTTTTAGGATTGAACCTTTACCTAGTTCTAGTCCTGGGTGCAGAAGGAGGGTTTCTCCTAAACAATACAGTCCTATAACTCCATCAATAGACTCACACAATATGAATGAATATTCATAAGGGTTCTTAGAAACCAGGCCGGGGCTACACCACCTTCCTCCCCATATCTACGTACACGGTTCATCCCATACGTCATCCTCACATCCAACAATGGCTAATACAAGCAACAAGGGACAAAGGACCCCTAGATACTTTCTGTATAAATATAGCGCATCTTGCTAGTATTAGTTAGAGGGAACCTAGACTTCCAGGCCGACACACTGACCAGAGACGCTGAGGCTCCTGCATGCAGACGCTCCAGCTGACAGTGGTCTGAACATCCCTCGCGGGGTGTCCAGCTCGAGACCAAAAAGGGATCCTACATTCTCACTTCAGGTAATGGGGTTCGACTAAATCCTCGAGGGATTCTTGGCTTCACACCTACTCACATGCTAGGTACACTTAGGTACATCTAGATAGGCATCGTAGAAGTACGCGCTTTCTTTTATCAATGCATTTTATATTCATGTATTTATTCATGCGTATTGCAAGATGGTAGAACTGTACTATCCATTTATATTCACTGTACTGCTAATCATATATCTCTGCTTCTGTCTAATGGTTGTTGCAGCTCATATATTCTACACAAGAATAACGACTGTTCAATAAACCCTTATTGAAATGCCCAGGCTGTTTATTCTGTGTATCTCTGAGACAAGATAAGTGAGCACGAGTGACTGAGCGAAAAGTAGTACTATTGTTTCCATGATTCTGAGGGATCAGGGTTGTCATGTTCTAAGGTTGCCAGAAACTATTCTCTCCCCAATAAGAGGAGACACTAGTGGCAATGTGAGCTAGCTTATGCAAAAAGGCTAACATTTTCGGTGGGGGTGTTCAGAGTCAGTCTGCCACCAAGACCACAGTTCATGTTATCCGAACGTGCAGATTCTGTATAGGTTATAGGAACTACACGACAGAGGGTCAGTAGCAGGAGTTATACTGACGTCACAAAAAGCAGCGCTGGTATTGGTTGAGACAGTGGGCGCATAGAGAGCCATGATTGGTTAGTTGGTGTGAGCCGCGCTGGCATTGGTCGAGATAGTGTGTGTGTAGTGAGCCGTGATTGGTTGGTTGGTGGTGTGTCGCGCTGGCATTGGTTGAGATTCAGCGAATAGAGTGAGAGGATTTACGGAAGATTTCCCTTGCTTGTTTCTGATTTATTTAGCGAGAAAAAGAGAGTTTAAAATGAAGATGGTAAAAAGAATTCAAGATTTCCTTTAAACAGGATTAACAGATAGTTACTAGAGAGGGGCTACCTGTACCTCCTCCAAGATCACCTGCTTCTTTCATGATGTTAGAGCGTGGATATCATACGTGTACATGGTTGGAGAATTGGATGGGTTACACGGAAGATGATGGAGTTTTAGCTTTTCCAAAGCATGGTACTTTTAACTTGAGGATATTGGAAAATTTGAGGCGACAAATGAATTCATTAAAACCAAATCCCAGACCTATGCAGTATGAGGCGCTTGAAGAATGGGAACATGAAGCGTATAAAAGGGAGAGAGACAGGAATGGGACAAGATATAGAAATACATTGAGGAGTTATTCAGAAGCTAGTTGGGATGATCAGATGAAGAGATGGAGAAGGGAAGTGATTGCGGATGGGTTATATCCAGTAATAGTTGCTGAGGATCAGGCTGGAGGAAAATGTAAAGAGAAAAAGAATAATGTAGGGATTTCAGAATTAGATATTGATCCAAATGAAATTGATGATGAATTATTAGATGAGATGCTATTAAAGAGACCTCCACCATATCAGGAGAGCCCGGATGGGATTTCTCCAAGTGCACCGTTAATTGAAATAGAAGCTCCACAAATTCCACAAATTCCACAAGTTTCACAAGTTACACATGTTCCGGCAGCTTCACAGTCTTCATTAGGTACTCGAAAGTTACAGGAAAAAGAGATTGACATGTTAAACAGAACAAGAGAGGAGTTGACTCAGAAAATTAGTCAGTTGAGTTTAAATGCAGAAGCATTGTCAGTACCAGTAACGATTGGTCCTATAGTTCCATTGTATAGTGAGGGTCAAAATATTTCGAGAGTGTATACATTGACAATTCCTATGAATAATGTTGGGAATGCTAGTGGATGGGAACAAGTTGAGAGGAGTGCCTCATTAATTGATCTTCCAATAAATGAAAAAGTGACTGAAACACCAAAAAGAAGTGTGCGGATAGATCCTAGAAAACTAGTGCAGAATGTGAGAGAAATGACTCCAGTATCAGGGGGTTCAGTGTGACCTTCGCCAGAGGAGTTAGATGATTGGATAAGAGGAATAAAAACTAATAAGTCTAAATTGAGTATAGATATAGGTAAATTGAGAGTAGATCGGGAAGAAATGATTAATGGCACAATAAGTCCAGAGAGATTGAGTAAATATCAGGATGAAGAGTTGCTATTTTTGTGTAAAAATATTACATGGAGAGCGAAGAATTTACATGAGAAATTGGTAGAGGTTGCACAAGAATATGGAGTGGATATTGGGAAATCTAAAGCTTTGCAGAAAACATATAGATTGGACTTTACTGAAAAGGATTTAGAGAGTTTGAATACATCTGGTAAATGATTGCAAATAAAAGAGTTGATTAATACCTTGAAGAGATGGGGTGATGTGGAACGATGGAAAGGTAGATGGGCGTAAAAGAAGGAAGAAATGATTGCTAATAAAAATGTGAATGCATCTTCTTTACTTCCATTAAGAGAAGCAGAGCAAGTTGAAATGATATATCCGATGAGAGAAGTTCCAGGTGGTGGATATGTTCACATTCCTTGGTCAAGACAGGATATATTGTCTTTTACTAATGATTTCCCCAGATTGAGGGAAAAGCCTGTCGAGTGGTACAGACAGGTAGAGAGGTTTGTAAAAGTCTTAAAGGTCTTGTTGAAAGACTTGGATGGCTTATTTGACATTGTAGTTCCAGCTGATTTATGGACTGAGTGTAAAATTGCAGTTGATTTGCCAAAAGAGGAATATCCTAGAGATGTTAAAACAGGAGCACCTTCAGAAGAGGTGATGAAAAAATATAATCATGTAATTACTTATTTGAAGGGTAAATTTTTCTCCAAAAGAAACAGATTGGGTTAAAATTGATAGGACAACACAGAAGTCAAAGGAATCAGTACATGCATATTATGAGAGGCTTTTACAGGTGTTTAAACAGTATAGTGGCTTTGAAAGTATAACTGACAAAGATATGGGGACATTTTGTGTATAGGTTTGTATTTGGATTGAAGCCTGAGATTATTAATATGATTCAGCAACATTTGATTTGTTGGCAGAGTAAGACAGTGGATGAGATTTTGAGATATTCTACGTATTGTAGTGATGATATTGAGTCGAGGCATTAAAAGAGAAGATGATGTGTGGGCACAAGTGAAAGTAGCACAACAGAAAGATGGGAATTATGTCAATGGTTCTCAAACCGATTTTCAAATGAAAGGACAGAATCAGAATTTTCAAAATGGTCAGGTACCTATAATGAATGGTGTATTAAATGGCGGAAAAGGTAGAGGTAAGAATAATAGAGAAGAAATGAAAAAGAAATATCCTTGTCATGCGTGTGGAAAGTTAGGACATTGGAAGAACGAGTGTAAGTCCTTGCTAGGAAACAATGGAATGATTCAAAATTTCAATCCGCAGATGCAGAATGAAGTGGTTGTGAATCAACAACAGCTGCAACAGCAACAGCTAGTTATACCACAGGTTCAACAAATACAAGTACCTCAAGCTCCTATGCCAAATAATGTGAATGCTCAGGTACAGAGATACAGTGCGAATGCTGGATTTCAAACGAGTGAACAAGTTGGTAAGAATCAAAATGTACAACAATATTGGTTGCAGTGTCCGGAGAGTGATTCAGATTCATCACACTGACGGTGCCTGAGGGGGGAGGAAGAGTGCGTGCTTGGCGCATCTCTAGTGGTAGATCAATTAGGTCCTTTTGTCGATGGGAAAGTGGAAGGTAATAATATTTCATTCCTTGTGGACACTAGTGCTACCCGTTCTACTGTAAGAGCAGCAGAAATTCCAAACCTGCCCCTCTAAGGAGAAACTATCCAAGTCGTAGGAGTTTCAAATAAGTACATTAGAACTCCAGTGACCAAACCAATGGAGGTTCATATTGGAGAATTCAGAGATATGCATCGTTTTGTGGCATGTGACAAGAGTCCAGTGAATCTTTTAGGTAGGGACTTACTTTGCAAGATGAATTGTACCATCTATTGTACACCAGATGGTATTGCTTTTCAGACACCAGATGCTTTTAAAATGATGTTAGCAAAGCAAGGGACAGAAGTGAATGATCTATATTCATTGCTTACATTTGAGGATTTGCCTGGTGAGTTGAGAGACACAGTAAGAACAGATGTGTGGGATTTTACAGGAAAAGAAATTGGATTGATGAAGTGTGTTGACCCTATTCAAATTACAGTGAAACAAGGTGCAGAGTTTCCAAAAACGCCACCGTATAAGATGAGTCCTGAGACTATAGCAGGAGTTATTCCTGTAATAGAACAAATGATTGAACAGGGCATTCTAAAAGAAATATTGGGAAGTCCTTGCAATTCACCTATTATGGGAATTAAGAAACCAAGTGGAAAATACAGAATAGTGCAGGATTTGGGAAAAATCAATAAAATTGTGGTACCTTGTTGTCCAATAGTGCCAAACCCAGCAGTGATTCTTTACCAAATTCCTTGTGATGCGGAATGGTATACAGTGAGTGATTTGTGTCAAGCATTTTTCTCGATACCTTTAGCCAATATTTATTTGCTTCCGGTTCGGAGACCGTGTTTTGGCATGGTGCAGAGTTCCTCAAGGGCATACAGAGAGTCCTTCAATTTTTAATCAGATTTTGAAAAAATGTCTAGAGTCATTGGTTATGCCAGAAAATTCAGTGCAGTATATTGATGACCTATTGGTGGCATCAAAAACACGAGAGGCATGTGTGACAGATACAATTGCTCTACTGAATCATTTGGCAGAAGGTGGGCATAAAGTGTCACCAGCAAAATTACAATTTTGTCAGAAAGAAGTTCAAGATTTGGGACACAAAATTTAAAAAGGAGTTAGGAGTGTGTTACAGGATCGAATCAATGTGATTTTGCAAATGGAACCTCCCAAAACACAGAAAGAAGTTTGAATGTTTTTGGTCATGGTAGGATATTGCAGGCAATGGATCAGTGGATTCTCACTGATTGCCAAACCTCTACAGAGGTTGACTCACAAAGATGTGACTGATCCGATTGAATTGGATGAAGAGAGCATGAAAGCATTCATTGAGCTGCGAGATAGTCTTTGTCGAACACCTGCGTTGGGAATGCCAGGGTATACGAAAGATTTTGCATTGTTCTGTTGTGAAAGGGATGGGTGTGCGCTTTCAGTTTTGACACAAACACACGGAATGGCACGTCGACCAGTGGCATATTTTTCTGCTACTTTGGACTCAGTGGCTGCAGCATTACCAGGTTGTTTGAAAGCAGTGGCTGCTAGTATTGTGAGTCTTGAGCAGAGTGAGTCAATTGTTACGGGACATCCAGTGAAAGTATATGTGCCACATTCTGTTGAGATCCTATTAACTCATACGCTAACACAGTACATGATGTATAGTCGTTTGACTAAATACGAGAGAATGATTCTGGGTGCTGAAAATGTGACAGTAACAAGATGTACAACATTGAATCCAGCAACTTTGTTGCCGAGTTCAAGTTGTGAAGAAGTGAAAGACGAAGCAGATCATGATTGTTTGGATGTGACAGAGTTGTGTACAAAACCAAGACCTGACATAAAAGATACACCACTGGAAGAATCAGATTGTGTGATGTTTGTGGATGGATCTTGCCTGAGAGATGAAAAAGGTGTATTGAGTGCTTCGCCTGCTGTGTGTACAGTGGCTATGGTTTTTGGAGCATCCTGTCTAAGAGGGATACATTCAGCACAAATTTCTGAGTTAATTGCATTGATTAGGGCGTGCATAATTGGCAAAAATTTGAGAGTAACCATATTCACTGATAGTCAATATGGTTTCGGGGTGGTGCACGACTTTGGTCAATTGTGGATGCAACATGGATTTCTGACTTCTTCAGGATCACCAATCAGAAACAGTAAACATGTAAAAGATTTACTGAATGCACTACAATTGCCTAAAAAGATTGCAGTGGTTAAATGTTCAGCACATAAGTCAGGAACTGATTATGTGACCACTGGGAACAGATACGCAGACCAAGTGGCTCGTTTCTGTGCACAAAATTCAATTTCAATAAACAGAGGAAAAGAGAAAAATAATACAAATTGTCACTTGATGTTCTCTGCAATAGAAACATGGGATGAAATTAAACAGTTGCAGGAAGAAGCTAGTGATGAGGAAAAAGAAATTTGGATCAAATCAGGATGTAAAAAGAAATCTGATGATAAAGTATGGGTATATGTAGACGAGAGACCAGTAATGCCAGACTGTTTACTTTCACAGATGGTCAGAATGTATCATGGTTTAACACATGTTGGGAGAGATGCTATGATTAGACTCTTCAAACAGTCATGGTAAAGCCAACGTTCAGGGTCATTGCAGAGAGTCATTGCCAGAGATGTACAGTGTGCCAGCAGCAAAATCCAGGTAGAAAGACAGTTGTTAGTTGGGGCAGAATTGGGAAAGCTGCAGGACCTTTTACTACGTTGTAGGCCGATTTTATAGAATTCCCTCCTTGTAATGGACTAAAATATGTGTTGGTTGTTGTTTGTCTGTTTTCTTGTAGGGTGGAAGCATATCCAACAAGAAGGAATGATAGCTTGACTGTTGCTAAATTGCTTTTAAGAGAGATAATTCCTAGATTTGGATTTCCAGTCTCTTTAGAAACAGATAGAGGAACTCATTTTAATAATGAAATAATTTGGATGATTTGTGCAGGGTTACATATTGAACAAAAGCTGCATTGTGCCTATCGACCAGAAGCATCAGGAGTGGTCGAGCAAATTAATGGCACTATCAAATCAAGACTATCAAAAGTCTGTGCATCCACAGCACTGAAATCGCCAGATGCTTTACCCTTGGTATTGATGAGTCTGAGAAGTATTCTTGATAAAAAAACTGGATTATCCCCACACAAAATTATTATGGGAAGAGCAATGAGACAGCCGATTGTGCCAGCAAACCAACTGATGAATATTACTAATGATCTGGTGCTTGATTATTGCAAAGGATTGGCTGATGTAGTGAGTTCTGTGTCTCATCAGGTTGGAGAAATTGCAACTATCAACTCAACAAGAACAAGCACATGATCTAAGTCCAGGAGAGTGGGTCCTGGTGAAGAAACACGTGAGAAAATCGTGTTTGGAACCTAGATGACACAGCCCTTACCAGGTGATACTGGTGATAACAACAGTAGTAAAGTGTGGTGGCTTACCAAATTGGATACATGCAAGTCACACAAGAAGAGTCCCAAGTCCACTTGAAAGACAAGAAGAAGCAGAAAGTGGAGAAAATGAAATTGTAGAGTTTGAAGTTACAGATTCTGAAGTTGAACAAGGAACAAGTCGAATAGAGTGGGCACCAGCTACTGGGTCTCAAAAGACTGCTGTTGAGAAAGAAAAAGAGAAAGTGAATATTGAGAATCAAGAGCAAGTACAACAGAGAAAAGGACTAAATAAAAGAACTTGTGAATTTGACAACGAAGCAACGGAAGCTGTGCAAGCTAAGAAAGCAAGAAAAGGTGATGTGTGGCCAGAAGGTGTGAAAAGACTGAAATACACTCTGAAACAAAGATCACCTGACACGATAATTGAAGTTTCAGATCAGACTGAGCAAAGTGAGTCTGAAGAAGAACAAGTTCGTAAAACAAAAAGAGTGAGGGTTCCAAATAAGAAATACATAGCACCAGAATGGACATATGTGGTGTTGGAGGAAATTGAAAACACAGATCAGATCAAAGAAAACACTGGTACGGAGCAGGGTGAAGGAGACAATTTTGAACCACCTTAAAAGGACTGAGAAAATTAAGGTGCAACAATTTAAAAAAAAAAATATTCAAAATTATTCAAAAGACTTGAAGAAGAAGAAGAAGAAGATATATATATAAAAAAAAAGAAAAAGACGGGGTAAAGAAGAAAAGCCATTAGTGTGAGGATACACTACTTTGGATAGATGTTATTTTTGGATAGATTTTATTTATAGATTAGATTTTTTTAGATATTTTTGATTCTAAATTAGATTTTTGAGTTTTTTCTTAATTTTTTCTTAGTTTTTTAGAACTGGTACAAATTTTAACTAGAAATGGCAAATTCAGTAGAGACTGGACATCAAAATCATAGTTTTAACATACGAAATCTGGTATTCTTGCTTTATCCGATGTCTCATTATGTACATGCCGGGCCGTAGCCCAGATGGTACCACTAAAATTCAATAAAATGTGTTTTAAAATCGTAGTTTTAAACGTAAATGTATTAATGCTTGCTTATTTAGTATTTTTCTAATAATGATAGTATGGTTAACACTAATTGTCACTGTGCCTGTCTTAATGGTAACTAATCAAAAGAATAACTAATACTAATAGTGTGATGAATGAAAAAGTAGATACTAAAGGTTTAGAGAAAGACTCACATACTAAAATAGAAAAGATGAAAGATGACAGTGTCTATCATCATGATAAATCAGTTAATGATTTTTCGTTAAATGTCTTTACAAAATTATTGTATGAGTATGTTGATGTAATGGATGTGAGAGATTGTTAGGTGTGCATGCAATTACCGTCGTCTGTCTCAGAGGGGTGACATATCATCACCTACCTTTAACATATGGTGTGTCTTGTAGTGTCTTAACTAGTTTATTTTATGAGAGGGAAGTCTCCAATATTTTTATTCTAACATAGATTTAGTATTCTCAGAAATTCCTATTAGAAGGAATAAGAATAAAATAAATAGTGCTAGAAATGCGGAATATATGGGAGAATTTTTCCATTCTACACAAACAATAGATACAGTATATGCACATAGACATAATCTAACTTGTAGATTACAATTTGAAGAAATAGAATTCATTAACATGGTTGAAGATAGAAGACAAGAGTTTCAGAGAAAGGCTGCTGAGCAAAAGTCTCATGTACCTCCATGGGCTTTCAGAGAAGGAGATTACAAAAAGGGCAAGACTGACGCGGCCATGACCCTAGACTGGTATCATAGAGGGAAGCTTTGTTTACTTAGACAAAAGACTGATTATAATAATTATTTCATTGGTTCTAGTGAATGTGATCATACTTGCATAGTTAAGGGAGGATGGGGATTAAAAGGAGGAACTGATCCTGTCTTTCCAGGAATCTATTGTGAGTGTGGTAAGAATGCGTACTATAGGTTGCCTGCACATTGGTATGGGTGTTGTTATTTAGCAGTAGTATTTCCAAAGATATACCACATGGATAAGAATCATAGAATCAATGAAGTAAAGAATGGACTAATACGTAACAAAAGAGCGAGTTTTTCAGAAATTATAGGGGATGTTTTTGGAGCATTGATACCTTCAGTTGGAGTTATACTAAATTCGCACAAAATTAGAAAATTGTCCACAGTGGTTGATCGTTTATCAACAGACACTGCTGGTGGGCTTTTAATGGTTGATACTGAGATGGTTGCAATTAGATCTATGGTTTTGCAGAATCGACTTGCCCTTGATGTATTATTGGCTAAAGAGGGTGGAGTCTGCAATATGTTGAAAATACAACAATGTTGTACTGATATCCCTGACAAGAGTAAAAATCTTGAGGGGTATATTAAGAATATTACAAATCTTCATCAAGATTTATCCGAATTGAAGGTTGAAGGTGTTTGGGAGAAACTTGGTAAGAGTTTTTCCTCTGTGGGAAATTGGTTTTTCTACATTTGGGAATAGTCTATTAGGGAGAATATTAACACCTATTATTGCAGTGGCTACAGTGATATTAATGATTTTCTTGATTTATAAGTGTTGCAAATGCAAGAAAGAGACATCTGATAACAAACGAAGAGCAAGAAAAAGAAAGAGAGAAGAAATAGAACTAGAAGATAGAAGAGGAAACTATTATGAAATGATGAGGGATTTAGATGGAATAATGATAAAACAGCTTTTTAAGTGACAAATTGTAATGGTGGGTATTTTGGTAATGGCTCAAAGACGCCATCAAAGGGGGGATTGAGGGAGCAGGGTTTTCGTAAAAATGAAACCTGTTCGGATTGAAACCCCTAGTAACATTTTCAAATTTTTTTAACAGTGTGCAGTGAAAAACGCGTGGTTTTAATAACTAACATGAGGGAAAATAATACTGCACAAGCGCGTACTAAAGCACTGAACTAGGCCGCAAATGCTTGATTAATGAAAATAAAGAGACTAATGCTGCTTTTAAGCACTTTATTAACGTTTGCTAGAAAAATATTAACATGGGTTGTGCATGGTTAGATGCAGCATTTGGGAGGGTGCGTAAAGAAAAGCATTTTAAAATGAGTAATTATATTTGTTTTATTTTTCATAGAAGCATGGGTTAAGCAAAAGATTTATTAACTGAAAAAGCAAAAGAGAATGTGGAGGGAAGGCAAAGGCGAGCGACCTTCGAATTTATGTGTGCCTGCCAAAAGTTAAACATAGAGCCGAAAAACAATCGACAAGTGATGAACGTTTCCTCTGGAAGCGCATGAGTGGCACAAGAAGTAACAGAACTGGAAACATTAGCGGAGAGAGAAGGAAGCTGAAGTCTGATATTTGTATACTTGTATTTCCTGGGATGATGTAGTCGTGATGTTAAAAAACACAAGACAATAGAACATTGAGAGAGATGGACATGACGAGTGTGGTGTGACAGTGTACCCCCTTCCTTAACCAATCAAAATGTAGAATTGTCTCCGAATCGAAACAAGTGTGGGTTGGACATTTAGATTTTAGGGTATAATTGAGGTGCCTTGGGGGGAGGGGTTAGAAGGTGTCTTCTTGCGATTCTGAAGGCGTTAGGTGTGATCGTTGCTGTCGTCGGTTTGCTGAAGAGGCCTACCTGTTTCCTTCCTGTTCCTGATTCCTGACTTAGACTTTGCCTTTTCAAATCTTCTTGAGGGGCCTTGCTGCTCCCGTGGCCATGGAGTAGATTTCCTGTTTCCTTCTGGGTTAGTATAGATAGAAACCTGAATTTGTATAATCATTCTGCAAATGTATTTTGTCTCTGAAACTTTTCTCTCTTCGCCTTTCCACTCCTTCAATGCACTGTCAATGTGATGTGAATTTTGACATTTCTCTTTGCTAATTGTTTATTTGGTGATGTTCATGGTTTGTACTGTGTATTGGTATTTGAGCATTTATTTCACATTATTTAGATAAACATTATAAATATACACACTGTGTCCGTTTTTATTCAGGGTGCGTTTATAGACTGTTGCCTATAACTATTCAACTATAAAAAGATGTCATCGCCACATTATTTTCTATGAGAAATGTAGGTTCGGTTGGAGATTGGTAAATTAGGTACCAACTTTGCATTACACTGAACCCAGCGTGAAGAGACTTTGTTGGGTAATGTTATTGGGCCTTGTTCATTGCAAATTTATTGATCCCTGAGCGCTGGATCAAATGCTCGTCAGTATCTACACAAATGGGAGGGGGGGGGTTACAGATGGAGAAAAATCTCCAACACCCATAGACTATCAAACAAAGCTAGATCTACTACAAAGTGAGACCTGGCTTTGCATGAAACCCTAACACCAAATGAAACCAGAGACACACATAGGACAAGCAAAATATTACATGGAAATTGTACTTAGTAAAACAGATACACATTAGCTGCTTCTTCAGGGCTGTAAATGTAAACATACATAAACACAATAATTACAACTAGTCTTATAATCTAAAGTTAACATACCATCTTTTCTAAAAAGTCTAATCATCCTGGAGAATTACAATCACACATTTGATGATCTCCAAATTCTGAAAAATGAATACATATCACATTAAAATTCATAATATTTATATCACCTACAGACTCCTTGATACGCGAAAAGTTATCAAACCCTATTTTTGTAATTTTTCTCATTCACAGTGATTTTCCTACACATATATATGAATTATGACCAACACCTCATATTCTTGGATATTATTACATGATGACCAATAATTAAAATATGACTATGAGTACAGCTGGAATAGCCTATCATTAACTAATCCCTGGCCCACCAAGGAACCATTGCTTACCTCAAATAAAGTATGGATATAATTCAGGGATAACTTCAGTGGACTTCCAACATCCCACGCGATCGAGAATTGTTGTCTTTAGATGCCACTAATCCTTGGATATTTACCTGTCCTGTCACATACATCTACAGATGGTCTACAAAATACAAAATAATGAGCTATTTCAAGCAATGCACCCAATTATTCACTCTTCTCAGTACTTCTAATTAAGACTCGCCCAGGTTCGATATGTTCCCTCTTTTTTCCCTAATCCTTTTCCTTACTACATCTCAGGTCATTGCATTTCATCACCCACAATGTTTTTGATGTTTTGTGTGTATGGCACATACAGAAGGTATACATTTATAAAATAAACAAATATTCTTCTACTCACAAACCAACAACTATGATCTGCTTCTATGCACTGCAGTTGTTTTGGTTTTGAACCTGTTGCATACATTCATTTACAAAGCAGAAGGAGAGAGACATCAGAGTTCTACATAAAGCAGCATAAACGCCTAATGGCCAATGCTCTCAATGCATCATGTTTTGCTCAGCAGTAGCGGTCCTAAGTATTTTCCACTGTACCACCAATTAAATACAACTAAGAGGGATTCCAATGGTCCAACTTTCAATTTATGTAATACATGATGCTTAGAAGTTAGAATTTAGCACCAATTAGAATCCCAAGAAAAATAAATTCACTAAAACTGTGTTTGTGTTTAAGCTCTATTTGGCCATCAATAATAAAGTTCTCTCGAGCATACCTAAAAATGACTACCTCAGTGTCTAACTCTTTGTCAATTTCATGGAGATTTTGGAGGAAAGTGGATGAATAACAGGATAAATTAGATAGTTATGTAAGCAGGGAGCCTTTACTGAGTTCTATTAGTTTAACTTGTTCTAGCTTCTACATCTTGTCACTGGCGTCTAAAGCACCGCAAAGAAATCATTTCTGTAGCTGCACCTTGATGCTCTGATTGATGGCAGCATTCGACGTCATGTTCTGATTTGTAACTTTTTAAATAACAATACATGATTACAAACCTGTTGTGTGAGAAGTCTTCACAAGTAGAATGTTAATGTTATGCACCATTTATTTTTGTATTTTTTAAAGGCACATATTTCACTGTCTTTACCGCAGCAGTGTATCCCATCTCACGTTTGTGGTCCAGCCACATTTAGCCACTGTCTGAAAAAGAAAATACCTTAAATGATGTTGAGTAAGACACAGAAAACCAATTGAAAATCAACACGGGGAATCTTGAGATGTGTCATTATTACACATGGAAAGACCACAGCAATTCCTTCCATGGGTTCTTGTCTGCTTTCAAGATACATGAGGAAGAAACAGTATGTGCTTTGTGCATTAACCTTATTTTACAATTTGCAACTCTTGATTTGTAATCTTTACTGTGAGCGCTCTCCTTCCTTATATCACAGTCCTATATGATCTGTCAAAATCATATGCTTTTAAAATAGCAGAACATCAGCCTGAAACTCGGATGGGGCTTTTACACGAAGGAAATCTAACACTTTTGATTAACTTCACTGCTTCTGGCTACTCACCATTTACTAGTATGGTTACTCAAAAGTGCAACTATGCATGCCCCCATGTGCAACAAGGGGTGGAGTCAGTTAAAACTTCATATACAACTGAAAAGCTATTAATAGTAGTGACTTTATGACCACCTTTGGCGAACCAAATACTTGACGGGGACCTCCAGAATCGGGGTGGAGATCTCCCTGTGGTAAAGTATAGGGGCATTTTGGAAAGTTAATTCAAGTTTTTAAAAATATTTGTAAGCTAAATATAAATATACACCAATTTTATTTATGTATTTTGAATGTAAAATATATATATTTTTTAAATGCTACGGACTATAAACTAAATTTTAAATTTAAAATCTCATTCATTTGACAGAGGGGGGTGTGGCCGTAAGCTGGTGACAGCAAGTGCTACGAAATAGCTCCTGATCCCCCAACATGAATCCTACATAATGCTGTTCTCCAGCCCATGATAGATAGACCAAAGCAGGGTCCCTAAATCCTGCTGGAGGAGCCAAACCTACTTTGAAGTCAGGAAAGGGACCTGCTGAGTCCAGATGCCACTTTCGCTGACCTTATACTCCTGCAGCCAGGCTCTGAAACAAGATGGCGACAGAGAGTGAGCTGGCCTGATGGAGCAGAGGGAGAGAAGCGTGTGAGCTCCCGGGCTGAAGGAGACAGAGTTGCACTAACCAGGATGCCCACTGCTCTGAGCTGGTGAAGCATGGACCCGATCACCACCAGAACAAACCCCCGGCGGGCCATGGAAAGGTGCAGAGGCATGGTGCTGGGATTAAGGAGATCTTGCAGGGCTTTTTTTGCGGTTCCATTGAGTTGTTGGATCTCCATCTTTGATGTCATCTGGTCGGGTTTGGGAGGATGGAGGGGACTCTGAGGATGGGCACTGCTTAGGAGCCTGTGACCTGTGTTAGGTGCCATAGCCCTAGGAACTGTGAAGCCCAACAGTAGACCGGGGCTGCACTGGGGTCTGTTTCTCACCCTCTGATTCTGCAGCGACCGCTGGAGAGGCTGTGGCTGGCCTTGATGCTACTGCCACTATGGAGCCGGGGCCACCCTTGCTGCTACTGCTGATATGGAGTCAGGGGCTGAGGAGAGCCAATGCGTGGCAAACGAGCCCGCGCCATGGCTGATTCCATGGTAGCAATGGAAGAGGCCTGGGCGCCGGTGGTGAGTGCAATCCACTGCCTCACGATCATCAGATTTGAGAGTGCTTTGGATAGCCTGAGCCACTGGGAGCACCATGAGTCCACCCCTGTATAATTCCAGCTCTGCACCTATAACAAATGGCTGTAGGAGTGCATAGGTACTGTGCAGTGACTCTGCGGGGCTGAGATTCACTATTTAAGCATGTGCTAGTGAATGATATACATGTAATACTTTGCTGGTCCTACTCCAGGAGTCCAGTTTTGCTGTTGCCCCCAGTCCCCCCAGCAAACCTTTTCTGCAGACCCTCTCCTGTCTTGGCGTTGACACATGCTGCCTCCCTCACAGAAGAATGGGGGACGGCAGTATTCGGACTTCACACCCTCCATCTAGCCCCATTGAGTCATTACAGGGATAAACTACAGCCGGATTTGAAACATGGCACCCTTGACAAGTTTACCTATTCTGAGGGTGCAACGAACACCTCGGAGGCAGTCCGGGATGGGCTGCCTATCTGTTGACTTCTCCGGGGACGAACAGAGCACGACAGACACAACAGCGATCCTGGCTGCCATCACTCAGTCCGGGGAAACATTGGAGGCATGGATAGGGGAGTTAGGGGTAGATGTAACACTGATCCAACAAGATTTACAACAGGTGGCTGACAGGGTCACAGAGGCAGAGTGTCAGAATTGGAGGATTCATTGAAGACCTTGCAACAATCTTTGTCCAAAATGATGGCAATGACTAGAGAGCTTGTGCCCAAGGTTGAGAATGCAGAGGGGAGGGACCCACAGGAATAACTTATGCTTTTGTCAGTTTCCCAGGGGGCTGCGAAGACCCCTCCCTGGAGAAGTGCCTGGAGCAGTGGCTACAGTCCCTTCTGCCACCAGTTACACAATCTCGTAGCTTTATCATCAAACAGGTGAACAGAGCGCTAGCTCAGCACTTCCTTTCCGTAGCACCTCCTTGCCAACTGATTCCTGAGTTGGTCAACTATCATGCCCGGAATGCTATTCTCCATTTTGTGTGTAGCCCAACGTCGCTGCTCTTCCAGACATACTGGATCGTGATCTTTCTAGACTACATGCAGTTAGTTCAGCAGTAGAGGAAGCCCTTTGTGGAAGCAAAACAGAAACGTAGGGACATGAATATCAGGTTCATGTTTCTTTGCCCTACAAAACTCTAGGTTTTTCCCAAGGCTGAACCTTCTTCTTCAAAATGCTAGAGGAGGTGTGGTAGTGGGTGGAGAAGAGGGTGTTTTGGGTGACGGATGTAGTTTTTTCACTTGGTGGCAATTCCACTGCACAGACTGAACTGCAGGAACTGCCACCCTGTCACCACACTCACCCCTTCAGTAAGCGTCAAACAGACTCAGGAGGACTGGGAGGAGGTCCCTCCTGATGCATCAGGAACTGACCAGCGGGAAAAGGAGACCAAGGGTGAGACTGGGGACGGGAGGATCGGAGGCCCAGTTGGATGCTTGCTCTCCTGGTGAGTAGGAGGGGACCAAAGGACGCCCATCCGGGTGGGACTTTGTGCCATCACATGGACTCCAAAATGGGGTGGTGACACTTATATTAGCAGACATGTGGATCTCTGATGGATCACGTAGATGGACTTTGAGATCCGTCAGGTGTGGCATGACGCCCTAGACAGATACCTGGGGATTGCCAGGTTTCTCCATGGGGAGTCACTTTTGCTCCTATGCATATATGTCCCCTGCCCCTGACTGTATCCTTTCTGAAAACGGTCAGGAATTTGCTGGCACACTTTTCTTGGGGAAGATTTCATTGAGGTTGTGAGCTGAGAGTGGGATTTCTCTGGGAACCTGAGTGCCTCTGTCACTAGGGAGACCCTATTGGCAACGTTCTTGACAGCCCTAGGACTTGCAGACCCATGAAGGGTACTTCACCCAGGGGAACGTGGGTACTCCTTCTACTCAGGGGCTCATACATTTTTTCCTCAATTGGATTACTTTTCAACTGCCCAACTCCAAGATCCACCAAGTAGCAGATGTCCAGATATTGGCGCACCTTTCTGACCACTCCCCAGTGGAGGGTAGGCAGTGCAATAGGAAGGCTGGGATGGCACTTGGACCTCTGGCTGTTGGTATACCTGGACCACAGGCGTCACTTCATTGAATTGATAGACTTCTGTTTCTGTCTTAACTTGTGCTCAGTGACCTCCCTATGGACCCTCTGGGATGCCTTCAAAGCCCCCCATGTGGTGACATTATTAGCTATCAGACTGGCGTCCAGAGGAGACAACAACACACAGTTTTGGACTTGGAGGCAAGAACTATAAAGCTGGAATCCCAGCAGTAACCCTCTACCTCCTCAACAAAGCTTTAAAATCTGTTCCACACCCAGGAGACACTCCAACACACGCAACTGGATGAGACCAGACAGGCATGGAAAGGGACTCAGCATTGTATTCGTAACTGGCGCAGTAAAGTCAGCAGAATGCTGCACTGGTTGCTCTGCAAAACATATAAATGTCACTCCATAACTGCCATTGATTCGGTGGAAGGGGAACAACTTCCGGGAGATACAACCATTTCTCATAGATTTGTGTCCTATTGCACATACTGTATTTGGAAACAGAACAGCTAAGAAAGGAGGACATGACAAGCTTTATTGGGGATTACCCTGTTAGGGATCTGACTCCAGTAGAGATGACATCTCTGCAGGGTCCTTTCACTGTAGAGGAACTACGAGAGGTACTTGGGCAGCTTCAAGCTGGGAAGACCCTAGGGTTGAACGGGCTCTCTGCAGAATGTTCTAGATTTCAGGCCTCAACGCTGGTTCCCCGTCTGCCGTCCATCCTGGCAGAAGCCATGGAACAAGGAGCACTGCCTCTGCTTGACAGAGATTGTGGTCATCAATAAACCGGGGCAAATGCTTGAATGGTGTCTCGTTCTACCACCCTATTTCCCTGATGATTATAGACGCAATATTATTCACCAAGGTCCTTGTGAATCATCTATTGGCGGTCATTTGTTCGTTGCTGACAAAAAAGACCAACCTGGTTTCATGGCAAAATGGGCGACCATGTATAATATCAGGTGTGCCTTTAACATGGTTGCCCCAGGAGCCAAGCTCCAGGGTCCATTGGCACTGTTCCTGGTGGACTTTGAAAAAAACATTTGATTCATTGATGCTGGGACTACCTCTTCCTCCTACTGGAGAGACATAATTTTGGTCTTCTGCTTTGCCAATATGTTAAACTCTTATACACAGATTTACAGGCACAGGTTTGGATTGGGAGGGCCATGTTGGAGGTATTTATAATAAGACAGGTCACCGGACAAAGGTGCCCGCTTTACCCACTCCTCTTTGTGCTGGCCATAGAGCCTCTGTCACAATTAGGTGGATGCCTAGGCCTGGAGGTTTGAGTAGGCATCAGGAGTGAAAGAGAAGATCACATTGTATGACGATAATGTGTTGGTGTTTCGAAGAGATTTGCAGTGGAACAGCCCCTGACTGTTGCAGATTCTTCATACATTTAGTACCTTTTATGGCTTGCATGTAAATGAGACAAAGTCCTGCCTGTTACTTATGGTGGACCAATCAGTGGATTTGATGTCAACCTGGAGTATTCAACTTTTGGAGGGGTGTTCCACTACTTGGGGTCTTTGTCACACTGGACCCTCGATAGGACTGGCAGAATAGCATCCAACCCCTACTAGATAAACTTGTGGCAAAGCTCACGTTCTGGTCTACACTGTATTTATCAGTCCTTAAATGGTCGGCTATCTTTAAAAGGGTTGCTTTGACCAAGGGACTCTATCAGCTCCAAAATTACCCATACCTATTCCCAAAGAACTTCTTTGTTAGTTTACCAGGAGCCTTGAGAGGCTTTATCTGGCATGGGGAGCAGCTCCAAATCCATCCATGATGGGGTCATAGCAACAACAGACATGGACTCAGATTACAGGGCAGTCCACCTGTTGATTCTTAACAAATGGTGGCATGATGCAGACAACGACTCAGCCTTCACATCAGAGAGGTGGGCGATGCAGGGAGTGCCTCTGCAACACCTCTTACATGGGGGCCCGACTGCACTGGACCTCCCACCAGCCACTAGGGTGGTGCTAAGGTCTTTGCATGATACAACAAAGTAATTGGGGTAAAGGGGCAGAATTACCGATGTGATGTTCCTGTGGGAATAAGTTCCCATTGGTGACTCACTTGATGGGGTTCCACCAGTTGGACTTGATTGGGATATCAATGCTTAGGGATATGATGCAGGAAGTGACCATTAAAACCTTTGCTATGCTACAGGCAGAGTTTGACCTTCACCGTAGTCAATTCTTTAGATACCTTCAGCGGTGCCTCTACCTTGCATCTTATGTGGGAGACCTGTCAGGCCCACTGGAGCCCAGCCACCTGGAGACTAAAATACTGAGAGTTGACCTTGGAGACCACAATATCCCACAAATTTATAAAACCCTGGTAATTAACACACCTGACTCATTTCCACATTTACAGGAAGCCTGGTAGGCAGACTTGGGGCTTGTCACAGAGGACGAGTGGAGGCAGGCCTTGGCCTCTCCAAGGGAGGCAACGGTGGCAGCACAATTTTGTCTTATACAAAAACACTACCTCAATCACATGTATTGGACGCGATACAAATTGTGGAAATGGGGGATGGTGGCATCCACACAGTGCCTGTGCTGTTGGTAGGAGGGAGGGCACCTATTGCACACAGTATGGACATGTAGGGGCATATTCTCAAGGAGCTATCGCCGAGTTATCAGCACTTTATCGCAGCCAAAGTCACGATAAATTTATCGCCTCATTCACAAGCTGGTGCTAACAGCTGATACCACCAGTTTACGTGCGAAAGCATCCGCAAAAAACATCGCCACAGATGACCCCGGCAACTATCGCTAATGAGATGCAGAGTAGGCGTTCCCGAGCAAAAATCCGCGACAACACCACACCCCAACATTCTCAACGACCAGCCACATCGGTGATAAAACCACAAAACAGGCGATAAGGCGCGTTAGCAGCAGGAAATTAACACCTGCTCTGACCTGGTGTAAAGTCGAACGACAAGCTGCACCATCAAAGGGAGCCCAGACCAGAGCCACACATGAAGAACAACAGATGCCATGGAGCCACTCACCATGCATCCCGGAGCCCCAAGTGGGCAACAACACCCACCACCACCACCCCCAGGACCGCCCCCCCGGACCCGCCTGCCCCCCCCCGGACCACCACAGAGGCAGCACAGACAAAGACAGCGGACCTTCAGGAAATGCACCAGCCTCACAGACTTAACACCAGACAATGTCAATGCCCACTACAGGCTCAAAAGCACAACCATCCTCCGCATCCTGAACATCATTGCCCACAGGCTGACAGTACCAACACAGCGGTCAACCAACATCCCTCCGCAGACAAAGCTGCTGGCTGTGCTGCACCTGTTGGCCTCTGGTACCTCCCAACCAACAACCGCCAGAGTCGGAGGAGTCTCACAGCCAGCCCCATCCAAGTTCCTCACACTGTCCTGGATGCCATCATCAGCTAGGTACCCCAGTACCTATACGTCCCCCACAATGCGCAGGAACAGCTGGAGACAAAGCAAGGACTATACGCCATAGCTGGATTCCCGCACGTGTTGGGGGCAATCGACTGCACACATGTCCCACTTGTGCCCCCTGCCGACACTGCACACAATTACTGCAACAGAAAGCACACGCATTCCATCAATGTGCAGGCAATAGTGGACCACAGGGGACTCTTTACCAATGTCGTAGCCAACTACCCAGGCAGTGTGCATGAATCCCTCATCTTCCGACAGTCCAACATCAACCAGCGCTTCCAGGATGGCACCTATGGGAATGTACTGCTCGTTGGCAAGTACCAAATGAACACACCAAACACCTCAACTCCACAATCATGCAACCCACAACTCTGGCACTGCACACGTCACAAAATCACATACAACATGCCAAACAACATGCCCAACCACCAGACACGACAGCACAACTTACTGTGGCAACCTTTGTTAGCCATGTACATGAGCCATCAACGGCATGGCGCCTCAGCCACACGATAGCGGAATGTGGGGAGAGGTGGGAACCAGCCATGTGTGAAGGAGGCAAGTGACCCATGAATGAGAATGTACACAATGCCAAGTGTGGCGGAGATATGCTGGACAGACTGCAGTATGAAGACCACAGACATATCCATGTCTACATGCACTGCTGGTGTTTGGAGTGTAGTGGACAGTGGACGCAACCATGTCACCCCAGCCAGTGGGGAAGATCGCGGAAATGTAGCTTGTGATGCCCCCCCCTGTAAGCGTGTGTGGAGTGGGCTGGCCCGGCGTACGCCAGGCCAGCGTAGGGGTGTGAATAAAAAGCACGCAGCTCTGGGCGTGGTTCACTTCCAGAATGCCCAACGTGTCTGCCAGGGCGGTGCCTCCCACCCCGCCACGAGGCTGACGCCTTCACCGTGAGCGGTGTGGCGCGAGCCTGTGCGCCTGCTGCACCCCGGGCCGTTGGTCCCCGAACCCGTCATGCCCGCCCCTGCGCAGCCAAGCCTCACTGCTCACCTGCCGACACCAGCGTGTGTCAAAGAGGGCCCACCACATGCCGGCGCAAGCTCCAAGCCCGAATCCCGCGACCTTGGCAGCCTCCTCAGACCATCACGGCCTCCGCGACACAGGCCCGCTTTACTCCTTTCTCGTTGATGTACTCCACCGCTGCCTCCGGCCTACACTACGGTCAAGTAGGTCACACATTTGGAACTGAGTCTTGATTATGCAATGGCAGAGTACACACTTCATGGCTGAGTTTATATCACTGTACTCCCTTCGATGTGGTGCCACCAACTCTGTGCATAGCATTAGAACTACACCTGTCTGTGGTCCTTTGCTGACTACTGCCTTCGGCCTACACTGCGGTTGTGTAGGTCACACATGTGGAACTTTGTCTTGATTTCTGCATGGCGGAGTTCATATCATTGTACGCAAGGAGACGAGTAAGAGGAAGATGCGGTTCAGTCCGGAGGAGAAAAGGATCATCGTTATGGAGGTGATCGGACACTGCCAACAACTGCTCTGGTGTCACTAACTCTGTGCATCGCGGGCCAACGACACGTGTCTGTGGGCCCTTGATGACTACGCCTTCGGCCTACACTGCGGTCGAGTAGGTCACACATTGGGAATTCAGTCATGATTCATTAATGGCAGACTTGATATCATTCTACTGGCCTCATCGCAGACTGCATCCCCTTTCAGCTCCGGTGCCACTAAGTCTGTTCCCCGACATCCATGGACACTTTCTGGTTGGACTTTGGTGGCGACTGAGTCTATGCACTGGGGGTTGTCTTCATCATCATGTCGGTGATACTGACTTTGTGGCAAAAACGAGGCTGTAGTATTCCACTCCTCCATTTGCCGGTTCCGTCCGGCTTCTGCCCTCTGCATCATGCCCTGGAGGACACCTTCCACTGTCCCCTGCAAACCTCCGCTACATTCAACTTCGACATTGACGAGGACCCGCTCACCTCGCGTGGCCCTATCTCACTGCATCGCAAGTCACCGTCCCATGGCGGTGTGCCTGTGCCGGCTGCAGTGCATCCGGGGCCACTAACTTTGTGCAGCTCAAGTCATGGACCTGTATGATAGCATATTGGATGGCCTCTGGGCCAATGGACTGGGGGTCATCAAGGCCATGTGTCTGTGGCCCTGCGCTGTCCGCTGCCTCCGGCCTCAACTGCGGTCCACCTGGGCTCACACATCACCGCAGGATGCACACACCACCACTGCCAGGACCAACTCCAAACAAAAGGTGCCAGAGTCGGAAGTGTCTTACTGCCAGACTATCAGAGTTGCTCACACCTGTCGTGGGTGCCATCATCAGCTTGATACCCTACTCAGCTCTTCAGGTGCCACTAACTCAGTGCACCACAAATCATGGACCATTCTGCATGCATGTTGGGTGAACACTGTACTTTCTCCGGCTACCACCATGATGCTTCACAGTTGTTCCTGTTATGCTGGTGTTTTCTGTTTCCGCTTTAATTGTGATCACTGTTCAAGTTGTTGCCAGCACCAACGACTCCATGAGGGCTGGCTTACACTCACCCCACACACATCCAGCACATGCGTCACTGTACATGTGACCATGCCAATAAAGGTGTCGAGCGCACATGCCCGTAGCCAGTTCAACTAACTATCTGAGTGTGTCCGTGTGCTCATGATGTATGCATTGGGGCCCCGGGCCCTACAACATTACATTGTGCCGTGTACAGAGGACGCAGCCACGTCACCGCAGGCAGCTGGTGAGACATTGCACATGTAGCCTTGTCGTCCCCCACTCAATACGTAAGAGGAGTGAACTGGGCCGGCATACGCCAGTCCAGCGTGGGGATGTGGATGCTTATCCTGTGTCTCTGGGTGTGGTTCAGTACTGGAAATGTGCAACGGCATGTGTCTCTGTCACAGTGTGGGTCTCCGTTGGGGAGTGTAGGTGGTCCCTGATTGGACTTAGACACCCACATATGTGATCTAGTTCGGCTTCCATGAGTTAGTACCCCACCCGCACATGTTCAGCCACCCCCTTCTGGCAGTCTGACACCTGGCCTTGGAATGCGATGTGTGCTTCGGTGGGCTGCTGGGAGCCAGCCGGGGTGGTGGGTGCGTCCAGCTGTGTTGTCTGTGAAGGGGGTGGGGTATCCTCGATGCAGCGGTGCTGCACTGCTCCTGGCGGTCAATTGCCTAAGATGTCCATGGACTGTTGTAGGGCGTCGGTGTCGGAAGTGTGGAGGTCCTCTTCAGCATCACTGTAGATTTGTCTGGTCTGCTCTGCTGGAGGTGTTGTTTGTCCCTCTGCAATGTGAAGGGGAGATGCTTGTTGACATTGTGTTGGCATGTATGTTGCTGCATTGTTCAAGTTTACATACAGACTGCATGACAATGTATATTGTGACTGTTTGGGAGGGGCGGACTATTTGATGCGGGACAGTGGACATTTGGACTACATGACGTAGGTGAGGTTGTACACGTACATTTGCATCTCACAGTTACCTGCTATGTCAGATGTGATTGGCCATTTTCTACGCACAGGCGGACCCAGTTGTGTCTTCTGTTCTGCAGTGTAAGTGTTGCACTGTGTACCACATTGTCGTCCATGTGGATGTGCTGTATTTGCTATGTGTGTGTGCTGCATTGTGTGAGAGTTGCACCTGCAGCTGTGATTTTGCTGCCCCTTATCCCTTGGAGGCGGTGTGCCTTTGGCTTTTGTGCTTTTAAGGTGCTGTGATGTTGGCGACTTGGGTCATTTGTGCTCTTGGACGGTTTTTGTACTCTTGTGCATTGTTTGTCTGCAGATGTATTGTTGACGTCAGTGGTTGTTTGTGCACGTGGATGTGTCAGAGTGTGCCCTGCTCCTTTCTGGATGTGGTCCACACTCAGCCACCTCAGTCTTGTGGTGTGCACAATGTCATGGTGATTGTACTCCAGCCATGCTGCTAGTCATGTGGTGTCACTTGCATTGTCAGTGTGGCTCTCACATACGCATCTTTGCTGTGTTTCGCACGGGTGCATGTGTGTGTTGTGTAATTGGTGATGTGTGGGGTGGGACCCCTTTGGGCACATGGTGGACGGGGGCCTACTTGATGATTGTATGTGTGCTGCAGTGTGCCACGGGGATCAGGGACATGACCCAGGTTCATTGTGGGTGTGCGGTGTGCTACACGTCGTTGTGCATGTGTGCCATTGTGCCCGTCCCCCCCGTCCCCACAGTCCCTGTTCGTTACTCATCCTGTTGATGTTGTGTCAGGTCATGTTGAGCAGTGTCCGGACTCCCGACTCCTTGCACCGTCTCCACACTGATGACTGTGGCCACCATTTGCTCCAGCTCCACCTGTGGCGCAGGACTCCCACCTCCATTCGCCCTTGCTGCCTTCCTGTTGGCAGAGGGTTTCTGCTTGGTTTGGCTTTTCACATCGTGCCAGCGCATATTGGCCTCCTCGACACTGCATTCACGATGGAATGCCATTTTTCAGTCTGTGTTGCCAATGACACGGTGGAGGTGACGAACAGTTGTTGTTAGTGCTCTGTCACCTCTGTGACGACGATCCGGTTGTCATGCGGACTGTACCCAGTCTTCCTCTTCCTCTTCTCCTTGGCCTTCCCCGACCCCGAGGTTCCTTGCTGGTGGTCTGTGGGGCTTGTGGGGTTCGCGTTGACCTGGGCACTCGTTCCAGGTGCATCCATGTTGCTACGCAGTTTATTTTGTTTATGGTGTGTTTTTCTTGTTCAGCTGTTATGGTGCATTTTCCCGCATGACGCGTGGGTATTGCAGGCCTGTCGCTGGTTATCGCAGATTTTTGTATTGCGGTTGACCTCATCACAACTTTATTCGCGTTCGTGTTTTGCATTTTAGCGGCGTCGCGTTAAGTTTAACGCGGTCATTTGATGCGCTATCGTGGGACTATCGCATGGTGCCGCCAGGTTGGGAATACTACGTTAACACAGCGTTGTTTTCCCGCGATAGACTGCGATATGCAAAGTTGCGTTAAGCTAAACTTGCGGTGTTTATCACATGTTCTTGAGAATATGCCCCGTAGAGTACTGACCACCTTCTGGGAAGTGGTACTCTCAACAATTGGCGGCGTTTTGGGTTGGCATCTCACCAGGTAACCCAAGATGTCCCTCCTTCATATATAGATTGACATGGATAGTTATAGACATAAGATGTCCCTGTTACAGACTGCCCTATTGGTTGCAAAAAGAGATATTGCAGGACTCTGGAAAAGTGAAACACCCACCGAGTTGGAGGGCTGGAGTAAAGGGCTGGACCTCCATAGAACATGTCTATGGAGGGTCTGGTATATGCTGTCAGAGGCTGCCCACTGAAATATGTGAAGATATAGGGAGATCTGGCCCATTACAGAGGGATTCTGTTGAAATCGGACAGGAATCCACCACGGATCATAGACGGGAAAAATCTAGCCTTTTCAATTACTGGTTAAAGGAAAGTAATTCTGTATTACATGTGGAAGGCTGGGTAGGGGGATGGAGAGGTGACAGATATGTATGAGAATGTAAGCAGCAGATTGTTGGGAATGGGATCTGTGTATGTCTTTTGTAACACGTATTGGAAAAAATTCAATAAAATGTTTTTTTTTTTTTTAATACTTAATTTAAGAATTGTAAATTAAACTACAATTATGTTTAAAGACATATTTAAAAAATGAACACCCACCTAAAGTAAAATGTTCATACTTATCATACATTCAACTGTATTAAATTTTATGTATAGAATTAATTGAAATTAATGCAATTTGTTTTTGTTAAAGCTATATTTACTTTTAAATTGAATAAAAGGTTATTACAATATTTTTGAATAAATAATATTTGTTTGAAAGTTGCCCTTCCTGCAAGGTCACCCGGCATTTCATACCTTCGTTTTCTGAACCTGTAGTTGCTGGTGATAGGAGTTTGAACACTTTACCCCTGCAAGCCAGTGGTAACGTCCTTCTGCTCTCCCTCTTAAACAGGGTAAATTGGTATACATCTGATTGTCACATTTAATTTACTTTCAGTTCCTAGTATATGATACTATATGTACCCAAAGCCTGTAAATTAAATGCTACTAGTGGGCTGTAGCACTCATTTTACAAGTGGGACTGAAAAGCATGGTTCCAGGCCTGCCACTGCAGCCTTGGTGTGCAATTTTATACTGCCATTTCGACCTGGCAAAAATAACATTTTGCCAGGCCTAAACCTTCCTTTTTTAAATGCTTATGTCACCCCTAAGGTAGGCCCTAAAGGCTCATAGGGCAGGTGCATTGTATTTAGGATGTAGGACATGCGTGTTTAAGTTTTACATGCCCTGGCAATGAAAAACTCCTGAAGTCATTTTTCACTATTGTAAGGCCTATCCCTCCCATTGACTAACACTTAGGGCCTCATTACGATGGCAGAGGTACTGCCACTGACAGGCTAGTGGTGGTGGTCCCTCGGCCTTTGAAACAGAGCTATCCATCCACCATATTATAATGGCTTCTGGACGGGTGGCGGTCGGAAACACAGACCATCACGGTCCCAACAGGCGGTCTTTATCTGACCGCCTGTCGGACCTCCCTCTAGTCCCAGAATGACTGTGGTGCTCGTCAGGCACCATGAATGTAATTTTGGCAGGATGCACTCCTTTGTTTAACGTTCCATTTTTTTGTTATGTTTAAGCTTTCGTAATATGCGTGCTGATCGGCGTCGCGTCTTGCCCCAACAGCACGAATGTAATGATACAAAGTGTATGGAGCAACCTTACTCTCCATCTGCCTCTCGCACAGCCAATTCCAAGAAGTACTCGACAGACTTCATTATCAGTTAAATAATCAATTTTTAATCCTTGTTTGATCCATGTAAATCCATGTTGTTTATTTCATTTCATCACGTTTCTTAATTCATATAAAAGGCTGCGTATTTCCCAAATGCTTCAAATGCTGCAGATATGCAGCACGTGGGTTTAAACAGTTCATCCTGGGCAGCTAAATTCATTGTAACCCAATGCATTTCAGGCTTTTTCGCCCTTCGTCAGGGGTAGCTACAAATAATTTAAAACCACTGTTAATATTCATGACATTTGGACATGCATCACAAACTTTAGTCTATGGACACATTTCGCAAACTGCGATTCATGCAAGAATTGAAAAAGATAAATTAAAAAAAAAATAAACGCCCATAACTCATAACAACCCTCACCATCTTCCTGTGCACTGTGATTAAACCTCTTTAAATAAAACCACCACATATGAACCAAACCAAGACCCCCATAGTATCATTATTTACTAAAACCCAAGAGTTTTTTTAAATCTGTACCTGCAAAGACTTAACGCTGTTGCTATCGTCTGAACCAAATGGTGTTCTCCATGCTGCAAACTAACTTGTACCCTAAGCCCCACCCTTTAACTACCCTTCCTGTACGTAAAACACTCTGCACCTGAATCTAATTTCCCCTAGTGACGTGCCTTTGAAAAATACAAATCCCACTATTCATTGCGATATATACAAAAAATATCATCCTACTCGTGATCACCCCAACGATATGCATATTCTGTGTCTGATCTTTTCAGATTTTGGAAAATTAGATGTTAAACAGTTCTGTATGTCCAAAGTAAATTAGTAACAGCGAATTGCTCGTGTTGAATTTTTCACAAGTGTTTCCGGTGATCATAAAAACACGGACTGGCTTCCTTTCGTGAACTGAATATAATCCAACAGCCTTCTATATGATGATGATATTGTTATTCACAGTTAAATTGATACTTTTAATCCTGCAGGGTGCAAACTGTCCGAAAGGGCAAAAGAAGTTCATCATGAATATAATTTTGGCAGGACGCACTCCTTTGTTTAATGTTCCATTTTTTCGTTATGTTTAAGCTTTCGTAATATGCGTGCTGATCGGCGTCGCGTCTTGCCCCAACAGCGCGAATGTAATGATACAAAGTGTATGGAGCAACCTTACACTCCATCAGCCTCTCGCACAGCCAATTCCAAGAAGTACTCGGCAGACTTCATTATCAGTTAAATAATCAATTTTTAATCCTTGTTTGATCCATGTGAATTCATGTTGTTTATTTCATTTCATCACGTTTCTTAATTCATATAAAAGGCTGCGTATGTCCCCAAATGCTTCAAATGCTGCAGATATGCCTATCCAGGCCTTTTTCTGCAGCACGTGGGTTTAAACAGTTCATCCTGGGCAGCTAAATTTATTGTAACACATGCATTTTGTCAAGCACCGCCATAGGGATTACAATATCCCTTTCTGCCTGTCGTTCTGCAAAACGGCAGGTGGAAATGGATTTGGGGGCCCAAAGCAGGCCCCCCTTACCAGCTGGGCCCGGGACATGGGCCCTGGGTGCCCTCCTACATATCCCTGAACCATGTGGCAGGCACCGCATTTGGCAGGCACCGCATGGTGCCTGCCACGTAGTGCAGGGATATGTGTGGGGTGGTTTTTTTTGTACTGCAGCGGGTGCTGCAGAGCGCAGCACCCGCCGCAATACAAAACATGGGCAATGCGACTGCCACAGTGGCGGTCGCATCCTAATTTGCCCTGTGGGACGCTGCCTTGTCGGCGGGTGGTCCAAAATATGATTGTATGCCAGACGGACGAAAGTCCGTCCGCCTTCCTAATGACCCCCTATATCACCTAATTACATTTAATATGTGATAACTTTGGACTGGAAGGAAATAGAGGCATGCTGTTTACACTCAAATGAATTGTAATTTAAAATCATCTTTATTGGTAAAGCTGGATTTTAAGTCACAATTTTGAAAATGCCAATTTTAGACAATTGGTGTTTTTTTGTCCTAACCATTCCTGCCCTCTCCCAGTGTCCTGGTTCACATGACTGTGAATGGCTCTGCTGCTGGGGTTCGTGTACTGCTTCCAGACACTAAAACAAAGGTGGCTTAGGTGTGGACAAAATGAGTCATCCTGGCAGAATAACTGGGAGGGGCTGTAACCATCCCCACTTACATTTCAAAGGGGTTTGCCACCTGCTCAGACAAAGGAATCTAACACCAGGCCTGCCCTGTCGATTATCACTCCAGACAGTTTGGAGCCTTTACAGGGGAAGAGGTGGAACGTTCCAGAACTAGGGGGCATATTAGCAAGGGCTTCATCGCCGCTTTAGCGACACTTTTTGCCGCTAAAGCGGCGATTTTTTTATCGCCCTATCAGCAAGCTGTCGCTAACAGGTGTTAGGGACAGCTTCCAGGCGATAGCGACTGGTTTGGGTGCCGCTTTGCATGTCAGCGATATTTATCGCTAATGACATGCAAAGGAGGCGTTCCCAACCTAACAGCGACTGAAAGCAGTCGCTAACATACCTATCGCCTATTAGCAATGCCCGCGAAACGATAGAAAAACGCGCGCTAACCACGATTAGCGCTGGATTTTTACACCTGGTAGAAACCTGACTTACCCATTTTAGTCTATGGGAGGTGGATTCTACGGTTAAGTCCCCACCTGCCTATTAGCGAGATTTTCCTTAGCAATGGGAATTTATCGCTGGAATTCTCGTGTTATTGCTGGGATTCGCCGCTATCGCTGGATATTTTATCGCATTGGAGATAAACGTTGCTAATAACGTGTTATCTCCGCGATAAAATCCAGCGATAGGCGGCGATAAAAAAAAACGCGCTAAGCGCAGTTTGCGATAATTATCGCAAGTTGTTGCTAATATGCCCCTAGGTGTGGGGAAGGAAAGGGACTCCCCCACACAAAGGCTAACACCAGGTTTAAATATTGGAGCTCCAGACCCACTCTTGAGAACACTGCTGGACCTGTGGAAGTTACAGAAAAAGGGCTGCTCTGCCACCAAAGGACTGCCCTGCTGAACGACTGCCTTGCTGTCTTAAAATTATGAATGGACAAGCTTGCCTTCATTCTAGGCTAACCAGAGTGACTACAAGGGTCAGTTGGCTGCCCTCATGTGTGAGCAACAGGAACCCAACAAGATTCAGAGGCCTCTCTGCAACTTCCTATCTGACCTGCTACACAGGGCTTGCCTGGACTTACAGATGAAAGTGCCTTACCCCTGTTGCTGGCCTCTGTTTGGAGTGAGTTCTGGTCCCCAAGAGGTGCCCCCCAGATCCTGCACCCTTTGCTGACATCAGAGTGTGCTTCTCGCTGCATCCCTGTGGGTTCCATCAAATCTGATACAGTGCAAGGCAGCTCAATGCAGGACCTCGTATCGCAGCCCCTCGCAGTTCTTTATCAGTGGACTAATCGGAACCGACGCAGCATAATGGAACTTCAAGCAGGATCACTTTTTGTAGCCCTCAGATCTCTTGATCGCAACGGACGCAGCATGACACAACTCAGTGCAGGACTTCAGATCACAACTGTCATAACTCCTGATTGAAACTGATGCAGTGCAGCGCAGTTTGATGCAGGACTTTGCATTGCAGCACAGCGCAGCTCCTGATCCAGACCAACGAAGAGCGACACAAAGCCTTGCATCAAGGACATAAGGTACAACACTCAGTGGGACTGAGCTGGTCCCTGTATCAGGCCGTGCTCCAACTCGGTCGGCCTAACTTTGTCCTGGTGCAGCACAGCCAGATAACCACAGTTGGCACTATGTGCTTTTGGAGCATTGATTACTGAAAGCTTTAAGAGTCCCTCGCTCCGGTTCTATTGATTTCTGTTGTTCTGGTTTCATGTTCTTTTTTAAAATGTACTCTCCACTGTCAATTCGCCTTCCTGAAAATTCTAACAGCGTTAGACTGTCCATGGTGTGCCCGCACTACACAATGGACAGTAGGATTAGTGCATGGCATTTCTCAGCCAACTTTCAGCAAAATATCTAACCAAGTGATGGAGGCTTGAGTGGACAGCTTATACAAGTCCCTATGAACACCCACACAGCCAAAGCCAGAACAGTAAACTTCTATGCCTACTTCTATCCCTGGCATCCTTGGGTCAATTGACTGTATTTATGTATGTCCGTTCACCTTGGTTTTGTCCATTATTTCTTACCACAGGTATATTATTTTTTATGTGGGGTCTTCAGCATGGAATGGCACATTAAACAGTCATGGTGTCATACCAGCTCCTTCACCAGGACCTCCACATAAGGATCCGTAAACTTGCACTTCCTTACCCTTCTGTGGTGCGCAATGGAAGAGTTTGGAAGGTTTGTGCTTGTGATAACTAAATGATGTCAGAAGATGGCAATGGATTCTATTTGCCCTGTTATAAAATGATTTGGGCATAAAAAATGACTGCCTGAACACCCCCACACAGGAAGATGGTATTGGTGTGCTTAGGTGGCATTCTGATGTACTTGTATGTGCTGCTCTGATTTTATCTGCTTCTTAGAGATCAATTTTTTCACTCCAGAAATTTCCAATGCCTGAAAATGGATACTCTTGATATTTTGTGCATGTTCTACTTATAGGGTGTGGTATTTGCCACACCTAGTAAATAGCACACATTCATCTTTAAACTTATGCAGTAAATACTGTAAATACTTTATTGTTTGATTAATAAAAATCATTACAATGATGGACATGCATCAATAAAAACGTAAGTCAGACAGTTGCTAAAATATTTACACGTGTGGGGCAATAGAAAAGAGCGTTAACTGAGTTTCTGTATCCTCATGCTCTTTTAAAAGCAAACCTAGATGCGACCATTTAATCCATTAACAGCGTCACGTATAAATAGCAGATAATAGAAAGGTATGATTTTTAATGATAAATAGTTATTTAAAAACCTTATTGACTTCCGTTAGTGAGTACATAATTTCTCTATATTCAAGCTGTTTAAATGTGGACTACATTTAAACACGGAGTCCTTTGATTAAGACACAATTACAACCGTGATAATTCATTTTAGTTTTAACGTCATGCTAAAACAAAGGGGCAAGTCACTAATCATTACTAAAAGGCTGCTAACTAATTCACTGATGGTGCAATTCTTTTTGTAAATAATTAAGAACCCAACATAAGATACTAAAAACTTCAAAATTACGTAAGACAGGGGACGATAAAAGAACGATGTGCAAAATACCAGGTTCGGCCACTATCAAGCAATACAATAAGGTAAACAGATCAGCGACACAACATGCTTAGTGCTGCCCAGTGTAAATTAACAATCATTGACTTGTTGGCTCTCACAGTTTGTAAGTCTTTTTACTCCTCTTGTATCAAACTTAGTGAACCGGATATTAAGCACTGGATTATCCGGATTCATGGATGCAACGATGGCTTGTCGACAGGAGCAAACACCAAGTTTGTTTCATTCGGCCCGTAGCGGGATCTTTCGGTCGTTAAGGAGTGCGGGCAGAGGCATACCACATGCTCAATTGTTTCCTTACTGCTCCCGCACCCCCTGAAAGTTATATTAGTGTTTGTACGGCGCCAGCCTGACAAGTGATACAGGAATGGTCATTCTCCCATTCTGAGGGCCAAGAATCTTTTTTTCCAAAACACTGCTAAAGTGCATGACAAGTGTGGCGCCACAACTCCTGGCTTAAACCCTGATATGACTGACCAGGCATGCTTACGTTGTACCAGTTGGGCTCTGTCCGAATGGAAGGACCAGGAGCGGACATTCCTTTTGATATAAATTTTAAGTGCCTGCTGCGATGGATTGGAGCTCCAAATTTCTACTGCATCCAAGAGTTTTAAGGAATCTTATAAGTAGCATCTGTACTATCACCCAATCTGACTGGTTGAAATTTCCTGCCCCAATATCGTCTCCAAGCTTCCTTCTCTGGAAGTGCGTACCTTGTTGCACAACCTGATGAATGCTCCGGCCCCAACCGCTCGATGATCTTGGAGACCAAACTCAAGTCGTATTTGGGCAGGGGATGAGGTTTTTGGAAAGCTCAGCACTTGTTTGAAGATTCTTGTTATTCTTTTGTTCACAAGGCTGCTGTCTTTCCCCTGAATGATCTCCTGCAGAGATCCTGCAGTAAATACAAATTCAGTACGCCACAGCAAAACGTCATAACCAGTGTTCCTTAGGCCACATCTTGTTTTCATCGAGTCAAAGACTGAAAAGCAACTTTTCTAGTCGATGCACGTCTTGTAAGATCACTACATTACAACAAAGTTATAGACACCACCTCTCTCTGAGCCCAGGTTCCCTTCCAATCACTCATTAACTCCAATTACTCATTTGTCTTTGACCCTACACAACGCTCTGGTGCCCTTTGGCTATGTTCGCACTACAGAAATACTGCATGGGCACATATATACAGACATTTAAGAATACGAAGTAACAAGCTCTGCCTGTTTGCCCTGTTACTCTGTTACCTGCGCTCGTTCATTAAGAAACGTTCCAAAGCGGGACTCTTCCTGTTTTGTGCAATAAAAAATGCAAAAGTTTAAATACATTTAAAAAATAATACTTTGATAGAGACCGTCAGTCACATTAGTTTGAAACTAGAGCATATTTTATACAATTTCACCAAATCAATATTGGGATAACGACAGGAAACTATGCTCAAACAATATTTACATTAATAATTAGTATTAGGACACTACTCAGGTGTATGCATCTTAATGTACATCGCATAACTGTTTTCATAACTGTTTTTTCATCATATTGTTCTTATTGACTGACCATGCGGCACTTTCGCTGTTGCCAACCTATAACGTTTAGAATTGTCTATTTCAGTTATGTTTGTATAAATGTAGAACAAAATGGCAGACTGTTCTTTGCCTAATTTTTTTATTTATTTTAAACCAGAATGTATATTTTATTTTGTATTCGTAACTCAATACAATGTGTAATTATTGTATTTATTATATTATTGTATTTATTATATTTATTTATTGTATATGTTTATTATATTTATTTATTTCTATTTTATAATTATTTATTATTGTATATGTTTATATTTATTTATTGTATATGTAATTATTGTATTTATTATAGTTATTTATGTAATTCTGATGGTTTGTATGTTTTTGTGCAAAATCCACGAAAAAGCTGGACTTGTGAAGATTATGTTATTATTATTTTGTTTACGAACTCTGTACTCTGACAGTATTGTTGAAGCAACACAGTCTTAAATGGAAAAGTAAAATATTAGAGTACGCAGTTTGTTACACTTTGTAAGAGTTGCAAGGAACAAAATCTGTTGTGGTTCATTTTTGTAGCTTCAATCAATTGGCTGCATACTGAGCCTGCTTCTAATATGACGAGATGATTCACAAAATATTTCGAAATATGGTGAAAATTAGCACTATGAATATTTATCGAGATGTATTAGCATCTAATTAAATTGGTGCCCTGGTATATCAGCTGATGAAGCGACCTACTCTCGCAGTGCAAACATTAAATGAAAACATTAAACCTCTTTTATTGTTCTGGCATCCAGCACATCAAGAGCAGCAAAGCTGATTGTTGCTTTTCTAAGAATGCCCCTCAGGGTGGGAGAGCTGCAGGCTCCTGTTACCATGCCAACAATCACCTATTGATTAGGTTGTTTCCTACATGGTGGCACTAAAGTTTAACAGCTTAAATAGTCCACCATTCAGATCAGGAAAGAAGGGAATCTAGCAGCTTCTCAAGAATAGTGAGGACATTGTTTGCAGGTGCACAAAGTAAGGCAATGTAGGTGAGAGAGACACGGTCATATTTATGACCTCAGTTGCATCTCACTTGCACCACGCAATGCAGTACATGTGCGATACAACTGAAAACTGAGATTTGTGATGCCACGCAAGGCCAATTTGCTTGGCCCTGAGTGGCTTCATAAATCTTGAGTTTGGCAGCGCTGCACACATCACTGCGTTGCCTGACTCTGCACTAGGGAGGCGTTCCATGGGCATTGCGTGGGTGTTTCCATGCCACTCGCATGGTTGTTGATGCATTCCCAGATTTGCCAGAACTGGGAAACCTGGGAATGACCTAAAAAGATAAGCCTTCCCATGAGAGGCGTAACGAGGAGAAATATCTTTATTTCACCTCGTTACTTCCTCTTTCTATGTATGCTGCATTCTGCCGCAAACATAGATAGAGGAAAATGGCTCTCAAGGGCACCTTCCAGCACAAAAATAATCCTGCATGCAACACAGGCAGCCTTGCACCATGGTTCGAGGGTGCCTCTGTTGGAGCTAGGTGCCAAAGTTCCACCAGCGCAGGGGAAAAGGCAAGAATGTGCTGTAGTCTTTTAAATACGGTGCATTCCTGTCCTTTCCTTGTCATGCAATGCAGCACAGCAAGGTGGCTTGTTGCGCTCCACTGCGTGCCAAAGTCATAAATATGCCCCAAAGAGTTATCAGCCATTCTAGCCAATCAGAGGAAGACTACATTGATGGATTGATTACTTTACCTCAGTGACACGTCATTGTGAAGTGCCCCTCCCAGAAGGTCATTAATCCTCAGTTATACTAATGATTTGAACAAGAGACAACCAAATATTTAATTTGAATGATGCATACACCAGTCTGGTTAAGTGATGTGTCAGCTTTCATTTACAAATTCCCTTTTTTTTCAATGCAGACAGTTACTTTGATATAAAAAGAAACTATCTCTTTAGAAGGTTGTAAACAACTAAGTAAATGCTACTGGAAAGTGGACAATTCCTGAAGAAATATTGCAGACTCACCATTCTAGAATTGTCAACTGCTTCACAGTACCGATATATCATCATAGAGGTAATTATGGCAAAAGTACATATTATCCATTTATTGCTATCATTCTGTGAATTCCTAAATTTTTCCCAGCAAGTGCTTTTTATGTCAAACAGTTGGTTGGAATTACTGTTGCTTTCAGAGAAGATGTAGTTTAGCAACTAATTTGCAAGCTTTAAAACAGGCAGATATTTGGAGCTGGAGTCAAAGCATCACCACTTCAAAAATATATAAGATTTTGGTCACTTCACTTCATGTGACTGTGCCTTATATCTTTTATCTGTTAAAATTCTGAAAGATAGACAAGGATCAAGAGAATAGTCCTCAGATGGTTCTCGTGAATAATGGCAAATTGGACAACTCTCTCTCCAGCCCTACAGCACTCTACAAGGCATTCTACAAGGTTTCATTCTTTCTACTACTATCTCCAATCTGTATATGGACTCAAATATTGCGCACCACCTTTAAGCTGATGGCACAGCTCTATCTGATAATCTCCTCTTCAATCACATTTAAACTGTTGCCCAAACTCTTGTGGACACCCACTCCTGGATTGTGATACAGCCCTTAACTCAACTCACTCAGAAGAGACTGCTTTCTAATTTCTCCTACAAACTGCACCAACCTGGTACAAACCTGCCTCAACACATGGATGGACAGATCGGACAGTCTGCCATTGAGGAAAAGCCTTTTTCCTGGGCAAGAAACTGAACTTACAAGTGCACATCAGATCTTTGGCTAAGAGTATCAGTCCAGGCTCCGGCAAGGTATCAAGCCCCTGAACCCTGAAACAAATTATAAACAAGTGATTAACGTTCCTATGCCATCAAGGCTGGACTATAGAAATTATGTACTTGCAGGAATTCCTAAACTACATTACCCCCTTTCAAGTGTGCCGCATTTGCACATGTTTTTAGTTTTGCATGCAATGCATGCTGACTTAACATTGCTAGTTATATTCAGATGCTGTGCATTTGAGGTGCAAGTAAAAGGTGTAGAAGTTGAGAGGAGGCCAACATGTCTTTTTTTATTTTCGCAGTGAATAGACAAGTATTTGGACTGTCCAGTCTTTTTCTAACTAATGCTAACAGGACCTTCAAGGATAATTCCCATTCTCAAGTGCATGTGTTGTTTCCAACTGCGGCAGCTAAAGACACACCTAGAAGGGAGATGACCTTGCGTGTTACATTCTGTCAGAAGAAGGAGAAAAGTAGCAGTAGCTTCTCCATTCACTTTTGAAAAAATGCATTGTTCAAGTATCCTGTGTAATGCCACTGAGGCCAAGCATAAGCTAACCCCTCCGCCATGCCTAGAAAAGGTTTTTAAGGTACGTGACAGGGGTGGGGTTAAACACACAGACAGGTTATGAGAGAGGCACTGAACTTGATACATGGAGTAACAACTTCAAGCCTTAGGGCACCACAAGTTGTGCGGGGAGGAACTGCATGCTTACGCATATCAGCATAATGATGTGTAATTAAAACTAGTTACAACCAATCTAGACAACACTAGTGCAATAAGGTTGTGTGACATTTGCCCTAATTTTTATAATTATTATGGAGAGGTTTATCGTATTTACATTCATTCTAATGCACTTGACTTATACACAAATAGTGTATAAAGAATAATCATAGAGTAAAGTATGAATCATTCTGTGTGTGTGCACATGCGTGCGTGCGTGCCTGTGTGTGACTGTGTGTGTTCTATATATGCCACCTGTGAATGAGAGATTCTTTGTCAGGTGTGTTTGACACTAAACACTCCTTTCTACCGCAAAATGAATAAGTGATATCTCATGAGAATTATACCAAATTGACAAGAGTGTCAGTCTTGAGGAAGTATATTTGCAACCCTCTACACTATTATGCATGGCATACTATCAGTAGCTGTGCTGCCAGAGACCCTCAAACAAATACAGGTAAAGCATGATGCCTCACCTGCACTGGACCTTGGGAAGGAACTGAAAGGCAATATAAATACCATATCTGAAACAGTATAAGGGATCATTAATAGTGATACAGATTTGTGGCTATAAATCAAGTACCCTGGCTAACCCTGGGCGTAGTTCGAGTAGTAGCGCTGCGCGTAGCTACGCGAAGTGCACTTCGCACTACGCGAGCGGCGTAGTGCGGTAGGAAATGCTGTTCGCAATGATTGCACAGTGCCGGATGCTTGTCCGCACTGTGCAATCATTGCAAACGGCATCTTGCACAGTGCAAGCGGTCGTTTTCTGCCACTCGAGTAGATTTGTACTCGGCGGCAGTTTTCTCAACGCGGACTGGCAGTTTTTCATCGCGAGCGGTCGCGAGCATACGCGACCACTCGCAATGAGAAACCTGACCTCCCCGCGTTGAGAATCTCGCCGGGAGGTTTATTTTCCACGCTCGCGATCGGCAACTTGAGTTGCTGATCGCGAACGAGGAAAAAGTCTCGCCGGGATGTCATTTTGCTCTCTCGCGGTCGCCAACTTGACGTTGAGGACCTCGAGCAAGCAAAAAATGCCCGCTACGCTACGCGTTTTTGCACTGTGCTACGTGCAATTTGCGTAGCGCGTAGTTGCGCAAACTACGCAAACTATGCGAGCGTAGTGTAGTTTTCCACCCAGGCCTAACCCTGGCACTCCAGAAGACCAGAAATAAGTAGAGTTACCAAGGATTATTTCTCAAGTTTGGCTCCAGAGGAAGAGATACTCTTGGTATGAAGCCATAGAAGCCCCAACTACAATCAAACCCTGAGAATGACACAAGCCAAAATGAATAGAAACGGGATGCACAACAATCCCATGAGAAGGATGTAAAACTTGGGAGTGTATAACTTCAAAGATAGAAAATAAAATATGGCTCCAGAGAGATATCAATTTTCTAAAGATCTTTATTCTTATTCCTCACAGGATCATGACGATACAAGATCAGACCCTGTGGTTGCCCATTAGGCCTCGGCAAAACGTGGATTATGGTGATTCAATTTGAGTAATTTCGTGAATTTCATGTTAGCTTGATACACAAAATTCCCGAAATTCCGCTACTTTGCATAATTAGAAACCATTCGTCATACAAATTTACAGCAAATTGAACAATTTTCAGGAAACTAAATTACAGTGAAAGCATGGGGAAATCAGAATGCAAGCAGCTGTTGTTTACAGTGCTTTTGTTGAAATGCATCCTTGTGCCAAGAACTGACACAAGTGTACATTTAGCACTAAAATGTGATGGAAGATGATGGATTGGCATTTTGTATAATCATCCGTAATTTTGTTGTAATTTAGCATACGCACACAAAAGTGATTTATGAAAATTATGCACACTTCTTGTTCCCATTCTTCCCAAAGACCTTACAAAGGTCAGACCTATCAGCACAGGAAAGGGAGCGGAGGCGATCAGGTCTGGGAATAAGACACCACTTCCAGAAGAAGAAAGTAGCTGTGACTAGAAAGTAGGATTACTTAAAGAAAGAGGTTTCTCATGAAGCAGGGGAAATGGGTGTTTGCCATCCTAAACAGTGGCATGGACATTTCCTAGCTCACCTGAAGCCTAAACCATTCCTGACCACGGAGGAGATTAATAAATATATTTGGGTATAAACACCCAGATGAGCATTTAAGTAAATTGAATTAGTGTAGCAAAACTCATATTCAAATTGGAGAGGACATTGAGCAGACAATCTTCATGGTTTTCTGACCTCAACTGACAGATTCCTATGGTATACTGGCTGAGTAGGATTGGCTCCCACAAGTTATAATTGATGTTCCAATTTGATAGAAATTTATGAGAGCTTTCCCCTAAATAATGCCCACTGCAGGACCAGAATGCCATAAAATTTGCATAATGAACAGCTCCATAATGCTTTAGAAAAAAACATTCAGTTTGGGACAAGAGTGTAATTCCACATGTGACCCTTTTCTAAGATGAAAAGCAGATCAAAACAAGTGCCAAATGAAACCGGAAGTAAAGCATGATCTAAAACGGATTTTGGATGAATTGCATTATCAGGGAATAATTACTTCATGCTCATCTAGCACGAGTAGCCCTATTTTCTTGGTTTTGCACCAGATAAGTCCTCCAGACCATGCCACGTCAGAGGAACTCAAGACTTGCGGCACAATTTTTCTGACTTTTTCTTTTCATACTGGGACTCATTCTAAAAAGGCGGCAGTAGTTCAGTGTGCATTCTAAAGCACTGGAAGGCACTGTGGCTTTTACTGGGACTCATTCTAAAAAGGCGGCAGTAGTTCAGTGTGCATTCTAAAGCACCAGAATGCACTGTAGCTATTGGGAGAGGTCATCATTATCTCTGACAGACCAATTGGAAAAAGAAGAATCCACAAGGTCAGCGTAGAGCTCTTAGCAGTAGTGGGCTATACCAAGCTGAACCAACACTGTAAAACACAAGCTGTACAATATGCATATAGTACTAGGTTAATGATGCAACTTACAAGCATAATATACAAAACTACTATATAGCAAATGGGTTCCTCGTCCAAAGCATAGTTCCTGAAATGTATTATTATCTAACCTCAGTCACATTAGGGAGGGAAACAATACAGATTCACCCTATTACATAGAGAGTATAACATAGCTCAGGAGTTTTCTTAGCCCTGTAAATCATTGAACTGTTGCTAGAGGAGTTGAATCCATTCACTTTTGTACATGACATACATTACCAATAATGACCTTTACCACCATCTCCAATATCTAGACAGTCTAATCACAATTCTTGTGGAGGCAGGTTAGAATCTGAGCTGCAGAAAATATAAGACTTGTTATAGAAAGTAATCTTCCTGAGAAATGACCTATCAATGAAGAGGGTTCTTGGAGAAATGTGGGACATTGGAACCCCTAAATACTCTCAAAACGTTCAGGCATTAATGGGATTTCTGAATTTCGGAAAAAACATATCTCCCACATTATGCAAAGAGAGAAAAACCATTGTACCATTGTTTTTTTTTTGTTTAAATCTGTTTTTATTATTATTAATTTTGATTAGCATGTTCATGAAAGGCAACATACATTCGGTTATTCATCTGTACATACAATCATCTGCCACTGATTTGTGTACATTTCTTTTGCGTGGGTATTGAGCATATCATAAGTGTCTATGACGCCATTGGTACAGAAGCAAATCGGGCCTTGGCGCTCGATCCATATTACTAAAGGCAGAGGTTACAGTTCAATCAAAACGTGGTGCCGGCATTACGTTGTACAGAGTCCTTTCAGTTCATACATCTTGGGCTTCTGAACAGATGTTAAAGTTGAGAAGGGTAAAAAATCAACAACAACAACAACATCAGCATTGACCGATACATAAGTGATGCCTCCCACACCCAACATCACCATATGGACTACTATCTTGATTGTGTCCCTACTCTCCAGCAGCTACTACAGTGACGCTGGGTGTCAGTCAGCGTATATGTATTTATACGTATTTATGGAATATTACGGCAGATCACTGATGGGGTGTACGTCCCCTATAGCTCGCTCACATCCCTCCTGTACGGGCTGGCTCCCAGGGCTGGCCCCCTCCGTTTGCTGTAAGGCGCGGTGTAGACCCTCCCAGTGGGCTGCTATGGGTTCTTTCCGTAGCCCCAGTGTTTCCTCCCTGAGGATGGCGATTCCCTCTGCTTTGGCCCATGCTAATAGCGAGTATCGCCATGCCCGTACGTGTGGCGGGTCCTGCGCCTTCCATCGCTTAGTTAAAAGCCGCTTGGCGACCACCAGCCCCAGATCTAGAAACCGAGATGTAACCTTTGTGGCGGGGGTCCTTCTAAAATGGTGTAATTGACATACAGTCCATTCAAAGGGTAGATCGCGGCCTGTGCATACATGTAGTAGCTCGCTGATTGCGTGCCAATATGTGTATAGTCTGGGACAACTCCACAACATGTGTACCAACTCAGCCCCTGGTGCAGCGCATCCGGGGCATACTGCATCTGTGCGATGAAAGTACTTGTTAATCATCCCAGGCGTTAGGTATGCTCTATGGACAATAAACAATTGTATTTGTCGAAATCTCATGTTTCTAGGTATGCGTACAGGGCTTTTTAGGATCTTTTCCCACTCCTTATCTACCAGTTGTCGCCCCAGGTCCAGCTCCCATTTGTGGTGGAGTGAATCTAGTTTTAACGCTACATGTGTGTGGAGTGACGCCGCAAACCAACGAACCAGGTGTCTGCCGCGCCCCATGACGTGGAGGTACTGTATGGTAAGGTGTTGGCTCAGTTCTGTGGTTATGTCCCCCCATCTGGCAGTCAGTGTCGCTACTAGTGAGCGGTGTGTTAGAAATTGCCCCGGCGGCAGTCCCTCGTCCTCCACCAAAGACTCATATGGTATAAGCGTGCCATCTCAGTACAGGTCCCCTAGGGTCTGTATGTCAGCCTCCCGCCATTCCGTGAGTGAGGAAGGTGTGAGTACCCCAGGCCCGCTAGGGGATCCCTCTAACGGTATTGCCGGCGCGTAAGGGACAACAGCTCTGGTAAGGTACAGACACCTACGGTAGCACTTATACGCCACTGCTAGCAGCAGCGGTGCCGGTGACACGGCTTTGGTAGCTGGGTGAAAGAGTCTGATTATTTGCTCTAGAGAATTCGGCGGTAGCGTAGTTGCTGTATCTTCGCGGCCCCTATCCGCAAGCCATCTAGCTATCCACTGCAGCTGGGCAGCCAAATAATAGTGTTCAAAACAAGGCACGGCCAGGCCCCCTCGGTCAGTAGGCAGGTATAGCTTCGCCAGTGCTACCCGGTACCGGGTAGTCCCCCAGAGGAAATCCCTGAGCAGCTTAGTAAGTGTAGTGAAAAAGGCTGCAGGAACGTAGAGAGGTAAATTAACGAAGTAATACAGGAGCCGGGGAAGAATCACCATCTTAACCAGTTCTACCCTGCCGGTGACCGTCAACGGAAGCGTACTCCAGAAGTGTATTTGCGACCTAATCGCCGCTAAAGCACTCCCCAGGTTTCCGTCCATCAGGTCTTTTGGTTGGTGATATATCTGAATACCCAAGTAGCGGAAGGTGCACTCCTTCCACTGTACCCCTGTACCGTTCAGACTGTATTCTGGGTCACGGGTTCCCTCCCGGAACGCGAAAGGCAGGGTTTGCCAGCATTCACGCGGAGCCCCGAGATGGCGGCGAAGTCCCGGAGTATATGTGCTAACTGAGCTGGCATGTTATCTATGTCCCTCACATAGACCAGTAGGTCATCCGCATATAATGACACTTGGTGCACCGTGTCCCCCAAGGGTACGCCATCACCCACTGCTGCACGTAGCGCCACCTCTAGGGGCTCAATTGCCAGTGCGAACAGTAGGGGCGACAGGGGGCACCCCTGCCTAGTGCCCCTGTGCACCGGTATGGCGCCAGAGATGTGTGGCCCCAGCCGCACCCGGAATGTTGGATTTCTGTATAGCAAGTCAACCATCTGGAGGAAGCCCAGGCCCAGCTCGTAGCGCTGCAACACCGACGCCAGGTAGCCCCATTCTAAGCAATCAAATGCCTTTTCCAGGTCTGACATGAGGCATCCCGCTCTGGGCCAATTCTGTGCGCTGTCCGTTGCCACCCTGAAAAACCTTCGTAAGTTCAGTGACGTGTTCCGCATGGGAACAAATCCATTTTGGTCCGTGTGGACCAACTCAGGGTCTACTAGTGCCAATCGTTCCGCTAGCACTTTGGCAAGTATCTTATAGTCCACGTTGAGCAACGCTAAGGGTCTGTACGAACCGAGGGATGTGGGGTCCCTATCAGGCTTGAGCAGGTGCACCAGATAGGCTTCACGCATTGAGGGGGGTAGCGTGTGCTCCTCCAATGCTGTTGTATATAGTGTGTGAAGGGGCTGCACCAGGGACTCCCGGTAAGCCTTGTAGTATTCGGCAGGCAGGCCGTCCGGCCCAGGCGTTTTCCCAGATGCCATGGACCCAATCGCCTCCCCAATCTCCTCCAAAGTGAGAGAGCCATTGAGTGTCTCCTGTTGGGTGGCAGAGGCCGTGGGTAGTCGGACAGATTCTAAGAATCCCTCCAGGTCATGACTGGAGCAGCATCCCCGAGAATGGTACAGTTGTGTGTAGTGGTCTGTCATTGCCTTATGAATCTCGCGCTGTGTGTGCACTAGTGTCCCCTCAGGTAGGCGTATGGCCCCAATCGGGGCGCGATTGTTCTCTTGCTTTAGTAGCCAGGCTAGTAAGCGGCCTGCCCTATCAGCCGAGGCATGTGTGTGGGCTGTGTGAGCTGTGTAGTTGTGGCACCGCAACCGCTCCAGGAGCTCCGCATGCTGGGCTCGGAGCTCCTCCAGCCGGCCCGAGCGCTCACCTGTCCCCTCCCCCTCACATTCATACTGCAACAGCTGGGATTCTAAGCGTGTAAGTGAGAGTGATAGCTGCTTACGTAGGTTCCATGTGGCCCCCAGTCAGTGTCCCCTGACCGCTATTTTGAGAGCGTCCCATTCCACTAGTGCATTGCTTGCTGTACCTTTGTTAAGGTCAATGTGTGTAAGGATAGCCGTCCCCAGTGACGAGCGAAATTCGGGGTCCTCTAGCGCGGCCACTTGGAGCCGCCATGTGGGTATGGGGGGACGGTCGGCCTCCCAGCCGAGTTGGATCCACAGAGGGTTGTGGTCGGAGTGTGTCCGCCCCAGGTATTCCGATTTCGTGACCAGCGGAAGCAGGGATTGGGAGCTCACCACCCTATCCAGTCGCACGTGCAGGTCATGCACCACAGAGTAGTGAGAGTAGATACGCTCATTAGGGTTCAGGACGCGCCACATATCTGACAATGCCCAGTGTGAGAGCCAGTCCACAAGCGCCTGCGCGTTTGACACAGCAGATGTTCTGTGAAGAGGGGGAAAGGATCTGTCCATGCGCACGCTGAGCACCGAATTAAAATCCCCGCCCAGTAACCAGGGGAGCCCAGCATAAGGGGTCAGAGCTAATGATAACCGCGTTAGGAATGATGGCTGGTCTACATTCGGAGCTTATATCGATCCCAGCAATATTGTTTGACCATTAAGTGTCCCGTGGATCAGGGTGTACCTGCCTTCGTGATCTATTACCACATCTGCACAGAAAAACGAGATGCCCGCCCTCACCCAGATTAACGTGCCCCTCGCATGTGCAGAGTACACAGTGCCGTATATCTGCCCTCTCCAACACCTGCGCAATCTATCGAGTTCCGTCTGTGTCATGTGTGCTTCCTGCAAAAGTGCAATGCCGGCCGAGTGTCTCTGGATGTACGCAAATATGGAATAGCGCCGTGTGGGTGTGTGCATGCCCCGTATATTCCATGTGATTATGTTAGCTCTCGTCTTTGCTGGAGTATGTGTATCCCTGAGGCGTCAGGAGAAGAACACATCCTAATGTGAGCAGGTCATGGGTGTGCAAAGGTGCATCGGTCTGCTGCAACAAAAACAGTGAGTCAACTTTGAACGTCATAACAGGTGGGGCGAACTCTGCGGGGATGTCCGTCCAAACGTCTGTAACAACTGATAAGTATAAACTAGTTCAGTATACTGCCTGGTGGGGTCGCGTGTACAAGCAGTGCTCCTCCATGACTACCCCCCCACTCATGTGCTGGAGGTGTGCCATCCAGGTAATCGCCTAAGTCAGCGTGCAGAACCCGCATGGGTCAAGGGTGTGTATCACCGTGCACGTGCCTAGCCACTGGGAGAGTGTGTGCGAAGCAGTCAGTCTTGGGCCTAGTAGTCCCTTAATTGTCACATAATGACTCTAGGGTGGTTGCTAACCTACCATTACCTCCCCTCATCCCCAGCACACACTAAGACATATGAATCAATAAACAAAATTCTACTTGCATGGGCGTACTGTGAGAGAGTTCAACGCAACATTGCTCTATCATATGATACCATCAGCAGTCTGTGGGGTCACCACTGGCAGGCAGAGATCGTCAGATACTTCGGTTGATGGAGACGATGAGCCACTGGCCACTGCTAAGTCGCGCATGCAGGCGTCCAAGCGCTCTCTGCTGTGTGGCGTTCCGAGTGTTGCAACTGCCTCCAGGACACCCTGTCGTTTCATTCTGCTTTTCTCCAGGCTCGGGCCGCTGCCCCTGATTTTGCAGTTCGTGACGTCCCGCGTTTTCCGCGCCGTCGAGTTCTCCTGCCTGTGAAGCTGTCCTCATCCGGACCCGATGGTCGCGCTCCTGTCCACAGTCCCGACTCCTCCAGCCAGTCCCATGTCTCCGCAGGTGAATCAAAGAAGCGGGTCCCTCCTTTTGTGACCACCCTCAGCCGGGCAGGGAATAGCAGGGAGTAGGGCAGGTCCAGCTCCCTGAGTTGGCACTTCACCGCCATATAATTGCTTCTGCGACGCTGTACGAGGGCAGTGTAGTCCGGGAATAGCATAACTTGACTGCCGCTCACTTTGAGGCCTTCCAGTTTCCGGGTTTCGCGCAACACTGCATCTCTGTCTCTATAATTGAGAAGTTTAAAAAGGAAAGGGCGTGGCCTGGCTCCTGGTTGGGGCTTCTGTGCCGGCACACGGTGCGCCCTCTCCACAACAAATTGTGGCGACAGTGTTCCCTGGGGTAGCAGGTCCGGTAGCCAGTGTTAAACATATTGCTCTGGATGTCTTCCCTCTTCCCCCTCCGGTAGGCCCACCACGCGGATGTTGTTGCATCGAGAGCGTCCCTCCGCTTCCCTCCGCGTCTTCAACTTTATCTTCCAGGGCATGCATGCGGTCCATCATGTCTTGCAGTGCAGCAGCGTGACTCTGGGTGACAGGTTGCAGTTCCTTGAGTGTCTGGCCAAGGGTGGTGACTTTCTCGGCCAGTTTACGGTGGTCTGCATGTAGGAGCATGAAGTCCGATGTGACTTTATCGATCCGGGTTTCCAGAGAGGTTCTGGTGTTTTCTAGTGCAGTCCCGATTTTCTCCATGGCTGCAAGCACCAAATCCAGTTTGGCCGCCAGGGCTGTGGACGTTAGCTCCATCTCCCCCTCGTCTCTTATGCGGACGGGGTCCGAACTTCCTGCGCACAGGGGTCCTTGCTGTATTTTGACACGCATACAGCCCATCACAAGCTGCTGCACCGTTAACATCCGCAGACAGCTCTCAGTGGGCTGGGCTTGTCAAGGGTAGGGCCACAATGCAAAGTCTGGAGGGTCGCTCTTCTCGCCCGCAGGTGTGGGTTACGTGAGTCATGCCTCCAGGGCTGTGTACTTGAGGCTTCTGTACCCTGCGTGGCGCCTCGTTCCCGAAGACAGGGATCCGTGGGGCGTAGGTCCTGTGGGTAGGCCTCACATCCGCAGGTGACCAGCGGCGCGGAGCAGTCAGAGTCCCAGTGCGGCGGCGGTCAGCGGTGTCGCCCAGTGGTGGGGCGCCCTCCTCTGTGTTAACACCGCTCTTCAGCGGCCGGGCGTCCACGCCCTCCCCTCCGTAGGTCACAGCAGCAGCGCAAGTGACAGGCTCAGCCAATGCAGCACAAAATCGCCCACCCGGCATCCCAGGGATGAGACCCGTAGTTGCCGCTCGACTCCTCGGTGATCCAGGGCCACCTGGGGGGGAAACGAGGGGATCGCAGTCCACCGCCGGGTAGACGCTCGCCTCCACTGCCTGCAGTAGTGCACCCAGGAGCTGTCTCTCGGTGAGTAAGTGACATGGGGGGCCCCCTTCCACCCCAGTCGGCATGACTGGCGAACGCTCCCCGCAGTTGAGGTGCACTGGCGCCCCCTACCGCCGCAGCCGCCGGAGATCAGTTGCTCCACCACTCTAACGTACCGCCTCAGTAGTCAAAGGCCGCAGCTCCCACTTTGCGCCTCCTCAACGCGTCTGCGCCAGGCGCTGGTTACTCCTCGCATCCCAGCCGTAACAGCAATCCTGGTCTGCCGAATTGCGTGTGCCGCAGCTGCCTTGCGCCGCTTTCTGGCCTGCCACCGCTCAAGGTCTCAGGCCTTCCGTGTCAACCCAAGACCGCCGCCAAGGGATCCCTCGGCAGTCCGGAGCCACGAGGGGCCTGCAGGGTGTTGTGTGCAGCCACCCGCCTCCTCCTCTAATAACAGGTCCACAACGAAGGCCTCCGCCCAGGGGAGGAGACAACATGGAGGTTCGGCGGGCCCCCCTTAGGCCCCGTGTACATGCACGCCCTCACCGTCACATTCATTTGGGGCCCAGCCAGGTGGTGGCCGTCTCTCTGCCTCCCATGGGCCGCTACGACTCCAGTAGGGGCGGTTGCCACTCACGTCGCTCCTCTGCCACTTGCCCGCTCTCCTCAGTACAGTCGCAGCCGCCGCAGCAGTCAGCAGGACGGCGCCCGCCGTGTCTGTCCCGCGCCGCACTCCAGGCCGCCACTTTCAAAATCCCCGGGTCCCGGAACCGCCACCAGGGAATTGCGGCCCTCCGTGGACTGCCCACACAGCACTCTCATCAGGCGGGTGACAGAGGGGGCCCACAGCACCGGAGGTCCAACGCCCCAGGCAGGCTTCGCCACTTCAGCGGCTGCGTCTGGTAAGCTCTGTGAGGGGTTTCCCCCCCCAGTCGCGACCGAGACTGGCCGCCGCCTCCTCGCGTCTTTACTGCGGGTAGGCCGCACTGCTTCCTACAGCCACAGTGGCGGTCGTAGCCCACAAATAGGCTCTCTGCAGGGCTAGCTGGCTTCAGCGGTCCGTCACCTCACCAGATCTGCAGATTTCCAGCGCGGATGGTACAGTGTCAGGATAATCGTGGCGGATAATTAGGGGATGTCGGTCGGAGCATTAGGAACTCGCGTCCGCCATGTTGGCTGGTTAGCCACGCCCCCCCACCATTGTACCATTGTTGATTAACTTTATTTTTATGGGGAAAGAATGGAAAAAGGACATACTCAAATATGCAGTGATTTACAGAAAGACATGATTTCAACCTCACATTTACAGACATGTGCATTGCATTAAGTCTTGTGATGAAAATAGTTTCCAGTCAGACAATATTTAAAAACATAATGTACAATGAAGGGTAGACTACATCATGTGCATACATATCCCATTTATACTCAAAGCAGAGGAGCATTTTATTCCATCAACAGAGAATGTCCTAATTGCAGTGCAGACAGTCACTATTAAATTAAGACCCACCACAAAGACAAGGAACTAATCATTGTGACATCCATACATCTCTGAAAGCATCTACTAACACAAACAAATGCAGAGCAAATTCCGAAGTGTTCCATGTGCACTGGGTGCAATGGGCCAAGACACAGGCCAGTTCAGACACTAATTATAAATGTGAGCAGTCATTAAACGCACTCCTAGTGGCACTGTAGAAAGCCAATGCTCCTTTTTTTGTGTACAGCGTTGCAGTGCGGATTAAACCCTGAAATACACTCAGCAATACAACTGTAACACAAAAAGACAACCCCGCCTTCAGGTTTTCGAGACAGGAACAACGACTTTCTGGCAAAAAAGATGGAATTCATAAAGTTACAAATCAAGGAGTGGGTTTTTGCGATGTTCTGAATAAAAGATTAGAAGTAATTACATCGTCACATGATATATATCTATATATAAATTCACTGAAAAAACCAAAGGTTACAGGGCTTTTATAGTTAGGAAATAGAATTTATAAAAACATAGAAATTCTCTGAAAAAACAAACGGTTACAGCGACGTTATAGTTAGGCTCAGGTTTCCCTCGTACAATACTGGAGAAATTCAGCAGTTGTAGTTAGCTGAGCTAACTATAACTCACACTCCTGCAATGCACTGCTTTTGACCTCACATTTTATATCACTCATGACATTTTTAAGAATTTTTTGTGGAGAATCTGTGATCAGCAAATGTATTTCACATACTAAAAAATACCCTTAAAACATTTTTTAAAATAAAGTTTAAGTCTAAATATTTTGTAAGATATTGCTTTAATTTTTGTTTCCGTGATCAATTTTGGAGGAAATCACCATTACAAAAAAATGTATAATCACGACTACTGATGTTGTCGCGATGACATCGGTAATCACAAAGAGCGTGTGGTTTGTACAAAGTGTAAAACATATATATAGACACATTCTACAGTATATTTGACAGTAGAGCTTTATTAGTGTACTTTTGAAACTCATTTTTTTGTGGTGAGTTTCCAGAAAACTCGCCTTCAAAGACGATTTTCTGTTTTTGCCACGAAATCGGGCGTCGCAATGATATCGGTAGCAGTGGTCATTGGGAATACATCGCGAAATGACAAAAAAAATGCAGGCATTCAATAGCCACCACCACATTCAAAACTTATAACTGCAAAATGGATTATAACCAACAGACTAAACACATTACTATCTTCATGACTATATAATAGCACGTACAACTCCCTAAACATTTCTATAACACACGGCATACCTTTTTCAGTGTAATCTATGACTGCATGCATCACTGTATCGGTATGTCTCTTATTCACTGTATAAGTATTTGAGGGGATCTGTGAGATGGTGCATCAGTCTATCAATACTTCTGTAACTAAATTCGTGACTGCCTCAGTGCATCTATGAGTAGGTATATCAATGTCACAATGGGTCTGCGATTAGTTGTGTAAGTCTCTCACTCAATCTGTGAGTAGGTGCATGAGTGCCTGTAAGTAAGTATATGACTGTCTGACTGGATCTGTGAGTGGATACATGAGTGTCTAAGTGGGTGTCTGAGTGGTTCTGTCAGTGGGTGCAAGGGTCTCTGAGTGCGACTGTGAGTGGGTACATGATTCTCTGAGAGTATAACAGACTGGGTGCATAAGTCTCTGAGTGGGTCTATGAGTGGCTGTGTGAGTGACTGTATGGGTGTGTGAATGTCTGAGTGTGTCTGTGAGTGGATGTATGAGTGCCTGAGTTTCTGTGAGTGGGTGTATGAGTGTCTCAATGGGTCTGTACATGAGAACATAAGTCTGAGTGGGTGAGTGAATGGGTGCATGCTTGAATGACTGAGTGGGTCTGTGACTGGGAGAGCGAGTGTCTGGATGGGTCTGTGAGTGGATGCATGAGCCTTGACTGGGTGAGTGAGTGAGTAGGTGCGAGTATATTTAAATGACTTTCTGAGTGAGGGTGTGAGTTTCTGAGTGTATGAGTGACTGACTGAGTGTGGGAGTGACTGTATAGATGTGGGAGTGGGTGTATGATTGTCGGAGTGGATCTGTCAGTGATGTCATCAGTGATGTCATTTGAGATGTCATCAGTGATGTCATCAGTGATGTCACTCAGCATGTCATGGGTGATGTAATATGTGACGTCATCAGCAGGGCAATGCGGGGCGCGAGTTATAGTTAGCTCTACTAAGAACAACAGCTGAATTTCTCTGGTTTTATACGAGTGAAATGTCCAACTAATTATAATGGCCTTGAAACCTATGGTTTTTTAAATGCTAATTTCTAACTATAACGTCCCTAAAAGCTATGGTTTTTTCAGTGAATTTCTAAGGTTTTTTAAATGCTAATTTCTAACTATAACGTCCCTAAAAGCTATGGTTTTTTCAGTGAATTTCAAAGGTTTTTAAAATGCTAATTTCTAACTATAACGTCCCTGAAACCTATGGTTTTTTCAGTAATATGATATATATATATATATATATATATATATATATATATATATATATATATATATATATATATATATATATATATATATATATATATATATATATATATATATATTTGAAAAGGTTTGCCATCTTGTGAGATGCACTCCCAGGAAGTAAGCAGACACAGGAACTGGGATATTAAAACACACTGACCAGCAGTTTAATGCGACGCGTTTCAGGCTTACGCCCTTCTTCAAAGCCAACTGCTCTCCAGGATGGCCAAACATTTCTGCCAGCATTTTACCTCCATTTATTCAAGACACGCCCTAAGTGGGCTTCAAGTCACGCCCCAAGGGGGCCGGCAAATCACATTGCCTGCTAAGCATGATGGGGCTGGTAGTTCCTTACCCATGTGGGTCTGTTTGTAGCCATCACTGGTTTTCAAAGTTCTTTAAATGGTGCTTTAAAACAAAGAAACACAGCTCTCTTTACAGGCCGCTCCTCCTGTTCCACCCGCAGTCAATATAAAACAGCAGGCGGCCCCGCTTGGGATCTTGCGGTGGTGCTTCTCTCGACCTAGGCGGGCCGAATTATTTATTTGAAAAGGTTTGCCATCTTGTGAGATGCACTCCCAGGAAGTAAGCAGACACAGGAACTGGGATATTAAAACACACTGACCAGCAGTTTAATGCGAAGCGTTTCAGGCTTACGCCCTTCTTCAAAGCCAACTGCTCTCCAGGACGGCCAAACATTTCTGCCAGCATTTTCCCTCCATTTATTCAAGACACGCCCCAAGTGGGCTTCAAGTCACGCCCAAGTGGGCCGGCAAATCACATTGCCTGCAAAGCATGATGGGGCTGGTAGTTCCTTACCCATGTGGGTCTGTTTGTAGCCATCACTGGTTTTCAAAGTTCTTTAAATGGTGCTTTAAAACAAAGAAACACAGCTCTCTTTATAGGCCGCTCCTCCTGTTCCACCCGCAGTCAATATAAAACAGCAGGCGGCCCCGTTTGGGATCTTGCGGTGGTGCTTCTCTCGACCTAGGCGGGCCGAATTATTTATTTGAAAAGGTTTGCCATCTTGTGAGATGCACTCCCAGGAAGTAAGCAGACACAGGAACTGGGATATTAAAACACACTGACCAGCAGTTTAATGCAACGCGTTTCAGGCTTACGCCCTTCTTCAAAGCCAACTGCTCTCCAGGACGGCCAAACATTTCTGCCAGCATTTTCCCTCCATTTATTCAAGACACGCCCCAAGTGGGCTTCAAGTCACGCCCAAGTGGGCCGGCAAATCACATTGCCTGCAAAGCATGATGGGGCTGGTAGTTCCTTACCCATGTGGGTCTGTTTGTAGCCATCACTGGTTTTCAAAGTTCTTTAAATGGTGCTTTAAAACAAAGAAACACAGCTCTCTTTACAGGCCACTCCTCCTGTTCCACCCGCAGTCAATATAAAACAGCAGGCGGCCCCGCTTGGGATCTTGCAGTGGTGCTTCTCTCGACCTAGGCGGGCCGAATTATTTATTTGAAAAGGTTTGCCATCTTGTGAGATGCACTCCCAGGAAGTAAGCAGACACAGGAACTGGGATATTAAAACACACTGACCAGCAGTTTAATGCGACGCGTTTCAGGCTTACGCCCTTCTTCAAAGCCAACTGCTCTCCAGGACGGCCAAACATTTCTGCCAGCATTTTCCCTCCATTTATTCAAGACACGCCCCAAGTGGGCTTCAAGTCACACCCCAAGTGGGCCGGCAAATCACATTGCCTGCAAAGCCCACTTGGGGCGTGTCTTGAATAAATGGAGGGAAAATATCCCAGTTCCTATGTCTGCTTACTTCCTGGGAGTGCATCTCACAAGATGGCAAACCTTTTCAAATATATATATATATATTACCTACTGGCGGTCGCCAGTAGGTAGTTATAGTTAGGACCACGTTTCCATAGGAAAAGCATTTTTGATGTGCTTATAACTTTGGCGTCGTTTGACGAATCTTTACGAAATTTTTCAAGAAGTTCCTCTTTTCAGGTCAGCTGCTATCCTAAAAGTTTGGGGGGATTCGTCAAGGGGGGCTAAGAAAAAAGGGGGGTTCCAAAATGTGTTTTCTCCATGCAATTTCCATAGGAAACTTCAGACAAGGCTACAGGTCAAACTGCTGAACGGAATTACGCCAAATTTGGCACAGAGAAAGGTCTTGGTCCAGAAAGCACACTTTTGTTTAAATCGGTTAAATCCGTTCAGTAGTTTTAGAGAAATATCAAATTTTCCAGATATCGATATTTAAGAATTCTGACATCTGATTGGCTGATGCGTTACGAGCACGAGCTTGCGGCTGATTGGCTGCGAACTGTTGAAACTAGGAAGTGTTGGCAGCCATTTTGTGATTCAGTCCGTCAGCTCACAACTCTCCCTCTACAAGGCATAAGGTCCGTAGTTCTACCTCTGCGAGGCAACACTAAAAATATACTGCAGCTCTGTCTGTGCGAGATACCCCTTTCACGGTCCCTCTCCCCACATCACCAGCTCGCGGCTATGCCTTTAGAAGCGAGTCCGTCGGCTCACAGCTCTGCGACTGCGAGCTGTGAGCCTTTTTGTGACTCAGTCCGTGAGCTCGCATCTCTCCCTCTAAAAGGCATCGGATCCGTAATTCTACCTCTGCGAGGCAATACTGAAAATATCCCGCAGGTCTGTCTGTGCGAGATACTCCTTTTATGCTCTCTCTCCCCACATCATCAGCTCGCAGCTATGCCTTTAGAAGCCAGTACGTCGGCTCGCAGCTCTGTGTCTGCGAGCCGTGGGGCCCGCAGCTCTACCTCTGTGAGCCACCTCGTTAGCTCGTAGCTGTGTCTGTGCTAGCAGGCCCGTTACTCTCCCTCTGCAAGTTAGCCCGTCGGGTTGCAGTGCGGAGGGCTAGCAGCTGTATCTCTGTGAGCCAGCCCGTTAACTGATAGCTGTGTGTCTGCTAGCAGGCCTGTTGGCCCGTTGGTCTCCCTCTGCGAGTCAGGCCACAGCTCTCCCTCTGCGAGCCGGTACGGTGCTGTTCTTTTGCGAGCCAACGGCTCGTAAGTCTTCCTCTGCGAGCTGAGCCCACGGGCCGCAGCTCTTCCTCTGCGAGCCTGCCCGACGGCCCGCAGGTGTCCCTCTGCTAGCGGAACCGCAGGTGACACTCTGCGAGCCGAAATTGGGAATATAAGGCGGCTCTAAAAAGAGCCCTTGTGTTTATTGGTTGGAGCTGCATGTAAGTGTGAATGCACAGCTTCAGGTTAATCAGGAAAACTCGCTTTCCCTCATCTGCGAAGTGTACTCCATCACTTCTGTAGATATTAGCCATATCAAAACGTATGTTGTTGTTGTAGATCGACCCCATTCTATGGTCTCTGAGGTATGCAGACACAGCTTTGTTGACATTCTTCCTAGATTTTTCAATCTTATGACAAAATTGGTTTGACCATTTCCACTTCTGTCTTTGGCATATATTGGAATATACAAAGACAGTTTGAGGCAAAAAGTAACATCAATTGTCCAAAGGTGTCCTTCATAAGCATTTCCAAACCTACCCCATTCAATGTGCCTAGGTCATTACCACCACAGTGCACAATCATGAGATCAGGGTGTTGGAGATGTAAACAGGTTTTAACCAAAGGGAGCAATTGGTGCCACTTCAATCCTCTCTGTGCAAACCATTTAATGTGCACATTTTGTAACCCTAGGTCTCAGTCAATACGTCTCTGTTCTGCATACCTCTTGCACCAGAAAACATAGCTATGTCCTACAATCCACACTAGCATTTTGAAGGTATGGCTAGAAGATATGGATAAATGTCTGTAGCTCATGCAGTCCGTTCGTAGAATAAGAGATATGTTTAAACATGGGGAACTACTTTTTTTTTTACATACAAAATGTTAACGGATTGGGAGATGAAATGTATTGTGTCCTAAAAAGTAGGGTGTATATTAGTTTTGATGAAAAGCATCTTTGTGATTGGGTAATAAAAAAGCAGTTTATACGTGGAGTACATATTATAGGATGAAATTTGCTCAGCTCAACCACACCTGCTAATTGTATTTGGAAGGTGCAGTTCAAACTTGAAAGAATGGTGAACTTTTGACCTCCACGTGCCGTTAAATGTTGGAGAAAACGTTGCAAAAAAAAATATTGTTATGTTTAAAAAAATGATGAACTTTTAACCTGCACGTGTCGTAGAATGTTCTAGAAAGTGTTGATACAATACCTTGAACTTTTCACCTGTATGTGTCCTTAACAAAACAGTTTATATGGAAAGTTAAAAATAAGCAATAAAGAGAGGTTTTGCAATCTAAAAAAATAAGGAACTATTCTGATTTGTTCTTTACATGGATTTATGTGTGGAGCAACAGGGAAATTGTGCCATTACTGGTTCCATTCTTGATGAAAGCGGTGCATTACATGTACTGTGTGACAAGAAAAGAATTGCATGTGTTTGTGACATTTGAAATCTGCATACCAACTAGGAAGGTAAATTAGAAATTAAGAAGGTGTGTTATGTGTTTTGTAGTAGTGGTTAATTATTTGAGACAAAATTTTTAACTTTGAAAGTATTTTTTATTTCTAAATAACATAGTGTTAGTAAAGCCTGGTGTTTTATTGGTTCTAAAATATGCATAATGTGTAACTAGTTTTTAAACAAGTACTTTATATATGTTTAGGAGTTTTTCACAAAGAAAAAGTGTAAGTTGTCAACTGTAAAAGACTGTGGGCCATATTCTCAAGACCAGCGATAACATTATCGCTGCTTTAGCGGCAGTTTCCTGCCGCTAAAGCTGCAATAATGTTATCGCCATTCTTGTGAATATGGCCCTGTATGGTTTTAAAAATTCGATGTAGCGTTAATTTCCATTTGTATATCTATTCCAGTGAGATAAACAAAATGTGGCACGTTTGGAAATTATGCTCAGTCTGGAAATAGTGGAGAAGGGGTGACAGTAAAAAATTCATGTGTTATTAACTTAACAGAGATGGAATGTGGATCAGTTACAGGCTCAGCTTCCGCATTGCCCACGTCACCTGCGTCCAGCCCTGGTTCCACTGCCGAACATGCACATTGGAGTGTCCCATGGATGTCTGCCTATCCAACACAACTGTTGATGAATTGGACTATGACTTGTGTTTGCGCCCCCTGTTGGATAACGAACAGGAGTGTAACCAAGACAGCAGTGCATGGGATGCGTTGACATACTGCGTATGTTTTGGTAGTTGTGCATGGGAGATGGCACAATCTCTCGTGTGCAGTGACCACATTGAGGCGCTCCCCTATTAGGTTGTGTTGCGGATCGGTGAGACGGCGTGGGCTGAGCACACCTGCCTGGACCACCTAATGGATTGGCTCACGCTGGTGTTCCTTGAACACAACAACGACGTACTATTGGAACACATTGCACATGAAGCTGCACGGGCATTCATGGACGAGTAACTACGTACCTACAGCCACATCCTATTGCCACCCACAGCACATGGTCCAACAACTAGTTGCACAGTGGGGATTGCTCACATATCCCACCAAAACAGAGGACACGTCTCCCTGCGGTCGAGCTCTGGATGCATGTGCGTGGAATACCGCGTGTGCACACACACCTGTCCAAGGCGACGCAGGTCCATGGTCCGAGCAACACAGCGTCGTTTGGGAACTTTGCCAATTCGGACACACTGCTCAGTGAGAGCACACACATGGCCATGTAGCACGACATGTGAACCTGTCGGACCCTCACACCTGATCACTGTCGGCAGAGCAGACAATTGCTGCACCCCGGAGGCAGAGCACCATGCAGACCCCACGTACAGTGAGTCGTGCCCCCTCACACGGGCCACTGTACAGACGCCAAATAAACCATCCGACTTATCCACAGCCCACACATAGAAGCCCCTGCCTGTGGTACCCCCGCATGGGATGGCGTTGACACCCACGAAAACAGCAACCCATGTCCCACAACGTTGTACACACATTCAAATCATTGCTCAGAGCTGTGGCATATCCTCCACACAAAAAAGAAGAAATGTTATGTGCACACTTTGTGGTCTCATTTTTTACACTGAGAGGTAGATTTCAATGTCAGTCAAGGCTGGTGTGGTACTGCGAGGCTTTGCATTTGGGTGTTCTTAGGAAATCTAAGTTGTCGGGGAGCAAGGCAAGGTGGGCTGTGAGCGTTGCTATATGTGATAAATCTTGTCCATTTCAGGCCCAACATCATCTGCCCCTCGACATGTACGCATGCTGCGTGTAAGTGTCTTAAGCATGTCCGTGCCTGTTGTGGCCGTTGCCTCGTCCGTACTCACACGCACATGCCAATAAAGCCTATGCCACTCCACTGGTGTCTAACTGGGAGGTGTGTTGTAAAGATTGTCCACTTGTGTGCCACAATGAGCCTCATCCCAACACAGGGTAGAACTGACTGTTGCATGTGCAACGGGGTTGTATCCCTTTGGCAAGCTCTGCCTCTGTGAGCCAGACATTGTTTTTGCATAGGTGCTGGACGACATCTGATGCAGCCCCATCACCTACGCAGTCTGATGTGTCAGGGGCACACAGCCATGCAGCCATCACCCCGCCACACACACCGGACAAAGAACCCGTATGAGGGGAGTTTTGTACCACATTGCCTTCATTGCTGATGTTCTGTGATTGATATGTGTGTGGGCTGCACTGTGGGGGAATTGCCCGTGCACGGATGGCGATGCACACACACATGTTGGTATGTGGAGCCAGGTGCCCGTGCGGCCTTGCGCTGCTTGTGCTATCTCACTCCGTCTCTCTCCCTCGCTCTCTCCCGCCCTGTCATAGCAAACTTGTGAAAGCGATGGGTGCGCGGCTCTCCGCGCGGCACTCGAGTACTTCTTAAGTCTTTCAGACACAGAGGGGTATATTCTCAAGGACATATCGCCGAGTTAACGGCACTTTATCGCAACCAAAATGGTGATAAATTTAACGCACCATTCACAAGCTGGAGCAAACAGCCCATATCAGCAGTTTACCAGCGATAGCAGCCTCAAAAAGCATTGTCACGGATGAGTCCGGCAAATATTGCTAATGAGATGTAGAGTAGGCGTTCTCGTGCAAAAGCAGCGAACACATCACTTCGCAAGTGTCTCAACCACCAGCAAGATCGTCGAAGAGAGTACAAAACAGGCGATAAGGTGCGTTAGTAGCAGAAAGTTTACACCTGCTCTGAGCTGGTGTAAAGTCGGACTACAACCTGCAATAGGAAAGGGAGCCCACCCAGAGCCATACGTGAATGACAACAGATGCAATGGAGCCAACGATCATGCAGCTCGGACACCCAACACTGATCCGACACCACCCGCCACCAGCCCCCTGTCCGCCATCCCCCCTTACCTCCCCCCCACACAAACAAATGTGACAGCAACGTTAGGAAATTTGGAACGTAACAAATTGGCTGATGTGGCACGATTATAGTAAAGAAGATGCATGTGAGGTTGGACAAATAAGAATCTCAGTCATCTATGGATTTACATATAAAACATTTTATTTAAACAAAACAACAAAATAAAAGTAGGTACAGGTATGGCGTGTCATCCCTTGACAATTTGTGAATCACAGCCTGCAAGACAAAAAGAAAGATAAGATTGTGCGTCATGCGTCCATGAAAGGAGAGAGAGAGAGAGAAAGAGAGAAAGAGTGAGAGAGAGGAAGAGACAGAGAAAGAAAGAGTGAGACAGAGAGGAAGACAGAGAAAGAGAGAAAGAGTGAGAGAGAGAGGAAGAGATAGAGAAAGAGTGTGAGAGAGAGAAAGGAAGAGATACAGAGTGAGAGAGAGAGAAAGAGTGTGAGTGACAGAAAGGAAGAGAGGGAGAGTGAGTGTTGACACTGTGGAGAAAATCCTTACAGCTCACCTTTCTGCCACCGGTGTGTCTCTAACCACGTGCCGGGACATAGTGGAGTCCTCAAGTTTAGTCATCTGAAACATAGTATAGAATCAGTAATGGCAAAGTACATACAACTGCACAGCCTAATTCTCTGTTTCGCCCCTGCGCAACCAGGCTGCTGCACCCCATCGACTCCCGCCGCCCAGAGGTGTCTGCCCGCGTCTGCGCACCTAGGCTGTTGTATCCCATCCACTCCCACTGCCCAGAGGTGTCTGCCCGCTGCTGTGCACCCAAGCTGGTGCACCCCATCCAGTCCCACTGCCTGGAGGTGACTGCCCGTTCCTGCGCACCCAGAGTGCTGCATCCCATCCACTCCCACTGCCTAGAGGTGTCTGCCCGCTCTTGTGCACCCAGGGTGCTGCACACTATCCACTCCCACCGCCCAGAGGTCACTGCTCGCTGCTGCGGAAACAAGGCTCTCTGCTCACCTTCCGCCACCGGCGTGTGTCTAAGAGGGTCCACCACGAGCTGAAGCAACCTCCTCAGGCGTTGCGTACACACGGTCAAGCCGAGCTCACAATTCAGAGCGGGTGTTGATTGCAGGATGGCTACGCATCATCGCAGGCTGCACACGTGCTCAGCTCTGGTGGCACTAACTCAGTGGAACTGAAGTCATCGCCTCGTGGCGGGAGGTCCATGTCGGGGGGGTCGTCAATCTGTGAATCACAGCCTGCTAGACAAAAAGCAAGATAAGATTGTGCATCATGCGTCCATCAAAGGAGAGAGAGAGAGGAAGAGAGAGAGAAAGAAAGAAAGAGTGAGAGGTAGACAGAGAGAAAGAGTGAGAGAGAGAGGAAGAGAGAGAGAAACAGTGAGAGAGAGGAAGAGAGAGAGAGAGAAACAGTGTGAGAAAGAGGAAGAGAGAAACAGAGGAAGAGTGAGAGAGAGAGAAAGAGAGAGAGAAAGAAAAAAACAGTGTGAGAGAGAGGAAGAGATAGAGTGAGAGAGAGAGGAAGGGAGAGAGAAAGAGTGTGAGGGAGAGAAAGGAAGAGATGGAGAGGGACAGTGAGTGCCGACACTGTGGACAAAACCCTCACAGCTCACCTTTCCGTCACCGGTGTGTCTCCAACCACGTGCCGGGACATAGTGGAGCCCTCAAGCTTACTCATCTGAAACGTAGTATGGAATCAGTAATGGCAGAGTACATACAACTGCACACGCCTAATTCTCTGTCCCGCCTTTGTGCATCCAGGCTGCTGCACCCCATCCACTTCCACTGCCCAGAGGTGTCTGCTCGCCGCTGCGCGCCCAGGCTGCTGCACCCCATCCACTTTCACTGCCCAGAGGTGTCTGCCCGCTGCTGCGCACCCAGGCTGCTGCACCCCATCCACTCCCACTGCCCGGAGGTGACTGTCCGCCGCTGCGCACCCAGGCTGCTGCACCCCATCCACTCCCACTGCCCGCCGCTGCGCTAACAAGCCTCTCTGCTCACCTTTCGCAACCTGCGTGTAGAAAAGAGGGCCTACCACGTGCCGCTGCAAGCCCAAGCCCTGGGCCCGCGGGCACCGCACCCTGCATGTCATGCAGCCCCGCTCCGCAGGCCACCAGGTCTCACATTTGGTGCTGGGTCTTGATTTCGCCATGGCAGAGGACATACCAGTGCACCAGGCTTTCCATCGCAGGCTGCACACCCGCTCAGCCCTTGCAGTGCCACTAACTCTGTGACCAGCGAGGCGATGCCACATGGCGGTAGGCCTGCGCTGTGTGATGGCTCAGGCCTACACTGCAGTCCAGCAGGGCACACAAAACCTGAGCTGTCCAGACCGCCGGGACGGGCCATCACCGCAGGCTGCACACCCGCTCAGCAGTTACGGTACCCGTACCTCAGTGGACCGAAAGTCACCGTCCCGTGCCGGTGTGCCTGTGCTGGCCGGAGTGTATCCGGTGCGAGCCACTCTGAAATGGCGTCGAGCACGTGCGCTCGGTCTTTTTTATTGGCAGGGTCACGTGTCCTGTGACGTGTGTGCTGGATGGGTGTGGTGTGGGTGTATACTAGCCGTGAGGGAGTGGCTGTGGCGTACTGACAACTAGGGTGTGACCAGCAGATCACTGCAATGAAAATCTGGGCCATGTAGCGTTGTTGTCCTTCCCTGTAATCGTAAGCGGAGTGGGCTGTCCTGGCGCATGCCAGTCCTGCGTGAGGCTGTGAAGAATGACTCCGGAGCTATGGGCGTGGCTCCATCCTGGGCTGTATGAGGAATCAACTGATGCGGGTGTCCCTGTTGTAGTGCTGACGTCACCCGGGTCGCAAGCGCCAATGTGTCACTCTGTGAGCCAAGTCCCACAACATGGCCAACATGGAAGGTACGGGGAATCACTGACCCTACATTCATCCATAGTTCCACATATGAAAGATGGTGGATGTGAGAAGTTGGCCTGGTATATGCTGTCCACTAATTATAGTGGGCACCTTGCACCAGTCCAAACAACCCCTTATTGGAGATAGGTTAAAGACAACCTTTATTGAAAGCTATCCTAGTGGTAGCTATGGAGAGCAGCCTTCAGGCTAAGTCTTGAAGGAATGTAAAGCAGCTTGTTTTACCAGTCTATAATCTCTTGAGTGACCAAATGAAAGAGGACCACACCAGGTATATATTTAAAATATATGTATTTAGTCTTAAACACACCCCTCTAGTCTCTTTATGAGGCTAGAGTTCGAAGTACATAAGTTACAAGTCGAATATCAACAGTAATAGCACAAATACAAGTTTGAGCCCTAGGGGCGTACCAAACCATATACCAATAAAGTGGTATAAGAACCACGACTGAGCTAGACACAAGGCCTGGAGCCTGTAGAAGTGCTTGGCCCTCAAGGAACCACCCAAGGTAGTGACACAGGGGACACACGGGGGACGCGTGCAGTGTGAGAACACAGCCGCGAGCCGCCGTTGACTTCTATGGGGAATGTCGCGGTTGGAGTTTTAAAGAAAAAGGACACTTAGAGGAGGACTTGGAGCAAACCCCTTTAGAACTAGGTTATTCTAGAGTCTATACCCACGGGAGCACCGGAGTACTCGAGTTACCTCACCCAGGGAAGCCGGGTGCATAGGTGTCTTTCGGGGTCGGGTTTCGTCGTCGTTTTCAATGGCGATCTGCTGCAAAGTGCTGCTGGCGACCAAGTTGAAAGTGTTCGGGTGGATCCAAGGGTGGATCGAAGATCTGAAGAACCTGAAAGCAGAGGGGACAGAGTCTGGGTCACTAGCCAGTGACCAGGAAGGCGATGAGCAGATGCCCACCGATGTCGGGTGCTTCAGGTAGGTTGATGGTTGTCTTGACTCTTCAGCCACGAGGTCCAGGAGGCGTTGACGACAACCAGGAGCTGTATTCAAGCTGTCCCACAATGTTTGTCGATTGCAGGGGTGTCGGCGACCGGATTGGACCCAACAAGCCTTGGCAACGGCAAGTCACGTGGAAATAGAAGAAGGACGGTGGTACAGACCAGCAAGGTCTGAGGGACTCACCCAGCAAGGGTAAGTCAGGGCACGTCTGGAGCAACCAGGGAAGCCCAAGCAGAAGAAGAGTTGCCTTCGGGAGGGCCCACTAGCCAACGGACTAGCGACCGCAAAGGAGCCTCAAGTGGACGCACTTGGAGCTGGCTCACAGGACACTCGTGGAGTGGAGGCCAGTGATCTTCAGTGCAGTCGGTGCTAGAGGCAGGGGCTACTTGGAGCCCAAAGCACAACTTTGTGGGAGACCAAGAAGAGGATGCACTTGCAAATGTACTTGGTGTCCAGGGGTCACAGTTCCATGTTACCGACGACAGCTACGGGCCTCAGCTTTGCTGGACACTCAGGGCAGTCTCGGGGAAGTCTGGAAATCTACCTCTGGTGATGGAAAGACTTCGGCGTCCGGCGGGAGCTTCAGCAATGCAGACCGGACAATTGCTTCTTTGGTGCCTGCCAAGAAGGGGAGTCACTCCCTGACCCCAAGGGAGATTCTTCAGTCCTCTAATCTTGTAGTAGAGTGTCGAAGGTCCAGGATTCGGCTTCAGAGTTTCGTCCAGGGTAATCTAAAGTCCTAAGGACTGGGGTCCCATACTTATACTAAGTTAGGGGGTTGGACATACTCTGGGGACCCACCTATGGGAGGGTCAGGGAAGAGGGGTGGTTACACCCCTTCCCTTTGTCCAGTTTCGCGCCAGAGCAGGGGCAGGTAGCCCCTGCAACCGGTTTGAACTGGCATATGCACAGGGACACCAAATGTGCCCCCAGTGCAGGACTTCAAAGCACCAGAGGGTGCTCCCGCCCAGCCCCAATACACACTATCCTGTCTGGGGAGGTGGTTACACCTCCCTTCGACAGGAAACCTATTGTCCAGGCCTCCCCTGCCGGAGTTTCAGTCAGCAGCAGGAGGCCAGACCCGTGTCTGTGGCAGCGGCATCCATTTTGTGATGCCAGGGCTCTGGAAAGAAGTTACCGGGTAGCCCGGTGTGTACATGTCTCTCCTCTAGAAGGGTGGAATGCTACCCCCGCCACCAGAATTGGCGGGGGGTAGTATTCCAAGATGTTTGACACCAAACATGACATGTTTCTGTGCAGCCATCCCAAAGTTAGCATTTACCGCGAGGATATAATGTACTTAAGAGTATATGGTCAGGCTGCACCACAAACAGCCTCAGAGGATGGACTCTGAACGCTGTAGAGGGGCTCTGCTCATGCAGGGGCACCCTCTCACATAAGAACCAAGCACTCTGCCTTCAGGATTGGTAAGGCCAGCCATAGGAGTGACTTATAGGTTTATATGTGTGTGCAATGGTAGTGATATAGGTAGCCTATACCACTGTAAGGGGTGCATGCACCACCTTACCCAGGCTGCAGTAGCAGACCTGTGGTGTCATTTTGGATGGCCTTCCAGGGGTGGCACAATACATGCTGCAGCCCCTGTTAGGCCTCTGAGGTACCTATGCGCTGGGTACATAGTATACCATATACTAGGGACTTATAAGGGCACTCCAGATTCCAATCAGAGATGTGCCTAAGGCACATGGAAACCATTTTATAGAGGAAGCAGATAGACTGGGGCCCTGAATAGCAGGATCCCAGTCCAACTAAGTCATAAACCAGCAAAACACCAGGAAAAAAGTGGGGGCAACCATATAGTCAGATTCCACCTTCCTACATAACCCCCCCCAAACGAAAGGAGATAAGGCTAACCTTGGCCAGTTGAGCCTTTATTGACTAAGTGGCCATATAAGGAAGCACCTGCACTAGCATGGTTGCCCCCTGTCTTATGGTCCACTAAGCAATCCCTCACCCTAAGGGTATGAGAGGGTCTCCACCATGGGGAATTACTACCTGTGGTGTGCTTTGGTAAAGTACAAGGCTGGTGAGGTGTCTGAGTAGGGAAGTGAGGCCCTCGGAAGGTTGGTCTCAGCTTCCTCAGATCACTGGTCACCATGTATGCCTGTCTTTCCATGACTGAGTTGCACTTTGCTCTAAGGGTCAACCTTTGGCTGCCTACAGCTGGGGGTTGGGTCCCTTTGGATGGACCACTGGAGGGACATGGCAGGTTTGGAACCTTTTGGTCCCAGGTTTGCCCTTGCCTAACAGAGTCCTTCTGGGGGAGGTCCCTACACAAAGGTATGGGGGATCCCTCAGTGTGTGGAGGAATTTTCACCTGGCTAGGGCTACTAGACTGGGTGCCCCTAATCTTCTGATGGGGGGGTTCCTCTGGACAGGGGGCCATGGGGGGTCCACTGACCTCCCTGACCTCTGCAGCCCTGGGCTGACTGAAGCAGGGTAGAGAGGGGCAGGTTACCTGCTCCAGACTGGGTACCACCTGGGAAGGGTCCTCTGCCATCAGGGGTGTGGCCAGGCCAGGCCTGACTACCTCTGGGGCAGTTCCTTCACTAGGGGTAGGGTCAGTTTCCTGAGGAGGCTGACCCTTACCTACTGTCTGGAGGGAAGAAGACTTTTCTTCAACCCTTGTGCTCTCTTTTGGGGGAGAGTGGGCCATTCTTCCAGGCTCCATCTCTCCAAAATTTCCCTGGGCTTGGGCTGTGGCCGTCACAGCCCCACTAACCTCTACAGGGACGCCCAGCATTCTCAGATGGGTTTGGTGTTCAACTTCAGCCCAGGCTGAAATTTCCAGATCATTGCCCATCAGGCAATCTACAGGCAAGGTTGGGGACACTGCCACTCTTTTGGGCCTGTGACCCCTTCCCAGCTGAGATTGACTATGGCCATGGGGTGATCTGTTCTGACACCATCAATGTTGGTTACCTGGTATTTAAACTCAGGTAAAAGCTGGTGAGGGGGACTAGTTTCCCTGCCACCATGGTGACACTAGCCCCTGTGTCCCTAAATGCCACAGCTTTCTGACCATTAATTATTGGCTCCAGTCTGTACCTGCCCAATGCATTGGGACCCATGGTAAAGGTGGCAAATCCTATACCACCATCAGAGTCAGAGGAGTCTGTTGAGGGGGTCCTGTCTAAACTAGGGCCCACCTCTGTTCCTCTTGCAAAAGCACCTAACTTTATGGGTGCACTACTCCCAACTGGAGGATTACTACTGGTAGTACCAGGAGGGGTGGTAGTAGTTGTTGGAGGAACATTTTCTTTATTGCCAATCCTGGGACAACTGGGATCGGATTTCCAGTGCCCATGCTTTTTACAGACATGGCAATAGGGTTTCTTTTCAGGAGAGGAAGGAGTTTAGGGCCCACCCCCAGAAGAGGACTTTTGGGGCCCTGTAGTGGATTTATCCTTAGATTTATCCCCACCTTTCTCTTGGGACTTGGTAGAATCTTTCTTCTGGTCACCACCCTGATTCTTAGGCCTTACCCTGGTTCTGACCCATTTGTCTGCCTTCTGCCCCAATTCTTGGGGAGAGGTCAGATCAGAGTCCACCAGGTACTGGTGTAAAAGCTGGTTTTGACAATTATTTAGGATCTGCTCCCTCATAATCAAATTGTACAATCCTATAAAGTCATGCACCTTGCTGCCATGTATCCAACCTTCCAGAGCCTTAGCAGAACAATCAACAAAGTCCACCCAGTCTTGAGTCTGTGCTTTTTGGGTATCTCTGAACTTTAACCTGTATTGTTCAGTGGTTAGGCCAAACCCATCAATCAGAGCACTCTTCAAGACTTTGTAATTGTCAGCATCCTCTTCTCTAACAGTGAGGAGCTTATCTCTACCTTTGTCTGCAAAGGAGAGCCACAAGATTGCTGCCCACTGCTCCTGGGGGACCCTCTGTACTTTACAGGCCCTCTCCAGTGCAGTTATCCATTTGTGGATGTCATCCCCACTCTGGTAGGGAGGGACAACCTTGCTCAGGTTTCTATGGTCATAAGACCTTTCCCTATCTCTGGGAAATTTGCTGCCACCATGGGACTCTAGTCCCATCTTTTTTCTCTGTCTATAGAGATCTAGGGACTCCCTGTCTAGAGCCAACAGCTGTTTTCTGAGCTCAAGCTGGGCTTGTTCATACTGAATCAGTCTCTTTCTCCTCTCATGAGAGGATTCCCTCCTATGAGAGGAGACAGAGGTCCCTACTGAGGTGTCAGAGTGGTTAGACTCCTGAGAAGGAGATCTAGACCTTCTGGGCACACTCTCAACTCTTCCTGGGGGGACAGAGGGGAGGTCATTCTGGGCCTCCTCCTCTTCCTCAGGAGTAGCTGCACTTTCCAGGTCAGGATCATTGTCATCCCCCTGGCCAGTTTCAGAGGTTGGGTCCTGGGTATTTTCATCCCTGGACTCTCCCTCTTCTTCTGCCCCACCCTCTCTGCCTACCATTTCAGACCTTATGGGTCTTCTAAAGTCATCTAGCACAAGCATCTCTAGGAGACGTTGGGTGTTGGCACTTTTGCCTGTCTTCAACTTCCTAACTTTGCACAACTCCCTCAATTCCAAGAATGTGAGGGTGTCATATCTGGATGGCAGGAGCTCACTGGTTCCTGGCAGTGAAGACATTACTAGTGTGGTGTGGTGTATGCACTACCTACTCTAGTGTGGCCTACTAAACTCTCTTGAGTTGTAGAAAGGGTGTGCTATCCCTTAACACACAACTCTAAGTTCAGTAGAACTTACTGTATCCTAAGCTTGATTTATATGTACCTAAGGTACCCTTAGTGGTTTTCAGTTGATCAATTCAATTGAGATTATCTGGTAAAACAATAGCAAGCTGGAATCCCACACGCTGCCACCAATGTGAGAAGTTGGCCTGGTATATGCTGTCCACTAATTATAGTGGGCACCTTGCACCAGTCCAAACAACCCCTTATTGGAGATAGGTTAAAGACAACCTTTATTGAAAGCTATCCTAGTGGTAGCTATGGAGAGCAGCCTTCAGGCTAAGTCTTGAAGGAATGTAAAGCAGCTTGTTTTACCAGTCTATAATCTCTTGAGTGACCAAATGAAAGAGGACCACACCAGGTATATATTTAAAATATATGTATTTAGTCTTAAACACACCCCTCTAGTCTCTTTATGAGGCTAGAGTTCGAAGTACATAAGTTACAAGTCGAATATCAACAGTAATAGCACAAATACACGTTTGAGCCCTAGGGGCGTACTCAAACCATATACCAATAAAGTGGTATAAGAACCACGACTGAGCTAGACACAAGGCCTAGAGCCTGTAGAAGTGCTTGGCCCTCAAGGAACCACCCAAGGTAGAGACACAGGGGACCCACGGGGGACGCGTGCAGTGTGAGAACACAGCCGCGAGCCGCCGTTGACTTCTATGGGGAATGTCGCGGTTGGAGTTTTAAAGAAAAAGGACACTTAGAGGAGGACTTGGAGCAAACCCCTTTAGAACTAGGTTGTTCTAGAGTCTATACCCACGGGAGCACCGGAGTACTCGCGTTACCTCACCCAGGGAAGCCGGGTGCATAGGTGTCTTTCGGGGTCGGGTTTCGTCATCGTTTTCAATGGCGATCTGCTGCAAAGTGCTGCTGGCGACCAAGTCGAAAGTGTTCGGGTGGATCCAAGGGTGGATCAAAGATCTGAAGAACCTGAAAGCAGAGGGGACAGAGTCTGGGTCACTAGCCAGTGACCAGGAAGGCGATGAGGAGATGCCCACCGATGTCGGGTGCTTCAGGTAGGTTGATGGTCATATTGACTCTTCAGCCACGAGGTCCAGGAGGCGTCGACGACAACCAGGAGCTGGATTCGAGCTTTCCCACAACGTTTGTCGATTGCAGGGGTATCGGCGACCGGATTGGACCCAACAAGCCTTGGCAACGGCAAGTCACATGGAAATAGAAGAAGGATGGTGGTACAGACCAGCAAGGTCTGAGGGACTCACCCAGCAAGGGTAAGTCAGGGCACGTCTGGAGCAACCAGGGAAGCCCAAGCAGAAGAAGAGTTGCCTTCGGGAGGGCCCACTAGCCAACGGACTAGCGACCACGAAGGAGCCTCAAGTGGACACACTTGGAGCTGGCTCACAGGACACTCGTGGAGTGGAGGCCAGTGATCTTCGATGCAGTCGGTGCTGGAGGCGGGGGCTACTCGGAGCCCAAAGCACAACTTCGTGGGAGACCAAGAAGAGGATGCACTTGCAAATGTGCTCGGTGTCCAGGGGTCACGGTTCCACATTACCCACTACAGCTACAGGCCTCAGCTTTGCTGGGGACTCAGGGAAGCCTCGCGGAAGTCTGAAAATCCACCTCTGATGATGCAAAGACTTCGGCATCTGGCAGGAGCTTCAGCGATGCAGACCAGACAATTGCTTCTTTGGTGCCTGCCAAGCAGGGGAGTCACTCCTTGACCCCAAGGGAGATTCTTCAGTCCTCTAATCTTGTAGTAGAGCGTCGAAGGTCCAGGATTCGGCTTCAGAGTTTCGTCCAGGGTAATCTAAAGTCCTAAGGACTGGGGTCCCATACTTATACTAAGTTAGGGGTTGGACATACTCTGGGGACCCACCTATGGGAGGGTCAGGGAAGAGGGGTGGTTACACCCCTTCCCTTTGTCCAGTTTCACGCCAGAGCAGGGGCAGGTAGCCCCTGCAACCGGTTTGAACTGGCATATGCACAGGGACACCAAATGTGCCCCCAGTGCAGGACTTCAAAGCACCAGAGGGTGCTCCCGCCCAGCCCCAATACACACTATCCTGTCTGGGGAGGTGGTTACACCTCCCTTCGACAGGAAACCTATTGTCCAGGCCTCCCCTGCCGGAGTTTCAGTCAGCAGCAGGAGGCCAGACCGGTGTCTGTGGCAGCGGCATCCATTTTGTGATGCCAGGGCTCTGGAAAGAAGTTACCGGGTAGCCCGGTGTGTACATGTCTCTCCCTCTAAAAGGGTGGAATGCTACCCCCGCCGCCAGAATTGGCGGGGGGGGTAGTATTCCAAGATGTTTGACACCAAACACGACATGTTTCTGTGAACCCATCCCAAAGTTAGCATTAAGTTATAATATACTTAAGAGTATATGGTCAGGCTGCACCACAAACAGCATCAGAGGATGGACTCCGAACGCTGTAGAGGGTCTCTGCTCATGCAGGGGCACCCTCTCACATAAGAACCAAGCACTCTGCCTTCAGGATTGGTAAGGCCTGCCATATGAGTGACTTATAGGTTTATATGTGTGTGCAATGGTAGTGATATAGGTAGCCTATACCACTGTAAGGGGTGCATGCACCACCTTACCCAGGCTGCATTAGCAGACCTGTGGTGTCATTTTGGATGGCCTTCCAGGGGTGGCACAATACATGCTGCAGCCCCTGGTAGGCCTCTGAGGTACCTATGCCCTGGGTACATAGTATACCATATACTAGGGACTTATAAGGGCACTCCAGATTCCAATCAGAGATGTGCCTAAGGCACATGGAAACCATTTTATAGAGGAAGCAGATAGACTGGGGCCCTGAATAGCAGGATCCCAGTCCAACTAAGTCATAAACCAGCAAAACACCAGGAAAAAAGTGGGGGCAACCATATAGTCAGATTCCACCTTCCTACAGTGGACATGACACATCTGTGTGGATATGAATGTTTATTGCACATTCAGTGGAGTGTCTCAGCTATAGCAATACAGGGCCATGGAAAGTTTAAGTTTCAGTTTTTGGCACATGGAGGGCAGCCATTTAAAGCCAAGCTTGTGTTCGGGGTTAGGCTGCGCCAACATATGTACTTATAGAATTACTCCGCCAATCCCCAAGCACTTATAAATTCACTATACACTGTCCTTGCAGTACTCTAATGATCCAGTCTCTACGTACGTACTTGTACAATGACCGAGAGAAAGTTACATAACCGAAGTTTTCCCCACTGCCAGAGGTAACATGGTTGCATACGCTGTCCACTGCACAATGTAATGTGGTAGGGCCCAGGGGCGGCATCTTGCATACATAATGAACACACGGACACAGATAGATAGTTGAACTGGGTACGGGCACGTGCGCTCGACTCATTTTTATTACCAGCGTCACATGTCCAGTGACGTCTGTGCTGGATGCGTGTGGGGTGAGTGTAAGCCAGCCCTCCGGGAATGGTTGGTGCTGGCAACAAGTACAACAGTAATCATTGGGTCAGACACATAGATTCAACCATAAAGGGTCAATGATTTGTGCTGCACTAAGGTAGGGGCAACAGATGTGAAATAATACACACAAGATTGTATCGTAAAGGGTCCATGACTTGTGGTACACTGAGGTAGGGGCAGCAGATGTGAAATTATACACAAAACATTGTATCATAAAGGGTCCATGAGTTGTGCTGCACTGAGATAGGGGCATCAGAAACATTCAGCATGTGCGCAGCCAGTGATGATGCGTGGTGCAGGCGAGCCGCACTGGGAGCAATGTCTGTTGCCTACTGGACTGAGTCATCTGCAATCGTGACTCAATGTGAATTGTGAGCCCTGCTATCCGCAGTGTAGATCGAAGGCAGTAGTCAGCACAGACATCAAGGAATGCTTTTTGTCACTTCCTCTTGACAAAATTCGAGGACATAGAGTACAATTCTGTCTGCAATTAATAAATGAAGACTGAATTCAAATTGTGAGCTCTGCTGTCCGCAGTGTAGACTGCCATTCAGTGTTCCTTTGGACTTGCAAGATGAATTTGGTCATTGTACTAAAGCTATAACTGATATAAAACAAGTTCTTGAAGCAAGGATACTAAAAGGATATTATGTAGGTTTTAGGGACGTAATACTTAGTTGCCTTACTGGACTCTGCAATTAATGAATCAAGAGTCAATTTTAAATGTGAGCCCTGATGACCGCAGTGTAGGCCGGAGGCAGCGGTCAGCAAGGGCCCACAGCCACGTGGCGTTGAGTTGAGCTGTACAGTTAGTGTCACCTGAAGCAACCACCGTGTGTGGAGCCTGCGATGATGCGTGGTCCGGGCGGGCCGCACTGGTAGCAATGTCTTTTGCCTAATGAATTCTGTCTTAATAAGTCCATGTGGCGTTGACTTGTGGTGCACTGAGTTAGTGGCACCTGAAGCACTCAGCGTGTGCGCAGCCTGCGATGATGAGTGGTCCGGCCGGGCCACAGTGGTAGCAATGTCTTTTGTCTAATTAATTCTGCCTTAATAAGGCTACGTGGCGATGACTTGAGGTGCACTGAGTTAGTGGCACCTGAAGCACTCAGCGTGTGCGCAGCCTGCGATGATGCGTGGTCCGGGCGGGCTGCACTGGGAGCAATGTCTCTTGCCTACTGGACTGCGTCATCTGCAATCGGGACTCGATCTGAATTGTGAGCCCTGCTGTCCGCAGTGTAGATCGAAGGCAGTAGTCTGTACAGACATAAGTCTGTGGTGCTCTGCTGTTGGGTTCGCAGGGGGCCTGTGTCGAGGAGGCCGGCGGTCAGGGCGGAGGCCTCGTGGCAGGGTGAGGGCTGCCGCCCTGGCAGATGCCTTGGCCTTCCCACAAGTGAACCATGCCCAGAAACCCAGCCTATTTATTTATACTCCTATGCTGGAGTGGGTTACGTTGGACCAGCCCACTCCGCTTCCGCTTCCAGGGGGGGACAACACAGCTACATGACCGAGATCTTCCCCACTGCCTGAGGTAACATGGTTGCGTCTATTGTCCACAAAACTACAAGCACCAGCAGTATATGTTCACATGGAGAGGTTTGTGCTCTGCATAGTGAGGTCTGTCCACCACATCACCGCTACACTTGGTATTGTGTGCATTTTTATTGATGGGTGACTTGCGTCCTTCACACATACTTGGTTGCCACATCTCCCAACATTCAGCTATTGTGTGGCTGAGGGACCATGCCGTTTTTGGAGGGTCCGCTGTCCTGTTCTGCGCTGCCTGGGTGGTAGTTGGGTGGGGGGTGGTCCGGGGGGGAGGTCCTGAGGGTGATGGCAGTGGGTGTCTTGGCCTTCTTGGGTGTCGGAGCTGCATGGTCAGTAGCTCTATGACATGTGTTGGTCTTTAGATGTGGTTATGGGCTGGGCTCCCTTTCACACTGTAGGTAGTCGTCCTGCTTTACACCAGTAAAAGGCAGATGTTAAATTCTTACTGCTAACGCAGCTTATCGCCTGTTTTTGGATCGCACCCCAGATTTGGATGCTCGTTGAAAATATCGGGAAGTGGTGTTTTCGTATTATTTTTGCACGGGAACGCCAACTCTGCATATTATTAGCATTAGTTGTCGCTCTCATTTGTGGCGAATTTTTTCAGTAAACTTCTAGGGTTATTTTAACATAAAGTAATATTTAATTACCATACTTTAATCCATCCTCAAGCCATGCACAGCAGGGGGTTGACTGCAGGGCAGGCGGTGAACCCCTCAAAAGCAGCCAATCCCAAACAGCACATGGCCTTTGGCTGGGGGTTGGACCCAGGGACCCCCTCCCTGAACCTATTATGGCCCCGGAGACCCCATCCCTCAGGGCCATATATATATATTTTAAAGGCGAGGGGCCCACAGGGCCCCTCCTTCCTGACTCTCCATAGGCCCTGGGGTCCCCATCCCCAGGGCCTTATTTTTTCTAATGGGGAGCAGGCCACGCGTCCCCCTTCCCTGAGCCTTGAAAGGTCCTGGGAACCCCATCCACACTGGCTGTTTAAAAAAATAAAGGGGCGGGGACCCATTTGGCCACCTTCCCCAAGGCTTGATAGGCCCTGTGGACCCCATTCCCCAGGGACACTAATTAAAATGAAGGGAAAGGGGCATGTGGCCCCCCTTCCTGGTCCAATTTCACCCCCAGGGACCTCATTCCCTCAAAGCCCAGCACATTTGTTAGGGGGAGGGGGGCACACAGCCTCCCTCTCCAGGCTTATTTATGCCTTAGGTACTCCATCCTCCGGTGTCTGGCTATCAAAGGGTGGGTGCCCTTGTGCCCACCCAGGGCACCTACTACACTATTGTTGGTGGCCCGGGGGAGCCCGAAGGCCCCCATGGCCCCAGTCAGCTCCCTGCATCCAGTGAGAGCCAGCATTTCTCCCGCCCACAGGGAGCAGCTAATAATGCTGCTCCCTGTGGATGGGAGCAATCTTTTTATCTGTTTCCCTGCCCACTTGTGTCCACTCTCAGCGGGCAGGAGCATTTTTCAATCTCCTGCCCAATGGCAGCGGATTTGGTTTTTGCTCCCTCTTGACACAAGAGTTGAAATTGCAACCAAAAATGTGTGTGAAGCATAATGAATACAAGTCAATGGTCAGTTGCACACAGACTTACTCTTGAATGCAAACTTTTATAACATCTTCAGTACCTGTACACAGCTATAGTGCATTACGAGCACAGGCGTTTGATAAACACTTACATGCATTAGCTGGACCCAAGCTGTTCAAAATTATGTAGAAAAGAAGAATGGTAGTTACCCGCTACTATGTATACTGTAAAAGAAACTTGCACACTCATTGGATGACGTTATCAGTGATGTCATCAGCGATGTCATCAATTATGTCATTTGAGATGTCATCAGTGATGTCAGAAACAATGTCATACAAAATGTCATCAGTGATGTCATATGTGAGGTCAGAAGCAGTGCATGGCAGGGGTGCAAATTAAAGTTAGCACTGCTAACTATAACTGCTGAATTTCTGAATTTTTTTGTTCAAAACGTTTATGTTGTCACTGAGTTCAACCTTTGTTTTTGTTAATGGATTTTTTTTAAGTCAATTTTTTTTTTTAAATTGTAAGTATCGTAGAATAACTGAATAATATATCTTGTGTGCGGACATTATTCTAAAAGGGAATTGCTTTCATGTTGTAACTTAACAGAAAAGGGTGCACACTTTGCTAAATTTTTCTAAAAAATTATGTTTGAGTATAAAACAGAGTAACGCAACAATATTTGTGTTGAGATTGTGTATCTCCTCAGTTCTTTTGAGACTCATGTTGAGACATTTTCCCAGCAAGTTCATTAATATTGTAATAGCATACTTTTCATGGGCTTTGTAAGTGTTTTTAGATCAAAGTCATAACTATAATTCAGAAAGAGAAAAATCAGTTTTTTAAATATTATATAGTATTAACTTTCATAATATGAATCTATTTTAAGTGTGTCATTACTTGTTTGAAATGCTCAGGGGACATAGAGTTTCATATTTTGTTTAATCTACTTTTTAGAGCTCTTTTTCATGTGTTTACTTATTTAATGTTAATCTGTAAGACGAGAGTCAATAAAATATGGTTGTAATATTAATTTATTTCAAAATGCAGTGGTGACTCTCGCAAGACTCTCACAGAAGTCAAACACACTTTTCTCCGTGTGGACTCCGAGGGGCATGTACTTGGTTGACTCTCGCAAGATCGTAATATTTGGATAAATTAAGAACAGTGCTTTCTTGTAATTGCAAACAAAGTAACATGTTAGAAATGTTGATTATATTAGTAAAATTGATTTGTTCCATTGAAGATATAATGCAATAATATTTTTACAATCTCGTGAGACGCTCATAGGAGTTGAACACACAATCCCTATGTGGACTTTGAGTGGGCTGTATTTCCCGTTCTGCTCTCGCGATCCACCCAAGAGATCGTGCTTCTGGAATTAGGTAATTCAATCAATCAGGGGTTTATAAAGCGCGCTACTCACCCGAGAGGGTCTCAAGGCGCTGGAGGGGGGGGCAGCTCCGGATCAGTCGAAGAGCCAGGTCTTGAGGTCTTTCCTGAAGGTGTGCAGGGTTGGGGAGCGTCTGATGTTAACAGTGTTTTCTTGTAATTCTGAACAAATTAAGACAAAAGAGATGTTGATTAGTTTGAAAAAATTCAATATTGAATTGTTCCATAAAATATATCAAGCAATAACATTTTTACAATCTCGCAAGATGCTCGTAGGAGTCTCACATGAGGTCCGGAATAGGAACCACACCCTAAGGAAGGATCATGATTGGTTCATACGGATTTCTTTATTTAGAAAAGGAAGATTCTATCCTTTTTGCTTTTTTCCCCTATTGGATTTTGGTGATAGTAGACACATCTGGCTTGCTCTCCTTTCCTATTTCTCTACCAACACAAAGTTGTCTTCATCGGATTCTGATGAGCATCAAGGTGCAGTTGCACCATGTCAGTCACCTCAGCCTTCTAAGAAATCCTTGGTATGGCAGTTCTTTGAAATGCGGTCAGGTGAAATAAACAGTATAGAATGAGTACCACAGGCATGTGGAGGCACCTCAGATCTGTACATCTGCAAAGGCTTGCTCAGCTGGAGTTGGCTTGTGCTGCAGAGCCGAACAACTCTTCAGGGGCTTCCACTTCATTTGCTCCAGGAGATACTGTGCCTGCGCAGGTAGTAAATAAAGTAGCATAAAATAACCCTACTTACCTGAAAAAAGCACTATTTTGCTGCTTCTGAAAGCAGATAATTTTTTCTTCAGTGACAAGCAGGTCTGACCAGAAGAAGCCTGTCCAAGATCACAAATGCCCCCCAGACAGTTGTTTTTTTTAACAGTTTTTTTCAAATGTTTCTCCTTTTTGATTATAAGGAGATATTGTTGGTGTTTGTTTCACACTTCAAGTTGCATGTTTTTGTCCTACCCTACTAAAAAAGTTTTAATATACTAAATATATTACAAAAATGTTAGATTTTTTTTATAGTTGTTGAAAACTTTTAACAAAAACAGTTCTTTTCAGAGTTACCCTATAGTTTCATGATCTGTGTCGTTTGTACTGTTTCCCTTTTTTCCATTCTCAAAATCTCTCATGAGACTCTTGCAAAAGCCAGAAAAACCCATCATAATCAAAATCTCTCCTGAGCCTGCAGAAGCTTGTTAATGACTCTCACAAGACTCTCGCGGGATTGTAGCACAATTTGAAAAACACCCAATAGAAATCCTCCTCCTGTAACAAGTAACTGTGTACCATGTGAGCAACAGTTGGTCACAACCTAACCTACTTTTCTAACTGCCAAAAATCGACCAATTACTTTTATATTTTTGGCCTCTCTCCTTTTTTTCTCTCCTTTTGTAAGTTTATATTCCTTCTGAAGCTTACTCATTCTGCTGAGAACTCCTCATGTGACTGACATCTCCATATTGCACCATGGGTCTCATCTGGATTTTGGGACCCAGCTTCCTTCAATGGGATGTAGAATATGCCATTAATTATGGTATTGACAACAATCTTGGATTTCTAAACTTGGCCATTACTTGGATTGGCCTTAGAGGTATAAAGTGGTATCAATTGTTACCTATGGTTGAAAGCATTTTCGATTGTGAGCACCCAGACCTAATGATAATGCACTATGGTGGCTATGACCTAGGCACAATCACAGTCGTTGCACTTGAAATCCAAATGAAGGAGACCTTTCACAGTCAATGCCTCTCTTTTCTCACACTGCCTTTGTATATTCAGATATATTTCAGAGACAAAAATGGCAGTGGTCCAAAGACTTTTGTCCTAAGATTGACAAGTTCAGGAAGCATGTTAATAAAACAATGTGTGCATTTCTTCGTGACCTTGGCATGGGTTCTATATATCATAACAACATCTGGTTTGATAAGCCAGGTGTTTATAGGCGAGATGGGGTGTACTTCACTGAAGAAGGGAACAGAATCTTTCTTAATAACATCAAGATATGTATCCAGTTTTATGTGTAACTGAACATTACACATTATAAGCACAAAGGCTCTTGTCAGAGCCACCCTATTGCAACATTATGTGATTCTTTCATGTTATAACTCACTTTTGTTTTGTATACTGCCTCCCACAAAAGTTTCACAAGAGTAGGAACACCCAAATGCCTACCTCCATCCCTGTATTTGTCTGACTCCTGTGAGATGCTCTTGATCCCAAACATTTAACCTATATTTCTTGAATAATAGCTCTGTATTGTAGAGTGAGTGTATTAAACTGTACAAACACACAAGCCTCTCCACTAAAACTTCTTTCTTGAGAAAGATTTTCTCTAACCCCCTACATTTTTTTTTATTTTTAAATTATGATCCCTCAAGAGTCTTGCCAGATCGTAACATTTTTTGAGGGTGGATTTTACACTTTCCTTCATTAAAGTACATATACTTTATAGTCCACACTAGTAGGGTGTGGGGAGAAATTAGCCTCTCCACTGATACCTTTTCACTGCATGACAGGAGTGCATAGTAGGGTGTGAGGAGAGACTGGGCTCTTCACTGACACATCTCACAGAGCAGCAACTGTGTATAGTGGGGTGTGGAGAGTGACTGGCCTCTCCAGTGAGAACTCTCCTCAAGGTGGCCAATGTGCAGAGTAGGGTGTAAGGAGAGACTGGCTTCTCCACTGACACCTCTCCTCAGGGTGACCAGTGTGCATAATAGGGTGTGGGAGGACTGGCCTCAGTATTGAGACTTCCCTCACAGATTAATGAGACTGTCTTCTCTGCTCAGATCCCTCTCTTGGATGATGGGTCTGTATAGTAGCATGTGGAGAGGGACTGGCCTCTCCTTTGACACCTCTCTGTCATGTGAGATCTGTGCATACTAGGGTGTGTGAAGGGATGGTTCTCTGTTAGTATCTCTCTCTGTAATGATGGGTGTGCACAGTGTGTAGTAGGGTGTGGAGAGGGACTAGCTTCTCCACTGAGAACTCTCTCTGGGATGATGGGTGTGCATAGTAGAGTGTGTTGAGAGACTGGCCTCTCTTCTGAGAACTCTTCCTCGGATGATGGTGAGCATAGTACAGTTTATGGAGGGACTGGCCTCCCTGCTGGCTTCTCTTGGATGACTGATGTTACTAGCAGAGTTTGTGAAGTGACTGGCCTCTACACTGACATCTGTGCTTATACCACTCCCTACATTGACGGGTATGCATAGTAGGGTATGGATATTAACTGGCATCTCTGCTAACACCCTTGTCTTGGATGACTGGTACATATAGTAGGATGTATGGAGGAACTGGCCCCTATGCTGAGACATCTCTCTTGGATGGTGGGTGTGCATAGTAGGGTGTGAGGAGGGACTTACCTGTCTGTTCACACCTGTCCCCAGGGTGACAGTTGTACAACTAGGGTGTGTGGAGATAATGACAACTATGCTGAGAAGTTTGTTTTAGATGACAAGCATGGACACTAGGGTGTGGAGAGAGACTGCTCTGTCAGCGCAGATCTCCCCCCAGAATAACACATATGTGTAGTAGACTTTGGATAGAGACTGCTCTCTCTGCTCCTACCTCTCTTTTTAGTGGTGAATGTGCATAGTAGGGTATACAAATGGAGTATTCTCTCTGCTGAGAACTGTGTCTTGGTTGATTGGTGTGGATAGCTGAATGTGAGGACTCACTCACCTCTATCCTATGACCTTTTCCCATGGAGAGAGACATGCTTAGTAGGAAGTGCACAGGGATAGACCTCTCTGCTAAAACGTCTCTCCAGAGTAACAAGCATATATACTAACAGGAGCAAAAGAACTGCCCTCTCCACTATCACATCTCCACCAGCTGAAAGCAGTGCATGGTAGAGTATGAGTGTGCACTGGCCTCTGTGCCAAAACCTCTCTCTTATATGAGATGTGTGTATACTACAGTGTGGACAAAGGCTGATCTCTCTACTGAGACCTCACAGTTGCATGTCAAGTCACCATAGTTAAGTATTCAAATAATTGTCCTCTAAATTAACAAGTCTCTGTAGCATAAAAGATGTGCTAGTACTGTGTGTATATATATATAAATATATATATATATGTTTATATATATTTATATATATATATATAGCTTTTAAAAAGCCCCTTGGTGGGCCAGGTCCCGGGGGCACTGTCAATTAATTAGTGGGGGCCCGCGGGGGCCCCTACAGCCCCGGGGACCGCCACCTCCCCAGGGCTGTGAAATAAAATGCGTGGGGGGTGCCCATCCCCCCCACGCTGACCAGCAGACCGTCACCTCCCCGGGACTTTCAGAAACAACTGCGGGGGGCACGCGGCCCCCCGCAGCCCCGGGGACCGCCACCTCCCCGGGGCTCTATTTCTTTTTTTTAAAACCTGTGTGGGGGGGCTTGAGCCCCCCCACACGCCCCGGGGACCACCACCTCCCCGGGGCTGTGAAATAAAATGCGTGGGGGGTGCCCATACCCCCATGCTGCCCAGCAGACCGCCACCTCCCTGGGGCTTTCAGAAACAACTGTGGGGGGCACGTGGCCCCCCCGCAGCCCCGGGGACCGCCACCTCCCCGGGGCTCTATTTTTTTTTTTTTAAATCCTGTGTGGGGGGCTCGAGCCCCCCACACGCCCTGGGGACCACCACCTCCCCGGGGATATATTTCTTTTTTTTTAAACCTGTGTGGGGGGCTCGAGCTTCCCCACACGCCCTGGGGACCACCACCTCCCCGGGGCACTAAATATGGAAATGCGGGGGTCCGTTATGGACCCCCGAGCCCCGGGGACCACCACTTCCACGGGGCTTTGTACTGGTAGGGAGGGGGGCCGCGCGGCCCCCCTCCTGGAGCCCTTGATGGCACTGGGGACCGCCACCCCCCAGGGCCGGCTCCTGCAGTGTTCCGGGGTGTCCACCCCCCGGGACACTGCTGTTTGCTATGGCAGGGCGGGAGCCGTGCGGCTCCCGCCCTGCCATAGCAAACTCTGGTTTGGATTTTGGAAGCGAGAGCAGGTTTCCTGCTCTCGCTTCCAAATTCCAAAGCAGATTGCTTTTCCACAAGGGGAGCTGCATGTCAGCAGCTCCCCGTGTGGAAAAGCAATGCCAGCTCCCGCAGGAGGCGGGGAGCTGGCGGGACCATGGGGGCATTGGGGCTCCCCCCACGGTCCCCAACGGAGTGGCCAGGCCCCGGGGGATGGGGTCCCGGGGCCAGAAGTGGCCCGGGAGAGGGGCCATGCGGCCCTCCTCCCCCCAAAAAAATAAATTTAAAAAAAAAGGAAAGGCCGGCCTTGGGAGATGGGGTCCCCGGGGCCATAAATGGCCTGAGGAGGGGGGCCACGCGGCCCCTCTCCAAATATTGTAAAACATTTTTTAAATACTGGCCATGCCCCGGGGGATGGGGTCCCCGGGGCCGAAAATGGCCTCGGGAGGGGGGCCACGTGACCCCCTTCCCGTATATTTAAAAAAAATTAACAAAATAGGGTTCAGGCCCTGGGGGATGGGGTCCCCAGGGTCCAAAAAATAGGAAAATAAGGGGGCCACACAGCCCCCTTCTAAAAAATAAAATAATTTTTAAAAAACGGCATCGCCGGAGGCCCCGCCCCTCAGTGCATCACTCTGCAAATGCGCCCCGTGGCGCATTGTAAGTTGGGGAATTAATTCCCCTTGAATACTGGGGGTCCCTGGCGGCCAACTAGCCCACCAGGTACCTCCAGTATGCGCCACAGAGCTGCGCTACAGAGAGGTGGTCCAAGGCCCGCCCCTTTTTACACCTCTCTGCAATGCATCTCTGTGGCGCTTACTGGAGGTACCTGGTGGGCTAGTTGGACCCCTGGGATCCTCAGGATTCAAGGGGACTTAATCCCCCAACTTAAAACGCGCCACGCGGCGCGTTTGCAAAGTGGTGAAGTGAGGGGGCGGGGCCTGATGTGACATGTGTGCAAACACATCCTGTGGCATGTTTTAAGTTGGGGGATTAAGTCCCCTTGAACCCTGAGGGTCCCTGGGGGGCAACTAGCCCACCAGGTACCTCCAGTAAGCGCCACAGAGTTGCGTTGCAGAGAGGTGTAAAAAGGGGCGTGGCCTCAGACCACCTCTCTGCAACGCAGCTCTGTGGCGCATACTGGAGGTTCCTGGTGGGCTAGTTGGCCCCCAGGGACCCTCAGGATTCCAGGGGACTTAATCCCCCAACTTACAACATTCTAGGGGGCGCGTTTGCACAGTGGTGCAGGGAGGGGGCGGGGCCTGATATAAGAAGTTAGCAATCCTGCTGTGTGGGACTTACTGGTGGTAATAAAAGGGATAGTTGGCTCCCAAGGTTGACATTGGGGGCTAACTACTCCTCCTGTTACCTCCAGTAAATCCCACACAGTGGGATTGCTAAGAGGTGTTTGAAGGCCACGCTCACCTTTCTCCACCACTCTGCAAACGCGACAGCTATGTTATAGTTATAAATTAGCATTTAAAAAACCTTTGAAATTCACTGAAAAAACCATAGGTTTCAGGGACGTTATAGTTAGAAATTAGCATTTAAAACACCATTGAAATTCACTGAAAAAACCATAGGTTTCAGGCACGTTATAGTTAGAAATTAGCATTTAAAAAACCTTAGAAATTCACTGAAAAAACCATAGGTTTCAGGGACGTTATAGTTAGTTGGACATTTCTCGCGTACAAAACCATCAAAATTCCCCTGTTATAGTTAGTTCAGCTAACTATAACTCGCGCACCCGCAATGCACTGCTGATGACGTCACATATTACATCATTCATGACATGGTCAGTGACATCACTGATGACATCACTGATGACATCTCAAACGACATCACTGATGACAACACTGATGACATCATCCAGTGACTGTGTTTTTCTTTAAAGTTTAAATATGTATTACATATATGCCAAGGTGTTTTGAAGAATGATTGGTTGTATAAGTGTCTGGATGGAGGATTTAGTAGGTGCATGACTGACTGTTTAAGTGAGTGATTACATGTGTCTTACTGAATGCATGGGTTAGTGACTAAACTGTGTGAATGTCTGTATCAGTCTGTCTGTTGGTATGTAAGCTGCTGCATGGGTTGGTCAGTAGCTACATGAGTGTCTATATGGGTTATCGATTGGTTGCCTGAGTATTTGTATGGGTGCCTGAGTGTGTGTGTGGGTGGGTGAGAGGTGTGTGACTCTGTACATAGATGTTTGAGTGGTTGATTCACTGTTTGTATGGGTTCAAGAGTACATGTGGAAACAGCTGTATGGGTGGGTGAGTGTGTGTATGGGTTTGTTGGTGAGTGAATGGATGTCTCAGTGGTACATGTCCAAGTAACTACATATGTAAAAGGCAGTGTATGTGAGAGCTGGAGTATATAAATGACTATACGTGAGAGTCAGTCATTGTGAGAGTGGCTGTATGGATGAGTGTGTACTTGTATCAGTAATTGTATAAGAGAGTAAGTATGTGTTTGTTTCTGTTTGAATAACTGATGTGGTGTGTGTATAACTGTATAGGTCAGTAAATGGAAGTGTGATTGATTCTTTGCATGACTGACTAGGTGTGTGAGTAACTCTGGATGAGTGGTGGTGTGTGAGTGTCTGTATAGGTGTATGAGTGCTTATGATAGTGCTGTATTGATGAGTGACTGCATGTATGAGTGATTGTATGGGTGAAGGAGTGGATGTGTGTGTAGACCTAGGAATCAGTGAGTGCGTATGTAGTAACTGGTATTGGTGTGTCGATGGTTTCGAAAATGGTAGTCTGTATTATACAGTGGGTGTATCAAAGGTTATATTAGAGTGTGAGGAGGTGCATCAGATTTTCACGTGGATGATGTCATGAGTGATGTCATCAGTGATGTCATTTGAGATGTCATCAGTGATGTCACTGACCATGTCATGAATTATGTAATATGTGACATCATCAGCAGTGCATTGCGGGTGCGCGAGTTATAGTTAGCTGAACTAACTATAACGGGGGAATTTCTATGGTTTTGTACGAGAGAAATGTCCAACTAACTATAATGTCCCTGAAGCCTATGGTTTTTTCAGTGAATATATATATATATATATATATATATTACCTACTGGCGGTCACCAGTAGGTAGTTATAGTTAGGACCTTGTTTCTATTCAAAAAGCATTTTTTCTTTTGCCAATATCTTTGGCGCCGTTTGACGAATCTTCGCGAAATTTCAAAACTAATGGTTCACTCAGGTCAGCTCCTGTCTTGAAAGTTTCAGGGTGATTCGTCAAGCAGGGGCTGAGAAAAAAGGGGGGTCCCAAAACATGTTTTCTTCATGTTAATTTCCATAGGAATTTTGGAACAGGCTCCAGCCCGAACTGCTGAACGGAATTACACCAAATTTGGCAAAAAGGTAGCTCTTGGTTCAGAAAGCGCCCTTTTTTTTAAATGGTGTAAATCCGTTTGGTAATTGTGAGAAATTCCCCCCCCAAAAAAAAATATATCTGATCACCGAGGAGGATTCGCGAACCCTCCCGAGCACGAGCTTCATTCCAATTGGCTGCCAACACTCCAAACCAGGAAGTGTTGGCAGCCATCTTGTGACTCTGTAAAACCGAGTCACAAGAAAACAGTAAATCAAAGATAAAAAACAAGAAAAGGGGGCAGGGTAGAAACACTCTGACCCCCTAGGCCTGCTCAGGGGATCCCGCAAAGACCCCCAGGCCCCAAAAAAGCATTTTTTCAAAAAACAAATTGGCCGAATTCGTGCTGGGTGCACAAATCCGGCCGAAAAAATTTACAAAAAATGAAGCGCAGGCTCCCGCGCTTCGTTTTGTATAAGCCCCCGGGTGGGACAGGTCCTGGGGGCAATGCAAAATTAATTAGAGGGGGCCCGTGGGGGCCCCCACAGCCCTGGGGACCACCAACTTCCCGGGGCTTAGGTAATTATATGTGGGGGCACGCAGCCCCCCCACAGCCCCGGGGACCGCCACCTCCGGGGCTTAAAAATAATTAAAGAAGTGTGGGGGGCTCCTGCCCCTCCCCACACTGCCCTGGGGACTGCTACCTACCCGGGGCATCCTTAATTATGTGCAGGGGGCCTCGCGGGCCCCCCAAGCCCCGGGGACCGCCACCTCCCTGGTGCTTTTTTAAAAAAATGCATGGGAGGGCTTCTGCCCCCCCACACGTCCCCGGGGACCACCACCTCTGGGGCTTAAAAATAATTAAAGAAGTGTGGGGGGCTCCTGCCCCTCCCCACACTGCCCTGGGGACCGCCACCTACCCGGGGCATCGTTAATTATGTGCACGGGGGCCTCGCAGGCCCCCCAAGCCCCGGGGACCACCACCTCCCCGGGGCTTAAAAATAATTAAAGAAGCGTGGGGGGTCTCCTGCCCCTCCCTACATTGCCCCGGGGACCACCACCTCCCTGGGTCAAACTTTAATTAAGGGTGGGGGTCCATTGCGGACCCCCGGGCCCCAGGGACCACCATCTCCCTGGGGCTATTTTGACGATGGGAGTGCGGCCCCCCTCCTGGAGCCTTCAATGGCCCTGGGGACCGCCACCCCCCAGGGCCGGCTCCTGCAATGTCCCAGGGTGCCCAACCCCTGGACTTTGCCGTTTGCTATGGCAGGGCGGGAGCACGGCTCCCGCCCTGTCATAGCAAACACTGCTTTGCTTCTTGGAAGCGAGAGCAGGAAACCTGCTCTCGCTTCCAAGAAGCAAAGCAGAATTGCTTTTGGGCAAGGGGAGCTGCAAGTTAGCAGCTCCCCTTGCCCAAAAGCAATGCCGTCTCCCGCAGGAGGCGGGGAGCCGGCAGGGACCGCGAGGGCATTGTGGCTCCCTCCATGGTCCCGAATGTGAGGGCCGGCCCGAGGAATGGGGTCCCTGGGGCCAGAAGTGGCCTGGGAGGGGGCCACTTGATCCCTCCCCTTTTAAATTTAAAAATAAATAAATAAATAAGGCCGGCCCCGGGGGATGGGGTCCCCCGGGCCATAATTGGCCTGAGGAGGGGGGCTACACGGCCCCCCTCTAAAATTAATAATAAAGGCTGGCCAGGCCCTGGGGGATGGGGTCCCCAGGGCCAGAAGTGGCCCAGGGAAGGGGGGCCATGCGGCCCCCCCTCCCGTAATTAAATAAAAAAGGAGGCCAGGCCTCGGGGGATGGGGTCCCCGGGCCAATAGTGGCCCAGGGAAGGGGGCCACGTGGCACCCCTTCCCTATTAATAATTTTTAAAAAAAATACTAAACGAGGCCTGCCCTGGGGGATGGGGTCCCCGAGTTCGAAATCGGTCTCAGGAGGGGGGCCGCGCAGCCACCTTCCCGTTTAAAAAAAATAAAATTTATAAAAGGGGTCAGGCCCTGGGGGATGGGGTCCCAAGGCCCTCAAAATATTAAGAGAAGGGGGGCCACACAGCCCTCCTTCTAACAAAAAAAAAGAAAAGCTGACATCTCCCCGGAGGCCCCCCTCCCTGTACCACTCTGCAAACGCGCCCCCTGGTGCGGTTTAAATTGGGGGATTAAGTCCCCTTGAATCCTGAGGGTCCCTGGGGGCCAACCAGCCCACCAGGTACCTCCAGTAAACCCCACACAGTGGGATTGCTGAGAGGTGGTCTGAGGCCTGCCCCTTTTACACCACTCTGCAAACGTGCCTCTTAGCGCATTGTTGGTGGGGCATAGAGGTCCTCTTGTGTCCTCAGGACCTCAGGACTAAAGTGGACTTCATCCCTAGGGCAGCAGAGCGCCAGGAGGTGCGTTTTCAGAGTGGTGTAAAAAGAGGGCATGGCCTCGGACCACTCTCAGCAATCCAGCTGTGTGGGGCTTACTGGAGGTACCTGGTAGAGTAGTTGGCCCCCAGGGACACTCAGGAGGCAAGAGGACTTAATCCCCCAACCCAGAACGCACCATGAGGCATGTTTGCAGAGTGGTGTAGTAAGGGGGCGTGGCCTGTGTCCACCTGTCAGCTATCCCACTATCTGGGGCATACTGGAGGACTCAGGTAGGCTAGTTGGCCCCTAAGAACCCCCAGCAGTGAAGTGGACTTTAATAGCCATCCAAGAGCACGCCAGGGAGCGCGTTTGCAGAGTGGTGGGGAAAGGGGGCATGGCCTGCACTGAGAACTTAGCTATGCTATTGTGTGGGAATTACTGGAGATAATAGGAGGGGTAGTTGGCCCCCAAGGTTGTCCTTGGGAGCCAACTACCCCTCCTGTTACCTCCAGTAAGTCTCACACAGTGGTATTGGTAAGACGTCTTCGTAGGCCTCGTCCCCTTTCTCCAATGCTCTGCAAACGCGCCTCCAGGCACATTACAGGTTGGGGGATGAAGTCCACTTTGCTCCTGAGGGACTTTGGGGGCCAAGAAGTGCTCCTGGTACCTCCTGTAAGTCCTACGCAGCGGAATTCCTGAACGCTGGTTGGAGGCCCAGCCCCCTTTCTCCACCTCTCTGCAAACGAGACTACTAGTTAAAGAAGTATTTGCAATGTAATAGGTTTCACATTTGCGAGAGTTAGAGCTATAGGCGTTGTAAATGTAAAAGTGTTTTACTAATGTTTCTTGGAGTGGAGTGGATGTAGGTTGTGTGTAGTGGAATTATGTGGTATGATGTGCAGTGAAATTATGTGGATAGACTTTGACTTTGATGTGGATAGAACGTATGTGGTATTTAATGTATAGGAATTATGTAGAGTGAGATTATGTGTTATGGAGAGTTATTGTGTGGTATGGTAGTCTGTGTTGTGGAGTAGTAACCTCATGTTTAGTCTTCCTCATTTCCATAGAAGCTAAACTATAAACTCAATGAGACAAACAAAAGAAGAAACCACTGAGGAGCACTTCTGGACCTAGTCAGAGGTATGAGCAGGCCCACTGGAACTATGAGACTGTTTGGCTGTACTGACTTTTGCACAATTATATATTTTCCGCATTTGCCATATAATCCATCATCTGCTGCTTAATCTGTAGATTTGAACAAAAAAAACCTTGTTTCTAGCTCAAACGGCTCAAACATTACCAAAAATGCAGCGACAAGTGTTACAGCGTGGTGTAAGACCGTTTGCAAACCTAGAATGGTCACCTGTTACTTATTGCTAAACGTGGGTATTAAATTGGTACTAATGGTGTGCAAACCACTCTTGCTTCTTTCTGCGCCTCTTTTGCCTCTTTCTGCATTTCTGTTGCTTCTTTCTGCACCTTTCTTTCTTTTTCTGTACTTCTTTTGCCTCGTTCTGCTCATCTCTTCCACTTACTGCACCTCTCTTGTCTCTTTCTGCACCTCTGTTGCCTCTTTCTGCACCTCACTTGCTTCTTTCTGCACCCCTCTTGCCTCTTTCTGCACCCCTCTTCCCTCTTTCTTCAACTCACTTGCTTCTTTCTGCACCCCTCTTGCCTATTTCTGCACCCCTCTTCCCTCTTTCTCCACCCCTCTTGCCTCTTTCTGCACCCCTGTTCCCTCTTTCTGCACCTTTCCTGCCTCTTTCTGCACCTATCTTGCCTCTTTTTGCAGTTCTCTTCCTTTATTCTGCACCCCTCCTGCCTCTTTCTGTACCCCTCTTACCTCTTTGTGCACCTCTCCTACCTCTGTCTGCACCCCTCTTGCCTCTTTTTGCACCTCTGTTGGTTCTTTCTGCACTGCTCTTGCTTCTTTCTGCACCTCTTTTACAACTTTCTGCATCCCTCTTGCCTCCTTCTGCACCCCTCCTCCCTATTTCTCCACCTCTCTTGCTTCTTTCTGCACTTCTCTTGCTTCTTTCTGTACTGCTCTTGCAAATTTCTGCACCTCTCTTGCAAATTTCTGTATCCCTCTTACCGCTTTCGCACCCCTGTTCCCTCTTTCTGCACCTTTTACGCCTGTTTCTGCACCTCTCTTGCCTCTTTCGGCACCTCTTTTGCTTCTTTCTGCACTTCTCTTGCCTTTTTATGCACCCCTCTTGCCTCTTTCAGCACCTCTGTTGCTTCTTTCTGCACTTCTCTTGCTTCTTTCTGCAGTTTTCTTGCCTCTTTCTGTACCCCTCTTGCCTCTTTCTGCACCTCTGTTGCTTCTTTCTGCACTGCTCTAGCTTCTTACTGCACCTCTCTTGCTTCTTCCTGCACTTCTCTTGCTTCTTTCTACACCTCTCTTGCTTTTTTCTGCACCTCTCTTGCTTCTTTCTGCACCTCTCTTGCCTCTTTCTGCACCCTTCTTCCCTCTTTCTGCACCTCTCTTGTCTCTTTCTGCACCTCTCTTGCCGCTCTCTGCCCACACAGGGCTACTTTTAAACTGACCTCAGGCTCGGCAGTGCACATATGCAAGTGCAGAAAAGGGCTGCTGGCCTCTAAACTGCCATGCCCTATCATATGCTAGGGACTTAGAGGTAGTATTAATCCCCCTGTCCGATTATGTGCTAGGGCCTTACAGGGGAGGTCATGCCAATCACAGGGGTACCCCAATCCATGGTGTACCCTAGTGTATGTAGGTGTTTTCACTGTATTCTAATTGTCTTTCAGCATAGCACTGGCTCCGGGCCTGGTTAGGCAGAGCCCAGGGTCAGTCAGAGTTAGTTACCACCAGTACCAGTCAGCAAAAAGTTGGGGGGTGCCCAGGGCACAGGATGACTTTGCAACAAGGCCTCTTTCTGCACCTCTGTTGGCTCTTTCTGCACATCTCTTGCTTCTTTCTGCACCTTTCTTCCTCTTTCTGGACTTCTGTTGCCTCTTTCTGCATTTCTCTTGCTTCTTTCTGTGCCTTTCTTCCTCTTTCTGCACATGTCCTACCTATGTAGGCATAGTTAGAAATTAGCATTTAAAAAACCTTTGAAATTCACTGAAAAAACCATAGGTCTCAGGGACATTATAGTTAGAAATTAGCATTTAAAAAACCTTAGAAATTCACTGAAAAAACAACAGGTTTCAAGGACATTATAGTTAGTTGGACATTTCACTTGCACAAAACCAGAGAAATCCAGCTGTTATAGTTAGTTGAGCTAACTATAACTCGCACCCCTGCAATGCACTGCTGTTGACGTCAAATATTACATCACTCATGACATGGTCAGTGACATCACTGATGACATCTCAAATGACATCACTGATGACATCACTGATGACATCATCCACGTGATAATCTGATGCACCTTCTCACACCCTAATATAACCTTTGATGCACCCACTCTAAAATACAGACTACCATTTTCGAAACCAAAGACACACCAATACCAGTTACTACATACCCACTCACTGATTACTAGGTCTACACACACATCTACTCATTCACCCATACAGTCACTCATATATGCAGTCACTCATCAATACAGCACTATCACAGGCACTCATACACCTATACAGACACTCACACACCGCCACTCACCCATAGAGTTACTCACACAGCTAGTCAGTCATGCAAAGAATCAATCACAATCCCATTTACTCACCTACACACACACCACCTCACTTATTTATACAGATACCAACACATACTTCCTCTCTTATACAATCACTGACACAAGTACACACTCATCCATACAGCCACTCTCACATTCACTCACTCTCACATATAATCATTTATATACTCTAACACTCACATATACTGCCTTTCACATATGTAGTTACTCACACATGTACCACTGAGACATCATTCACTCAACAACACAGCCATGCACACACTCACCCACCCATACAGCCCCTCACAGACACACTCTTCAACCCATACACCCAGTGAATCACTCACTCACACATCCATGCAGGGAGTCACACACACCCCACCCACCCACACAGACACTCAGGCCCCCATACAGATACTCAGACAACCAATCAATAACCCATATAGACACTCATGTAGCTACTCACCAACCCATGCAGCCGCTTACACACCAACTGACAGACTGATACAGACATTCATACAGTTTAGTCACTAACCCATGCATTCAGTAAGAGATGTTTAATCACTCACTTATATAGTCAGTCACGCACCTACTAAATCATCCATTCAGACACTCATACACCCGTTCATTCTTCAATACACCTTGGCATATATATATTTAAAATATTTAAACTTTACAGAAACACACAGTCACTGGATGATTTCATCAGTGATGTCATCAGTGATGTCATTTGAGATGTCATCAGTGATATCATCAGTGATGTCACTGACCATGTCATCAGTGATGTAATATGTGGCGTCATCAGCAGTGCATTGCGGGGGCGCGAGTTATAGTTAGCTCAACTAACTATAAAGGCCGAATTTCTCTGGTTTTGTAGAAGTGAAATGTCCAACTAACTATAACGTTCCTGAAACCTGCAGATTGTATACCATAAAGGCTCTTCATGAGCATGTTGCCATTCGAGTGCTCATTATACGTTGGGTACTTTGGAGCTTGGATATATATATACATATATATATATAACACCAGCTTCTCTCCCATCAGCAAAGAAGAAAGAGACACAGCAGGGCTTGTCAGGACGTTTGTTGAGCAAAATTTGGCATGACCGGTTTCGGCAATCAGCCTTTCTCAAATGCCGCAGTTCGCCTCAGAGTGTCCCAGGAAGTCTCTATATTGAGCTCCTCCTACTCAGTGGTGAAGGGCCCAGCTGCAGCTCATTTATGTGCCGACACCTGAGCAGCCCCATGCCACATACTGCAAGTACCATCATGCACCTTGCTGGAATACATCGTACCGCAGTGGGAAACTCCAGGGAAGTTTCTGGGGATAAACGCCCTGAAGTCCCCTACTTCCAGCCTCCTTGTCCAATGTCACCAAGTCTGGAGACGCAATGACAGTGCAAGCGCCTCTCCAAGAAATCTCGGACCGCCAACTGGCAGCTGCTGCTTGGACGGCAAAGGTGGGGTGGCGGGTGGCAGAAATCCGATCCCTCGGGTAAACAAAGTCAGTTTCCTGATAGCCTGTATGTCCGCGACCTCTTGTTGGAAGGGTCCCTTTTAGCACGCCACAGGCTGTACGCTACATATAACACCAGCTTCTCTCCCATCAGCAAAGAAGAAAGGGACACAGATGGGGCTTGTCAGGACGTTTGTTGAGCAAAATTTGGCATGACCGGTTTCGGCAATCAGCCTTTCTCAAATACCGCAGTTCGCCTCAGAGTGTCCCAGTAAGTCTCTATATTGAGCTCCTCCTACTCAGTGGTGAAGGGCCCAGCTGCAGCTCATTTATGTGCCGACACCTGAGCAGCCCCATGCCACAGACTGCTAGTACCATCATGCACCTTGCTGGAATACAATGTGCCGCAGTGGGAAACTCCAGCGAAGTTTCTGGGGATAAACGCCCTCAAGTCCCCTACTTCCAGCCCCTTGTCCAATGTCACCAAGTCTGGAGACGCAATGACAGTGCAAGCGCCTCTCCAAGAAATCTCCGACCGCCAACTGGCAGCAGCTGCTTGGACGGCAAAGGTGGAGTGGCGGGTCGCGGAAATCCGATCCCTCGGGTAAACAAAGTCAGTTTCCTGATAGCCTGTATGTCCGCGACCTCTTGTTGGAAGGGACCCTTTTAGCGCGCCACAGGCTGTACGCTACATATAACACCAGCTTCTCTCCCATCAGCAAAGAAGAAAGGGACACAGCGGGGCTTGTCAGGATGTTTGTTGAGCAAAATTTGGCATAACCGGTTTCGGCAATCAGCATTTCTCAAATGCCGCAGTTCGCCTCAGAGTGTCCCAGTAAGTCTCTATATTGAGCTCCTCCTACTCAGTGGTGAAGGGCCCAGCTGCAGCTCGTTTATGTGCCGACAGCCCGACACCTGAGCAGCCCCATGCCACAGACTGCTAGTACCATCATGCACCTTGCTGGAATACAACGTGCCGCAGTGGGAAACTCCAGCGAAGTTTCTGGGGATAAACACCCTCAAGTCCCCTACTTCCAGCCTCCTTGTCCAATGTCACCAAGTCTGGAGACGCAATGACAGTGCAAGCGCCTCTCCAAGAAATCTCCGACCGCCAACTGGCAGCAGCTGCTTGGACGGCAAAGGTGGGGTGGTGGGTCGCGGAAATCCGATCCCTCGGGTAAACAAAGTCAGTTTCCTGATAGCCTGTATGTCCGCGACCTCTTGTTGGAAGGGTCCCTTTTAGCGCGCCACAGGCTGCACGCTACATATAACACCAGCTTCTCTCCCATCAGCAAAGAAGAAAGGGACACAGCGGGGCTTGTGAGGACGTTTGTTGAGCAAAATTTGGCATGACCGGTTTCGGCAATCAGCCTTTCTCAAATGCCACAGTTCGCCTCAGAGTGTCCCAGTAAGTCTCTATATTGAACTCCTCATACTCAGTGGTGAAGGGCCCAGCTGCAGCTCGTTTATGTGCCGACACCTGAGCAGCCCCATGCCACAGACTGCAAGTACCATCATGCACCTTGCTGGAATACAACGTGCCACAGTGGGAAACTCCAGCGAAGTTTCTGGGGATAAACGCCCTCAAGTCCCCTACTTCCAGCCTCCTTGTCCAATGTCACCAAGTCTGGAGACGCAATGACAGTGCAAGTGCCTCTCCAAGAAATCTCAGACCGCCAACTGGCAGCAGCTGCTTGGACGGCAAAGGTGGGGTGGCGGGTCGCGGAAATCCGATCCCTCGGGTAAACAAAGTCAGTTTTCTGATAGCCTGTATGTCCGCGACCTCTTGTTGGAAGGGTCCCTTTTAGCGCGCCACAGGCTGCACACTACATATAACACCAGCTTCTCTTCCATCAGCAAAGAAGAAAGGGACACAGCGGGGCTTGTCAGGAAGTTTGTTGAGCAAAATTTGGCATGACCGGTTTCGGCAATCAGCCTTTCTCAAATGCCGCAGTTCGCCTCAGAGTGTCCCAGTAAGTCTCTATAATGAGCTCCTCCTACTCAGTGGTGAAGGGCCCAGCTGCAGCTCGTTTATGTGCCAACACCTGAGCAGCCCCATGCCACAGACTGCTAGTACCATCATGCACCTTGCTGGAATACATATATATATACAGGAGCACTTCTACATTCTCTGAAGATGGAACTGCCAGTTTTAGCCAACATTACAATACTGTAATAATATTTAAATCAAATCTATAACAGCTATTAACCCCTTTGCTGCTAGGTCTCCCCCCCCCCGTGCTAAGCCTTTTTTTGGCTTTTTGGGGTAGTTTGCGGTTTTTGACCACATAAGGTATCCACGCCAAATTTGCGTCCTTTTCTTCCAACATCATAGGAATTCTAAAGGTACCCCGGGTTTGTGGATTCCCCTGGGGGGGAACCAGAAATTAGCCAAAATACAGCTACATTTTGTTGAAAAATTGGAAAAAAGGGCCACAGATGAAAGCGTCTGGTCTTTTCCCTGCAAATGGTATTAACAAAGGGGTTGTGGTGCTGAAATCACCATCTTCCCAGCTTTCAGGGACAAGCAGATTATTGTCAGAAAACCAAAATTTTTTACACAGTTTTGGCATTTTTCTGGGACAAAAGCCTATTTTTGCTATTTTTGGTGCTTTCAACCTTCTTCCAGTTAATGGTAGAAATGGGTTTGAAAGCAATAATGGATCCTGGAAAGCTATACATTTTAGAAAAGTAGACAAAATTCTGAATACACCAAGGGGTCATTTGTGTAGATCCTTCAAGGTTTCGTTATAGAAACTAACAGTTGAATATAGGAAAAATTGAAAATTAGTTGAAAAAACCAGACATTTGTGTCAACGTTTTCACCTGTAACTTCTTCTAGTTATGACAGCTGTTTGAAAGAAACATACCGTTACATCCGCTGGATGGACCTTTCTGGTTGTGGGGATATATAGGACTTGAAGGTTCACCAAGAAACCGACGAACCCAGAGCCAATAACTGAGCAGCGTCTTTTAATGGTTTTTTATTATGTACCGGGTATATAGCAATTAATTTGGGAAAATATATACATGGAAAAATCGGTATGAAAGACACCTATATATTTCTGAAATTGGAACAAAATATAGAGTTTAGAAACAGTAGATATTTGCACATTTCCAAAATTGTGAGTACCCATACTAGCATGAGAATTATAGGTCACTTTTCAAAATGACTTCTTTTTTACACCTTGTCTTTCATTTGGAAGGCAGAAATGCATCAAAAGTCAATAGGTAATAACAGTTGCTCTACAATTCTGTGTTACCCTAAGTCTTCCGATAAAAATGGTACCTCACTTGTGTGGGTAGGCCTAGTGGCCACGACAGGCAACGGCCCAAAACGCAATGTGGGCACACCACATTTTCACAGTGAAAACTGACCCATTTTTTGCAAAGTGCCTAGCTGTAGACTTTTAACCCTAGCTCTGCCGGCACCTAGGGAAACCTAGCAAACCTATACATTTTTGAAAACTAGACACCCAGGGGAATCCAGAATGGGGTAACTTGACTGGCTCTCACCAGGTTCTGTTACCCAGAATCCCTTGCAAACCTCAAAATTTGTCAAAAAACCACATTTTCCTCACATTTCTGTGGTGGAAAGTTCTGGAATCTGCGTGGAGCCACAAAATTCCACCCACCCAGTGTTTCCCAAAGTCTTCCGAGAAAAATGGTACCTCACTTGTGTTGGTAGGCCTAGTGCCCGCGACAGGAAATGGCACAAAAAGCAACGTGGACACACCACATTTTCACCCTGAAAACTGACCCTTTTTTTGCAAAGTGCCTAGCTGTAGATTTTGAACACTAGCTCTGCCGGCACCTAGGGAAACCTAGCAAACCTATACATTTTTGAAAAATAGACACCCAGGAGAATCCAGGATGGGGTACCGTGACTGGCTCTCACCAGGTTCTGTTACCCAGAATCCCTTGCAAACCTCAAAATTTGTAAAAAAAAACACATTTTCCTCACATTTCTGTGGTGGAAAGTTCTGGAATCTGTGTGGAGCGACAAAATTCCACCCACCCGGTGTTTCCCAAAGTCTTACGAGAAAAATGGTACCTCACTTGTGTGGGTAGACCTAGTGCCCGCGACAGGAAATGGCCCAAAACGCAACGTGGACACACCATATTTTCACCCTGAAAACTGACCCTTTTTTTGCAAAGTGCCTAGCTGTAGATTTTGAACCCTAGCTCTGCCAGCACCTAGGGAAACCTAGCAAACCTATACATTTTTTAAAACTAGACACCCAGGGGAATCCAGGATGGGGTGACTTGACTGGATCTCACCAGGTTCTGTTACCCAGAATCCCTTGCAAACCTCAAGATTTATAAAAAGAAACACATTTTCCTCACATTTCTGTGGTGGAAAGTTCTGGAATCTGCGTGGAGCCACAAAATTCCACCCACCCCGTGTTCCCCAAAGTCTTACGAGAAAAATGGAACCTCACTTGTGTGGGTAGGCCTAGTGCCCAAGACAGGAAACGGCCCAAAACGCAACGTGGACACACCACATTTTCACTGTGAAAACTGCCCCTTTTTTTGCAAAGTGCCTAGCTGTAGATTTTGAACACTAGCTCTGCCGGCACCTAGGGAAACCTAGCAAACCTATACATTTTTGAAAAATAGACACCCAGGAGAATCCAGGATGGGGTACCGTGACTGGCTCTCACCAGGTTCTGTTACCCAGAATCCCTTGCAAACCTCAAAATTTGTCAAAAAAACACATTTTCCTCACATTTCTGTGGTGGGAAGTTCTGGAATCTGTGTGGAGCCACAAAATTCCACCCACCCGGTGTTTCCCAAAGTCTTACGAGAAAAATGGTACCTCACTTGTGTGGGTAGGCCTAGTGCCCGCGACAGGAAATGGCCCAAAACGCAACATGGACACACCATATTTTCACATTGAAAACTGACCCTTTTTTTGCAAAGTGCCTAGCTGTAGATTTTGAACCCTAGCTCTGCCAGCACCTAGGGAAACCTAGCAAACCTATACATTTTTTAAAACTAGACACCCAGGGGAATCCAGGATGGGGTGACTTGACTGGATCTCACCAGGTTCTGTTACCCAGAATCCCTTGCAAACCTCAAAATTTATAAAAAGAAACACATTTTCCTCACATTTCTGTGGTGGAAAGTTCTGGAATCTGCGTGGAGCCACAAAATTCCACCCACCCCGTGTTCCCCAAAGTCTTACGAGAAAAATGGTACCTCACTTGTGTGGGTAGGCCTAGTGCCCAAGACAGGAAACGGCCCAAAACGCAACGTGGACACACCACATTTTCACTGTGAAAACTGACCCTTTTTTTGCAAAGTGCCCAGCTGTAGATTTTGAACCCTAGCTCTGCCGGCACCTAGGTAAACCTAGCAAACCTATACATTTTTGAAAATTAGACACCCAGGGAAATCCAGGATGGGGTGACTTGACTGGCTCTCACCAGGTTTTGTTACCCAGAATCCCTTGCAAACCTAAAAATTTGTCCAAAAAAACACATTTTCCTCACATTTCTGGGATGGAAAGTTCTGGAATCTGCGTGGATCCACAAATTTCCAACCACCCCGCATTTCCCAAAGTCTTCGGAGAAAAATGGTACCTCACTTGTGTGGGTAGGCCTAGTGGCCACGACAGGCAATGGCCCAAAACGCAACGTAGACACACCACATTTTCACAGTGAAAACTGACCCTTTTTTTTGCAAAGTGCCTAGCTGTAGAATTTTAACCCTAGCTCTGCCGGAACCTAGGGAAACCTAGCAAAACTATACATTTTTGAAAACTAGACACCCAGGGCAATCCAGGATGGGGTGACTTGACTGGCTCTCACCAGGTTCTGTTACCCAGAATCCCTTGCAAACCTAAAAATTTGTCAAAAAACCCCATTTTCCACATATTTCTGTGGTGGAAAGTTCTGGAATCTGCGTGGATCCACAAAATTCCACCCACTACGTGTTCCCCAAAGTCTTCCGATAAAAATGGTGCCTCACTCGTGTGGGTGGGTCAAGTAACCGCGACAGGGAAGGGCCCAAAACCTATTGAGGCGACATCAAAATTACCTATCACAAACCAACCTGGTTTTGCAAGGGGGGTCCCATGAGTTTTTGGCCCGGGCTCGGCGGCCATCTAGGGAAACCTACCAAACCCACACATTTCTGAAAACTAGACACCCGGGAAGTCCAGCGAGTGCATGGCTTGCATGGGTCCCCCAACGTTTTCCTACCCAGAATCCTCTGCAAACCTCAAATTTAGCTGAAAAAATCACCTTTTTCTCAAATTTCTGTGTGGTAAGTTCTGGAATCTGCGTGGATCCATAAATTTCCTCCCACCCAGCGTTCCCCCAGGTCTCCGGATAAAAATGGCACCTCACTTGTGTGGGTAGGCAGAGTAGCTGCAGCAGGAAATGGCCCAAATCGTACCTTGGAGACTTCAAAATCACCTATAACAAAACTACCTGGTTTTGGGGGGGGCACCTAGGGTTTTGGCCCCGGGCTCGGTTGCCATCTTTGGAAAGTACCAAACCCAAACATTTCTGAAAACTAGACACACGGGGGAGTCCAATGAGGTATGGCTCTCATGGATCCCCCAACGTTTTCCTACCCAGAATGCCCTGAAAACCTCAAATTTAGCTGAAAAACCCACATTTTCCACATATTTTTGTGTGGAATCACCATGCCGGCACAAATGTCCTATCCCACAGCGTTCTCCTTAGTGTCCAGAGTAAAATGATACCTCACTCGTGTGGGTGTCTAATGCAGAATTGGTTAAAAACTTAACATGTAGCGCTTAGAATTCTCGGTGCTATACCCTTAGTCCCTATGTTTTGGGCTCTTCCCAGTCACAGGCCCTTGCCCCACCCACACAAGTGAGGTATCATTTTACTTGGGAGACTGAGGGGAACGCTGTGGGGTAGGACATTTGTGCCGGCACGGTGATTCCACACAAAAATATGTGGAAAATGTGGGTTTTTCAGCTAAATTTGAGGTTTGCAGGGCATTCTGGGTAGGAAAACATTGGGGGATCCACGCAAGCCATACCTCATTGGACTCCCCCGGTTGTCTAATTTTCAGAAATGTTTGGGTTTGGTAGTTCCCAAAGATGGCCGCCGAGCCCGGGGCCAAAACCCCAGGTGCCCCCCCCAAATCCAGGTAGTTTTGTTATAGGTAATTTAGAAGTCTACACAGTACGATTTGGGCCATTTCCTGTTGCAACCACTATGCCTACCCACACAAGTGAGGTACCATTTTTATCGGGAGACCTGGGGGAACGCTGGGTGGGAGGAAATTTGTGGATCCACGCAGATTCCAGAACTTGCCCACACAGAAATTTGAGAAAAAAGTGATTTTTTTCAGCTAAATTCGAGGTTTGCAGGGGATTCTGGGTAGGAAAACGTTGGGGGACCCACGCAAGCCATACCTCGCTGGACTCCCCCGGGTGTCTAGTTTTCAGTAATGTGTGGGTTTGGTAGGTTTCCCTAGATGGCCGCCGAGCCCGGGGCCAAAAACTCATGGGACCCCCCTTGCAAAACCAGGTTGGTTTGTGATAGGTAATTTTGATGTCGCCTCAATAGGTTTTGGGCCCTTGCCTGTCACGGGTCCTTGACCCACCCACGCGAGTGAGGTACCATTTTTATTGGGATTCTTGGAGAACTGCTGGGGGGTACGAAATTTGTTGTTTCTTTCTGAAGCGTTTAAATTTTGGCACAAAAATGCAAGGAAAATGTGACAGTCACATTTTGAGGTTTGCAGGACATTGTGGGTAAGATAACTTATTGGGATCCACAAGAGAGACATCACCATGTACTCCCATGGGTGTTTAGTTTACGAAAATATCTACAGTTGGTAGGTTTTTCTTAGATGGAATGTACACCTTGGCAGAGAGACAAAAAAGACAAATATTACCTCACAGCCATCTATTCCTCAAGCACACACACATACCGGTTGGATTTGGCACGAGGGTGAGTGATGGTTCAGTATATACAGTTGTATTAACAAGAGGTTTCACAAAAATGAAATGCACTGTCAATAATTGAAAAGACAAAAAACTGAACCAGTGACTCGCAGCTCGTGAGCTGTAAAGCCACGTCAAGGCCCCAACGGCTTTACAGGCCATTCATACACCTTTTATACGTGTGACACATACAAAACCATTCACACTGCCAGCCGCGGGCCCAGCACATTACAACACTCACACCAGCAGACAGCGCCATTCAAGGGCCCATCACTTTCACACGCCCACATTCCTGACACAGCATCCACACCAGCTCACGGATTGCATGGAGTGGCGTTTGGCTAGCATGTGTGTAGTGACCAGCAGCAAGTCACTACTCACACACCGCCAGCCAAGCGCCAATCCACGCACACACCAGCCGAGCACCAGTCCACGCACACCGCCAGCCGAGTGCCAGTCCACGCACACCGCCAGCCAAGTGCCAGTCCACGCACACCGCCAGCCAAGCGCCAGTCAACGCACACCGCCAGCCAAGCGCCAGTCCATGTACACCACCAGCCAAGCGCCAGTCCATGCACACCGCCAGCCAATCGCCAGTCCACGCACACCGCCAGCCAACCGCCAGTCCACGCACACCGCCAGCCAAGCGCCAGTCTACGCACACCACCAGCCAAGCGCCAGCCTACACACACCGCTATCACATTTAGGATTTTTTTATACAAAAAAGAAAACACAAACAAATTGCAAATAGATACAAATCTACTAACACAAAGTCTGAAACTAAATACATTGCACAAATGCCAACCTTGAAACTGAACAAAAAATATGAAACAATAGAGACCAGGCAGTTCACTTTACCACTCATGGATGCTCCCAAAAATTATTTTGCGTGTGGTACATTCTAAAACAAGCAGGCACACACAGCGCAGGGTTAGATTGACACTCGGTGCAGTACATACGAGTCTCCTTCCGCGTACCTCTTCGCCAACAGACCTTACATCTCCTACTGGGAAAGTCTTTTGAGGGTGTGGGAGGAATGTGATCAGGAAAGTGGCGATCTTTCAATCTAGCCACATCCTCCACCACTCCAACTCTAGGAACACTTGCCTGTTCCACTACAACAAGGCTGCCTATTACAGACTCCTGAAACTTAGCAAAAGTCATCTTTGACTCAGGACAACAATCCTTGAATACAACAAAAGCATTAAAGGTTGCCAAGTGGAAAAGATGGATAGCCAACTTCTTATACCAAATGTAAGCCTTACGAAGAGCAGTGTAAGGTTCCAACCTCTGATCTACTCTATCAACACCACCCATTTGCCTATTATAGTCTAAAATGCACACAGGTTTGCGCGCTTCAGCAACCTGACCCCAAACAGTCACAGGTGAAGTGCTTTCATCATGGATGGTAGTCAGCATGTAGATATCTCTCCTGTCTGAAAACTTCACAGCTAGAAGTTCCTCGCAACGCACTGCACTGTCCCCGCACAAGCTTTTGACAAACAAGTTCTTTTGGGAAACCTTTACGGTTAGAGCGGATTGTGCCACAAGCAACAGTGTCCACTTTGGCCAATTCCCTGAAGAACTGCACACCAGTGTAGAAGTTATCTACATATAAATGGTGACCTTTGTTAAAAAGTCCTCTACCAAGTTCCCACACAATTTTCTCAGTCACTCCAAAAATGGACGGACAACCAGGGGGGTTAATCTTGGAATCCTTACTGGTGTACACCCTGAAATTAGAGACATATCCAGTCCTACTGTCACACAGCACATACATCTTAATTCCATAGCGTGCCCTCTTACTAGGAATGTATTGCCTAAAAACCAAGCAGCCCTTGAACAAGACCAAAGATTCATCCACCGCTATTTCTTTCCATGGAGCATAGATCTCAGAAAAACAATCTACAAAGTGATCAATGACAGGCCGAATCTTAAAAAGACGGTCACAATCAGGGTGATCTCGTGGCAACGCTAAACCATTATTGACAAAATGCAGCATCCGAAACAGAAGCAAATACCTATCACGACTCATGACTGCCGGAAATATTGCCGTTGCCATCAAGGGACTAGTAGACCAATATGAAGACATTGATGGATTCCTTAGCAAGCCCATCAAAAAAGTTCAACCCAAGAACTTCTTCATCTCTTCCAGATTTGTGGGAGTCCACCGGGTAGCTCTAGAGTGGGGCCTAAGGCTGGCACTGTTGTCCCTCAAAAACTGTTCGGCATACAAATTAGTCTGCTCAACAATCTCTGCCAAAAATACATCGTCCATAAACAACTGAAAAAGATTTATCGGCAAAAAGTTTTCAGTATTCACTCTACACCCTGGAACACCAGTAAAGTCTGGCAATGCCGGCTGCACCATGCCTGGGGCAACCCAGAGGTCAGCACTTCCAACGGGAAGCCTTGCAGCCCCAGGCTGCAGCCCAGATGCCTCTTGCTGCACTATCGGCACATCAATGACCTCCTCTAAAACAGGCACTTCATCCGCACTAAGAGTAGCTTCATCCGCACTGAGAGTAGCTTCATCATCCAATGATTTCTCGTGGACAGAAAACTCACTGCCTGAATCTTCCACTCCCTCCTCTGCCTCAGATGCAGAGTCAGTCTCTGAACCATGGTCAGAGGAAGACTCAAAGAGCATACCAACAACCTGCTGAGCAGTAATCCTGCGGCTAGCCATTATCCTTACAAAGAAAGGAGACCGCACAAACAAGTCAACAACAACCAACACTGTGCAAAATAAGTAAGTAAAAAAAATGTGTGCCTTTATCACAAAGATCAATATACTCAAAAATTATACGATTCACTTGCAAGAGACAGCTACACTCACCAGCACCTACTCTGCAGAGACACAGCAAAAACCAACGATATCCCACTAGAAAGAAAAAAACAAAACCAATTACTCACAAGACAACAAAATGCACATCGAGCACAAATGCAAAAAGATTTTGACACCCAAAAAACAGAAGCCAAACATACTGCTATTATTACACCATTTGCAAAAAACACATTAATGCAGGGAAATGAAACTCATTTACATTGTACAAAAAAAAATGTCTCTTACCAAACACATGCAACTACACAAACAGCAGAACCACCAGTAACGAAACCGCAACCTGGAACAGTCTAAAGAGCAAAAGCCTTGAACTAGAACAAAAAGGAAGAAATAAAGCATTACAATTGCAACTCACAAGAAATAAAACAATTAACATTATAACACACTATGTCACTACCCAAATGGTCAATCTGCCAGACGGGCCTTCAAATAGGGCTGAGAAAAATGGGGTGTGATCTTGCCCAAGGGATCGGGTGAGGTTGTCTGCCAGGCCCATCTGTACCCCAGGTGGGGCAGAAAACAGCAGACAGAAATGTGCCCCCCTTGCAAAACAAATAAATCCCTGGTGCCTAGTAGGGCTTCCTGCCTCCCGCCTAGGGCAGAAAGGCCAAAAAAAAGGAGCAGACCCGTCCCCAGGAGGGCAGAAAAAGCATTAACCAAATTTTACCCCCTTGGAAGCAACCATGTCGCTTCCATTACACACAAAACAAAAATCCCTGGTGCCTAATGGGGCTTTCTGCCCCCCGGGGGCAGAAAGGCCAAAGAAAGTGGGCCGATCAACCTCCAGGGGGGGCAGAAAAAAGATACACAATGGATCAGCCCCCTGGAAGCGACCCTTGCCCAGAGGGGTGCTTCCATTTCATTTAAAATAAACTCCCCGGTGTCTAGTGGGGTTTTGGCAGAAAGGCCAAAAAAACAGGCCGATCTGCCCCCAGGGGGGCAGAATAAACATACAAAAAAAATCTGCCCCCTGGAAGCGACCCTTGCTCAAGGGATCACTTCCATTTTAATTTTTAAAAACGTCTCTGGTGCTTTCTGCCCCCCAAAAAATGGGCCGATCTGCCCCCGGGGGGGCAGAATACACATGTAAAAAATATTTGCCCCCTGGAAGCAACCCTTGCCCAAGGGGTGGCTTCCGTTACAATTTAAAAAAAGTCCCTGGTGTCTAGTGGGGTTTTCTGCTCCCCCCCCCCCGGGGACAGAAAGGCCAAAAAAACGGGCCGATCTGCCCCCAGGGGGGGGGGCAGAATACACATATAAAAATATTTGGCCCCTGGAAGCGAGCCTTGCCCAAGGGGTCACTTCCATTTTCAATTTATTTAAAATCCCTGGCTCTAGTGGGCTTTTCTGCCCCCTGGGGGCAGAAAGGCCCAAAAACCCAGGCGATCTGTCCCCAGGGGGGGCAGAAAAGTCTGAAAAATTATGTGCCCCTTGAGGAAGCGACCCTTGCCCAAGGGGTCGCTTCCTTTACAAAGAAAAGACATCCCTGGTGCTTAGTGGGGGCATTCCTGCTGCACGATCGCGACTCCATGCGCGATCGTTCAGCAGGAATGCCCTGCATTGAGACATTAGGGGAGAGGAAAAACTCTTTCCTCTCCCGATGCCTCAATGCATCCCAATTCCCCCACCCCACCCCACGGAGCAAGGAAACTTACCTGTTTCCTGCTGGATGCACTGGAAGCAAATGGCTTCCAGTGTGTCCGGCTGCTCCTGATGACGTCGGCACACGCTGTGCGCGCTGACGTCATGGAATTGCATGGGGGGGGTCGGGGGTGGCAGCGGAAACTCTTCCGCTGCCACCCCCCTTTGTGGGGGCTAGATGGGCTGCCCATGGGTGGAGCGCCAGCGCTTCCCCATGGGTGGGTGCCATGACGGAGCGGTTCCGTCATGAGCACACGCCCACCATTGCTCATGATGGAACCGCTCCGTCATGAGCATAGAAAGGGTTAAGCAAACAAATCAGTAGTAATTTTAAACTTTTTTATTACAAGTAAACAATTTAACATTAAAAAACTACAAAAACAACAATAACTACTACATTAACAAACAATATCAACAACTATAAAACAAACAAAACAACCAACTTCACTAATTTAGAATGACTTTCATCACATTATGATGAGCAGCCTGATGTAGTTGCACCACCTCAGCCTGGCAAAGAGTCTTTGGTATGGCAGTTTTTACTTTAAGTCCAGCTAGGAAAAAAAAGTCTAAGCAAGGTTTCTCATGCGTACAGTTTTTAAAGAGTTCACAAAGGCTAGCTCAGCACAGTCAGCTCCTGCTGCTGAACTACAGAGCTCTTCCTGTGCTTCCAAACCTTTCAAACCTGGATACACTGTGCCTGCTCAGGTACTCACTGCTGAACAAGACAATAATCCTGCTTGTCTTAACAAGGATCTTTTATGCTGCTTATGTAAGCAGATAGTTATCTCTTCAGAGCCAAGTAGGCCGACACAGAACAAAGGTCCCCTAATGCAACACAAACATTACCACTTCTCCAATTCATAGTTTTTTCCTTACGTTCTACAGTTATTATCTCCCGTTTTTTTAAAAGTAAACAACACGTCTTTTTCTCCTCCATATATTTTCTCACATTGTAGTTTTTTGGTTCACAACTTCTGTTTTCCATTTTCCTCTTACAAAAAAAGAAAATAACCCAGAAAATTAAAAGTTACTTAAGGCCTGATTACAAGTTTGGCGGTGTGGGATGGGACCGCCATGCCACCTCCCCGCTCCTGCACCGCCAAACCTGTGTGCGCACTGCCTGCCACAATATTACTTTTTTAGTCACTGGGGGGTGCTTCTTTGGCCTTCCCATGGTGGTGCCTATGAAATAGGCACCGCAATGGGAATGCCAAAGGAAGTCCCTGCAGGGCATGAACTGGTACGTTCCATGGTTTGCAGGAACTGGAGTGCATGCACTCCACACAGGGGGGCACAACATGTGCCCCCCTGCATGCACACCAAGGCCCAGAGGCAACAGTGGACCATGTAGGGCCCCCTTTGTTTCCTCTCCACCACGTTTTTCATGGAGGAGGAACCCCCATGAAAACTGTGGCAGAGAGGAAACTCTTAATATGCTTGGCGGGACCATGGCAGTCCTGCTAAGCATATTGCAGCCTCAAGATCACCATGCCACCCCCAGGGATCTGTGATCCCTGGCGGTTGTGGCAGTGCAATGGTGGTCCGACCACCCAACACTATTCAAACCTAAACTTGAAGCACTTTCTTAAATACGGCTGAAGACACTAGTCTCTTTCAGTTCCAAATTAAGTCATATCTGCTGAGCACAACTCAAAGAGACTTCCTTCTCCAAAGCACCAAGGACAATCTTAACTGTCTCTGGTTCTGCATCCAATCACATAACAGCATTTCTTCAAACATGTAATAAGAACTTTAACTATTGGTTGAACTGTGACCCTTTTTTTTGTACTTCTCCCCATACAATCTCTCACGACTCTCATGGGAACATAAACCACCTCATGGCAAGCTCAATCATTTTCCATACTGGTCTCTCGAAATGCTCGCTGGATTGAACATGCCTCCTGCAGCAGGCATCACTCCATGAAGCTTGCATTGCACTCTACTCTTGCGAGACTCTTGCTGAATCGCAACACAATTTTAGGGATCATGTGTTCTCTCCTTTCAGGCGTAGCTCTCAAATAATGAGTATGCATAATAGGATGTGAGGAGTAACAGGCCTCTTATTTCACTCCACTTTCTCAGATGACGGATATGTGTAGTAGTGAGTGGGGAGGGACTGCCCTTTCCTACCAAACTTCACTCTCAGATGATGGGTGTGTGTTATAGTGTGTGGGGACTAACAGACTTCTCCTTTCAGACCTCTCTCTCAGATGACAGAAGCGCGCAGCAGTGTATGTGGATGGAATGACCTCTCCTTTCAGACCTCTCTCTCAGATGATGGGTGTGTACAGTAGGGTATCTGGATGGACTGGCCTCTCCCGCCAGACCTCTCCCTCAGATGGTGGGTGTGCACAGTAGAGTTGTGAACGGACTGGCCTTTCCTTTCACATCTTTGTCTCTGATGACGGGTGTGCGTACCATGACGTGTGGATGGATTGGCCTCTCCTTTTTGACCTCTCTCTCAGATGACAGGTGTGCATAATATGGTGTGTGGATGGACTGACCTCTACTTTCAAATCTCTCTCTCAGATGACAGGTGTGCATGGTAGAGTGTATGCGGAGCGACAGACCTCTCCTGCCATACCTCTCTCTCAGATGATGGGCTTGTGTAGTAGAGTGCATGTGGGAATTTCCTTAACTCTTCTCACAACTCTTCCCAAACCAATGGGCTTAAATAGTAGGCACTGATAAACACCATCTTCAGTAAGACTTCTTCCTATAGTAACAAGTGTGCATACTAGAGTTTGTTCAAAGATCACCTACTCCTCCCTATTCTCATGATCCTGTGAGAGTATCGCGAAATTGGACCTTTTTTTAGATAAGAAATAACCTTCTACTCATCACACTACTTATCTCTTAGACACTTCCTCTCAAAAACAAGTACCACATTATGAACTCCTATTAGTAGAGTGTGCTGAGAACTCATCTACTCCTTTTTACTATTCATGATCCCACGAGAGTCCCTTGATTTCATACAAAATTGTTAAAAACAATATTCATCTATTTTCTTTACAGTAGTTATCCCTTAGACACCTCCTCTCTGAATCTTTTGGGACAGCATACCTTTCTGCTGCCTCAATATATAGTTTTTTTACTTCATTTCCACAACACCTCCAATTATTCAAAGTAAACAATAATGGCGGCCATTTCATTTCTAAAATTCCAACAGCAGCCAATCAGTGCCCTGACACTCGTAAAGATCGCAGGAGCCTTCATGCTCCCACGAAAGCGTGAAGGTTCACATGGAAACCAGGCCTCTCGCCCAATCACAGGACTCCATTTGTAAATTTGTGCTCTCAGAGGATGCTCCCAAGACTTTCGCGAGCCAAATCACCTAACTATATATTTTTGACTCGTAATATGTCAAAAAGTAATTAATGGATTTGCACCAAATCACACAAAGCACAATCAGCCGACCAAGATAGAACTGCCTGTTGAATTTGGCGCAAATCTGTTTAACAGTTTTTGCTGTAGCCTTATCTAAAGAAGTCAATGGAAAATGCATGGGGATTTTGAGTTTCGGAGCCCTTTTTTTCTCACCCCTCCACCTGAAGGATCACCCAGAACCTTTCCAGGAAGGAGCTAAGGTGGATGACCTTTCTTAATGAAAGTTTTTGTGAAGATTCATCGAACGGGGCCAAAGTTATTAGCTAACCAAATAATCCCCATGTATGGAAAATCTTGGTCAGCAGATTTTCCTTTTTGTGATTTGGTGTAAATCCGTTCAGTAGGTTTTGAGAAATTAAGGGTCAAAATCAATTGCATATTTTGGCAGTTGGGCTCGCAAAAAACTTGCGAGCATCCTACAAGAGCACGAATTAACAAGCATTGGTAAATGCGCTAAGTTTCGCCTAGGTGATTAATAATTTGCTGTTCTTGTTGTAAGTGATAGCTTGCAGAGTAGTTGTACAATATAAAGTACAGAAAGTTTGTTAAAGTGTTATGACATATGTACAAAAAAGCAATATATTTTGCTGTTACTAGTGGTACAGTGTAGGTAAATAAAAGCAATATTTTGAAAAATGAAATGAAAGATGGAAATAATAGAATTAATTGATGTAATAGCAATATTATGTGTTTAGAGGAGTTCTAACAACTTTTGGGCCGGTGCTACTGCACCTGCTGCACCATTCAAATCAAGCCCCTTTTAACTGCAAGGTAACTGCAATATAGTAGTTAAATATAGCAATACTAGCATTTGATTTTCTGTGCGCAGAATAATATATACCATGGCAGACATAAGTCAGTGCACTGATTTTTAGATGTGAATAGAGTGCATTAATACCTTTGTTTTTAAATAGTGCTTTATATTGCACTTGAGTGATCTCTAACTGCTGTAAACGACAGGCGTTACTATTACACAGTTTAATGGTACCCGAATTAGCCATCTATAAATGTTGAAGGGCTTGGTTGTCTTTGTTGGTATTGGAACTTGTGACCTGCAGACCCCGCACGTCAGATACCTGCTTTCAGGCGCTATATTTTGGCAGAAAAATCCATTTGAGATATCTAGTGTTGTTTTGTATTTTTTGCGCACAATGTTATTTATTAATGCGGCACTATGTGCATTTTGAACTGCAAATGTCTTTGTGCAAGTGTTTAAATGTCTGTAATCCAAAACTAAACAATATGTGTTGTCAGGTTTCATTATGGGAAACAAAGGATTGTTCATAGGTGAAGTGCAATTTTTAATCACCCCCTGGTACTCTAGTTGATCTAGGATCTCCCTGACTTGTTTTTAGCTTCCTGCTTTATAGGGTATTGCCTTTGAGCATTTGGGGAAACTTTTAACAGGATCACGTGGTGGGTTGAATCCTCATCCCAACCAACATGATTTTTATACAATGCTGGAGCTAGGGCAACCGCCCACTCCTGCGCATATGCATGTTTTAGATGTATGGGAACGAGGTCGGAAAAGGCTGGAAAAATTACAGTTTCTCCCCTAGGGCACTCCATGACGAATGCTGGCGGCCAGTCTTGTTCTGCTAATAGAATGTCATAACCAGATGACAGATTTTTCCAAAAGAGATCTTTAATTTTTCTGGGCTTGTCCCCCTCCAGCTGGAGTGTTATCTCATGCAACTTATGTGGGACACTTACCCGAGTATCAGGTGTTTCCACCGTGATATACTCACTCAACTCCGCTGTCACCAGAAATTCCTTCAGGTTCTGGCGAGCTATTGTTACTTCTGCCGCGTTGTCTAGCATCGTCAGAACCCATTCCCCGTTCAGAAGCTGTGTCCTCAGAATTCTGGGCATGTCTGATCTTGAGACCTGCTACCTTCTTCTTTTTGAACTGAGGTTTTGATTTTTGTTTATCTTCTTTTTTAGGTGCGTAGTCGGCAGCGCGTTGCGTGTCTCTGGACTTTGTACGCTCCTCTGACCGTCCTTCCCTCTCGGAGTTTTTTGATGAACCCTGAAAGGAACGAGAGGAACGTGTAACAGTATCCTGATACCTGTCAGGTTTTTTAATATTATCCCTATTCCTGAGGTTATACCTCCTTTCAGAGGGCTCCTGTGGAGGAGACCTACCTCTGGATTGAGATCTGCTGTCTTTAGACTTTTGTTGTTTTTTATTTTCCTACTTCTTTTTAGAAGAAGTAGGTGTCTGCTTTGTAGTGTCCTTTTCAGGACTGCTCACCAGTTGTGGTTTTAATGCTTTCCCACCTAGACTGTCTCTGCCTAGTTCTGCATATGCAGTTTCAATTATTTTGGGTAGTTCGTGTTGATGATCCTCTGGACTGAACTCCCTTAGGCGTTGGCGGATCGCCACTGAAGCTGCTTCCGCCTTAATGTTAGCTAGTATTATGGCTGATACCTGGTCAAAGTTATTTAGTAACTTCATCCCTAAGATAAGGGCAGGTTCTGCTCCGTACTCATTTTGTATCTGTCTCAATACGTCAGGTATTACTGCTAAGGACGGGATACCATGTGTTCTGGTATATATGGCAGCAAAGACTGAACCCCAAGTGGTGCAGTCCTCTACTTGTGGTGTGATCCCAATGTGCAAGCAGATTGTTAGAATTCTGTGTTTTTAATAGGTGGTAGTATTCGGAAATACTGCCTCAAGCTGAGTTATTTTCTGAGCTATCCAGAATGGTATTTGTTCGCGTTTTGCGGGCATTTTGCCCATTACCGCGTGTAATGTTTGAGGAGTAATTTTATTTCCTATACCCTGAGCTGGAGTACTAGTTGCTGCACCTGGTGCAGGTTGGATTGTTAAAGTCCTCATGATGAATTGTGTCAGGTTTCTGTAGATTTTAATTAAATCTCTGTGTTGTACAAGTAATTCTGGCTGTGGCATTGTTCCAATGTCAGGGTGCGGTGTGTAAGCCGCTAGTATTGGCCATGTGGCCCCGTCTCCTCCGAGTGGGCCTAATCTTACTCTTTGTCATACGTGGGGTAAGGCGCCATTAAACCAGTAAAAATGTTCCTGGTAAGTGAGTGGAATCTCTATGTCCTCGATCGGGGAATATTCCCTTGGTGCATTTCCTGCTATGTAGTAGTGAAATGTGTTTGTTATTGCATTTGCTGCTGGGAGTGTAACCCATGAATCGAATACATCTGTTTTGTTTGATTCGTGTGCCTCAATCACGAAAACTACTATGCCACCCATGGCTGGTTAGCCATTTTATAATAGTCTTATGGTGACTGTCCTTCTGAATTTTGGTGCAATCTGTATTGCATCCTCAGGATCTTCTTCTCCTGTTAAGAAATTCAGATCAACTCTTTGGTCCCCTGCCTCGTTATCAGGCATGTTTAGAGGAAGAAGTGTTCAAAGGGAACTAAGATGAGGTGTTATGCACAATTTAGGAACTAAATGTCCTTCAAGCTTGATTAACCAACAGCCAATAAATAGTATTTTCGTACTACTCAGCTGTGGCGGAGTTTGTGCCCACCCACTCCAGACATCTCTGGGGTTTTGTGAGTAGGTTCTCTGAGAATAGCAAGACTGAACTACTCAGATTCTACTGTTAAATAAGTACCCAACCAACGTTGGCGGCGCCATGTCGTGTAGTTCCTATAGTACCCATGCAGGACCTGCGCGTTTGGATAACATAAACCGTGGGCTTGTTGGCAGACTGATTCTGTGCACCCCCACCGCGTATGTTAGCCTGATTTGCATTAGCTAGCTCACAGTGCCACTAGAATCTCCTCTTATCAGGGAGAGATTAGTTTCTGGCAACCTTAGACCATGACAACCCAAATTCCTCAGAATCGTGGAAACAATGTACTACCTTTCGCTCAGTCACTCGTGCTTACTTATTCGGTTTGTCTCAGAGAGTTACACAGAATAAACAGTCTGGGCGTTTCAATAAGTATTTATTGAACAGTTGTTATTCTAGTGTAAAATATATGTGCTGCGGCAACCAGCAGACAATAGCAGAGATATATTATCAGCAGTACGATAAAATCAAAGGGATAGAACAGTTCTACCATATTGCAATAATCATGAATACATACATGAGTATAAAAAGCATTATGAAAGTGCGTGTACTCCTACGATGCCTAACAAGATGTACCTGAGTGTACCTAGCATATGTGTGTAGGTCTAAAAGCCTAAGAGCCAAGAATCCTTCTAGGATTTAGTCGAACCCCCATACTTGAATAGAGAGAGTGTGGGACCCCGTCCTGGTCTCGAGTTGGACACCCCGCAAGGGCTGTGTCAGACCGCTGTCAGCTGGAGCGACTGCATGCAGGAGCCTCAGCGTCTCTGGTCAGTGTGTCAGCATGGAAGTCTCGGTTCCCTCTGTCTTACCGGGGTAAGATGTGGTGTATTTATACCCTGAAGACTCTAGTTGCTTCGTATGGTTTGTATTGGCCCTTGTTAGGCGTAAGGAAGACGTCAGGGGTGAACTTTGTACATATATATTATGCAGGTGGTGTATTCTTAGAGAGCCATGCATAATTGATGAGTACAGTGTGGGCCTGTGTTTGGGAAAAACCCTGCTGTATTCAAAACCACAGACTAGATAACGTTCAGCCCTCAGAGCACGTTGTGTACTAGTGAGGACCAATGTAGGTGAAAGATCATGCATATATAAGGAATCATGACTATAATAGGACATGTACAGTTATGACCTTAGGGCATATGCGGCTTTGACCATAATAGGGCAAGTACGAATATGACCGTATTAGGGCAAATATGAATACGTCCATTTTAGGGCATGTATGAACGGGCCTATATTAGGGCCTCTATACGGGACATAACACCCACCTCTCTTCCGAACAGGATGACAATGACCATACTTAAAATCTGGACAATTTAAAAGCAAGTTAAAATATGGTTTTAAAATTATTTAAAAACTTCAAAAATGTTACAATTCAGCTATTCCCAATTGCCACTAAAAAACGAAATGTCTATTTAGTTTCTCTATATAAGTTGCTTCACTCAAAGCGGAAGAAGGCCATGCTTTTCTCAAGCGAAAGTGCCAATTTAGGAAGTGTTCCAAATTTTGCTTGCTTATTATGAAAACGAGTGGAGAAGCCGAATTCTTTCCCAGGACGAGATGAGCCAATTCGAGATTAAGTGTCCTGGCTGGGAAGCACAACATTATCTGTGTGAGCTACTGCAGACGACAAATCCAACGCCTCACAGAGAACGTCAATCGCACATAGATGGAATTCAGCACTGCCAACAGTCGATGCTGCGGCAGCTTGTGCAGCAGTTGTTACCTGAGTGCCTGTGGAGGAGTCACCTAACCCAGCAGGAGCAAACGGCACCTTTGGATTCTCCAGGAATGCGTTCATCAGAATCGGAAGCCATTGGGGACAACGCAGAGCATGGGCCTTTATGGGGTCCAGCATTGCATCCGTGTCCGGAGGCACATCTGATGGAAATGTTAGACAAAGATCCAACATGCATTCTTCTCCACAAAACAGGCATTGAAGAACAGGTAAGATGCAGTCTACCCAGACTGGTCGAAAGGATAGAAACCAGGAGGCATTGAGTTCTCGCAGGCAAGAAATGCCCAGAAGTTGTACCATGCGTTCACGGTATTTCCGCTCCAGGAGCATGTTCGCCATTCCCTCGGGAATTGGGCCGTCCATTGCGTAGCAGTAGTATTATGAATAGGACCCCAGCAATCAGCAATAGGATAAGCGGGAGTCCTCCAAATACGCTTCCCAATACGGAGTGTATAAAATTTGGAATTACTCCGAGGACTGTCTGAAAGGTGCTTAACAGTCCTGACATTATGGTCTTAAATAGGTGTACAATACCGCTTGTATCAGACATATTGAAGATACGTCCCACCATTTCTACGAACTGAAAGGGGCAGTTTGTACGTATAAGCGCCTGTATCTCAGTCGAGGTCCTTGCAACTTGAAGTTCATAGGGTTCTCGAGCGGAGGTTAAGGGCACGGGTTGCTGTAAAAGCATGGCTTGCAGTCTGCTCAGAGTATCATATTGTATGAAAGAAACGTTCTGTGAAGGTCATAGAGGCGCCTCCCTGACTGTGTTCAGTGGCGGAAACAATACTTGCATACAGCAAGTAACCCTGGAGTTAACAGTGACCAGATATGCAACGCCCAGAAGCATCCCACAGCAACCTTGACCATTTAGCATCAAGTAACTCCCATTCGAGAGCAGCTCAAAAACTGACGTGATCACTGCAGCTGGGGTCCCAGTCATGTGACACGATGGGTTTGCTACTGAACCGTTACAGGCTCCGTGTAGTGAAATATCCTGACACATGAGAGAACCGCTTAAAGCGTTCTTGCAGTTTGTACCACTCAGATACACTTCTCGATCCCCATTCCGGCATCGATATCTATATGGTAACTCCCAAGATTCCTTAATGTATCCCTTACCCATGTTTTCATATTTGCCTGCCTGCCTTTGCTCAAGGCAATATTGAAACTGAAACGTAGTGACCGGCAGAGTCATTTGGCCATGAATTAGCCATTCAGTTAATGGTGATTCGGCTACAGTGAATGGCATCCTTTCCAGTTTCTCAATACGCAGCATTGTATATTTGGCTCCCCTTTGTGCCATTTCTGTTTGTTTATCAGTCAGATTGTATTCTAAAAACAGAGACGTGGTGTTTATAAAACACCAGGGCACATAGCCTGCACGCAAAGATTGTAGCGTCCAGCTTAGCATCATAATAGAACATAGCTGAGATTGCCCGTGTTGTAACAAGGCCAAGTCTTGTTCTAATATGTCGATTGCCGAAGACACCATGTTGCCTAAGGAGTAAATCCTGGAGGTCAAAGTTGTTAACCCATTATCCACTACAGCTAATGCCTTTTCTAAGTTAATATGGTCTATTTCCCGTATTCTTTCTGCGGCCTCCTGTTGGGATATTTTCCAGTTTTCATTGTAATAGGCATAAATGCCAGCATATATGAAACGTTTCTGATGTGTTTTCCTTGGGCCTGACAAGAAATTCCTAAGGTCTACATCAGATGTGAGTAAGGTCAAGTGATCTTTTACTTCTGTGAGTGTTGAGGTCTCTAGCCAATCAAGGCACAACTTCCCCACACTATAGGAGTCACTACCCCTGGGTGTTGTCTCTGTACATAGCGTGTGTCTGGCCTATGGATACTAAACCCTTCGGTTGTATTCATAAATCTCTGATGACAGGTGTTTGTGTCAATGGGCCACATCAGCCATTTCGTCCAATCAGGATCTGATCTGTTGTACTGGATAATGTCATCCAATCCTACCCCTTGTGTAGTTGAATTCTGCCTCAGCCCATCTGTGATGGTGTAGGAAACCCGGGTGAGTTCAGTTCCTTATTCTTGGCTAGTCCAAGACAGGATGTCTGTTGCACAGTTTCATTCAGAAATATAATCTGCTGTGGAATGAGGCATGCTCTAAATAGCGCTTCTTTCCCTGGACTTGCCAGTCCCTAGAACCCCAGATTGATTTTAAATCTATAGTGCCCTTCCATAGGTCGAAACCCTGTGTAGACAACTGGGCCATAAAGGAAGCAGAGTAAATCTGTTTGGTGTTAGTTAACATAATTTTCTGTGCTGATGTTTTTGCTACTTTGTAGTGAAATGACTTCGGGTCAGATGTATTAAACCCTGAAAAGTATGTGAATTTCTGTGCAAAACTTTTTGAACTACCTTTTGGAGGAGTTGGGCAGTGTTCCCACTGGTGGTATTCAAATACATTTCTAGGTGTTAAAGATTTATGCAAGAAATGATGACCATAATGTTGGTAACAGTACAATGTATCATAGTCTGAAGTACCTTCTAACATTTCATTGTTCGGAAATGAGGCAGTTTTTTCTAAATCAGACATCATAGCATTTACAGTTTCAGTGTCCCAATCATCAGAAAATGTACTGGAGGTAATGATATCACTTAAAGAAATTTTAAATACATGTTTAAGCTTTAAAAGTTCAGTCGGACCGAATATATCATAATCAATCTTGTCCCATACTATACCGTCCGGTATAGGAACTGCTGTGATGTTCACTGAAGACAAGTCTCTTGGTTCACGATGTGAAGACTGGTGTGGTTTTAAAATCAAATTGACTCTTTGGGCTGTAGAGCTTTGCTCGATGTATCGTCCATTAATAAGCATACTAAAAATTATAATTAAACCTAGCCAGAAAATAAAAAATAAAATTCCAGTGATATACCATAGTTCAATCCAAGGTGACACCAGGTAAGTCTTTCTAAAAAGTTCAAAAGTCAGTGAGTTTCTGTTTGCGTGATTTTTTGGCTGGTGTCATGTTCCGGCTCGCTTGGATCCAGTGAAAACGTGTCAAAGTTCATGAAATAGCCAGAAGCAGTTCGATCAATTGTTGGAATTGAATCGGGATTCGTTGAAATTGGATTTTGCTCTTGACGAGGCATGTTGAGTTTGACGTAAATGTCTGTACTCGGTTTGATTGCAACTTGGTTGTTAAGTTGATTTTCATTTTGAAGATGAATTTCTTGTTGAAGTGGAACGAGTTCCATAGCATTGTTGCTTAGTCCTTCATTCCGTATAGGTGGCTCTTCGAATGTGATGAGTCTTTCTGTTTGGACTTCTTGGATTGTAGCGAAAGGAGGGCGTCTGCTACTGTGGAGTCCACGAGGCCTACTGTTTAGTATCAGCCACTTGGTGTGGTTTGATTAAGTCGATTGAGACAAATCTTTTCTCCTTTTTTCCGGCAAGAGGCGGCAGAAGTACAGTTCTTGTGCCTTGGATTGCGAGGCTTTCTGTAGGATGGCCCAAATTCTTTCTTATCAGCAATCTTCTCTCTGACCAGATCCCCGACTTTTGGGATCCAGACAGGTCTTGCCGTTACTGCCTTGACTTCCTCAGTGGCGGTCTGTTTTTGGAGCACGTTACTTTGTTGTGTTCTGGATTCATTTAGATCCTGTAAAACAGCCAAACGATCACAATCAAGATCAGGTACCCACATTCTTGTCCCAAATAGGACCCCCTAGAGAGCTTCTTGGCTGGTTGTTGATAGCTCGTTGAACCCCATAAAGGTGATCAACCCATCTACCGCCCTTGCCTAATACCCTAGCTGTTAACGACGGTTTTTCCTCTCCACAACGGAATTTCCCTCGGGATGGTACAGAGAGGAGTACCGCAATGCTACGCCCATTCCTTCCATGGCCTCTTTGTAAGCCCGAGAGCTAAACGCCGGGCCACGGTCAGAATGTAACGTGCCAACTGCGTATGTGCAGATAAAAACTCGCAAATCTTTTATAACAGTTCGAGCGTCAGCCAAGTGCTGAGGCCAAACCCATAAGAATCTAGAGCAGGAATCCACTGCAACCATGATATATTTCTTGGACCCATCAGATTGTAGGGGTCCGCAGTGGTCCAAATACACACATGCAAGAGGTTTGTCTGATTTCAATAATGGTGTCTGCGCTGGGCATGTTACGGTGGAGCCTTTCATCTGCTGACAGATGTCGCACTTTAAGACATAGTCTTTGGTCTGCTTTGTTAACCCTGGCCACCAGTAACGCTGTTTCAGTAAAGAAATAGTCGCTGTAACGCCTGTATGCGCAGAACCCAAACCATTGTGTGCTCTTAGAATTAAGCCTTGCCTACGATCCATATTTGGTATTTCTGTATCCCCCACTCCAGGAATCTGAGCATATGGAATGTTTTGTGCATCTAACTTGTAGGAGTACTTGAGTGGAATTTTTTTAGGTACTGCTGTGCTGCCTTTGCGTGAAGCATTGACAGCTACCATAATCTCGCCGTCTACTCTCGTCTTTGAACGAGTAACTGCAGCTACGGTGGCTGTGCATACAGCCCCCTTTGCGGCTTCATCAGCCAATGAATTCCCTTCAACGTGAACGCCATCACGCTGATGACTCAGTGTATGTATCACGTGAGCCCTTGGTAGTTCGGTTTTCAACTCCACTACCTGTTCCCATAGCATTTTATGCTTAATTGTGCCACCTTTTGCGTCTTTAAACCCGTTTTGTTCCCAATGATGTAAATATTCATTGTATGACTGTACACAGTAAAAGGAATCACACACAATAAGTGTGGGGAATTTGTGTTCCGTATTTATAAGTGCCAGTATCAGTGCTTTTAGTTCTGCCAACTGAGCCGTGCAATCTCCTAGAGATTGCGTTTTAGTACAGCTTGGATGGAACTTGCCATCACGCATGCAACCTTTAACGATTGCACGCGCTGCGCTGTAAGCTTGCTTACTCCCTATGGCCAGTTGAGCAGAACCGTCAGTGTAAATAATATATTCATACTGATCTAGAGGCAAAATCTCATTTGGTAGAGGATATTCTTGTTCGTATTGCAGGAATGCCTGTGTTTTCAAACTTGGATCAAATCTGTATTCAACATCCGTTGCAGTAAGAGAATTAGCCCATTGTATCCATCTCGGATGTAAGGCTTTTGCATTTGGAATGCTAGCTTTTGTAACAGCTTCTAAAGCTGGTACTGGGGCCACGACAATTATGCGTTTAACCTGAGCTAGAGCTCTTTCTCTTGCTACAGCGGTCTGCACTGCTGACAGGATTTTTTCTGTTGAAGTGAAACGCATCTCTGCGTTTGTGTACGGGTGTGATTTGTATGCGATTGGTACCATTTCACCTTCATTAACATTGAAATGGTTGATTAGCATTGACCCGCTATTACTCGGATCACTAAGTTGTGTACGTTTACGCGTGTCTGTAAATGTTTAGAAGCTATCATGTCTTCTTGTAGTGAACGTAGGATATTTGTATGTTCCTGTGTCCACTATCTGACTGAAAAATCAGGTTTTATTAAGTCGTAGAAAGGTTTTACTCTTTCTGCGTAATCCAAAATGTATGTTCGACCAAAATTTAGGAATCCCAGAATTGATTGTAAATTCTTTAAAGATTTTGGAGGTTGGAGCAGCGCACACTTCTCAAAAAGTTAGCTGCTAGGCTTTTTCCTTCACTTGACAGCTCATACCCTAAAAATAGGACACTGAGGTGGGCAATTTTCGATTTTTTGAAATTAAATTTTATAGCCCTCAGAGGCGAATCCCATAATAATGGTGCTCACCCTGGTCAAGTGCCTCGGTAAGTCATCGTCCGTCAGATAAATATCATCCACATAGGACAATGCTTCTTCATCCAAATTTTGGAGTAACTCTGCTACTCTTGCTGAAAATACCCCTGGGCTATTTTTATACCCTTCGGCTAGTCGACAAAATTGTCGCTGGGACCCTAATGCACTGAATGCGGTCAGATACCTGCTTTCAGGCGCTATATTTTGGCAGAAAAATCCATTTGCGATATCTAGTGTAGTTTTGTATTTTTTGCGCACAATGTTATTCATTAATGAGGCACTATGTGCATTTTGAACTGCAAATGTCTTTGTGCAAGTGTTTAAATGTCTGTAATTCAAAACTAAACGATATGTGTTGTCAGGTTTCATTACGGGAAACAAAGGATTGTTCATAGGTGAAGTGCAATTTTCAATCACCCACTGGAACTCTAGTTGATCTAGGATCTCCCTGACTTGTTTTTTAGCTTCCTGCTTTATAGGTTATTGCCTTTGAGCATTTGGGGAAACTTTTAACGGGATCACGTGGTGGGTTGAATCCTCATCCCAACCAACATGATTTTTATACAATGCTGGAGCTAGGGCAACCACCCACTCCTGCGCATATGCATGTTTTAGATGTATGGGAACGAGGTCGGAAAAGGCTGGAAAAATTACAGTTTCTCCCCTAGGGCACTCCATGACAAATGCTGGCGGCCAGTCTTGTTCTGCTAATAGAATGTCATAACCAGATGACAGATTTTTCCAAAAGACACCTTTAATTTTTCTGGGCTTGTCCCCCTCCAGCCGGAGTGTTCTCTCATGTAACTTATGTGGGACACTTACCCGAGTATCAGGTGTTTCCACCGTGATATACTCACTCAACTCCGCTGTCACCAGAAATTCCTTCAGGTTCTGGCGAGCTATCGTTACTTCTGCCACTCTGTCTAGCATCGTCAGAGCCCATTTCCCGTTCAGAAGCTGTGTCCTCAGAATTCTGGGCATGTCTGATCTTGAGACCAGCTACCTTCTTCTTTTTGAACTGAGGTTTTGATTTTTGTTTATCTTCTTTTTTAGGTGCGTAGTCCGCAGCGCGTTGCGTGTCTCTGGACTTTGTACGCTTCTCTGTCCGTCCTTCCCTCTGGGAGTTTTTTGATGAACCCTGTAAGGAACGAGAGGAACGTGTATCAGTATCCTGATACCTGTCAGGTTTTTTAATATTATCCCTATTCCTGAGGTTATACCTCCTTTCAGAGGACTCCTGTTGAGGAGACCTACCTCTGGATTGAGATCTGCTGTCTTTAGACTTTTGTTGTTTTTTATTTTCCCACTTCTTTTTAGAAGAAGTAGGTGTCTGCTTCATAGTGTCCTTTTCAGGACTGCCCACCAGTTGTGGTTTTAATGCTTTCCCACCTAGACTGTCTCTGCCTAGTTCTGCATATGCAGTTTCAATTATTTTGGGTAGTTCGTGTTGATGATCCTCTGGACTGAACTCCCTTAGGCGTTGGCGGATCGCCACTGAAGCTGCTTCCCCCTTAATGTTAGCTAGTATTATGGCTGATACCTGGTCAAAGTTATGTAGTAACTCCATCCCTAAGTTAAGGGCAGGTTCTGCTCCGTACTCATTTTGTATCTGTCTCAATACGTCAGGTATTACTGCTAAGGACGGGATACCATGTGTTCTGGTATATATGGCAGCAAAGACTGAACCCCAAGAGGCGCAGTCCTCTACTTGTGGTGTGATCCCCATGGGCAAGCAGATTGTTAGAATTCTGTGTTTTTCATAGGTTGTAGTATTCGGAAATACTGCCTCAAACTGAGTTATTTTCTGAGCTATCCAGAATGGTATTTGTTTGCGTTTTGTGGGCATTTTGCCCATTACCGCGTGTAATGTTTGAGGAGTAATTTTATTTCCTGTACCCTGAGCTGGAGTACTAGTTGCTGCACCTGCTGCAGGTTGGATTGTTAAAGTCCTCATGACGAATTGTGTCAGGTTTCTAAAGATTTTAATTAAATCTCTGTGTTGTACGAGTAATTCTGGCCGTGGCATTGTTCCAATGTCAGGGTGCGGTGTGTAAGCCGCTAGTATTGGCCATGTGGCCCCGTCTCCTCCGAGCGGGCCTAATCTTACTCTTTGTCGTACGTGGGATAGGGCGCCATTAAACCAGTAAAAATGTTCCTGGTAAGTGAGTGGAATCTCTATGTCCTCGATCGGGGCACATTCCCTTGGTGCATTTCCTGCTATGTAGTAGTGAAATGTGTTTGTTATTGCATTTGCTGCTGGGAGTGTAACCCATGAATAGAATACCTCTGTTTTGTTTGATTCGTGTGCCTTAATCATGAAAACTACTATGCCACCCGTGGCTGGTAAGCCATTTTCTAATAGTCTTATGGTGACTGTCCTTCTGAATTTTGGTGCAATCTGTATTGCATCCTCAGGATCTTCTTCTCCTGTTAAGAAATTCAGATCAACTCTTTGGTCCCCTGCCTCGTTATCAGGCATGTTTAGAGGAAGAAGTGTTCAAAGGGAACTAAGATGAGGTGTTATGCATAATTTAGGAACTAAATGTCCTTCAAACTTGATTAACCAACAGCTAATAAATAGTATTTTCGTACTACTCAGCTATGGCGGAGTTTGTGCCCACCCACTCCAGACGTCTCTGGGGTTTTGTGAGTAGGTTCTCTGAGAATAGCACGACTCAACTACTCAGATACTACTGTTAAATAAGTACCCAACCAACGTTAGCGGCGCCATGTCGTGTAGTTCCTATAGTACCCATGCAGGACCTGCGCGTTTGGATAACATAAACCGTAGGCTTGGTGGCAGACTGATTCTGTGCACCCCCACCGCGTATGTTAGCCTGATTTGCATTAGCTAGCTCACAGTGCCACTAGAATCTCCTCTTATCGGGGAGAGATTAGTTTCTGACAACCTTAGACCATGACAACCCAAATTCGTCAGAATCGTGGAAACAATGTACTACCTTTCGCTCAGTCACTCGTGCTTACTTATTCGGTTTGTCTCAGAGAGTTACACAGAATAAACAGTCTGGGCGTTTCAATAAGTATTTATTGAACAGTTGTTATTCTAGTGTAAAATATATGTGCTGCGGCAACCAGCAGACAATAGCAGAGATATATTATCAGCAGTACGATAAAAGCAAAGGGATAGAACAGTTCTACCATATTGCAATAATCATGAATACATACATGAGAATAAAAAGCATTATGAAAGTGCGCATACTCGTACGATGCCTAACTAGATGTACCTGAGTGTACCTAGCATATGTGTGTAGGTCTGAAAAGCCTAAGAGCCAAGAATCCTCCTAAGATTTAGTCGAACCCCCATACCTGAATAGAGAGAGTGTGGGACCCCGTCCTGGTCTCGAGTTGGACACCCCGTAAGGGCTGTGTCAGACCGCTGTCAGCTGGAGCGACTGCATGCAGGAGCCTCAGCGTCTCTGGTCAGTGTCTCAGCATGGAAATCTCGGTTCCCTCTGTCTTACCGGGGTAAGATGTGGTGTATTTATACCCTGAAGACTCTAGTTGATTCGTATGGTTTGTATTGGCCCTTGTTAGGCGTGAGGAAGACGTCAGGGGTGAACTTTGTACATATATATTATGCAGGTGGTGTATTCCTAGAGAGCCATGCATAATTGATGAGTACAGTGTGGGCCTGTGTTTGGGAAAAACCCTGCTGTATTCAAAACCACAGACTAGATAACTTTCAGCCCTCAGAGCAGGTTGTGTACTAGTGAGGACCAATGTAGGTGAAAGATCATGCCTATATAAGGAATCATGACTATAATAGGACATGTACAGTTATGACCGTAATAGGGCATATGCAGCTTTGACCATAATAGGGCAAGTACGAATATGACCGTATTAGGGCAAATATGAATACGTCCATTTTAGGGCATGTATGAACGGGTCTATATTAGGGCCTCTATACGGGACATGTCAACAGGAACTGCAGCCAATAGTTAAAAGTTTAAAGAAGCTTTAGCATGCTAATGGTTTCGCCTGAAACACTCCTATATTTTAAATGTTTTATGAAATGTAGGGACACTGGTGCTGTGGGATTAAGCCGCAGGACTTTGTGGAATAGGAGCAGCCAGAAGGGCAGGCCTCCGGTCATGCCCACGGCTTTGTGCACAACCTGTGAGCATGGAATATCCTCTTATGTCTCTCGTCTCACCCCTGTGAGGTGGCTTCACTGAAATATTTAGTTATTTTACACCTGCAAAAAATACAGGCATTTGCAGTGCTACGACGGAGACAGGGAGTGAGTGGAAGCAACCTGCATATGGGAGTGGTGTGGGAGGTGAGTCCAAGCACGGACGGGGGAGCAGGGGAGACGTCCTTCAAAAATGTGCACTCTCATGGAGTGCTACAACAGTAATTTACAACAAGCAGCGAGAGTGCTAAAACAGTCATTTACAACAAGCAGCGAGAGTGCTACAACACTCGATCTCAGAACAGTGCATATGGTCCTTTACTCTCTGAGGACCTGTGGCCTAGGCTAAAGGTTTTATTTAGCGCGTTGGCTTTCCTTCTCACTGTGACTCTCTGGAGTCTCCAACAACGTGTCACGGAGTCCTAAGATTTAGTGAGTGGACCGTGGCAGGGCTTCAGTACGGGAAACAATAAGCTCCGCCCCAAACGTGTAAATATAGATGCCATTACCTCATTTGTTTAAGGGAGCCCGATGTGGCGCAGTGGCCAGAGCTGCTGACTCGAGAGCTGCACATCCCGGTTCGGGTCTTGGAGGCACAACATCCTGTGATTCTGGGCAAATCACTTAATCACTGCTGGTGGTAAAGTGCGCTATATAAATCTGCTGCAAGACCAGAAAGAGACAAAACTTTACGAAAAAATAGCTCCACCAACATGGATGTTAACAGTATTTCGGCTACGGGAAACTGATAAGAGAAGCAGATGAGGAACAAGCATTGGTAAATGCAGGAAAATATGCTACAGTCAATAGAGTCGGAGGAAAAGTAAGTAACATGCACATGGACCAATGAAAAGCCAGGAAAGAGAGGGGCAGGATGTATGCCCCTTTTAAGTTTATATTAAAAACAATAGATTTCACAAGCACAGCGCAAGTGCTGTGCAGGCGAAACCAAAACATTGAGTCCTCTGAGTGGGCGAGAGGCCTATTTTTCCTGTGTACCTTCACTATCTTGAGTGAGCGTTAAGGCTCATGCAAGTCTTGCGAGAGTTAGCGCTCTGATTGGCTGGCTGTTAGGATTTTAGAAATTGAATGGTCGTAATCACAATTTACAGTGAAAACTGCAGGGGTTGTGGAAATGAAGTAAAAAAGCTGTATAAGGGGGCAGCAGAAAGGCATCTTGTCCCCCTAGATTTGGAAAGGAGGTCTTTAAGTCATAACTGCTGTGATGAAAATAAATGCATATTTTTTTTTTTAAATGTACTATCTCGTGGGACTCTCACAGGATTGTGAATAGTAAAAAAGAGTAGGTGAGTTTGCAATGCACTCTACCATGCATATTGCAGTGCTTGTTATTGAGAGAATGTGTGCAAAACATAAGTACTGTGATGAGTAAATTATTTTATTTTTTTAAAGCTATGATCTTATGAGACTCTTGCGAAATCGTGAAAAGTAAGGAATAGGTGAGCTTTGAATACACTCTGGTATGCACACTTGTTACTGTAGGAAGGAGTCTTAGTGGAGATGGTGTTTATCAGAGTCTACTATTTACACCCTTCGACTTAGGAAGAGTTGTGAGTAGAACTAAGGCAATTCCCATACCCTACCATGCATACCCATCATCCAAGAGAGGGTCACAGCAGAGAGGCCAGTCCCTCCATGCAACTACTATGCATACCTTCATCTGACAGAGAGGTTTGAAAGTAGAGGGCTGTCCCTCCTCACACCCTAGTATGCATGTTCGTCATCTGATAAAGAGGTCTCGAAAGAGAGGCCAGTCCCTCCACACTCACTACTATGCACACTTATCATTTGAGAGAAAGGTCTCAAAGGAGAGACCAGTCGCTCCTCATACACCCTACTAAGCACACCTGTTATCTGAGAGGGAGTTCTGAAATGAGAGGCCAGTACATCCACACACTCTACTACGCACACCTGTCATGTGAGAGGGAGGTCTCAAAGGAGAGGTCAGTCCCTACCCACTCACTATTATGCACACCCTTCATCTGAGAGAGAGGTCTGAGCAGAGAGGCCAGTCCCTCCCCATACTCTACTATGTACACCTTACGTCCAAGAGAGGGGTCTCAGCGGAGAGCCAGTTCCTCCACATACCCTACTATGCATACCTGACATCAGAGAGAGGTTTGAAAGGAGAGGGCAGTCCCTTCTCACACCCTGGTATGCAAGAGAGGGTTGTCATTGCAGAGACTAGACCTTTCCATACACTTCTATTTCCCTACAATACTGTTGTGATCTCACAAGAGCACCGCAAGAGTAGAATGCAAGCATCAGAGAGTGAAGCTTGCTGCATGAGGTTCGTTTGGCGAGACTCTTGCAAAACCCACATGGAAAATTACTGGCCTGCCACGAGGTGTTTTATTATCCTGCAAGAGTCTTGCAAGATCATATGGGGAGAAGTAGAAAAAAAGGGCCAAGGTCAACCAATAGTTAACATTCTCATTACATGGTTGAAGAAATACTGTGATGTGATTGGTTGCAGATCCAAAGATAGCTCAGATTGTCGTTGGTGCATTGGAGGAGAAGGAAGTCTGAGTTGTGCTCAGCAGATGTTACTTAGTTTGGAATTGAAAGAGACTGGTGTTTTCAGCTGCTTTTAAGAAACAGCTCCAAGTTCAGATATTTAATAATATATTTTATTAACTTTGTTGAGAAGTGTCAATAAGTGCACTATAGTTGGGAAACCTATTCTACACAAGATTTGCTGACTGAAAAGCTATTTGTAGAGGTGCGGATTTCTAAATATAGCTTTTAAGAAGTAGAAATTAGAATTCAGCAAGATATCAGCAAGTATTGCACATTGTGTTAAAAAACTAACTATTCAATGTGTATGTAGTTGTAAGTAAATGAGGCAGTGGTTCTCAAATTATAAAACAAAGATTCTGCAATTGTTTAATACAAGCCCTAGTGTTTTTATAAACCTTACTGTACACATATTCTATCCCTATGAGACGGATGAGTGGAGATATTGCTATCTCTAGCATAAAACACCATGCTTACAGTTAGGAAAGGTGTGTCAAGAGGAATGTGTTACCTTATAAACTTTTATGGAACCAGGGTTGATGGCTTGTTATAATGTAATTGTGAAAAAAAGAATGCACTGGTTGCGGGTTAGGAATTTTTCAGGAGAAAGGAATAACAAGTTAATGGTACAATAGACAGAAATATGTGATTGTGGGTGAAAGCGGCAGAAAAGTTTAGAGAATAAAGTGATTAATCACTGTTATCAATTATTGGCCTGAATGTAATTTTTAATTTTCTGGTTATTTTGTCTTTTTGTAGAAGGAAAATGGAATACACAGATTGTGAAAAGGAAAAGTACCATCTCAAAAAGTATGTGGAGGAGAAAAAGAAACAGGAAAGTATAACTGTGTGAAAAATCAAGGAAAAATGTTTTAATTTGAGAAGAGATTATGTTCTTATTGCCTAGGGGTTCATTTGTGGTCTTGCACAAACTTGTCCTGTGCAGGTCTACTTGTCTCTAATGAAAAAATGATCTGCTTACATAAGCAGTAAAAAAGAGCATTATTAAGTGAAGCTGTATTATTGTGCTGTTCAGCTCTCCAGTTCAACAGCACGAGCTAACTCTGAGCTATCCTTTGTGAACCTCTTTTAAAAAACTGCAGACATGAAAAACACTTTGCTGAGACTTTTTACTACCTGGCCTCATATAAAAAATACAACTGCAATACCAAAGATTCTTTGGCAGGCTAAGGTGGCTGAGGTGCTGCACCTACACCAGGCTTCTCATCATAATCTGTCAAAGACATTATAAATGATTGGAGTTGAATGTTTTGTTGGTTTTACTGTTGTTGAAATACTTTATTAATATAGTTGTCGTTTTGTTAGGTTGTTAAATTATGTTGCAAATTTAATAGTTGTTAAAGAGTTGAATATTATTACAATAATGTGATGTTGACTAAAACTGCCAGTTCCATCTTCAGGGAGTGCATAATGCTCCTGCATGTATGTGTATCTATAGAGTACTATGCACATTTTATATACTACGCAGAGTTGGTAATGGAGAAGTCATTTATTTGAATACCCTAATATGTTGACTTGTCATGCAACAGAGAGGTCTCAGCAGATAAATCATTTCCTGTCCACACTGTTGTATAGAGACCTTTCATGCAAGAGTGCGGTCTTGGCACAGAGGCCAGTGCATCTTCATACTCTACAATGCACTGCTATCAGCTTTTGCAGATGTGACAGAGGAGAGTGGAGCTCTGGAGAGAAGTTTCTTTCAGCTTTTGCAGATGTGATAGTGGAGAGGGGAGTCCTGGAGAGACGTTTCAGGGTAGAAGTCTATCTCTGTCTACACACTACTACACATGCCTGTCCTTATAGGAGATGTTTGAGGGAGAGCTGAGTGTGTCCTCACATTCAAATATGCACACCAGTTGTCCAAGAGACAGTTCTCAGCAGAGAGGCTACTCCATTTTATACCCTACTATGGACATTCATCACCATTAAAGAAAGGTATGAGCAGGGAGAGCAGTCTCTACCCACAGCCTACTTTGCACATGTGTTAGTCTGGGGAGATATCTTACTTGACAGGACAGGGTGTCTCCCTACCCTAGTCTCTATAGTTGTTCTACAAGATAGACTTCTTAGCATAGAGGTCATTTCTTCCCCACACCTTACTTGTACATCTGTTATCTTAGGGAGAGCTGTGACCAGAGAGGTAAGGTACTTTTCACACTCTAATTTGCATACCCATCATTCAAAAGACAGGTCACAGGAGAAGGGCCAGTGTCTTTCTACATTCTACTACACATGCTTATCATCCAAGAGAGATGTGTCAGCAAAAAGGGCAGTTTGCCCCCACATCCTACTATGTATACCTGTCAGCATGGGAAGAGGTCTGAACAGAGAGGTAAGTTTCTTCTCAAAGACTACTACAGACTCATGTCATCCTGGGGAGTTGTGTTACAGACAGTACTGTATATACCTGTTGCTCTGGGGAGAGGTGTCAGCAGAGAGGCCACTCGTTGCCCACACCATACTGCACATCCATGTTGTCCTGGAGATAGGTGTTAGTGTAGACGACAATGTTTCCCTACACATGACTGCATATGTGTGTCATTCTGGGGAGAGGTGTCATTGGACAGGCAAATCCATTCCCACACCATGATATATATGGTTATTGCCCCGGGAAGAGTTTTCAGTGGAGAGGCCAGTACCTCCAATACTTGCTAGGCAATACAGAGGTCTTACAAGTGAGATGATTAACTTCTGCACCCTTCTATGCATACTGCTGAGCCTGGGGAAAGATGTGATTGGAGAGGCAGTGTCTCCTTACACCCTACTCTACACACTGGTCACATTGATGCAACTACTGTACACTTCTGTTATACGCTGAAAAGCTCTGAGTAGAGAGGCCACTTTTTCCCTATACTCTAGTAGTGGGAAATATAAAGCATATGTACTGCTGAAAGATGATGGACCGCAGCTGAGCCGGCGTGGAGGTCCGGCTCTCCGTGGCCACTCAGACTCATGTTTCGATGCCCCTGGCCTCCCAGTTTGAGAGGTTGGGGCTCTCCTGGTTCCGCCACCTCCTCCGGTGATCGCCGTGCTTTTCCTTGGTTTCCTGGCGGTCCGATGGCTATTTGTTGGCTGCTTGGCAGGGACGGTCATGGAGGGGCAGGTAGCCCGGATCCAGTGACGTCCTGGTGGAGGGCCGGGCGTAGTGGGAGCCATGGGAGCAGTCCTTTGGCTCTTGCCTCTCCCTGAAGCTCTCACTGACACCTGCTGGCTGAGGCGGGCTTCTCCTGAGGCTCAAGACTTCCTGCGGGGCACCCCCACCCAGTCTGTAGAAAAGAAAATGCTAAAATGTAGCATGGCTTTTTCCTAACACATAAAAAGTGCTGGACTGGGTGGCAGCAGAGAAACAGGTTTTTGGCACCCCTTCAAATGTTTTCTTTACCCCAAGTGGGGAAAGAGGTTGTCTTCTCGCCAAAGCTGCAAAATTACTTCCAGATTGGATTCTTCATTATTAACTGTTAAATTCACCTCAGCTCAACTCAGTCTTATGCCAGTCTCTTTGGTGAATAACTTTGTCCGAACATTTAGTTGATCACTTGGGCGGCACACATACAATCTAAGCTTTGCCCAGGGTTTTGCGGCTCTAGCAGTATTTTTTCGTACTAGTGTGTTTCGGATCCAAATAAGGATGCCTGTCAAGGGGGGACAAAGCTGGGACTGATACCTTACAAAATCCCGGTACTCCTCCACAGGTGGAGAGAAAGCAAGTACTTCCTGGCAAGCAGGCTGATGGTATGAACACCCATGGTGGATTAAGAGGGGAAAAAGTCACTATCTGCCCTCTGGCTTCGACCCTAAGCACTCAGGGTACAGTGGATGACCCCCTAGCTGTTAAGACCCTCCCATAAGGCACCTCGCAATATCACCACAACTCTGTGCCTACAATGTACAATGGACTCATTTTTTACCACAGGCTCATATATCTTCTCGATCATGAGGATGGCCGACTTTGGTAACAAAGCTGTTTTAGATTTTTTGGATGCCCCCTTTCCGATCAAACAGAAGCCATATCCGGCAGTCGGGGTTCGAAGGTCTCTTCATCATTAATACTACCTCAACTGGAACAGCCCGAGTCACAGCCAGATTCTGTGAGCTCTCTTGACAAACAGGAACTCTAACGTCTCATCAGATCTTGCCATCTCAAAAGCAATCACAAGCTTTCCAGTTTTCACAGCGCCTGTGGTCAGAAAGCACTGAGCCTGTTCTGACAGGTCCCGAAGGCCAAGAGGTATTCTTCTCTTTTTCGGATCTATCTGATAGCGACTGGGAGGAGGGTCTGGACAAAGCAGCCCATTCAATTCTGGCCATGAATGTTGATGGCACTCGTTCTGACTACCTGTGCGGGCTGTCCCCGACTCTGCCTGTTCGGTTATCTCAACTCAGCGGGGCCCTTCGGTTTCCAGGCTAAGGAATTGGTTGCAGCAGCTTTTGAACAGGGGGTAATAGATCCAGTTTATTTGCCAGAGGAGTAAGAAGATCTGTTGTGGGACCAAGAAGGGACAGAGCTGACCCCTACGAACTGGTCCCCCCTTGGGGCCACGCTACCAACGGAGTCATCTTTGCCTGCAACCCAGGTCACTGATAGCGATGCATCTTCCTTCGCAGGTTGTCAAGGTGGGGTATCAGCACAGGAAGCTCCTGCCATCGGTGCCATCTAAAATCCCCTTCTGCAGCACAGAGAAACTATCAGGAGGATTTACTGGCCTTGAAGGCTGCCCATCTCAAAACCCAGGTTTTTCTCTGAAGGCTCTCCAGCAATATGGACATTGTTCAGTCAAGACTTGCAGTGATTGAAGCCTCCCAGTCAGCTCTCCAAAAGGTGGTTGATTCCAACAGCACCGTTATCGCTCAGCACGACTCACAGATCACAGCTTTGTCATCCAGGGTTGAAGATCTGGAGAATAGGTCTCACCAGAATAAACTGTGTGTGCTAGGGATCCCAGAACGGGCAGAAGTGGATGACCCCCGAGGCTTTATGGTTCGTCTGCTTCTAGAGGCACTTTCCACACTAAGGGGCCCATTACGATGGCGGGCGGAAGCACTACCGCCGTGCTGGCGGATGCAAAAACCACCAGTTACCGCCCGCATGCCGCAGCCCACACGCCCGCCAAATTACGATGCGAAAAGCAGGCCAAACACCGCCGGCAAGCCAGCAACACCGTCCGCCATCAAAGTGCGCCCGCACACGTAGCGGCGCAGCACAACTGACACACACCGTCCGACGAAACACGTCCCGCCCGGCGCATAAATCACGATGCCGCAAACAAACGGCTCCCACGGCAAAGAGACACCGCACGTGAAAGAGAGGCGGAAACACGGACGCAGAGCACGGACAACGAAGAAGCGGCACCCCGGGCATGAATCCAGCACTGCAGGCCCTTCCCATGCTTCTGCTGATGCACCACCAAGGACGCAACGTACCGCGGAGACGCAGGTAGGCACACACACAACAAGTGCACGCAAACAGCGCACACAGTGCAAGGGCGGATAAAGCGGACAACCCCCCACCAGCGCGTGCACACTACACATCCACCATTGCATCCACATATGACACACAGGCCAAATCCTAACATCGCAGAACACATGTGTACACACCACCTGGGACTAGGAACCAACCACCCCGTCACGGCCCCAAAGCGCCGATGACGCCGCCACACATGCGCACAACGCAGAGGCCAACCGCAGCGCCATGCATGCGTCGCACACAGACACAGGGACACAACCAAGCAGCACACACACCAGCCCCACCCCGAACGCACATGACACGTGACAGGCCGGCCACAGACATGTCCCCAACGCCCAATTCACGGACAACACCCAACGCCACACAACCGACGCACACATGTCAGTGAAGTCACGCAACAGCAGGACACACCCCAGTGTAACAAACATGGCGAAGCACACAGCGGCGGCAACACCAACTAGGAGAAGCAGGGCTCCTTCGGGAAGAGGAACGCCAGTACCACACTGAAAAACCCATACCACCCTGCACATATGAACAAGACACATGAAACGGAACACCAAAGAGCCCGGGGACCGACAACAGGTGGCCCAAGAATTACATCCACACACAAGGCCAAACGCAGAGCGGAAAGGCAGGCTGCCGCCCACACAAGGGAGAGCAGACAGCACTGAATGACCTTCCATTCCAACACCGAAACCACAGCCCTACGACAGAAGCCGGTGAATACAGCCATTGTCCAAGAATAGACCAACACAGGCATGCCGAGGAGACCGACCACACGGCAGATAGCGCATATCACAGAAGCACACAACGGACGGGGAAGAAAGAAGAAAACACTCCCCCATGTCGGCCACATGCAAGTTAATTGGAAGGAGTCACACAGCACTGACCTTGAACTGTCTGAGAAGCATGTGGGAAGAGGGCCCGTGTCCTCCAAACAAGCCAACAGAACACAAGTCCTGTCTCCCCACGACTACACAGAGCTCACAGCAACCCCGGAGCGTGCACATTGCAGACTGCACACACAGCCGGAGCACGCCACCACAACGCACCGCTGCGAAATGGCAACCGCAACACACCTACCCAACTACGCCGAACAGCTCAAGCTGTACAAAACCAACCTGTGCCATACATTGGGATGCGATCTCCTGTCCCTGCTGAACGTAAGTTACCGACTGACTTACCGCATCACATTGTTCAGCTGCGTCATGCCCGTCTTCTACTGTCGGAGGTGTCCCTACCAGCATCCCGTCGAGATATGCCTCTCCAACCCGGCATGCCTGAAGGCGGACCTGCTACCACTACTCCTCCCTCTGGACGCACACGACAGGGCCTGCTCTGCCTATGGGGGCATGGCGTATGTGGCCAACATCGCACGCGCACTGAAATGGAACCACTGTGCCTCCACACGACGGATCATCGAGAACAGCTACATCGAATGTCACCCAGCATGCCCCATCATGGTCCTCCAAGGGACAACCTACGAACAACACCTTGACAGCCACCATCCGCTTCATTGGCTGGCAAACATGTACACCACCAATGACATGGAAGCCCTGCTGGACGGCATCGCATACCTGACAACCTGTAAATACGTCGGACCACAACGCAGGTTCCCCGAGTGACCTATGAAGTCCAACCCCGCACCCATGCTCAGCTTCCGCACGGACTGGCCAGTCACCACCACAACAGCCATACCAAACGACCGGCAACTGTAACCACACCATCAACGACATCGCCATGACATCGGATATGACCGGGACATGCACACTGTTCCCCATCACATCCAGGAACACCGCATGCATCGTGGGAGGCAGTGGCATGGGCTCTGTGCATCGCACCCACATGGACGGAACTGCACGAACAACCAGGACACGACATGGATCCAGCGCACATGGACACACACACCGCTCAGTGGACATGAATAGGTCGCCTGGAGTCTGTGGGTGCTGCACCCCTCCCACCCCCGCCCCGGGAATCCCATACCAGGACCTTTGCATGGACGACAAGTGCATACAACAACAACACGACCCCAGTGACTGTGACATGTCCAGTAACCACCACAGTGCAACAACAAGTGGCACGCCGCTGCATGCACGCAAGCACATGCCCTGATGTCATCTCACATGCACGCGTGCATGAGGAACAACCGCAGCAAACCTGTCACATGGAACTGAGATGGACTGTGCCCATGATGCCGAGCGGTCTGGTAGGCTACATGTATACCGTCTGTGTCAAAGTCCGCAGCTCCGCAGCTATACGTAAATGTACATTAGCACAGCCTTGGCCAAGCAGATGTAACCCCACACCCTATCCCATTTGTAATCATGCTCAGTATATCCTCAATATGTATTCCGCTGCCAGTAGTGTCCACTATACTGCATCACAGAGGACAGAAGACTCAATATAATGTTTGAAACCAGAACTGTCTCCGCTGACTCATTTCACAAGTACGAATGAGAGAGGATGAGAGTATGTGAAGTACACGGCAGTCGTGACATGACCATGTAGTCCACTGGTATTGGATGTCAACGCAAATGAGTAGCACTACTGTGGAAGACACACATGTGTCGTGTGAAGTCGTATGGACGCAGTGCTCAGGTGGGTGGGTGCGACGGGTAGATGCGCACATGCCAAGTTGGAGCACGCCGTGTTGGGAGGGCTCATGAACAGTACACCACCGCTTCCCTGGGCATTGTGAGAGGACACCTGTCGGGGGGAGTGAACACGTGTGTGCACAGCAGCCGGGCACACGTACAAAGCGGTACCAGGCGCACCTCAGCCCACCCTCTGTGGACGAGCTGGATCCTGTTGTGCGCCCGCCATGCCCCTTGACAAGGCACACACAGCCCCAGTCGACCAGGTGTAACCCCAACATAGTCAATCCGCACAGGCGATACAGGGCACGGGATGGCAGTGGAGCATGGTGTGTGAGAGGTCTCCTCGCGCTCCTCCTGCTCATATCACGCAGGCAATAGAACCTCAACGTCCAGCATGGCAAAAAGTCAAATGGAAGTGTAGGGGGACGCACCACAGCACGAGCAGCACTGACGTCACGGGAGGTGGCTCGCACCATCCCATCCATTGCCCATCATACCAACCACGACACATGCCATTGCGACTAAGTGCAAGCGCGTGCGCCACCACCCCTGAGCCCTCCCCAGAGAGGCCAAAGAGTGAATGTGTGGGCCATCAGCCACAGACGGACGCGGCATGGCCGCAAGGGCAGCCACAGCCACTGGGTGTCGCAGGTGGCGGATCCGGAAGGCGAAGACTGTGATGCATAGTCCATGCAGGCCGGGTCTCCATTTGGGGCACCACGCAGGTGGACGGCGTCCCGCCACACATCATACCCTGAGACAGCCCACTCGTGCAACTGGACCCACACATACACTCCTTGCCCTCTCTGGTGCAAGCTTGGGGCTGCCTGTGCAAGCGCTAGCCTCGCAGGTGAGCATGCATATTGGGGGGCGAGGGGAGGACATGAGGGCTGGGGCGAAGATGACTGTATCACTGTCAGTTAGTACAAGGGATGACCCAGATGTGGAAAGGAAGAGACGTGTCCCGTGTGTACTGCAACTAGTCGCCAATCCAACTACCCCCCCATGTCCGGAATGTAAGCCCGCACCTAGGCCCGCCCATCCGCCACATCGAACATACCACCAGCACGACAACCTTCCCATTCGAAACACTGACTGGGGTGGCGACCAGTGAACAATCATGTGTAGCCTACCCACGCGTACATGTGGGCCCTCCATGATCCATGTCACCTGCGGCAAAGACATGACATGCGCAATGAGGGAAGTGAGGAGAGCTGTCCGCCCCACGCGCAGAAGGTGCATCAGCTCCACAGACCCAGCAGCGAGTCCAGCAGGGGTCACATGTGCAGGGGCAGCTGTGCCTGGTGTGAAGGCACATGCATATAGACAGCACATCGACCAATGTGTAGTCTGCCCACATCCACAGTCCATCATCATGCGGACATAGGAATTGAACACAGGGCAACACATCTTAGCTGGTGCACCCACCGTGACCAACAATGCGCAATCATCGACGTACCCGCCCTGTGCATGGCCCCCCCCCAACGGAGGCACATCCAGTGCCACCATCCCACACACACAAGCCTTCCACGGAACATGCTGTGTCCAATGGTCAGTACAGAGTCAGCGCCCATCTGGTGGATCCTGAACAGGAGACACATGCACACACATGCCAGCTCCCACTATGTACGACTGCCACCTGGCACGTGCAATGTAACCTCTCACCTGTGACGTGTGACTGCAAGCACACAGCCGTCTTGGCATGGGGCTGTCAATGTGGACACCAGTCAATGTTTCGGGAGCTGTGATCCGTACAGTGCTGTACATAGGGTGCAGTGCTGACACCTACTACTGTCTCATATCCCCTCGTGCCACAGGTCCCACTTGTATTGGCCGCTCAGCCCGTGCCCACATCGTCGTCGTCGTGTGCCATACTCATCCAGCCTCGGAAGCAGTACCATGCTCAGCAGACACTCATGTTGCCGTGGCGTTGCCGCTTGACGAATATGCAGTCAGTCCCCATCAGCACGCCCCGCAAGTCATTGGGGCCTAGATCCCCATGTGCATGCACATGGCAGTGGTATGTCTCACTTGCCATTGCCATTGTTGGGAGACCTGTGTAAGTGTATTGTGGCCGTGCCGTCCCAGCTTGACAGCTGGGCTGTGGCTCATGTGCTTGCTCAGTCATGTCAGTGATGTGTATGCGAAATTGCTATGTGCCGTGTTGCTTTGACATGTGTCCTCTGCCATTTAACCCAGGCGGAGACCGAACATTGACCGCCCATACCAATTGCTGGCGGACATGGACGATACAGAGGTAATCAGGAAGTTTCGGCTGGACAGGCCAACTCTGCATCGACTGTGTGCCATGTTAGAGCCCCATCTCCGTCCCCGCAGGGTGTATCCGACTGCTGTCACCCCCACGGCTAAGGTGATGGCCGCCATGCATTTCTTCGCCACTGGGTCATTCCAGCACACAGTGGGCAGTGGAGGAGGGATGTCCCAGCCCATGTTCAGCAAGGTGCTGAGGGATGTACTGGCAGCCATGATGCTGTACCGGAACAGGTACATCCGCTTCCCCAGGGCTCGTGAATTGGCGGCAGTGAAGGGTGCATTCTATGCCCTTGGCAGAATCCCACACGTCGTGGGAGCCATTGACTGCACTCATGTTGGCCTTGTTCCACCACAGGCCACTGAGCACCTGTACCGCAACAGGAAGCACACGCACTCCCTGAATGTGCAAGTGGTGTGCCTTGCGGACATGGTGATCACCCACGTGTGTGCAAAGTTTCCAGGCTCGGCCCATGACGCACACATAATGCGCAACAGCATCTTGCCACGACTGATGGCCAATCTGCAACAGGATCGTGGCTGTATTGTCGGTGAGTATGTGGAGTGGTGTAGCGTGCTGGTTGTGCGATGCTGTCCCCTGTCCAGTTGGAATAGCAACGGTTCTCTGTGTCCCTCACACCCAGGTGACTCTGCGTATCCGAATGGGGCATGGCTGCTCAGTCCATTGAGGAATCCTCGCACCCCAGCAGACGATCGATACAATGAGGCACATGGGAGGACCAGACGTGTGGTCGAGCGTACCTTTGGCCTCCTCAAGTCCAGGTTCAGGTGCCTGGACCGCACCGGGGGTGCACTGGCGTACTCCCCACAGAAGGTGTGCCAGATAGTGGTGGCGTGCTGCATGCTGCACAATCTGGCCATTCGGAAGCAGATCCCCCTCATTGTGGATGACGGAGATCAACCAGGGCCCCAGCCCGCAGACCAGGACAGCTCGAGTGAGGTGGACAGCGGAGAGGAGGAAGCTGGGAATGTGCGCCAGCAGCTCATCGCCCGCTACTTCACTTGACGGTGAGTGTCCATGTACGACGGCTGATGTGGCTGTATCTGTGCAGGTGTGTGTGTGCTGTGTCAGGGTGGCCGTTTGTTCACTGCGTGCTGTGTGTCAACGCTCCATGGCCAGGGTAGTATGCCACTGTTGGTGGCTGTGGCATTGTGCCCTATTGCTCTGTGCGATGTGTGTACATTGCTTGTAGTTGTTGACATGTACTGTGTGATGGGTGTGTGACACACTCATTGAATGTGCTCCTGTTCTGTCTCCCACCCCTAGGTCCCTACAGGCCCTCCGGATTCCATTTCCATGCCACGCATCAGGTGCCTTTCCGCCCAAGGTGGCCGTTGTATTCCGTACAATAAAGACACAGGGCACAAACAGCAGTTAGTGAAAAAGGTGCATTTATTACAAACTGTGACATGTGATTGTGTGTAAGGTGATGACAAAAGTGGTGCGTGCAGTGACAATGAGCTGTCGGTCATGGCTGCGTGATGATCAGGGTGTACCCACTGTTTCTATGTCCATAGTCCAACACACACATGCCATCCAGCTGGCTGTGTGGAGTGGGATCGTAGAGCAAGTCAATGCAGTGGCTGGTCAAGGAAGGCTGGCTGGCTGCCTCACTTGCGACTGGAGCGTGCGAAGTCCTCCCGGGAGATCTGTTTCCTCTTCGGACGGCCCCTTCCACGTTTGGGAGGGGGGTGTGGTGGCGACCTGCTGGTGGTGGGTGAGGTGTGCTCACTGGCTGTGGACGCAGGGGAAGTGGACACTGCTGCCCGAGCCTGCGCCCTAGCAGGTGGTGGCGGAGGTGGTGTTGCTGGCCTTGCCTGTGACCCCACCGCCACCACCAGCTGGCCCATGAGGTCCACGAGTTGGTCCATACGGGACACGAATTGGCCCATATGGGCGTCCATGGACCTCAGCACCCCCAGCACCTCCCGCGTGTCAGTAGCAGACCTGGCCCATTGTCCTTGGGCCTCTTCATAGGCCCCAAGGACTCTGTCCATTTGAGGCAGGGCATGGCTCCCAGGGGAGGCTGGCGTTTCCCTGATCCTGCTCCTCCTACCAGTCCTGCTGCCACCGGCCTGCCCACTAGCCACATTGCTCACCACGGTCCTCGCTGTGGCTCCCAGGGTGGATCCAGTCGGCCGGGCCACCACCTGCGCTGGGGCTGGTGCCAGCGAAGACGTGGTGGTGGTGGAGGCGGTGGTGGTCGGTGCGGCGATGGTGGCGGTTGCGGCAGTGGTAGTGGCCGCAATGACCGTGGGTGTGGCCGCAACGACAGTGGCAGCAGGGGACTGGGACTGTTCAGCATCCCTGGATGATGGGTTGGTGGGTAGGAGGGGTCCTGGGGAGCGGCTGGGCCCTGCCACGCCAGATGGGCCAGCTTGGTGGTCCGTGTCCGAAGAGGTGGACAGATCCTCCAGATCCGTGTGTCCTCGTTGGGGGCTTGTAGGCTGGCTGTGCTGGCTGCTGTCTCCATCCCCAGCGTCCAGCAGTTCGTCACCTGTGGAGAGAATGAGATTTGTTATTGTGTTGCACCTGGCGAAGTATGTATTAGTCGTCTGACATTGGCAGTTCGTGCAATCTCGTACATGGGTTTCCCGGAGGCGAGTGTGTGGCTGTGGCATCTGTAGGTGTGTGTGCTAGGCAATGGGACTGTGTGCTGTGCACATGTGGCATGGGACGGATTGGCCATGCCGATGGGTGTGTTGCTTTGCCCCTACTCATTGTGACTCTGGTGTATGCGGGCTCCTGGCCCATCCTGGGTCTGGTTTGTACTTTGCTTTTGGAGTTCAAATGGAACGCTTAGGAACGCATATGGCAACATGGGGGCCATGCCCCAGATTCGCATTTGGGATGGAATATGCTTTTGGGGTTCAAATGGAACGCTTAGGAACGCATATGGCAACATGGGGGCCATGCCCCAGATTCGCATTTGGGAGGGTATATGCTTTTGGGGTACATGCTGTGAGCCATGGGTGCCGAACGTGACATGTGTTGTGGCAGCATGACAGTGCATGGTCTGAGGTGTGTGCATGCCTGACATGCCCTGCATATTTGCTGTCTGTTGTGGTTACTGGACATGGCATTGGACGCATCGTTATGAGTGAGTGATAGTTGTGTGCCAGCCAACGTATTGCAGTTGTCCCATCTCCTTGGTGTGCGTGCTGCCCTGTGCCATGTGCATCACTGCAGTGCTCGGGGGGTGTGGCCCATGTTGTGTGTTGTTGCTCACAGTGTGTCGTGCGCTTAATTGACTTCTGGCACATGGTTGGTCATGGGCATGTGTCTTAGCGTGACTGCTGTATGTGTGGCAGCTGTGCGGATGACATGCCTTTCATGAGACTGGGGCTGACGGATGGGATGGATGGTATGTTGTATGTGCATGGTGTGTCTGTGTGTTTGATGGGTTCAGTGGTGTTCGTGTGCATTTCTGTTGTTCCGCTCTGTTGCGTCTAGTGTTGTTTGTCTTACATAGGCGTAGTTGTGGGGTGTGTGGTTGACAGGCAGTAGGGGCTACATGGACAGGACTTCAATGGTGTTTCGGTTGTGTGTGATGAGTTGCACAGTGGCTGCCGTGTGGGACTATATTCAGTGTGGCTTGTGCATGCAGACGTGGCTCCTTGGGTGTTGCTATGTCTGTGATGGGTCATGTGGGGTGTGAGTCTGCTGTTCATGTCCGTGTGCACATTGTTCACTTGTTCGTGACGGTGGGCGGTGCTGCGTGTCCGTGTGCTACGTGACATGTCCCATGTGTTGGTGGTGTTATGGTCCTCATGCCTCCAGTAATCCAGCCCTGTCCAGTTTCCCACCTGCAAGTTGTTCGTGCGTGCACTGTACTGGATGCCACATGGCTCTTAGCGGGGGGTGCTCCATGTTGCAGGTCTGTGGGGGTGGGGGGTGTAGTGGGTCGTGGGGTGGCTGTACACCCACTGACACCGATTGCTGTGGACCGTGATGTCTGCCTTTCGGCTGTCGTTGTGCACTGCGGTGGCTGACACGTGGGTGTGGGGTGTGGGGGATGCTCCTCCTGCTGTGCTGTGGGACTGGGGCCTGGTGTGTGTTGTACTTCAGCTGTCCCCCTCCGACCCACTGCACTTTGTGTTCCTGCCACTTACCTGTTACTTGTCGGTTGGTGCAGCTGTGCCTGACACATGGGTGTGGGGAGTGCTCCACCTTGCTGGTCTGTGGGAGTGGGGGCCTGGTGGGTGTTGTACTTCAGCTGTCCCCCTCCGACCCACTGCACTTTGTGTTCCTGCCACTTACCTGTTACTTGTCAGTTGGTGCAGCTGTGGCGGACACATGGGTGTGGTGGGTGCTCGTTGTGGCGCTTCTGGCATATTTGTGGACCTGTTGGTGGTTACGTGGCTGGCTTAGTGTACACATGTCCCCACGCATCTTACAGTTGTTCGGTTTGGCCTGTGTGTGGTAGTGTCTGTTGCATGTGCGTGTGATGTGTTGTGTATTGTGTGCTGGACATGGGGGTGTTTGTCCCTGGGAGCTGTGGCATGGTGGTTGCGCATGTGTGTACATAGCGGTGTGCTGGTATACATTAGTTTGTACTTACCAGCCTCCACTCCCCTGCTAATCCGGCGAGGATCTCCGGATGGATTACGACTCGCACCTTCTCCTCCCACGCTTTGAAGGTCTTAAAGAGCGCGGGATTCCCTCCGCCAGTGACGGCAGCCAGCTCTCTGTTTTTGCCCTCCTTCTTCTTGACCAGGCTCTTTACGTCATTCCAACGTTTGTTTATCTCGGTTCTGTTCCTGGGCAGGGTCCCGACTGCATTGACCTGGTCTACGATCCGGTTCCACATTCTGTTTCTGGTGGCTAGTGGTGTGTGCTGGACCATGTTCCCATAGATTTGTGGGTACACCTTGATGATCTCGTCGACCATGACCGTCAGCTCCATGGGCGTGAACTTGGGCATCCTTTGTGGTGCCATGGTGTTTGTGGTGCTGGTGCGGTGTGTGTTGTGTAATGTGCAGGGGGTTTGTGGTGCCGGTGTTTGGTGGTGGTGGTGGTGGTGGTTGTGATGTGTGCGTTTCTGTGGTGTGCTGCTGTCCTTGCTGTGTCACTGTGTCCTCTCCTCTCCTCTCTGGTTTGCAATGTAGCAAGGGGTTGTGGTCTGTGGGAGTGCTGCTTTTGTACTCACCTATGTGGGTGTGTCCTCATGGTCTGTTGTTTTCAGGTGTGTTGTGTCTGGGGTTCTGGCCTTTGTATTTTTTGTTTGTCCGGGGGGTGTTTTCGGGATGTGTACTGTGCTTGTGTATTTGTGCGTGCCTTGCTGTGTGGACTTGTTGGCCATGTTGTGTGCTATTGGTTTTGTGTGCGGATGGTTTCTGTGCAGGTACGTGGGCGCCATGGCTTCTGCCGTGTCGATTCTCATCGGCGTTGTTTGCGCTGGCGGGCGGTATTTTTGTTGTTTTTCCGCGCTCATGGCGGTGCGATCGTAATTTCACGTGCGGTGTGTCGGCCGTGAGGGCGGGCGGTTTTGTGTTGTCGTGCGTGTTTCCGTCCGTGGCGGGCGGTTTGACTCCGACTCGGACGATGGCGGGCGGTATTTTGTATGATTTTTCGCCGATGGCGGTTTTCAGTTTGTGTACTCATAATGGCGTGGTCGGTGTTCAGGCGGTGTGTGCGGGCGGATTTTTGCCGCTTCCATGCCTGGCGGATTTTTTTACGCCGGGTATCGTAATGGGCCCCTTAATTACAAATAATTTACTTACCACCCTATTCCCCTAAAAACACACAACCCACTCCAATAATAAATGAATACAAATAAAATAATTATCAATTAATAATTAATTACCAATTAATAATTAATTAACAATAAATTAATTATTAATAACAATAATTAAAAATTAAAAATTACTTAATTAACATTAAATTACTTTCCACCCTATTCCCCTATAAAACCACAACCCGCTTCAGAAATAAAACACAACATTTAATTAAAATAAATTAATAATTCCTAAAAATTATTATTTAATTTACTATAATTAAATTACTTCCCACCCTATTCCCCTATAAACCCACAACCCGCTACGGTACTAAAACGCAAAATGTACTTTTAAAAAAATTACTAATTTCTAAAAAATGTATACATATATTTAAAAAACAGTACAATACTTAACAAAAAATATAGAACACATACATATTAAATACATACTAAAATACATAACACTCATATAAATATCGATATTATTAACAGCGATAATTTAACTATCGATATTACTAACATCGATATTTGCAACATCGATATTGCTTACCTTAACTTCAATATTCTGGTTGTAGATATTCTTGACTTCGATATTTTGTCCCTACGATATTTAAATCTCGATATAACTGTGCTTCGATATTTAAAAATCGATATTTTGACTGTCCACCACCTGGCTCAGCCCATCCTCCACCCCACCATCGCCATGGCCATCCCCCCTGGTTTCAAGATCATCCGCCATGACAGGCCCCATAACCCGGGAAGAGGCCTCGCAATCATCCACAAGGAGACCATCACCTGCACCACCTTTTCGGATGAGCCAACCGCACTCCTAGAACACCTGCTCTTCCAACTGCAGATTAGCCACTCCACGACAATCAGAGGCATCCTCGCCTACTGACTGCCAGTATCCCGCACCTCCTTCAGCAACCACCTCGCCAACTTCATCACCCACCTCGACATCAGATCTAATAACTTCCTTCTGTTCGGCGACCTCAAAATTCATCTTGACAACTTCATGGATCGCAATGCTGCTGACCTCCTAGAAAACCTCAACAATATCAGCCTCACACAGCTTGTACAAGACCCAACTCATGGACACACACTCAACCTAATCTTCACGTCCAGCAACAAGATCACCTTCTGCCACATCTCCTTGATTACATGGACACACCACTCCATTTGTACACTTCTACATCAGTGCCCCCCACCCTAATAAACCCAAACCGACCACCAAACTGAGCCACAACTGGAGCAACATAACAAAATCAGGCTGACCCACGCCCTCAGATCCAACCAACCAACCCTCACTGGTGACCTACAGAAAGACTTACCCACCTTCGACAACTGAATCTCAGACTGCGCCAACACCCTGGCCCCCATGAAAAAGATGAGGCATACAAAAATCTGCACCCAAGCATACTGGTACACCGAGGACCTCAGAGACTCCAAGTGCCACTGCAAGCAGCTTGAAAAAAGATGGAGGACCAGCCTAGACAATAACTTCAGAGACACTCATACATCCGCTCTTAGAAGGTACCACATGCAAATCAAAGAAGCCAGGAAAGCAACGCTCATGATCAGACACGAATCATGCTCCAACACAAAGAAATCTTCAACATCGTCAAGGAATTCACCAACAGAAAATCCTCAAGATCTACTCCAACTTCTAACCCCAACACACCATTGAGGACATCACCCTACATCCTCCCACCACCACCTGGAGCTCTTAACCACCTAACAGACTGGACCCCACTCACCACAAAAGGCACCACCAGAATCATGCAGATCATCCACTCATGGTCCCCCTCAGACCGCTGCCCTCACCACATGTACAACCTGGGAAGCACACTGATCAGCACCAACCTCACCACCACCATCAACACTTCCATCTTTAGTGGCTACTTCCCAGACAAATGGAAACACGTGAAGATTGCAGCTCTGCTGTAGGAACCCTCAGCTAATCCTAAAGATCTCAGCAACTACAGGCCCATCTCACTCCAGTCCTTCCCAGCCAAAGTCCTCAAGGAAGAGATCAACAAGCAGCTCTCCGCCCATCTCGAAGAGCACCACCTCCTGGACTCCACCCAATCGGGATTCCGCAGCAACCACAGCATAGAGACCGCCCTCCTAGCAGCAATAGATGACATGCACCCAATTATGGACAGAGGACAACCCACTGTACTCATCCTGCTTGACTACTCTGCAGCGTTGGACACCATCTCGCATGGCAAACTCATCACTAGACTTCAGGAATCAGGAGTCCAAGGACTCGCCCTAAGTTGGATCTTCTCCTTCCTCTCCAACAGGACACAATGGGTGTCTCCACTTTCACCTCCAAACTCAAGAAGCTCATTTACGAAGTGCCCCAGGGTGTCTCCCTCAGCTCGACCCTGTTCAACATTTACATGGCACCTCTTGCCCGCATCATAAGAACCCATGGCATTAACATTGTTTCCTATGCCGATGACACTCAGCTCATCTTCTCCCTCACCGACACGAACATCACCACCAAGAACAAATTCACCACTTGCATGTCCGATGTTGAAAACTGGATGCGTGAGAACTGCCTCAAGCTCTTCAGAAATAAGAACACCCCCTGGGACTCCTCCTGGTGGCTACCCAAACTGTGCCCTACACCCACCCCACTGACCACACCAGAAACCTCTGCATCATCCTTGATGACAGCACTCAATGACCAAACAAGTCAATGCCTTGATCTCCACTACTGGCACATCCTGAGAATGCTTAGCAAAATATTTAAATGGCTCCCCATGCACACCAGACACATGGTCACCCAAGCCCTCATCACCAGCAGACTCAACTATGGCAATGCACTTTACATCAGCATCTCCAACCAACTCACTCAAAGACTCTAACCATCCAGAACACCACCGCCAGACTCGTCCTAGACATCCCCAGAAGTGCACACATCACGTCCTACCTCACAGAATTGTGCTGATTACCCATCTGGAAATGCTGCAAATTCATGCTTCTCATCCACGCCTACAAAACCCTCTACAATGCAGAACCAGCCTACCTCAATGACAGACTCCAGCTCCACCAACCTTTCAAACATATATGCTCCACTTTTCTCTGCCTTGCGTGAGTACCCTGAATCCATAGCAGCAAGACAGGAGGCAGCACTTTCTCCTTCATTGCAGGCGTGGAGTTTGTCAAAAACTCTGCCAATCACCTCGTGGTGGAGTTTTTCTCGTGCGTGGCTCGCCAAAGTTAAGTTGGCGAGTGTGAGAGAGAACAAACAAGCGCTAGACCGCCTCCCAGCGAGATTTCTGAACATGGGTGATCGCGGCAGATCATTACCGTTCGTGTTGAGAAAGTTGCCTCTCGCGTCGCAAAAACTGCCTCTCAAGTAGAAAAACTACTTGAGCAGCAGAAAGAAGCAGCGCCCTCTGGCACACCATGTGATGCCTTTCGCACTGATTTTAAAGCGCGGGACAAGCTCCCGGTGCTAAAAATCAGCACGAGCAGCGAGACAGATTGGAATTCCACTGCTTGCAGAACTCCAAGGAATCTCATTTAGTTTTTAAGATTTTGGAATTCGGTGGAGTAAAACTTTGAGAGTTATGCCCACACCTATTAAATACACAATAGCCCTCTTGGTACACAAGCATTTGACTAAGGTTACACATTGTGAGTGTAACACCACATAGACAAGTAACCTGCTTTAAAATAGGTATGTGTTGAAAAGTGTGCACATGAATTATCTAAAGTTTATGAAACTTGATTGGACATATTCTTTATTCCAAGATATTGTACGATGAGAGTGACACATCAAATAAAGCTGCGCTATCTATTAAATGGATTAAGGGAGTTGCATTCATTGATCACTAAGAGGGTAGCTGTAGTTGTGGACTGCACTAATCAATTAATTCAGGTAGGTTTGTGGGAGATCCATATGGCAGTTTCCCAATGCACATACAAACTGCAATGAAAGGCCATAGACTTGTTTAAAGGCCTACTGAAGTGATCACCTCAGAAACGCTGCAGGGCCATTAGAAGTTTTTAGTTTACAGGTTACAGGTACATTCAGTACTAATTTACTAGACACTTACAAGTTAATTGATTGTGCAAATTGTGTCTGAGATACAATTTCAACATGTTATGAAGTGAAAACACAAGTATTTTAGTAGTGAGTAGCACCGGTAACATTCTCGTAGTCCCAAGGTTTTACCAAAATCAGGTTCAGTAAACAGACTGGTGAAGTAAAAACTTTGGAACTGAGTCTTCAGAGAGGCATAAGTCCAACAGTTATAATGAGTTCACTACTTATTTACACATAAAAAGATACATTGTGAGAAATTGGGTAGTTGGTTGAAGGCTGGGGGGGACACCTATTCAAGCAACAACCACAATCCTGATTAGGGTGAACCACAAAATACAGTAAATTAACCTGTGCTTAACCCTCTGGTAGGTTGGTAGAAAAGCATTCAGGCTTAACTTAGAGTCAATGTGCAAAGTATTTATGCAGTACACAAACAGCAATAAAGTGAAAGCACAACACATGAAAAACCCCACACCAATTTGGAACAAGAGAGGAACTTTAAATACATTATTTTACATCAAAATGACAAAAATCCAATCAGTAGAACTGGAGTTATGAATTTTTAAAGTTTTTAGTAACATCTAGCGCCTACGAGATCAAAGCGCCAACCATGGACATCTAGTTGCGCAAGACCGGGTCAGAGTCGAAAATATGTCCAACAACAATGGAGCACATGTGGGATACAAAGAGTAGATTGGACCCGGTCAGCGATTACCTTCGGACTTATAAGAAATTTTGAAGAAAATGTTCTGAGTAGGTAAAGTTTAGCGGGGCAAGGCTGGATGCGGTGTCTGAGGAGGGAGTGTCATCATTGGGGAGTCTCTGGACAAAAGCACAGTGAATATTTCTACATTTGGACTTGGGGCCTGATTTAGATCTTGGCGGACGGATCACTCTGTCACAATAGTGCCGGATATCCCATTCGCCGAAATATAAATCCCATAGGATATAATGGGATTTATATTTCGGCGGACATAATATCCATCACCGTTGTGATGGAGTAACCCGTCCCCCTATATCTAAATCAGGCCCTTAGTCAATTTTTGGTAATTCGAAAATCTTCAGCGGGATGAATCTGAAGGCTGTAGCCGACAACAGTTCCAGCAGGCCAGATAGCACTTTGCTGAGGGACCGCTGAACAGGATTTGCTGCTACGGCGAAGTATGTAGCGGGAGCTGCCGTGAAGTAAGGCCGACCTACAATGCACATTTGGCAAAAAGACAAGCAGATTGGCCCAGTCGTCCCTCAGTGCTCAGAGCAGTATTTAGCCAAAAAATGTCTAAATCGCAAGTTTTAGATTTTGACTACCTGGGCAACTTTAGCACCACCACTCAGGGTCCAGGGCTGAAGGAGCACCACTTTGGGGGTTAGGACTCACTAACGCTGGGACCAGGGGTCGGTTCAAGATGGTGGAAGCCTTTTATGTCCCTCTGGCTTTGATCAGGAGGCCAGCAAACTCACCCTTGGAGTCACTATGGTAGTCCTGGGTTCAAGTGATGAAGCAGGGCTCAAGGAGCAGAGCAGGCCTCTGAGGGCTCAAGACAGGCTCAAAATGGCAAAGCAGTCCTGCCAGGTGAAGCAGCAAATCAGTCTTAGGGAGTACACGAATATGGCACTTTAGTCCGCATGCGTTTACAACACATGCCATTACATCGCATACCTTTACAACGCAAGTCGGAAAAACGACTTGCTGTAGGGGGCGCTGGATGTTGGCATAGTATAATTTACTATGCCAACTCCAGTCTGTGCAACAGTAGGGAAGGTGTTTGATTTTAAATCCAACACCTTCTGCCCCCTAATGCAAATCGTTGTTCCGACTTGCGTTGTAAAGGTATACGATGTGACAACGTGGTCGTTGTAATGACCACGTTGTAATGGCATGCGTTGTCTCACATGCGTGGTAAACAGCAGGCCACAGCAGCAGGCAGTCCTCTGAGAGCCCTTCCGCAAGTCCAGAATGCTAACTGAAGAGTGGGTCTGAGGGTCCCCATTTTATACATGTTGCCTTCATTGAAGTAGGAGAAATTTCTAGAGAATTCCCTTGAAGTGCTTGTAGTTTTCTGACTCCCCTGCCCTGGCTCCAAGCTGTCTGCATGACAATGTGAAGGCAGAGCACAGCCTATTCAGTTGCAAGTGGGGCTGTGCCCAGCTCCCCCACCTCCCATCCTGCCAGTTGATAGCCCATTTAGGCGTACCTAATCCCTCTATTGAGTGGCTCTCTGAGAGGAATAAACAAAGTCCAGCTGCCAACTACACCCAGTCATATGACCCTGGGGAGGCTGGAGGCACCAAATAGCTTAGAGTAGGAAAATGCCAACTTTCACAAAAGTTTCATTTTCCCACTTAAAATACAACTTTACCATTAAAGAGAACAGTTAATTACAACTTCTCAGTCACCAAACATGAAATGCTTACCTGTTCCCAATGAAAGGTTAGCACTTATTAAATGTAATGAGGCAACCCAATGTTATCCAATGGGACAGGTAGGCCTCACAGTAGTGAAAAAGGAATTTGGGAGTTTTTCACGACTAGGGCATGTAAAACCTAAAGGTATACGTCAGAACTTTTAATTACACCCTGTCCTGGTGGCTAACTAGGGCCCACCTTAGGGGTGACTTATATACAATGAAAGGGGAGTTTAAGGCTTAGCAAAGGGGTTATATTGGCAAGTCAAATTGGCAGTTTAACACTGCATTCAGGCTGCAATGGCAGGCCTGGGACATGTTTTAAGGGGCTACTTAAGTGGCTGGCACAATAAATGGTGCAGACACACTAGTAGCAATTTACAGGCCCTGGGTATATGGTATACCATTCTACACATTACTTATATGTAAATGAAATATTCCATTCAGGTGTAAGCCAATTTTTCCCCACCACCCTTCAAGTGTGTGACTACAGGTTCTGCCCCCGCACGGGATTCATGGTGCATGTGATGACAGTTTCATCGTAAGCATCTAACTGCGCTTTTGCATTTATCAAAAACCGCCCCAGCTACAGATTTACTCATAGTAGCGCATAATTACCCGGTATTTAAAAGCGGTTTCTTCACAAGCGCCACTTACCGCCTCACCCCCGCATTATCTCGTATAGAGATTGGATATGACGCGCACCAAGTCACAAAACCGGTGTGCGACTACCAAATACAAAAGTATCATATGTTCATGTTATGTTTGTCTTGTCTGTCTTTTTCTCCACAGGCTCTGAGCAATTTTAGTAGGACATAGCCTCCCACGTTCCCGCACCTTAGAGAGTGTGGTTACGCCATTGGCCACGGAAATTTCACCTGGCCCCCGACTTTTCACACCTTCACACTTAAAATCACACACCATAGGTCCTGAAGAAAGCCAGCAAACGGAGCAGACTGGCTGAAACATGTAGACCTGACCTAATTTTCGGATATAAGAGACATAGTTTAATCTCTACCTATATCCACCCTGTTTTTAATACTGCCAGAGGGCCCACCTTTAAACTACTTACCTGAGTTTATAGGGACCCAACGGACAGTTTTTATACCACACCACAATAGCACCACTTTGCACCCAACACACACGCAACCAGCTCCGCTGTAAATCAGGCGTTGTAGCACACCCGGGGTGCACTCGGCACCTTGGGTGGGACCCGATGATGAAGCATGACACCAACTAGGTTGGTGGGTGAGGGTTTTCATAAAAACTAATGGTTTTGCCAAACATGAACATTCCCTTACCAAGTGTGTACCAGTTCCCATTGATATTTACTGTAAGCCAATTTTACCATGTTTAAAGGAGAGAGCACCAAGCACTTTAGCACCGGTCAGCAGTGGCAAAGTGCACAGAGACCTAAGGCCAACAAAAATGAATTCAGCAAGAATAGGAGGAGTGAAGGCAAAAGGTTTGAGGGAAGACCGCCCTTCGGCTGACAGGTCTTACAGTTATTATTTTTTTTCATCCAGTAATAATGTGTAAAAAGGACCATACAAGGAAAGTAAGATGCTTTACATTGGTTTGTGTATGTGCATGGAGGTAAACAGTGCACACAATGATTACTTGTTAAATCATTATTAGAATTTTATACATGAGGTACGTATTTATGGCTGTTTTGATACCATTCTGAAAAGACAATGATGTTACTATATGTAGCAACATTATAATTTAGTAAGAAAGACTGAGCTCCAGAGGCACTTAACATTAGATTTGCTATGATTGACAAGGAATTGTGTATTTTTACACCACATTGTTTAAAACTACTAGAGATAAAAATATAAATTGTTAGTTGGCATGTAATACACTGTGCTTGTGCTTACCTGTCTCCACTCCACCTGGTAGTCTTGCAAAGCCTTCAGTGTGTAGGATCCGATACACCTTTTCCTCCCAGGGCAAGAGGTGCATAGGACTGGGAGAACCACCACTGCTGGGCAGCTTTGTGTGCTTTGGAAGCCAAAGATCGTACCCTCCCCCGCAGACCATTCCAATGCTTCCAAATTTCCTCCAGTGAATGTCCGCTGTTACATACATCATTCAATCCAAACAATTCTGTCCCACATTTGCCCTTTCTGAGTAATAGTTGAAGTTTAGACAAGGGCTCAAAACAAGTTGGGCTCTACCCTAATGATCTCATCCACCATGACTGCCAATTCTCTGTCTATGAATCTGGGGTTTCTTCTCCCAGCTATTAAAAAATAAAATGAAGAAAAAATAGGTAAAGAAATTACAGAAAATATGAAGTTGGGGAAAAAAGCAACAAAAATAGCACAGGGAAAACCACATAATTTTATCCAAAAACAGCCATCTGCTGCTGGCTGCTTGTGCGAAAGGCAAGGGATTATGGTATTGTATGGGATGTGTTTTATCGGGTGTTCTGCAGGTGTGATTACTTAGAAAATTACTATCAGGTGCCTGACTTGAGTGTCCATCTTTTGTACGCAAGGCTTTACCATGGCAAAACCAGTATGCGATGTATTTCCTCTGACAGTACACCGCTGCGTAGTCAGACTGCTGACAGACATATATAGAAATGTGATATGTGGAATCCTGCCATGCTAAAGCCGATGGAGTTTTATCTGATGTTTTATCATATGGTTGAGGATTATTCGCAGTCTGTGTGTTCGACTTGCTAATACAACTGATCTCCATCCAACATGACTGGCAGCGGTATTTTTGTTCTATGTTTAAATCCGATGGGAGTTACTCTGCCAGGCCGATGGATGGATTTAAACCTTTGTTGCGTCGTTCAGACGGCTAGAACGCCACAAAATTTGACACTGACTCTTAGTTCCATCTTTAACCATTGCAGAGCCCTCTTGGCAGTGGAAACATGACTGCATCTTTGAAGTTCAGATACCATGTTGATTTTGGGGAACCTATGTTTTGTTTAGCAACTTCTTTGCTGCCCATAGACAGTGTCTTGTGGTTTGTGGCCTCCTGGCCTGCCTGGATACATTGGCATAGGCCTGGCTGCCATGATGACTTTTGCGCACGTTACTCTTAGCTGTTGTTCTGTCGCCCTCTGCTCCTGCCAAGTTATTTTACAACTGTCTGCATTTTCTGTTTCTCACCTTTTCTCCTGTTCCCTTTGGGCTCAGTCTGAACAACAGTTACAAGGTCGAAAAACACGTCCCTGGTTCTTGCTGATATGGCCAGTCCCTCGCACCTAGACATAACACTATGTACAGCTGCCATGGGGAAATTGGTGGGCTTTTATTATTGCGTTTTCCCTCTTGAGAGGGACTTGAAGCAAACCTTTCCAGAGAGAAGAGCTGTGATTGTCTGCTGATGTAGTCTTTGCATCTAGAGACTGAGGTATGGGGGTTCGCTTGTCAAAGCCCAGAGGTCTTCTATTTTTATAATACAAAAGCTACTAGCACGGGGAGGGTGGTAAGGTCATTCAGCCCTCTATCCACTGCTTTATGAAATGCTTTCCCCGTTAGTATTCTATGGAGTTGTAAATATGCTGATTATATTATTCTTATGCATTATGCTGATAGTACTGTCACGTGTACTGTATCTTAGAGCACGTATGTTGAAATAAACATTTTAACCTATACTGTGTCTCTTCTTACGCCGGTTGTGGACAGGTATGAGTGAGTGACGAAAGGGTGTTCTTGCTACTGCGAGTCCTGAGAGAGAGAGATACCGTGTTCTGGGTTGTCTAATCATTGGTACATTGTTGCTAATGGGACGCTAAGGCTAGCTGGGTTGGGGTTTTAGGTGCTAAGGTTAATGTTTGGCTCACCACTATATTCCGAGGTCCTATTATCCTGTGCATAGCTCTGTGTGTGTGCAGAATCCCTATAACATGGCGCGACCAACGAGTGGGGCTGCTTATCTGCGAGACGCTTGAGTAGTGCTTGTGCTTGTCCACAACAACCCTCACGGATGCTTCCGGAAGCGTGTGTGACGGTAATACCTCCTATATTGACGTTTTTGTAGGTTCTTTCAAGCTTGAAGTTATTAAAAAGGTTTCTTAATCGAACCCTCTATTGTGCTGCCTACCGTTAGGTTGTCGAACAACCCCGATCGTAATGGCGGGTGTAAACATAGCGGCACATAGCCGCACAGCGCTCCGTGATCACTTAAGGGTGTATGGAGTGCCGGACACGGGAGTCGAACTAATCTTTGTGGTTCAAGCCGATCCGGCTTTCCACTTTGAAGTATTCTACTCTTGGGTCACCTTTCCAGCGGTGGAAGCGAACGATAATCTGTTCCATGAATATGAACCCACCGTTGTTCCTGCTGTCTATAGACCTTATACTAATCTTGAAGTACCGCTCACGGCTTGGCAGCACCGTGTGTGGTTTGATCGCGCCCTCCCACAACCGTTAACAACGGTCCGTTTAGGCCCCTTGTCTATTGACGGGGCCACTTGGCCTGTTTTGGCCGGGTACACCCCACATCCGCGATATATGTAGATACCAGTCGCTGACCTGCGCAATATGTATTCGGCTTTGGTGCGAGTGCATCGCGCTTTAGTGCAATATGTTACAGGCAACATCCAGGGGGCCCCACCTGGAGTTGCGGGCCATCCAGCTGCTTCAGGCGGAGTGACCATAAGTCCCGTCATGGTGAACTCAGTGATGGGCAAACGTCCACAAAATAAGGATGATTTTCCTTATTGGCTTGCAGAAAAATTTGACCATTGGAGGCAGTTTTTCCAAATACAACACCGGTGGATAAACATAGAATTCTTACAATTAGTTTGCCAAAAGACTTAATCCCCGAGTTGACAGCATGCAACAACTGGGGTAGGGTATTCGCAGCAGTTTATTCGAAGTGTTTCGGCACTCCTTCCATGACGGTTCTCCCTCTGTAATTAAAAAAGTACAGGATGAACATGGCCCTGAAGCGGCTGTGGAATTAGGGATGAGACTGGTGGGAGTGTTCGAAGTAGTAGCTGAGCTGATCCTTGCGAATGTCAAGGGCGATGCAGTGAACTTTCAAGTAGCTAATGCTTTGGCTTTAGTCCCAGAATTGGACAAGCCTCGCGAATTACCGAAAATTATAATCCAGGCTTATAAAACTATTGGCCGAAATAGCCTGGGCAATAAGCCTTTTGCAAAACAGCAAACACAAACACAACAACAACAACAACCTAAAACTCAATCTGAAAAAGATGAGAAACCAGTTTTTACTAAAAAGAGCTGGAGGTTGAAAAAACAGGGTAAGCAACAGAAGAAGCCGGGGTCGCGAGGCGCATCCCCTGTTTCTGTCTCTTCTGAACGCACATATGATTTGCGCGATAGGGCGAGAATTAAATCTCCGGATAGGTTTCAGATCCCTGATACGCGTTCTCCTCGTTCTTCACAGGCACTGACAACTTCGCAAGCCAGTGGAGGGGATCGCCAGGATAGAGGAAGGGGTCGAGAGGCTCCCCAGGGACGAGATCAACCTCAACAACAAGTCAGAGGGAAAGCAGAAGACTTTCAACGTTCTCGCCCACAATTTCAGAAGAAGAAAGTTGCCGCTGTAACAACGAAATATGCCACAGACGGTGAGAAAGAGACTCCTGAATTGGACGTGAGCAGTAACCCTCCTAGACAGCGCCGCGGAAGTTACCATAGTGCGGGAGGCGCTACGTCCTCATATGGAGGCGACAGCAACTGAAACATTCATTACTGTTGAAACAGCCGACACCAGAGTGGCACCCCCTGACAGACTATTTAATATCGCCATTCAAATTGAAGGTGATATACAGCGTGTAATTAAAGGGATTTTTGGGAAAATCTGACCTCTTCATACGACATTTTGTTAGCGGAGGCGGATTGGCCACCCCCATTCGTACTTGCTGCGCGTAAAGGGGAGGAGGTAATCCTTCCGAGCTTTTCTCGACATGTCCCAAAGGACAAAGCGGAGGCTCTTGCAGCTGAGTGGGATGTGTCCCTGGCTCCTGCTTTATACCGCAACCACGTGGGTTGGGATGAAGATTCTCCCCCCCATGAGATACCTTTACGGTCCCTACCGCAACCACAACCCCAATATCCCATTAAACGTGAAGCCAAAGGCCCCGTTTCTGAAATTCTGACGCAGTTAGAATATCAGGGAGTAATAGAAACATGCGTATCACCCATGAATAATCCCCTTTTCGCGGTTTCTAAACCCGATGGATCGTACCGCCTAGTATTGGATTACCGGCATTTGAACTCTCATTGTCGGACCTTTGCGGTGCAAAATACCCACAGTTCTGCGCTTGTAGAAAGTCTTGTTCGTAAAAAATATAAAACGACACTTGACCTATCCAATGGATTTTACACACACAACTTAGCCACGGAGTGTAGCCAATGGAGCGCTTTTACCTCCGGTGGTAAACAATTCAAATTAAGGCGACTCCCTATGGGCTATAAAAATAGTCCAGGTGTGTTCTCAGCCCGTGTTGTCTCTTTGTTAGACGCATAGACCCAGATGCATGTTCGTACGTCGATGATATTTACCTGACAGACGACGAGTTATACCCGCATCTTTCCAGAGTGGACCGCATTATTCTCGAGTCTGCGGTATTAGGTTATAAGTTTAACTTTGCCAAATCACACATTGCTGAATTAACAGTTTTGTTTTTGGGCTACGAGCTCAACAATGAAGGTAAGGGCTTATCCCCCCACTTCTTGGAAAAATGTGCACTTTTGTGCCCTCCTACTACTCTGAAAAAACTTCAGTCTTTGCTGGGTTTCTTGAACTTCGGACGTACTTATATTCCCGAATACGCCCAGCGTATCAAGCCATTGTATGCCTTGATACAACCAAACTTTTCGAAGTCTTGTTGGCTTCCGGAGCATTCCTCCATTCTGCGGTCTTTGCAGACAGACCTTCTTGAGTCTAAGTACCTGTTGACGCGTGATAACCACACAAACCTGGTGATTAGAATAATTCCGGAAGCAGTGGGTTTCACGTATTTAACCTTTAACGAGGGTGACACAGGACCCATCGCATACAAGTCACATCTGTACACGTCCGCAGAACTGCGCTTTTCATCTGTGGAGAAAGTTCTGACTGCAGTGCAAATGGCGATTCTGAAGGAGCGCGCACTGGCACAGGGAAAGCGCATTCTAGTGGTAACACCCTATCCTGCTCTAGAAGCAGTGACAAAGGCAAGTGGACCGAACTCTAAAGCTTTGCATCCTCGTTGGATACAATGGGCAACCTCTTTGACGTCTCCGGATGTCACATTCATTTTCGATTCTTCTCTACAGACTCAGGAGTTTTTACAGTATGAATTCGTTCATCCTCCTCCTCTGTCTTTACTGCCGCTTGAGGATTACGACTGTGTGATCTACACCGATGGTTCGGCACAACCAGCCACGGGGTCCAAGCATGCTTATTCAGCCGCATGTGCTATTGTTGCAGGTACCTTTGTGAACGGAGAGTTCAAGTCCACTGTAGTGCATACTCAAACACTCGGGGACAGTACTGCGCAATTGGCCGAGCTGCGCGCATTGGTGCTTGCGCTTGAATTTGTAAATCCGGAGGTGACCACACTTATTGTATGCGATTCTTATTACTGTGTTCAATCATACAATGACAATCTATTCTTTTGGTCACAAAACGACTATAGAGACGCTAAAGGTAGCACAATCAAGCATAAGATGCTTTGGGTTCGGGTGGCAGAATTGAGACAACGTTTGCCACTCACACAAGTGGTTCACACACCAGGCCATCAGCGGGTGGGCGCACACGCTGTTGGTAACGGTCTGGCAGACGAAGCAGCCAGATCAGCAGTAGTCACGTGTTCAGTAGCAGCAGTTACCAGATCCATGTCAAAAATTGACACCGATATTTTGGCAGCTATTGCTGCGACAAAGGAAGGTGTTAATTACCCTAGGGGTTTTCCTTCCAAATATTCTTCTCAGTTAGGTCCCGAACAGGCTCCTTATGTAACAATACCAAACGTTGGTGATCGGCTGATACCCAACGCGGATCGCAGACTTTCCTTGATAACGGCAGCACACGAAGGCATGGGTTCGGCTCATGCTGGAGTGTCTGCGACCGTTTCCATCTTGCAGCAGCGGTACTGGTGGCGTGGTTTATATAAAGACACCCGTACTTATGTGCTTTCTTGTGACGTGTGTCAACAGATTAAGCCTTCTACGGTTACACGACCACCACAGACCTCGCTCTACATTTCTAACAGACCCTTTGGGTGTGTTTACTTGGATCACTGCGGTCCATTTTCTTCAGACACTGCCTATAAATATATCTTAGTTGCAGTGGACTCGTGCACACGTTTCATCTGGGTCTGGCCACAACGGAGTGCTGATGCTCGAAATGTCATCAGGGATTTGCGTGTCTTTGTGGGAATCTTCGCAGCGGTACCTTCCATTCTGACCAAGGTCCAGTGTTTGCCTCTAAGGCGTACAAGGACGCAATGGGTTCAATGGGGGTACGGGTGAAGTTTTCGTCTCCATACAGACCTGAGGGTAATTCAATTGTGGAGCGAATGAACCGTGATTTAAAGCAATCCTTGACAGCTAGGGTCTTAGGTACTGGCAGGAACTGGCTGGCCCACTTGTATACCGTACAACGTGCACTTAATAATCTCCCTAGAAGATCTCTGGGTGGGCGGACCCCATACGAAATGCTCTTTGGCATAAGAATGTTTGTGCCTGACCTTGATGGTCTAGACATGGCGGCGCAACCCGCCAAGTTTGATGTAGATAACCATTCTACTATGTTACAGGACTTACAAGAAGCCCGAGACAAACTTGCAAACGCACATTTACCTTCAGCCACAGATACTGCTCTGCAGATTCCGGTTGCCGGCTGGCTTCCGAAGATTGGAGACCTGGTTCGAGAGAAGGTGGAGAACAAGAAAGAATTCGGCCCCTCTTATCGTGCACCGGTTCCAGTCCTGGGTTTGAAGGGAACACGTACAGTCATCTTACCACCGCTTCCTGGTCGCAAGGAGAACAGATACATCTCAGTGGAAAATGTCAAGCTACAACAACTGGCCGATCCTAAATAGTGTTACACCAGCGGTCTCTTGTCCTGCAATTTACCGGACTTGTGTTCGAGGCCCTACTGTCCGAACGGTCACTGATGTTACAATTGAGATGATTGATTTGCCTGAAAGTATACTCGAACCTCCAGTTACCCCCTGCATTGACGAGAACGAGTATACCTATCCCGAAACAGAATCTGTGGCTCACTTACCAACAACGCCACTGAGCCCGACACGTTATTCCTTTGACTCGGATTCCACCACGTCGATTGTCCCGTCCAAGTTCAGTATTTTTGTATCCTGGTTTAGAGACAATTTTTTGATTCCCCCTGGACATACATTTGGTTGGTACTTTTCTTGATTTTTTTGTTCATGTCCATTGGCTTTGTCACAGTGTTTTTTCTACTGATCAATGGTCACTATTTACCTGAACGCTCTGCTGTGAACAGTATTACTGGAACTTTGGCTCCACATTCCTCATCTCACATCATGAAGCGTGACCACACATTGGTGAACATTTCAGCTTTTCCAGTTGCTGATGTCATCGTATGGGATGCGGTAAATTTTCAAATTCATGGACCAACAGAAGTTATTAATGTACCGAATGTCCTTCGAGTTTCCATGGGTGATGTAGTAAAAAGTAATATTTATTCTGATGATTGGGATGTGCATGCAGTTGAAGCATTGTTTGCTGATTTGAAATATTATGCTTCATTTAATGCTGAGGATTTGTATATGAATTCTGCGAATTATGCCGATTTATACTGTTACCAGCATTGGGGCAACCATTTTGTCCATAAACCGAGTGCACTACGTAGCCCTGTGACCTACACTCAATGGGAACATTGCCCAAACCCTTTATCGGGTAGCTCCCGGACTCTTAGAAATAAATTTACTTATTTCACTGATTTTAATAGATCGAACCCTGGGTCCTATTATTTCAAATTACCCGCCCCATTCACACAGAAATTCATGTTGACCCACACCAAATTGCTTTATTCGAGTTCCTTTTTAAAGGCCTTAGCTGTGGGTGGTTATGAATACTGGACGGAAACGGTGGATTTGAAGTCAATCTGGGGTTCCAAGCCTTGGCAGGTGCAAGGCACCGAGGCCTTGCACCGTGCCTGCCTAATCCCAGCCCAAATGGTGTTTTTGAATGTTTCGATCTATCAGACTACGTGTTGGGGTCTGGCTACCACAAAACAAATGAATGCACCATCAATTCCATCCCTGTCTTACACTCTAAACCACAGCTCGCACTTTAATATGTCCCTTTCGACTTTACAGATGTTGTTTCAGAACAATTCGTTTAATATTTCTACGCTTGTTCAGTCACCTTGGTTGTCTTGGCCCATATCATCTAACGAGTGCCAACTGTGTTTTCATGACACAGTTTCTGGCTATACTCAGGACAAGCCCGATCCTAGGTTTTCTAACTCCCGTACTGTCACCACCTATTCTGTTGGTAAATTATGTAAACAATGGTTGCAACATTCTTCCCTAGACTCTGTTAAACAACATTTGTCCCTCCTTTCAGGCAATATTGATCTGTCCGACTTTATATTGGGACCTCGTGGTCCAAGACCGAAGAGGTTCATTTATGAAGCTTATAATGAACTCTGGAAGCTATCGCAAATGGAGGCTGCTTCCCGTTTACGGGAAATAGACCAAGCAAATTTGGAAAAGGTGCTTGCTGTTGTAGACAATAGTATTAATACCCTGTCTTCCCGCATTTACACGTTGGAGAATATTGTGTCCTCTGTTGTTGATATTGTACAAGATGATGTTTCTGTGTTGTATCATGGTCAGAATCAATTACGTTCAGTTCTGCAATTTGCGTGGACTTTGCAAACACTTAAGTTGGGTAAGGTTCCTTGGCACTTTTTGAACACCACTGCCTTATTTCTGCCTTTTAATTTAACTGACAAACAGCAGTTCATGTCCATGAAAGATGCAGTTTACACTCTGTTACATATCGAGAAAGTGGAGCCCTTACCATTCTCTGTGGCGGAAATAGATTCTGCTGTGTGGCTAGTTCATGGGGTTATCGCATTGCCTTTTTCCTTGTTTGAATTTAGTTCATGCATGAAACATTATCCTGTGGGCCGTTTCCAGCCTTTGGGTAGTGCCTTCCTGCATGAACTTTGGTCCCTCCCTTTCATGTATAAATGCCTTAGAGATGACAAGGAAGTTTTTCTCACGGGGGAGTCATGCGATTCAACAGTGGGTCATTCCCTTGTTTGTAAACATATTAAATTGCACGGAGCTTGTAATGTTTCTGCTCCGAATCTTGCTTGTGTGTTAAGGGGCATTCCTGCTCCTGCTATTTCTCCTACCTTTACTTTGCTTACAAATGGTAGCTATTTGCTTTTAAATAACGACAACTGCTGTGGCATGCAGCCCGGCATCCCCTATATTGTTACTGTTTCGCACAGGGTTGTCTGCTGCAAGAATGTGCTTTTTCCTCCCCCTCACGACATCAAAGGCGCTATTATTGAACGAGGAGGTTATGCTCACTTCCGCCCGGGAGACATTTGTTCTCCAGGTGGCAAGTACCCACAGTGAAATACAGGCCCTTTTGAACACTAACCTTCCACAACATTTCGGTGAATTAATTCACCGTATTTTTAACGCATCTAACACTGTAGGTCTAGTGCATTTTTTTAAAGTGGTGGGGTCCGGCCTAGTGTCCTCTTTCCAAACTATTTTTGGTGTGATACCGGCGTTTATTCATTCTATTTTTTCCAGCGTCTTTGGTGGCTTTCCATTAATCCTTGCTTTGGCGGCTGGTGTACTGCTGTTGATCTGCTTCCTTCGCAATGGCTGCTCTCCAATGGGCCCTTCTCGACCCCGGACGCCTACTGCTGCTCCGTGAGCGCATTCTATCTGGTTTCGGAGTTCTGCCATTGGCGACACTGAGTGTGTCCTATACCCTTTCTTTTCGCTTTGCGTGTTTCACTTGCGTGCAACCTGTGATGTCTTGCATTCGCTGCCCTTTCACCTGGGCCATGGATTATTGCCTCTCCAATACGTCGTTGTCTGTTCCGGATTTTGTTCGGTTGATGGGTCCCTTAGAGGCCCATGAACGGGACTGTTCCGTTGCAGGCTGCATGACGCGTGCGCTGCACTGGGGATTTTGGCACAATGGGATATCTGGGCGGCTGCTCAGAATCTCCTACAACAAAGCTATATTGAATATCACGCAAGCTGTCCCACATTGCTTTTGGATGCTCCGTCCTCTGAGGACCATTCCTGTAGCTTTGACCTGTTGGACTGGATGGCGTCTACGTTTTCTGACGATTCCAATGATGTCCTCTTGGACGGTATAGCATTTTTCTGCACTTCCACGTTTTTGGATTAATTTGCCGTTTACTGTCCGTGGACTGCCTCGCTGACTGTCTTTTTGCTACCTTTCCGCGTTCGTTGTCCTCCATTAGGACTCGTTCCACTGTGGACGCCTCTGTTCTGCTCAGGTGTTTTGAACTCTGTCTTCGTCCTTAGTCTTGGCAGATGGACTGTCCAGGGGAGGGTGTCTTGTGGTTTTTGGCCTCCTGGCCTGCCTGGATACGTTGGCATAGGCCTGGCTGCCATGATGACTTTTGCGCACGTTACTCTTAGCCGTTGTTCTGTCGCCCTCTGCTCCTGCCAAGTTATTTTACAACTGTCTGCATTTTCTGTTTCTCACCTTTTCTCCTGTTTCCTTTGGGCTCAGTCTGAACAACAGTTACAAGGTCGAAAAACACGTACCTGGTTCTTGCTGATATGGCCAGTCCCTCGCACCTAGACATAACACTATGTACAGCTGCCATGGGGAAATTGGTGGGCTTTTATTATTGCGTTTTTACCTCTTGAGAGGGACTTGAAGCAAACCTTTCCAGAGAGAAGAGCTGTGATTGTCTGCTGATGTAGTCTTTGCATCTAGAGACTGATGTATGGGGGTTCGCTTGTCAAAGCCCAGAGGTGTTCTATTTTTATAATACAAAAGCTACTAGCACGGGGAGGGTGGTAAGGTCATTCAGCCCTCTATCCACTGCTTTATGAAATGCTTTCCCCGTTAGTATTCTATGGAGTTGTAAATATGCTGATTATATTATTCTCATGCATTATGCTGATAGTACTGTCACGTGTACTGTATCTTAGAGCACGTATGTTGAAATAAACATTTTAACCTATACTGTGTCTCTTCTTACGCCGGTTGTGGACAGGTATGAGTGACTGACGAAAGGGTGTTCTTGCTACTGCGAGTCCTGAGAGAGAGAGACACCGTGTTCTGGGTTTCTAATCATTGGTACATTGTTGCTAATGGGACGCTAAGGCTAGTTGGGTTGGGGTTTTAGGTGCTAAGGTTTATGTTTGGCTCACCACTATATTCCGAGGTCCTATTATCCTGTGCATAGCTCTGTGTGTGTGCAGAATCCCTATAACAACAGAGTTCTCATAGACTAGTCTGGCATTGTTTCTTGTCTAAATTATGGATGCGTGACGCAGGGTATGGTCTAGTGTCCTTGATCAAACTTAGGTTTTCAACTGTCTCCTGTGGGATATGGCATGGTTTAAGACTGGGTAGCCAGTGAAAATGCTTGGAAGCACTGGCCGATACCCACATATTAGAAAGTTGGTATTGTCATTGTTACACTTGAACCCGTTCCTGATCATCAGCTTGCTGCTTTAAAAGAGGCAATTTAGTAGGTATGGAATGTTGGTGAAAATCTGGCGGTTTAATCAGTATTGTTTGGGTGTTGTCAGCTTAGTTGGCGCAAGCTAGACCAAAGGAGTGGGGTGCAAATTTACTAAGAAATCATGAAGCGCAGCAAGTCACCTTGCTGTGCTGCACTGCGTGACAGGGAAAGAGCATGAATGCCCCGTATGTACTTGCACAGTACATTCCTATCATCTCCCAGTGCTGGGGCACAATGTGCTGCCTAGTGCCAACGCAGGCACCTTTGCACCATGGTGCTAGGGTGCTTGATTGGACGCAGGATTATTTTTGTGAAGGAATGGGCACCTTCCTGCACAAAAACAATCCCCTGAACCATTCTCCTCTTTCTATGTGTGTTGCAGAGTGCAGCACACATAGAAACAGGAAGTAACAAGGAGAAATAGAGATATTTTTCCTTGTTGCGCCTCACCTGGGAAGGAGTAGCATTCTGACACATTCACAGGTCTACCAGTACTGGTAAATCTGGGAGTGCTTCAGAATCCATAGGTGGATGCGTGGGAACACCCACCATTCATCCATGGAACGCCTTTCCAGGGCAGGGTAATGCAACACAGCAATTTGCGCTGTGTTACTCTGGATTTCTCAAGACACTCAGGGCCACGCAAGGTGGTCTTACGCGGCTTGGTAAATCCTAATTAGGTTTTGTGCCACCCTTGCCCTACATAAATATGCCCCTGGATGTACATCTGTGGATTCAGATTTGTTCTTATGCGCACAGAGCTTAAGCTTCCAATCTTAACTGATAAATTGGTTAAGATGTTCTGGGGCTTGTATAATAGTTGTGTGTGACCAAGAGTATGTCGGTATCAGTCATGGAGGTGCAAATCGCATAATTTTCCTGTTATACTGTCTCTATGGAAAAATTAGACATTTCGGGCCTCATTTACAATGAGGCTGTGCCACTGAGGCGTCACTTTTTGTGACGCTCCGGTGGAGCAGGGGCCTGCTCCATATCTACCAGGCGGCACTAAGCCACTTTGTGTGGCTTAATGCGGCCTTGTAAATATTGTTCCCTTTATGCAGTTTTATGCGTAAAAGGGCATGCAATTGGTGTTGCTGGGGGCGTTCCCAGCAACACCCATGGCTTTTTGACAATGCCCCAGGTTTACGAGGAATCGTAACTCTGAGGTAGCACCAAAAACGTATGCATCCCCAGGGAAGGCGTAAGGGAGGCGCAACGTGAAGAAATACCTTTATTTCTCCTCGTTTTTCCTTTTGAGCGTCAGTGTGCATGCACTGTTTGCAAGACCTGTTGTATTCACTATAGGCGTGTAATCCCGCCTGCTGTTTACCATAGGTTCACTCCTGTGTCAGTGTTTTTTGATGGCTCCTCATTGGTTGGCACTCCCGATACATCACTTCTGTTTTTCGCTCAGGAGCACCGGCCAGCAACAATTTCCGTACACTGTAGGTGCCTTTATGTTTGTGTGGGGACTACTTCTTTTATTTCCTGCTCAGCGAGGGAGTAGGAAAGCAGTCTAATTGTACACAATAAATGCTGGTATTTCCTGCATGTTATTTTATATGGTTCTTTTTACACCGTGCTTCATCTTTATTTTTTTCTTAGGAATATTAGGTTCAGTTTAGTTGTGTAAAACGGAGACAATGTGGAAGACTATGCAGAAAGGTGTGCATTTGTCTATACTTAAAACTGGAAATATGTAATGAAATGAAAATACAGCAACCATGCCGTATAATGCAAAGGATTGTAGGTATGCATATATCGCACAAAGTAGTGGTCTGGTACCCGTATGTTAAACATTGTTTTTTTCTAGATGCTCTTCCTTGTCCTTTCCCTAGTCCCACTTCCGGGACCACATGCCTTCCTCCAGTTCTGCCCCGGCTGCACACTATCAGCCGTTTAAAGGGGGCCTAGAAATTCATTGGTATCAGAGTGCTGGCATCGATGCTTGTTGACGCTGTTGCGCCCCTTTTACTGCACATGCTTTCCTCCAGTTCTGCTCTAACTGCACTCTATCAGCCGTTTAAAGGGAGGCTAGAAACTCATTGGTATCAGAGTGCTGGCATCGATGCTTGTTGACACTATTGCGCCCCTTTTACTCTTACACTATAATAACTAGAATATTGTGTTGTTTAACCTATATCATCAAATGCATGGTTTTACTTAATAAATCATAACAAGCTTTCGGTATGCTGTTTAAGAGATCCCCGACTAACAGAGAACTTCCAAAAATTCATATTTTACTGCCCTCATCACCGCCACACGAAGAGCGAGTGAAAATGGGCGAGTGCAACATTTGCGGTTTTGCGGATAGCGTGACCGAACATAAGAACATTTCGAAAGAAAACTAAAACCACTGTAATGTTAGAGGGCCCATCAATCCTCCATACTCTTCCTTAAAACAATATGGCCAAGAAAGCTTAAAACCTGTACTTAACACTTTACACTCTTTAACAAGCATTTGCAATGCAATAGGTCTTGCATTTGTGAATGTTTGAGCTATTGGCATTGTAAATGACAATGCCTTTTATTTATGTGTTTTGAAAACCCGCAAGCAGTGCATAAACACGCACTTTGTACTTATTGTCCTTGCCTACGAGAAGCAAGGCTGGCAGTAAAAAAGGCGCATTTAATATGTTGCCCTTGGTCTTACTGGTAACCTTGGTCTTATGAGGGCTGACGTCACACGCTCCTGACTCCTAAGGAAAAATACAACCATAATAAAAAAGAAGTCAGTCAAAGAAGACATCAACAACAAATGTGGTGTTTGACACGACCTGTGCAAACATGGTAACAAGAAATGCAGTTGAAAGCGGAAAGAGGAGAAAATGAAAAAGGCTGGTTATCTGTTGAAAACATGAACAGTTAATTAAAATGAAAAAGATCCATATCAACAACGTCCTTGAAAAGTAGACGCTGATTACAAGGGCAATATTCTACTGACTACTGTTGGCAAGAGTGACTTTCCCTTCTTTAACCCTTAAAAACATCAACATGTTGTTTTGTAAGTGCTCTAAATTGAATAACAGGCATGATCACAAAAAAAACTACTTATTCTCAGCTGGGAGGTCTACTGATGACTAGTCTCTTTTACAGTGCATGTTCATGAGAATCTCTGTCATGTAGTCCTTGTCAATACCGTTCAGAAACCCCATTAATAGGAGAGTCTTTATTTTTTGTTCAGTTTGTAAAACACGCATGTAACAAAGCTACAATGTAAGCATGCATGCATATTTAAAATAAGGAAATATAAACACTAGTACAACTTAACTTGCTTCTTTTGCTGTATCAGTGTCTGTCTTTCAGCATTTCCCACCCTCCAATGGCTCCAAATCTACAATTAACTCTATACCTACTAAAGAGATGCTCTAGGAAGTAATGCACAACAATACACAATCCCCGCCGAAAATAAAATAAAACCTTAACTACAATCAATCATTTCTAAACTCTTTGGTTTTCTTACAATTCTTCCTTTTGACGTTTTTATCACATTAGTGTCCCGATTACTGCAGGCAGGTACATCAGTAATGGTTGTACACTGTAAATTCTCATCAGGTGTTACCTTAGACGTGTAGTAAGTATTTTGAGTGCCACACTCTTCAATGCACTCAGGATTTGTATCACACCCATCCGATTCGTTTGGATTGGTGTTTTGACTTAAACCATTATCTTGGGGCACATCAGAAACATTCAACCACCAAAAATTTCTGGTGTTGCTTTCATTCTCTTCTACTTTTCCATTCATACCTCTAACCGGAGCTAATCGGCTGAAATGGCAAAACTCATAATTTTGTAACAGGGCTGTGCTGTTCATAACTTTAACTACTCTCCTGGGTTCACTGAATCTGCTTTCACCTTTAGCGATTCTCTTAGCACTTTTAACCCATACCCATTGCCCTGCACACAAATGAACCTGTCTAGTGCCATGTTTATGATCATAATACAATTTGTTTTTCTTTTTGAGACTCATCAATACACTTCCTTACCTCACTAATGTCACAATCAACTATTTCGCTTCTCTTCAACCAACCAGGATTAACTTTGGAATGAGGTATTCCGCCTCTCATTAATGAAAACAGACTTCTACCAACTGTGCCATGGATTGTGCTCCTATAGGCCCAAATCATTTTCTTTAATTCATCATCCCATGACACACCACCTTTATTAGCAAGCTGCAGGACACCTTTAATGTCATGGTTGACCCTTTCAACAATACCATTTCCGCTAGGATGATATAAGGCAGTGAACCGTTGTTGAATTCCAGAGGCTGACAGATAATTTTTCATTTCAGATTTGAACTGCACCCCATTGTCAGAAAGGATTGCAGCTGGGAACCCTTCCCTTAAAAATAACTCATCCAAAGATGTAATTATAGTTTTTGTGTTGATCACTTCTACAACACGAACTTCCAACCACCTTGAAAAGGTATCTACTAGAACTAAGATATATTTCTGTGAACCATCTTTCCATGAGATGGGTCTCATAATATCCAGCGCAATTACTCCCACGGGAGCTTTGGACAACCTGAGGAACCAAAAGGTGGGTTAAGAGTTTTCAGAGTCTTGTCAGATACCTCACATTTGACACATGATCTGACGCATCTTTCAATGTCCATATCTAATTTAGGCCACCAATACAGTTCCTTAAGCCGGAGGTTAGTGCGGGTGATGCCAGAATGGCCTTCATGACACAAATTAATGATTTTTTCCCGTACATTTTTCGGGGGAACTAACTTATCTCCACGTAAGACTAATGATTCACACATACTAAGCTCATTACGCACCTCCCAGAAACCTCTAAGCTCATCTTTCAACAATTTCTTTTCCACGCCACTCCATCCATTCACAATCAATTCTTTAACTTCAAGTAATATGAGGTCAGAATTCTCAGCTTCAATCCAATCTTCTTTGCTAAAACGGTTCTGAGCGCTATCAAATGACACATTAGCAACAGAAAATTAATTCCAAGAACTTTTGTCTACCTCTGTCAAAGGTAGAGACATTCGGCTAAAAAAATCCGTAGTGAAGTTTTTAACACCTGGTACATATTGTATGTCATACATGAAATCTGGTAAATCTCATGGAGAGTCTAGCAATTCTTGCAGTAGCATTAATCAATCCTTCATTAGTTAATAACTTAGTAAGGGGTTTGTGGTCACAGCGCAGTGTAAATTTTCTGCCCCATAAAAACTTCCTGATATGTTCCAGTGCCCAAATCATGCTATGGTTTCTCGTTCGATTACTGACTCTCTCTCCTCAGTGGGGGTAAGCGAACAAGACGCGAAAGCAACTACTACTTCTTTGTTATTGCTATCCAGTTGAGTGAGGACACTACCTAATCCTTTGCTGCTAGCATCGGTGGTGACAATGGTATCTGCAAGAGGATCAAAACCTTGTAAATTAGGTGGATGTGCAATCGCCTTTTTAATTTCCTCGAAAGATCGTTGACAAACATCACACCAGATAAATTGTACTTTGTCCTTAAGCAAAGATCTTATAGCATGGGTTTCTTCAGAAAATGTTTCTGCAAATTTTGCATAAAATTCCGCAAGACTTAAGAAAGATCTAAGATCTTCCTTAGACTTCAGTGCAGGAGCATCAATGACAGCTCTCACTAAGCTAGTTTTTGGTTTAATACCCAAAGCACTAATATCATGACCTAAATAGGTAACTTTCTTTTCCGCAAATTTGCATTTAGAAATTTCTGCTGTCACACCTTTATTTTGCAGGATGTTCATTACCTTTCTTAATGGCTCATCATGGATTCTCTTATTAGCTCTCATAATCAGTATGTCATCTTGGAAGAACACCACTCCTTGCATATCACCAAATACCTCAAACATCAATCTTTGGAATACTGCTGCCAGAAATGCCAAGCCGAAAGGCATGCGGCGAAATTAGAAGCAACGGAAAGGTGTACAAAAAGCAGTATATTGTCTGCTAGAGGGATGTAGAGAAATCTGATGATATGCAGAGGAGAGATCAATGGTTGAAAACCATTTAGCACCTTTAGTTAGGGAAAGCATCTCATCAATTCTGGGTAATGGAAATTGGTCCACTATGATATTATCGTTCAAATACCTCAAATCAATACACATCCGAATCTTGACATTGGAACGTCTAGCAAAAACAATGGGTGAAACCCATTCAGAGGCTTCTATAGGTTCAATAATGCGCACCTCTTGTAATTTTTTGAGTTCTTTCTTAACTTCATCTCGCACAATAAGGGAAATGTGATGTACTTTATGGATTTTAGGAACAGTATCTTACTTAACACAGATGATATGTGTAAACCCTTCAAGTTTTCCAATTTCACCACTAAAAACACTGCTCAGAACTATTAGGATAAAGAATAATATTCAATGCACGTTGTTCCTTCCACCCTAAAATTGAGGGTCCAACAGCAGCCACATATAACTTACATAACGCCCTTCTGCCTTTAAACTCAAAAACAAGGAAGGCAAGATGGCTGCCGACTGACCTCTGTGAGAGGAGCTACAGACTCTCACTCCCCGGATGCTATTGGGAAAAGAATAGAAATGCGCTGATATATCGAAATAAAGCTTAAATTGATATGCCATATCACGCTCATCACGCTTACCTGATCGACTGGCTGAAGTGGCGGGTGCGGAGTCGGGGCTCCAGGAATTTGGTGGCGGTCGCAGTGATGATCGCCAGGGTGCTGCTGCAGGAGATCGGGATCACCGCTGAGGTGCTGCGAGAGTGCTCACTCAGTGGCATTAAGATGGGGCCAAAAACCAACAAACCTGCGAATGATGCACAGAAGGACATACAGAAGAAGGCTGCCATTCCTCCTATGACTGTTAAAAGCTCAGGACAAACGCGGCGCGGGGCACTCCCAAAGAAGAATGAGGAACCTGGCGGTAAGGGGCGAGACGCTGGCATAGACGGAGGAGGCAAGCTGAGGGCATCGGGAGCTGAGAGCTCCATGCGACAGGCAACGCTTACTTTTGCAGCAGCAGCGGTGGTGACTAGCACAGCAACTGGCAGAAACGAAGCCGAAACAAGCAGAACCGGAGAGGATGGATTGGCCTCGCCTACGGGGGAAGCAGAGGTATGGCAGAGCTCCGGACTGGAGCGGGAGATCGAGACTGCTGAAACTGCCAAATCGGATGACCAGCCTGGATTGCCGGGAATCCCTGAACGGCAGAATGCATTAGAGCGACCCAAGCTACCTGGCAATGCGCAATGTGAGGACAACTTGCCTGAAGCGGACGGCTCATCGCGAAATGTGCAAGGCAGTGCAGCTGACGCTGAAATGGATGCTGGACAAGGTAATGAAACTGCTGGACAAGGTAATGAAACTGCTTGTGGTAGTATAAATAACGCTGGAATAGATGTGACCATGGTTAAAGGAAAAACAGCAGGGCTGATTGAAAACCCAGTGCGGTCTGAACTACCCTTGAGATCTCCAGAGGGGGAAAAGTTTTTTTCATTAAATGAAGACACTGATATCTCGCTTACAAGTGATGGTAATTCCTCTGAGGGGTCTGATACCGGTGGCTCCTCAACAACTCAGAAGGTGCAGCGCCTTAAGTCTTTTACACAGAAACGCAGGTCTAGATCAAGAGTTAGCCCCTCAAATGATATGGTTACAGCTCGTAAGCTGGTGTGGGACTACTCAGCCACCAGTCAGACTTATCAGGATGAAGAGGGGGCAGTAGCACTTGGGGGGCCTGCTAGCACTACTGACGCTATGTCTGCACCATCGCTAGAGCTCGTGTATTCCACCCTGAAACAAATGCAAGGGGAAGCCAGGCTCGAGAGCCGCCGGGCACAGCAAGCAACCAAAAAGATGCAGGGGTCCTTGCGGAAAATGATATGGCAGAGAGAGTAGTCCATGTTGAGGAAAGAACTGAGACTCTTGAGGAGGAAATGGGGAAACTACAGTGCTTCAAGGAGTCGCATGAGAAACAATCAGAGGACATGATGTGGAAGCTCGAAGACTTCGAAAACCGTCAGCGTCGAAATAATGTGAGACTGCTGGGCATTGCCGAAAATAGCGAAGGAGAGAATGTCATGGCCTTTGTTGTATCTTTGCTAAAGGGAGCATTTCCGATTTAGCCCAATGGAACTGGGATGTAGAGATTCAGAGAGCGCACCGCTTTCCCCTGACTCAGAAAAGAGGTAATACTGCAGGGAAAGATGGACGACCTAGGGCCATCCTAATTTATATTGGCAACTTTCTTCTCCGACAGGCTCTCATGGATAAGGCAAGGCCGGATGCAAAAAGGACTTATGATGGACATACATTCTTTATTTGGCCAGACTTCTGTCATGCCACCGTCGAAAGAAGATGGAGGCTTCGGCAGCTGATTGCTCCTTTTCAGGGGGCTGGCTGCAAGGCGTATCTATTGTTTCCCTCGCGGCTTAAAGTTATCTTAAATGGGAGGGTACGAATGGTTTTTTCAGAGATCAAAGCACAGGAATATCTGACGGAATTGAAAGAGGCTAGAGGGAAGGCCGGAGGGGTATGACATGGTGAAGGGAGCCCTAGAGCAAACTGAGAATTAAAAGTCTGGTCTAGGATAGGCCTTTAAGGCAATGCAAATACGGTAATTTGACTTCAGGTACCGCCTAGGCTTCTGTCACTTTTATTTATCTAATCTTTCTTTTTTCCTTGGCATATTGGTTATTTATTACAATTACATTGGAGACATTGGAAGTTTACTCGGGGATTGGGAGGGGGAGTCTGTGGCAACTGGAGATGTGAGCTTCGGCAGTCACACATAGGTCATGCTTGACCTATTTGCCTGTGAGGGGTGTTGGGGGCTGGGGGTGCGGGGAGGGGAGGGGTGGGAGGGAGGGGAAGAGGGGGGGCCATGGGTATAGCACAGTACAGTACAGTACAGTACTTGAGGGTGGGTTTGTTAAATAAACAAAGGAGAGGGAATATTCAAAGAAAAATTGTGGGAAGGCAAATATTGAATAAAGACGGTATAATGACTAAGATAAATATAAGCATTAGACAATGAGTTTGTGTGTTGCTTCACTTAATATATGTGGGCTAAATGAACAAGCCAAGAGACAAAGAGCCGCAATAATTCTAAAAACACTGCGCATAGACATACTTTGCCTTCAGGAGACACATATAGAGGGCAATAGAGGCAGGGTCTTGGAGCAGCTTGGGTATGAGCTTGTTATTAACACCAAACAAGGTAATAAGACAAGAGGAGTGGCTATTTTGTCCCGACGGCGTGATATTATTTTTAAGAGAAAATTGGCGGATAAATGGGGTCGCTGGGCGATGGTGGAATGTACGATATCTGGTGATACATTCACAGTATGCTCTGTGTATGGTTCAACTGGAGATGACCCTGAATTATTAGAGTTTATGGATGCTGAGCTAGCCTCCTGGCCCACCCCGGTAATAATGTGTGGGGATTATAATATTAATGGTTTGGGCAGTCTCTGGGGGGGTGCAGGACATAGATATGGGGGTAGGAAGAAAAGGGTTTTTAGAGCACTTTCTAATTTGGTTCAGAATAATGCACTTTTGGATGTATGGCCGCGTTTGCACCCCAATGATCCTTGCAGCACATTTTACTCCGCACCACATAAAATAGTTGTGAGACTGGATTTTATTTTGTTACATATTCACTGATTTCGAGGTGCAGAATCGAGAAACACCCCCGGATACTTTCGGACCATAACCCGTTAGTCTTGGTAGTTAGCTTGGGGGGGGGGTTAAGCAAGAGCGGCTCTGGACCTTTGAGAGAAGATTGCTGAAGGATACGGAGTACGTTGCCCATATGAATGACCCTGGCAGTCCGGCTGAGACAAAAGAGTCTGGCGGGGGAAATCCGAGAAATTTTAGATACTAGCGGGAATGTAATTGAGGACTCATCAGGGATTCGGGAAGTATTTCGTCTCTTCTATGAAAATCTTTATTCTGAGGAACAGCAAAGAGAACAGGTTTTAATTCAAGGATATTTAAGTAGGATCACGGTGCAGGGTATGGATTCCAATGATAGGGATGCTCTCGAGACTCCACTGACTTTGGAAGAGACTTATGGTGCATTAGGGAGCCTTCCCTCTGGAAGGGCAGCAGGGCCGGATCAGATTCCTTTAGAGTTTTATAAAATCTTTCGTGAGGTAATTGGGCCGGATCTGGTGGATATAGTGGGCCAGGCCCAGCGAGGGAGCTCAATTCCAGAATCCTGGGCAGGGGCTGATATGATAGTCTTTCTGAAAAAGGATAAGCCTGCTAGAGAACCAGGCTCCTATCGGCCAATCACGCTTATGAATAGTGATGCAAAAATCTATTCGAAAGCTTTGGCAACCCGGTTAAACAAAATAATTGGGAAGTTAGTTCACCCCAGCCAGCACGGGTTTATTCCTGGGAGGGGACAACAGAGCATATTCGCAGGAGTTATAACCTTGTTTGATGTGGCGGAAGTCTCAGGGGACCCTATGGCTTTGATTTTGCTGGATGCTGAAAAGGCATATGATAGGGTCTCCTGGGACTATCTGTGGGAGGCCATGAAATGGTATGGTATCGGGGGAGGCTTCATCAGTGCAGTGCAGGCTCTGTATAAGGCTCCGACAGCTCATCTGAGGCTGAATGGGGGACATATGGCGCCTGTGTCAATCAAGCGAGGTACAAGGCAGGGGTGCCCATGTTCGCCCCTTCTCTTTGCTTTGTATATAGACCCTTTGGTTAGAAGATTGGAGGCTAACACCAGAATTATCCCGATGAGAGTCCAGGACCTGGACACTAAAACATTGGCTTATGCAGATGACATTGCAGTGGTTACCCCTGATCCTACTGAAGCCCTAGCCGCTATAGAGGCTGAAGCCCAAGCTTTTGGCTTATTAACGGGGTATGCGCTAAATAGGTCTAAGACTCAGATAGTTAAAAACAGGGGGACCAATTTGGATGATCCACGGGTGGCAGACTCGGCCATTTATTTAGGCATTAATATTACTCCTGAACTGGGGGAGCTAGTGGGTAAAAACGTTGAACCAGTTATTGGAAAAGCAAAAAAAGACTTTGATAGATTACACAATCTGCATATGTCAATTGTGGGACGCTGCAATGTGGTTAAAATGGTTTTTCTGCCCAGAATACTGTATCTTTTCAGGGCAATACCATTAGAATTTGAGAAACACTGGTTTACGGTACTGGAGCATATTGTGAACAGGTTCATATGGGCGCACGGGAAAACCAGAAGGCCTCTGAGGTTTATGTCACTACCGCCAGACAGAGGCGGATGGGCGATTCCAGATTTTAAAATGTATTATTGGGCTGCGGCCTTTCAATATATGAATAGCCTAGTCGATGGGAGGGCAGTAGATTTTTGGACAAAAGCTGAATCCCCAGATCTTTATAGACTTTTGCTAGGAGAGGAAGTTAGGAATTGCTTTATGAAATTTAGGGAGCCCAGCTACTTTAAGAAAACAAGGTTTAAAACGCTGATAGCTGCGTTTAAGATTTGGGCGGCGTGTAAGAAAAAACTGGGCCTTGGGAGAATTCATTTTTACACCCAGATGTATAAGAATCCCACTTTACCGGGAATATTCTCGGATGCGACAATGAGGGAATGGGAAGAGCGTGGACTACGAAAGATAGGTGATCTTATGGGGTGGGGGGGAATACACCCATTTAACGAAATACAAAATGATTATGGTATTAATAAGAGGAGCTTCTTTAAATATCTGCAGGTATGTAGCTTTTTAAGAGGGAAAAAGGGTGGATCACACCACTTCGAGAAAACCGGGATTATTGATATTATTAGGTGTGGGGAGAACTGCACTATTAAGCGGATTTACGCAGAACTCTCACTGCTTAAGCCGGACGATCTGGATAAGCACGGGAAGAGATGGGCTGATAAGCTTGATATAGATCAGGATGATTTTCTGGACTCTCTGGAGCTGAGCCAGACTATCTTGTGCTCAGCAGGGCTTCAAGCTCAGCATTTTAAAACAGTTTTCTCTTTATATTATACGCCTGCAAAGATTGCACAATGGGGGGACAGGAGGGATTAGCTGCCCCCGCTGCGGTAGTCTGGAAGCGGATGCAATTCATATCTTTGCGACTTGCCCGCAACTGGAAAATCTGATTAGTGAAATTGAAAAGTTTATGTACCAAACGCTGAAGCTAAAAATCTCTCTTACTCCAGCCCTAATGCTTCTAGGGGTTAGTAGTATGGAACTGCGAGATTCATCGCATCATTTTTTGTTTCTTGCTATGGCTGTTTTGCGTATTTGCATCGCCTCAGCGTGGCTTGATCATGCAGCCCCTACGTTCCAGCTATGGCTGGCAAAATTACTGGCCACTTATAATCTTGAAAAAGGAATTTATGAGAGGAAGGGTAAAAGGGGGAGGAAACTGGGTAGGGCAATATGGGCTCCTATCTATAAGTGGAAAGAAGATATAAATGGATAAGAGATCATGATTATAGGTTAACTAATAATTTTGTATTTTGTATGTTTAGTGAACGTAATCCCACTTCTTTCAGATTTGTGATTAAAAGTATGTAATTGAAACTTGAGTTTACTGTATAAATTTGGATGGGTTAACCCTCAAACTAAAATTGTATGATTCATAATGATGCTGTACAACTAAAATAATTAAAATAATTTAAAAAAAAAAATTAAAACAAATAAACTCAAAAACAAGAGTTCTGTACCCCAACATTTCAATTTTCTCTCTAGTGAAACTTTCTGGATTTACATCAGTAGGTTGTAAATAAGGGCCTATAGTATTAACAAACATATTTTCCCAAATGGAGTGAGCAATGATAGTGAATGGTGAACCAGAGTCTGCTGCTACTTGCAAAACTATACCACCAAAAGAAATCATGCACATAGGTTTGTTACTATTATCTCCATTTAAATTCAAAACAAAGTTTTTATTCAATCCTGTGGAAATGGTACTAGGATTCTCAGGAGACTCGTCAGAGTCATTTCCCGACAAGTCTGAACCACTTTCCATTACACATGCTACTTGATTTTTCTTAGTACGTTTTTTCTACATACTCTCGCAAAATGTCCTATAATCTCACATTCTGAACACTTAGGGGCCGATTCCGATCTCGGTCGGAGGCGCACCTAACACCATTCGGTCGGGAAAAAAGCCATGCGAATGCCTGTTTCCCGACCGATCCGCACATAATTCCGAACGAGCAAGTACGATGCGCACAACAGCATAGATTCCGACCCAGTCGTACTCACCCAATCCAGGTCCTGTTCCCCGACCGAGCCGGATCCGGAATCGTAGAATCGAGCTGCACGGAAGCAAAAACGCAGCCCCGTCCGGCCGGACAAGTACGATGCGCTTTCCGTACGCGCCGAACCCGTCGCTACGCACGGCACGTCAAAGCATCCGGGTGAGGCGCACATAAGCTCCGATTCGCGCCACAACACGATCCACGGCTACGAGACGAACACGCCAGCGACGAGGACGAGGCGAAGCAAAGAGAAAGACGAACAAGACGAACCAACCATGAATCCCTTCGTGCCGATCCTTCCAATATTCTACCTCTATTACCGGAACAGGCACGGACGAGTACGGCGCAGAAGGTAAGTCAGACACCAACAACAAAAACAAACTACACGTACCCGACACATCACACACAGAGGGATGCAGAAATACCTACACCAGCAACAGCAGCACCATAGGGGCGGGATGGCCCTCACCAATGCCACACATACACATAGGGGCCTGTATGCCTACCACTACTGTCACCCCTACCCATGGGGTGCTGGATGCCTGTCACTACTACCACCCTTACCCAGGGGTGCCAGATGCCTGTCACTACTACCACCCTTACCCAGGGGGTGCCAGATGCCTGTCACTACTAACACCTCTACCCATGGGGGGCTGGATGCCTGTCACTACTACCACCCTTACCCAGGGGGTGCCAGATGCCTGTCACTACTACCACCTCTACCCATGGGGGCCTGTATGCCTACCACTACTGCCACCTCTACCCATGGGGGATGGATGCCTGTCACTACTACCACCCTTACCCAGGGGGTGCCAGATGCATGTCACTACTACCACCCTTACCCAGGGGGTGCCAGATGCCTACCACTACTACCACCTCTACCCATGGGGGCCTGTATGCCTACCACTACTGCCACCCCTACCCAAGGGGTGCTGGAAGCCTGTCACTACTACCACCCTTACCCAGGGGGTGCCAGATGCCTGTCACTACTACCACCTCTACCCATGGGGGCCTGTATGCCTACCACTACTGCCACCTCTACCCATGGGGGGCTGGATGCCTGTCACTACTACCACCCTTACCCAGGGGGTGCCAGATGCCTGTCACTACTACCACCCTTACCAAGGGGGTGCCAGATGCCTACCACTACTACCACCCTTACCCAGGGGTGCCAGATGCCTGTCACTACTACCACCCTTACCCAGGGGTGCCAGATGCCTGTCACTACTACCACCTCTACCCATGGGGGCTGGATGCCTACCACTACTACCACCCTTACCCAGGGGTGCCAGATGCCTACCACTACCACCACCTCTACCCATGGGGGCCTGTATGCCTACCACTACTGCCACCCCTACCCATGGGGTGCTGGATGCCTGTCACTACTACCACCCTTACCCAGGGGGTGCCAGATGCCTGTCACTACTACCACCTCTACCCATGGGGGCCTGTATGCCTACCACTACTGCCACCTCTACCCATGGGGGGCTGGATGCCTGTCACCACTACCACCCTTACCCACGGGGTGCCAGATGCCTACCACCCCCACTCATAGGATGGACAATGCATGACACAACCAGCACACCACAACCTAGGGAATGCAAGAAAAAGACATCCCCCAACACCATGACAAGCGTGTGTAGACTGTGTCAAATGCCTACAACACTGAACATGACTTCGAACATACAATGTGACCCCCTATCACATGTGCCACACATATATGTGTGTGGCCCCCACAATGCAAGCAGGCCATGACCATTGTGGCAATGGGGTCCAAAACCCCATCATCACAGTGACCAAAATGTTAGTGTGGGGTCCATAGCTGAAGCACATTTTGAACATTGTGGCAATGGGGCCTAAACCCCCATCATCACAGTGACCAAAAGGTAAGTGTAGGTTCCATAGCTGAAGCACATTTTGAACATTGTGGCAATGGGGCCTAAACCCCCATCATCACAGTGACCAAAATGCAAGTGTTGACAAAGAAAAAGCTGCAACTGCCAAACTGCATGGATGATTCCTGGTCACAGAACATAAAACACATCAGTGGCAAAGTAGTGCATGTGTCCCATTGCAACATAGATTGGGGGAGGCAAATACTGCAGTGCAAATAAGACATACCTTTGGCCATGTGCAGACAAACAACACCCATGGGGGCTGACACTGTCAACATTCATCAATGACACAATGACAGAAGTGACCATCAGAATGCAGACCCACATATTTGCACCAATGGGCACACAAATGCAGATACCCTGTGGAGACTGTAGATGTGAGGTGAACAGATACCATACCATGGCAGCAATGGGACACACAAAACCATGTTCAATGTGCTGACCGATGACCTAGGAGTCCCAGGGACAGCAGGGGAAACACACCAAACAACATACAGCCAATGGCACACCAAAGAAATGCCAATGCAGTGGTGCAGATGCACAAACACAAACAGGCAGACCCACACTGCACATCAAACACAACAGGTGAGGGGGGTGCCAGTGTCCCCAGGCAACCACACAACACATGAGGAGGCCTGAATACCAATTACACAGATGTGCATACAGTGCCACACAAAGGTAACTCATGGATCCAAATCCCCTATGTGGGCAATCAGGCATTGTCAGATGAGAGGGAGCACAAATCACACATGTCATACAAGCATGTAGGAACAGCAACTGACACAGCAAGACACAGACACACCACAGCACTACCCCCAGGGCCCCCACAATGTGGTGACCCTGGGCTGCATTACAATCCCACTGTGATGACAAAGCTAAATGTCGTTCACACTGTGAACCACAGTCATGTGTCCTGAGCAACAAACTACCATCACACCTACACAAGCACAAATCAATCAGCATGGCCAGTAAGCCAAGGCCAACATGGAGGCAGGGGTCTAGCCGGGCAACAACTCTCATCTGCACACACTCAACACCACACACCTCGACCTCCAACAATGTGCAGCAGTGAAGCACACATGCACTGGTGACAGTGCACATGCACCCATGACAATCCCAGGCTGGTGGGTGGGAACCAAGGTGCAGAAACACATCACACATGGCCACTCAACAAGACTCCTGAATGTCTGACACACTGCACACTACGCTGTACATGACGGCAATACCACACCAACCAATGGGATCCCAGCCACAGTCACACACCAATGAAGAAGCCAAGGACACCCAGAAAGAACACACATAGACAACTACCAACATTGCAGCCCAGACCCTGAGGAGTGCCAGCAGTCACACACACAACGTGTCACAATCACTGAAAGATAACACAAACTGGAAATCACATGACAGGTGTAAACAACAAGTGCCAAGGGGAATCCTGACTGTGACCCATCTGCGTCTGCACACAAACTCAGCCCTGACAGCAAACACACCTATGGGTGACACCCTGATGACCAGTAATGTGCCATGCACCCACATCACAGAGAATCCAGGGAGAAGACTTGGGGGAACATAGGTCAACTCAGCAAGCATCACAAACAGGTACAACACTAGGGATCCCAGCATGCACAGCAAAACGGAAGTGAACACACAGACATGCTCATATAACACACACCTTGGGCGCAGGCAATGTCACAGGAGTACACACTGCCATGAGGGGACTCCACTCCTGTGTGAGGAAAGCTGTGCCATATGCTGCCTCAGTAGGGCTCCATCATGTCAGCTGAGCACTTGGTCACACAGTCAACAATTAGCACCAAATGAATGCTCCCGTTACATCAGCCTGGTCATGGGAGTGCCAACGAAATCATCAGCACAGATCCAACACACTTGTATAGCAATGTTGCACTGACAACACAGATGAGTCCTTCCCCATTGATGCCCAAACCTGCATGTCCAGTGGAGATGGCCACACGGTCAGGGAAGTAGACGAATTGAACAATGGCAGGATCAACAGATGTGCAGGGGTGGAAGGCACAGATGTGAAATTGCTAATGTAAGTAGGAAATCCCATTGCCAAATATTGAACACATGACACCCTCAGATGCTGCTAAGGATGACATGGATACACCACAGGATAGGACACATTCCCCCTGGACCACATGTGTACCTGCACAGTAACACTTCATTATCATGAGACCAAATATCACCATCACTGCAGCAAGGGCATGGTTAGCATCATCAACAACATGTACATCAGAAGCAAAAGCACTAGAGAACAGAAAGGTGCTTTATTCAGCATATGTGGGTCTAACAGTTGATGTCCAGCAAAAAATTAACAAAGGCCAATGGCCAGTCCAACTTGAAAGTCAAAACAGGGTGACAGTGGCAGATGTCACCCTACGCATGCCTGCACTGATGAAAGCCAGGGACAATTCCCTCGGAGGGGCATACGGGGGCAGGCCAGGCACCGCAGGGACAGGATCATGGCTCACCAGAAGGAGGCAGGGAAGGGGTGGTGGGTGCTGGAGAGCCACTGACAACTGCAGTGGAGGTGTCTGACATGGTGTGTGCCGGCACAACTGGGGGGCATGACTCTGATGGTGTGGGTGCCGGCAAGACTGCAGGGGACCGTGCAGATGGAGTGGACAGGTTCCCCACTGCAGTGCCCAAGTCAGACAGGGTGGTAGTGGACTCCACTGCAGTGCCTACCTCCAGGGGAGGAGAATGGGGATCAGGTAAGGTGGGCAGGACAGAGGGGGAGGACACCGTCTCCACACCAGTGGCACAGACAAGCACAGCGGGGGTGTGGGGCCGGAAGAGCAAGTGGCAGGGGGAGAAGGCCTGATCCTTTTGGGGATGGTGTATCTGTGGGTGGGGGATCCTGGGGCAGGTTGTGGTGGGGGCACCTGTGGAGTGGGGGCCTGAGGGATGGAGGAAGGAGACTTGGTGCCTGAGCTGCAGGGCAGCGGCGGTGTCTTGCTCTTCCGGGTCCGGGGGGACTTGCGGATGGGGGCGTCAGTCGGTCTGCGCCTGGGGGAGGGTGTCCGGTGGCGAGGGGCACTCCGCTCCGTGTGGGTGGGCTTCCTCTTCCCCCTGAATGCTGGATCAGCTGGATCGGAGGGGAAGAGGCCGAGGTCACTGAGGAAGAGCCGCTGGGTCTTTGGGGTTGCAGGTGAGGCAACGGAGGGGGCTTTGGAGGGAGAGGCAACTGTGGACTGCGCAGTGCTTGTGGATGTGTGTGTGTGTGACTGGGCCCCATCCCCTGTGAGTGTGGTTTCAGTCCCCTGACTGTGCGTGCGTGTGCGTCTTGTCTGTGGCGTGTGTGTGTGTGTGCTGCTCGTGTCTGTGCTGGTGTGTGCCTGTGCCGGTGTGTGTGTTCTTGGGACAGGTAAGGTGCTGGGGAGTGTGGATGGGGCAGAGACAGGAGGGGTGAGGTCTGTTGGAGGAGGGACACTGCTGCCGTCAGGGAGGAGTCCATGGACCTATTGCCCCTCTGTAGGGCAGACATGCCCGATGAGATGCCCTCCATGAACGACACCAGCTGAGTCAACAGAGTGGTGTGTGCATGGAGGACACTCAGCATCGCTGTCTGCCCTACATGGAGCTGCCGAAGGAGGTACACAGACTCCTCACTCAGGGCAGCAGGGGACACAGGGGCAGGGGTGCGGTGCCTGGCCCGAAGGAGACACGCTCCCGTACATGGGAGCCTCCACGGACCTCGGGAATGGGAGCCGATGGGAGGGCGGTGGTGGCGGGGACAGCAACACTAGCTGGGGTGTGGTGGCTGCTGACACCCGCCTCCATAAGGGAGTCATCCTCCGAGCTGCTGTGGTCCTCAGCTGAGGTGGATGGTGCTGAGGACTCCTCAGTGTGGCTCCCCTCGCCCTCCGTACCACTGGGTCCCTCCGACCACTCCTCGGCTGTTGACCCAGTCTGGCTCTGCGGCTCCTCCTGGTCCGTGGAGCTGTCCCCTCCTGTGGCCGTGGATGTATCTGCAAACAATAGGGAGACAGACAGACATCAGTCACCTGCACCGAACGCACACACCACAGTAAGTACAGCACAATACAGAGCAAGGCCTGGCATCCTTAGTTGAACATTGCTAAAATTGCCCAAACTGAATAGGAGAAGCCAATTGTCAGTCTGATCGTCAACCATGGCACTCACATCACACCTGGCCTTGCACCCATCTGTCTGGCGTCCGTTGGCTGGCAATACCCCAGTGTGGACACATGCACCAGCTACACAGTAGTTGGACGGTGCAGAGAACACGGTGAAGCATGTGAACATGCACACATCACATCTCTTGCCACTGAGTCAGTACAGGTGCCCGGATGAAAGTGATGCCCAGAGTCAGATATATGAAATGCATGTGATGCATACCAGCGACAGACACCACGATGCACCCATGTGCAGATAGCCATTGCCACTATGGTGTGCATGTAGCACATGTCACTCCCCTGCAGGATCACTCATAGGAAGTCACATGCCATGGCACAGGCATGCCTGCTAAGTCATACATCACTGTCTCCAGTCACATGGGCAGGGCAGCCACACAACAACAGTCTGCACTGTGTCACAATAGTAGGTCATGGGGAATGCAAGTCCTGGAGCTGAACAAGTGCACATGTACATCCCCCACACACCACATCATCTGAACCCTTATCTGTCCAGGTCATACTGATTGGACATATGGGTGACCTGTAACCCAAGCCTCTGAACCTGAGCACCTCACAATCTGCTGTGAATGGGAAACAGCTGCATGGACCTCACATTCGCATACCCCAGTCTGCACGGTCAGGTGTTCAAACACCTATGTGTCACACAAGTATCGTCTCCTATGGTCACATCTCCGGTGGCATGCTGAGCCCCAACCGATAAACACCCCAGCAGTCCCGACATCGAAGCCACAGCACACTGACACAGAGGCTGACACCTGAGGGGACATATCACTGAGCACAACGTGTCAGCTGATACACGGGAGTGGGAGTACAGAGTGCATTGCATGGCCTGGAGTAGGCATGACTGTCCTGCCCCACATGAATGAGGGATGAACCCTGGACAGTAGGCAGCTGGCTGAGTATGTGTGACACACATAATATACACACTCCTGGGGCCCAAACATTGTTCCCACCCGCAGCTTGGGTGTGTGCTAGTTACCCCAGGCACATGTGGTGGATCAGCTCAGCAATTGGACCACAGATCAAAGTAACACGCAGATTACATGTCAGAACACAGGCATTGTGTAAGCAATGGACCCACCCATGATGCCCACCACAGTTAGGGGAACAGATGCTGTCCCCCACCTTGAGTCAAGCAAACTGCAAGGACACAGTACCCAAGTGACACAATTCCCTGACTGCAAGGGCCACACCTGGGAATCAGATGAGGAGTGGGCAGTGCACAATCGAGGGACATGGGTCCTGGACCACATGACTGATGTGCTGTGGAAGTTTAACCAGGCCAGAGGAGGGCACATAGCATGGCAGACAGAGTACACAATGCAGTCATGGACTCACCCCCTCCGTGCTGCTCCCTGGCCTTCAGCTGCCCATCCAGATCAGGGAAGACCACCGCCAGGATCCTGAGCATGTGGGGGGTCAGGGTCCGGTGTCCGTCCCTCCTGCGAGGAGGCGACAGCTTCAGCTGGACCCGTGCGATCCTCCGGGTCCAGCCCCGAAGGTCCTGCCACCTCTTCTGGCAGTTGCGGATCCGGCGCTTGTAGTCCCCCACGGATCTCACTGCCCGGACGATGGTCAGCCATATCTTCTGCTTCTGGTGGGCATCAACCTGTGAGGATGACAAAGTGAGGATGCTATTAATACACATGCAACATATCCGTGCATTACACAGTTGTGTATACATGTCTCAATCACAGGGGCACATGATGTACACAGGCAGTGCAACGATGGCCATGGACAGTATGCCAGCAGTAACTACATGGTATCATTGCCTGGGAAGTAAAACCTTGTTTAAATGCACTGTCACTGCACTATACCTGTCCAGTGCATGTGACTACACACTATGGGGGTGACAACTACTCAGTGAGCCTGCTAGCCAGTGGCGTGCAGACTGTTAGCCTTGCTAGTCCGACAACATGCACATTTAGGAAGGCAGTGGACAGAACACTCACCTGCTCCCCTGCTTTCCCATACAGCTTGCTGTACTGTGGAAGGAGGCTGTCCAGCAGGGCCTGGTTCTCCTCAGTGCTGAAGGCTGGGGCTCTCTCCACAGTACGTGCCATTGCAGGGTCCAGAGGGTGCAGATACAGCAGCAGTGGTGGTGGCAGATGTCGTCCTGGAGCATGTAGTGCAGGCAAGTGAGCTCTCAGGGGAACAGCCAGCATTATATGTGTGCTGCAGAGGCAGTTACTGTCCCATGTGTCCAAAGTGATAGGTCCAAGTCGTTAGCATCTTCTGAATCTGGCCAATCCATGGAATTGTACCACTTACACACGCCCACAGCATCCTTCAAAAGTTCAACTTCATGACACCCATGAATTTGCAACATTGTTGTGGGTGACCAACTGAATTTCCAGCATCAGACACGTTCAAAATTTGAAAACGCGTCCGTTGCCAGGCCAGGCCATAGCCAATGGGTGCACACCGATCGGTCCATTGCTGTTCAACGCGTACCTAGGATACAACGCGTACCCGCACACATTGAATGCAATGGCCAATGTGTGCGTACCGATCGGTCCATTGCTGTTCAACGCATACCCGGGATACAACGCGTACCCGCACACATTGAATGCAATGGGCCGGCCGGGCACACCGATCGGTCCATTGCTGTTCAACGCGTACCTAGGATACAACGCGTACCCGCACACATTGAATGCAATGGGCCGGCCGGGCACACCGATCGGTCCATTGCTGTCCAACGCGTACCCGGGATGCAACGCGTACCCGCACACATTGAATGCAATGGGCCGGCCGGGCACACCGATCGGTCCATTGCTGTTCAACGCGTACCCGGGATACAACGCGTACCCGCACACATTGAATGCAATGGGCCGGCCGGGCACACCGATCGGTCCTTTGCTGTTCAACGCGTTCCCGGGATACAACGCGTACCCGCACACATTGAATGCAATGGGCCGGCCGGGCACACCGATTGGTCCATTGCTGTTCAACGCGTACCTAGGATACAACGCGTACCCGCACACATTGAATGCAAGGGCCAATGTGTGCGCACCGATCGGTCCATTGCTGTCCAACGCGTATTGCGAATACAATGCGTACCCGCACACATTGAATGCAATGGCCAATGTGTGCGCACAGATCGGTCCATTGCTGTCCAACGCATCCCTGTACATGTCACTGGCATATGTCACCATGCCTGTCACAGGTGAACATATGCCAGCCACATATATTTCCCAGGGAGTGAGGGGCACACCTACAACACCACAGCCTGTCCTAACTGTATCATAAGGCATGTAAGGCTGCATTACCTATTCCGTGTATGGGGGTGAACATGTTGTTCTGTGGGTGTCACTTGGGGCAGCCACCCCCAGGCTGTGCACGTGTTCATGGGGACAGTATCCTTGGTGTTTCGTGTACATGACCACTGTGATGTGCAACTGTTCATATCTCAGCATGTGGCATGGTCACATTTCACGGTGGTGTATGTGTATGTCATGTCACATGCCCCCTGAGTCCCATGTGGGACGGTATGTTTAACCCAGGGTGACCCATTGGCACAATAGTGATGGTCCTCCACAGTCTGTGTGCATGTTGTGTTTACAATGTCTCTGATTTCATGTGCACAATGGGAGACAGTCTCCACACCCACGTTGTTTGTGCATGGACTTTGATGTTGTGCGTGTGTGTGTCACAGACGTCCATGTCTGTCCTGCCGAGGCAACAGGGACCACTACCTGTGGGGGTCATGGTTGTTTTGCTGTGGTGTATACATGATACACCATGTCATGCCAGTGTCCATGTGGCAATACAGGGTCCCTGGAAATCTACCTGTTGTTGAGCTGTGATGCCTGGGGCACATCTGTCCTCACATGTCACTGTGGGGTGTGTTTGTAACGTGGCAGCAGGAGATGGGAAATGTGACACTTCCTCATGATACCCAATGGCACAACCTGGGACTTATTGATGCCACTTGTTGAACTGTGATGTTGGATGTTGGCCATGTATATGCCATACATGTCCTTACGGAACTGCACACATCATGTACTTGTGCCTCATAATGATGTATCGTGTGATATTGAGTGTGTACAATGCCACATATGTGGGGTGAGTGACAATCTTTCTTTCTTCACCTATGCACTGCAGGGCACCAGCTGTCCATAGACCATTCCCTGACCTGGCAACAATGGTGGAACGTGACAGCATCCGACGGTACCGCTTCACCAGGCAGCTGATTGATGATTTGGCAGTGCGCTTGGCACCACACCTGCAACCTGGCCGGCCGTACCCTACAGCGCTGACCCCCAAGGTGAAGGTGATGGCAGCCCTACACTTCTTTGCCACCGGTACCTTTCAACACACTCTGGCGACTGCTGGTGGGATGTCACAGACCATGTTCAGCCGTGTGCTCCGCGATGTATTGGAGGCCATGTTGATATACCTGAACCAGTACATCTATTTCCCAAGACTCCAGCAACTCACTGACGTGAAGAGTGACTTCTATGCCCTGGGGAGGATGCCGCATGTCATTGGCTCCATTGATGGGACACATGTGGCTTTGGTACCACCACAGGCCCAGGAGCAGGCATACAGGAACCGCAAGCACTACCACTCGGTCAATGCACTGGTGGTCTGTCTTGCAGATATGACCATCACACACGTGTGTGCCCATTTCCCCGGTTCTGCACACGATGCCTACGTGATGAGGAGTAGTCGCATCCCGAGGATGATGTCACAGATGCGGAACCAGCGTGCCTGGCTTGTTGGTGTGTACTGACTTTGTACCATTGTGTGTGTTCTGCCATGTAGTGTTCCACCCTCTTTTCCAACTCAGCTAATGTGCAATTGTCTGTATGTAGGTGACTCCGGATATCCCAAAATGCCATGGTTGCTGACGCCCCTCAGGAACCCTGTGACACCAGCCCAGATGCGCTACAATGAGGCACATGGTCGGACGAGGAGAGTGATTGAGCGGACATTTGGTCTCCTGAAGAGCCGCTTCTGCTGCCTGGACAAGACAGGAGGGTCCCTCCCATATGCCCCGGCAAAGGTGTGCAAGATTGTCATCGTCTGCTGCATGCTACACAACCTGGCAGTGCGGAAGGAGTTGCCTCTCATCCTGGATGACGATGACCAACGTCCGCCACCTGTGGAGGATCCTGGCCTGGACCACGATGCCAGTGATGATGATGATGATGATGGTGTTGTCCGCACACAGCTCATCACCAACTTCTTCAGCTGAATGTAAGTATCCAGAGATGTCATGTAACTGATGTGAGTTTGCATGATATGTGTTGGTGGTGCTCTGGTGCTGTTTGAGTGTGTCCATGTGCTACATGACTGTATGCGTGTAGCGATGTGTCCTTACAGGTAGTCTGTACTCCCCAACAGTGTTGACATGCTAACTTGGTTCTGGGTGGGTATCTTGTGACATGTATTGGGCATGAGTATTGCAGTTCTGTCCTGTTCTTCAGTGCTTTTGACTGTGTGTCATTTCTGTCCTTCACAGGGTACTTTCTGAGTCGTTTGGTCAACTGTGATCCCCAACACCGTGATTCGACTTCCAGGGTGGTAGCTGTCGTGTCCCTACAGGTGATGTGCACCACACCCATGGACTTCCTTCCTTCTACACTTGTTGACTGTGTGCCCGCTGCCAGGTGGGATTACCTTGCATCTGTGGTGGTTACAACATGTTGCAAATGTGTCATAAACCTGTGCTTCACTTTGGGATGTGCGTTGTCTGTGGTCACACATTGACTGACATTTGCTTACTGCACCAGTGGGCTAGTTGACACAGACTGTGAATAGGTGTTGGGTCTGTGCAATGCAATGTATTTCCTGGCAACATCAGTGTAGGCAATGAGTCAGATGGCCATGGTGTGTATGTGTTGTGTAGCCCTGGTGGTGTGCCTCCCTCATATGTGTGACGTCGCCATGACTCACATGCCGGTGTTGTACTTGCTGTAGCAGTTAGCATGCACAGTGTAATTTCCCAGATCATCATCGCCACTTCAGAGACAACGTAGGAATCACAACAGAGGCAAGTATGGTGTATTAGTGAGTTTATTGACATACATGTGTGAGTATAGTGCACAGAATGGTGGGTGCTGTACATTGTGATTGTAATCCAAAGTTCCTAGATGATTTGGAAGTCCTGGTAGCAGAAATTTCCAGAGTAGAGTCCACAGTCATCTGAGACATTGGTCCAACTTGAGCTCCCCATGTCATGTGGGAGAGTTGTGTTGCAGTCAACAGGGTGAACAGTTTGCGCACAAAGGTGATTATCCAGAACAGGTTTTGGCTTCCTGGGGGTTGCACATGGCCATCGGCCTCTCACTTGCCCCTCCTCGGATGACCCCTCTTCTTTGGGGGGACCCTCAAGTGCAGGCTGCTGCGGTGCAGGGGACTCTCCGCCAGAGTCATCCTCCCTCCCTGTGGCAGTTGCAGTTGTTTCAGCAGCAGATGTTGTGGGCACACAGGGAGGTGTTGACTGGTTGCTGCTCATCTGGCGGAGGCATTGTAATATGTCCCTATGCACTGCCGTCATCTCTTGCAGTGTGTCCCACTTGGACTCCACGCGGGACATGTGTGAGTCCAAGCGGGCATGATGGGCAGCCTGCTGCTGTTTAATGTCCCTGAGGAGCCCCACTACCTGGCTGAGCTCTCCGGTGCTGGACTGGTACGCATCGGCTATGCGTGCCAGTTGTGGGTCATCATGCAGTCCAGACCCCTCTGCAAGCAGCAACCTTTGTCTCCCACACCTCCCACCACCCCTGGCGACACGTGCAGTACCTGAGGTGGCACGCACAGGTGACCCTGGGCCCCCTTGGGGGTTGTTGGTGGTGTTGGTGTCCATGGCCCCACGTTGGTCCAGGGTCCCTGTGCTGGTGGTGGTGGTGCTCCTTGGTCTTTCCATGTCGGCAGGGGTGGTATGTGTGTTGACAGTCGTTGGAGGGGTAGGTGCAGGGGGTGCAGCTGGTGGTCCTGCCGGTGCTGCATGATGACTTGCTCCGGAGGTGCCAGGTTGGTCTTCTTCATCCGAGGAGGGCAGAGGCTGTTCCACACCAGTGAGCTCCGTATCCTCTTGAGCCTGGGTCGGGGACTCCTCAGCATCTGCTGCTGTGTCCCCATCATCACCTGTTTTTGGGAGACACACACAATGTATGTTATGTTTCTGCAGGCATCAATGTTTGACACACCTGACAGTTGTGACTGTGCCTCTGGATGCGGGCCTGTACATTGCATTGTCCTAAGTTGTCACAGTCAGGGGTTGATATTGGTGTAGCATATTGTCCTGCATTATATGGGCATTTCTATGTGAATGTTGGGGTGTGTACATGGTCTGCATTGGTTGTATTTGGTTGACATCCGGCCCTCCTTCCCACCCAGCCAGATATCCCACCATGGAACGTGCTTCCATTGCAGGGAGTGCAATTTGTCTTTCAGGATGTCAGTCAGTGGTGTCCTGCTGTTGGTTGGTGCACAGTTGCCAGCAGGGCCTTGTGCTCCCCACAGCAGTAGCCAGTGTCAGCCATCTTGTCAGTTGTTTTCCACTCCCTGTGATGTGCGCATGGTTCAGGGTGGTGTTGATGGGACAGTTGTGGGGGTGACCAATATCTGTGACTACCACTCCCATCATTCTATTGCCTCCACCCCCTTCCCAGCATGCCCATACTTACTTGCTTTTGGGTGGACTTCACTGTGTGTGAGTGTGAGAGCAATGGCAAGATGGCTGACAGGGGTGTCCTGCTGTTGCTTGGTGCCCAGTTCCCAGCAGGGCCATGTGCTCCCCACAGCAGTAGCCAGTGTCAGCCATCTTGTCAGTTGTTTTCCACTCCCTGTGATGTGCGCATGGTTCAGGGTGGTGTTGATGGGACAGTTGTGGGGGTGACCAATATCTGTGACTACCACTCCCATCATTCTATTGCCTCCACCCCACTTCCCAGCATGCCCATACTTACTTGCTTTTGGGTGGACTTCACTGTGTGTGAGTGTGAGAGCAATGGCAAGATGGCTGACAGTGGTGTCCTGCTGTTGCTTGGTGCCCAGTTCCCAGCAGGGCCATGTGCTCCCCACAGCAGTACCCAGTGTCAGCCATCTTGTCAGTTGTTTTCCACTCCCTGTGATGTGCGCATGGTTCAGGGTGGTGTTGATGTGACTGTTGTGTGGGTGACCAATATCTGTGACTACCACTCCCATCATGCTATTGCCTCCACCCCACTTCCCAGCATGCCCATGCTTCCTTCCTTTTGACTCTGCTTCCCTGTGGGGTTGTGTGCCTGTGCTGACAAGATGGCTGACAGTGGTGTCCTGCTGTTGGTTGGTGCCCAGTTCCCAGCAGGGCCTTGTGCTCCCCACAACTGAGCACCAGTGTCAGCCATCTTTGAAGTGGCTTTTGACTCCCTGTGAGGTGTGCATGCTTGGGTGTGAGCTTGCTGGGCCATGTGGGTGGGGGATGTTGGGCTGTGACTACCACTCCCATCATGCAATTGCCTCCACCCCCCTTCCCAGCATGCCCATGCTTCCTTCCTTTTGACTCTGCTTCCCTGTGGAGTTGTGTGCCTGTGCTGACAAGATGGCTGACAGTGTTATCCTGGGGTTAGTTTTGCTACACGTCCCATGTGTGTCCCTGTGCTTCACACTGCATGACCCAGGGTTGTGGTTCTTTGTGGGATATTTGATTTGAGTGTGAGGCAATGCATTCTCCCAGGTGAGTTGTGTGGAGTTTGTGTTAGGGGTGTGTGTGAGTGGAGCTGCTGGTAACTATGGTCAGTGCTGTGAGTCCTCCTTCCCACCCAGCCAGATTCTCCACCATGGAACGTGCCTCCGTTGCAGGGAGTGCAAGTTGTCTTTCAGGATGTCAGTCAGTGGTGTCCTGCTGTTGGTTGGTGCACAGTTGCAGGCAGGGCCTTGTGCTCCCCACAGCAGTAGCCAGTGTCAGCCATCTTGTCAGTTGTTTTCCACTCCCTGTGATGTGAGCATGGTTCATGGTGGTGTTGATGTGCGCATTGTGAGGGTGGGCAATATCTGTGACTACGACTCTCATGATGCTATTGGCTACACTGACTTGCCCAGCATACACAGGATTCCTTCCTTTCAGTGGGCTTCACTGTGAGGTGGTGTTGTAGTGGTGGCTACATGTCTGGATGTGTTTGTTAGTTATATTTGTGCCACTGCCTAGCTGTAGTTGTAGTTGTGTTTGTACATGAGATGACACAGTTACATATCACTATGAGATGGCATGTGTTGTGTTTCTCTGACTGACATACACATTTTGGGATGATTCTGTTCTGGTTGGTGTGTATTTGCTTAGGGTGCATGGTTTGACTCTCCCCTTGACAGTGATGTGTGTGTATTGTGGCACAATATTGTGTACATTTGTTGTGTACTCACCAGGCTCTGGGATGTTTTCTAGTCCATAGACGCTCACTGGTGGTAGGATGGCCCGCACCTTCTCCTCCCAGGGCCTGAGGTATAGTGGTTTGGCAGGAGGGCCACTGCCGGTGTGTTGGCTCAAGAGGTAGTCCTTCTTGAACAGCTCCTTGACCCTCCTGCGCACGTCATACCACCTGTTCTGGATGTCTTCCTTTGTGCGCAAACATGGTGATTGTGCGTTCACCCTGTCAACGATCCTCGCCCACATCTTGGTTTTCTGCGACATGGGGGTCTGTTGGACCAGTGTACCAAACAGCTGTGGCTCTACCCTGAGGATCTCATCTACCAGGACTTCCAATTCACTATCTAGGAACTTTGGATTCTTCTTGGGGGGCATGGTGATGGGTGGTGGTGGTGAGTGATGTGTGTGTTGGTGTGCAAGTGAGGGTGTGTGAGTGTGTGTTTTGCTGGGTGTATGTGAGGGTGCTATTTGTTGAGGTGCTGATGGTGTGTGGCTTGTGTGATGGATGAGCTGTGGGTGTGTGGTTGCTGTCTGTTGAGTGCTGGCAGGTAATTTGAATTTGCAAAGGATCATGGTAGGGATTTGTGTCCTTTATATGGGTGGGGTTGTGGGTGTGTCTTTGTTCCCTGTTTCCCCAACCAGTATTTATTTGCTTTGTGATTGCTTGTTTGGCCTTTTTTTGTGTTTTTTTCCCTTGGTTCTTTTTGTGCATGTAGGAGACGTTCTTGTGACCGAGTCGGACCCTCCAGTTGTCTCGTGCGAGCCTCTCCGATTCGTTCACGCTGTGTTTGTGCTGTTTTCTGTGCTGCGTACGCGTCGGTCGCGGGGTTTTGGGTTGCTTCGGCTCGCAGTTTTGAATGCGTGTCGGTCGTGCGGCTTGGGCTCTGTGCGACTCGGTCGTGTTTTCCACGCGTTGCATCGTACTTGGCGGGTCGGAGTTCGTGGGTACGTTTCGTTCGGGATTCTTCCTGGTGCGTGTCGGTCGGTTCGATTTGCGTGGTTTTCCGGCCGGATGGCTGTTTTCCGCGCGGCTCGGTCGTTCGGCTTGTGTTCCGTACGAGTCGGTCGGATTTAGCACGCTTTTCATCGTACTTTGCGGGTCGGGCTGCACCGGTACGTGTCGGTCGGTATTTATTCCGGATCCGAGTCGGTCGGTATTTTTTCCGGCCCGAATCGGAATCGGCCCCTTAGATGTTTTTGCAAGACATCTGTCAAACCTGGCAGTGCTTGAGGTACTTCCACATCTAAAACATACAAAACCAGCATTATTCCCAAAAGTGTTCCCTTCTTTCTTGGAGTTGGAATTCTGGTACGTTTTTTGATTCTTGGGTGTAGTAATTTTTCTTTTCCTCCCGTCACTAATTTTGTTGACTGACAGAGAGTCATTTGACTGAGTTACTGCTTTAGCGCATCTTTCAGAAAGTTCTGCTTTCTTGACTAAAGTTATAATATCTTTGAGACTTGCCTCACCTTCAATCCACAACCTGTCTTGAATGTTTTTATTCTTTGTGCACATAACAATCATCCCTGATCATATCGTCGTGTAAAGATCCAAATTTGCTTTTAATGGCCAAGTTCTTAAGTGCTGAAACATAGTCTTCTATGGACTCGCTCAAATCCTGTTTCCGTTTGTAAAATGCACGCCAGGATACCGCTACACACACTACAGGTGAATAATGATCATCTAGGTCTGCAATAGCACATTTAAATACATCAAAATCACCACTTCTTTCAACTTTTTGCATTTGAGTATACACCATGAGACCCTCAGGTCCTGAACAATGCATTAGTATGCGTTTTTTTCTTTCTGGTGACATGACGCAACCATTGTCCTCCAGTGCAGCAATATAATTAATAACATATTCTTTCCACTCTTGCCACTTCACAGTAGGTTCCCCAGGATTAGTTAAAAATTCCTTAGGGGTTTCGAGATATATGCTGACATTTATCGCAGAAGTAGAATTAGTTGTGACTGATGATGTACTAGTAGAATTTCCCTCCATCACAAGTTTTGAAGAGAAGCACAGCCAATGATATGAATTCAGCATAAATAAAATAAGGAAAATGAGCAGAAATTTAAAAAAAACACTTCCTCTTACTGTAATATCAAGTGTTCTTTGCTCAGCAACGTCGTATTCTGTATTGTTTTTATTTAATAACAGCTGACAAGACGGTAAATGCTTCAGAGATAAACTCACAGGTTCGTGAATAATTAAAGATCGCCGCACGTAGGGTCACGCACCATGACCTCGTCAGCTCTGCTTAGCGTCAGGTTTGACGAGCTGGTCTGACGTTCGATGCACAAGTTATCATGAGTACAATTCGCGCGGAGTACTCGCGATGCGGCAATGTCTCCACGATCCAAGGAGAACAATACGGAAAGTAACGGCACAGCAGTTTGAAGGTAAACAGCTTAGCTTAACGTAATGAGCGCTGTAGGAAAAGAAGGATTTTGAACTCACACACAGCGGGCGGAGTTCCCTCGTTGTAATCTTTTCAGGTGAAATGCTCGAAGTTTGTGCTGGGAGGACTCCAAAACGCACGCAGTAGATAGTGGTATTATGCGTTGACAGGTAGTGGTGCGAGCAGGGGTTGAAACACCATGAATCACCGCCAAAACGGTGTAGCATTCTTCCAAGAATGGCAGCGTACAAGAAGTTTAGTAAAGTATAGGTTCCTTTATTCCAACCCCTGCTGGAGGGACAGCATCCAACACAAACCGTCTTCTAGCAGATCTCTCTCAACATCAGAACTCTAAAACATCCTTACTATTCTATAATTCTAGAGCACAAGATAGAGCTCTACAATTAATTCTATACTTGCCAATGAGATGCTCTAGGAAGTAATGCACAATACTACACATGCATTGTGACATAGGATGCCACACAGCAGAGTTCTAGTAGAGAACTTGGGGTGGGGGGGTGGCAGTTGGAGGAGTGGTTCTGGGGAGATGACCTGTACCTATGCTCTCCTCCTGCACTACCAATAAAGTTGGTGCTCACCTACCTTCACAGACTCCTGTCTTCATTACAATTTGGCAACAACTTCGACCAGGACCCACTGACCATCCTGCGTGAGGATTGGCTGCCTTGGGCCCAATAATTGTGGAAGCTGCAAGTTCATGACCGATTGCCTGCTCGGTAATGCGGTGATCTTCGCTGTCCAGTTGCTGGTGGAGGTGCAGTGTGGTTACCCGGTGGGGGTGTAGTGGTCTTTTTCACTATTGAGGATTGTGGTATGTGCAGGGGGAAAGCATTGTTTGTGACACGTCTGTTGCCGGTGCGAGCAAGCTAGCTAGCACATGCAAGTACTGATATCTATCCTGTTACTTTTACAAGAAAGTAATGACGTAATGAATGAAAGAAGCTGTGAATGGGACGGTTACAGTGTGGCTTGTGTTGTTGCTGACAACTCTGCGATTTCAGAGGAAGAAGGGCTCTCAGGGTATGCCCAGGATACTTAATTGGGGAAAATCAGAGAGTATGTTTTGCAAAGTTGGCCGAGCAAAAGTAGCCTGACTGAAGATTGTAGGAAATTTTGGGATCTGAGAGAAGTATTTTCAGTTTTTGATTCAGAATTCATTTTGAGGGGAAGTAGAGTGGTTCTCCCTCTGGCCCTTCAGAATAAGATTTTGGATCTTATGCATGAGGGGCACCTGGGCATCATCAAATCCAAGCAAAGTGTTGAACTTTTTTATTGGTGGCCTGGGATTGATTTAGAGATGGAAAAGTTTGCAAGAAACTGCACACAATGTGCCATGGCGGACAAAACCAGCAATGCGTATAGACCTCCCTTAGGAATGGTTGAATTGCCATCAGGGCCTTGGAGCAACCTTTCCATAGACATTCTAGGGCCTATATTGGATGAAAAAGGCATTCCTAAGAGTGTTATAGTGCTTTTTTATTTATACTCTAGGTGGCCTGAATTGGATGTTCTCGAACGTGTGGATGGTGCAAGTGTGGCCGTGTTTTTGGAAAGAACGTTTTTAAGAGTAGGTATTCCCAAGTAACTCTTGAGTGACAATGGTCCCCAATTTACTGCTGACAAGTTTTGAAATTTTTTGGCAAGAAATGGAGTCAAGGAGAAGAAAATCCCTGTTTATCATCTGACCTGCAATGCTGCTGTTGAAAGGTTCAACAGAGTAATTATGAGAAGCATCCAGGGCGCCTTCTATGCAGGCAAGAATTGTGAAGTGGAGTTAGACAAATTAGTGTGAGCTTACAGAATTACCCCCACTGTCACATGTTACAGCCCCTTCAAAATCCTGAGAGGAAGGGAACCATATACTAAAGATAATTCAGCTTGGATGTCCCGGGAGTACCAGAGTATATGGTCACCTGAAGTTGTCAGAACCAACTTAGAAAAGGCACAAATGACATATAAGGCATATTATGATGAGAAAAATTGTGTAAGGGAGGTTTCACTTAAAGAAGTTGATCGGGTGGGTGTGAAGGTAAACAAAAGTATGCGGAAAAGTGACAGCCATTTTTCTCCACCATGCAAGGTTTTAAGGATGTATCGTTGTTCTGAAAAAATATGTGGTGGAAAAGTTTGGCATCTGAGTAAACTTTCCAAGTGTAACAAAACTTTATCTTGGAACAAAAAAGGGTTGGATACGTCAAAGAATTGGTTGTGGATGAAGAATGTACCGCCCCTTCGACCTTAGCTACTCCCTCCACTTCGTCCTTACCCACTACCCTGTTTGGCCTTCCAGGAAACCTTAGTTCTGATGGTAACTCTGATTGTGAGGTTGCATCAACCAGCATGGTGAGTGTGAGGGGGAGGGAGTTCATGAGCACAGAGAATTCCAGTGTTCACACTGGAAGTGAAGATAACTAATTCAGGCAGATTGGTTACTATACCGGTGAAGTTTAAGGATTTTGTGGTGGAGTTATTTTCCTTCCATTCTTAGGATTCTTACTGTAAATGACATTAGGATTGTTACTTTAAATGACAATTATATTGTGTTCATTTAGTTTTTTTCAAAATATTTGTATTATGTTGCATTTTGTTGTGTTCTACCTTGTTCTTGGGAAGGTGTGTGGTATCCTAGGGTTACATAAATATGTGACTTTGGATGCCACACAGCAGAGTTCTAGTAGATAATTCAGGGGGTTGACAGTTGGTGGAGTGGTTCTGGGGAGATGACCTGTACATATGTTCTCCTCTTGCACTACCAATAAAGTTGGTGCTCACCTACGGAGTCCTGTCTTCACTACGCCCTTGTCTCCCTGCAGTCACTGCCTTTCAAGTAGCATAGTTATGAATGGTCGGGCTGGGACAGAAAATAGGGCCTGACATCAAAATAGAAGTGGGCCCCAATAGCAAATCACGTAGCTAAATGAATGAACCACATTTGCAAAGCGAGGCAGTTTTAAACTTGTACATACTTCTGCACAGGAGTTTTGCAAGGTATGGGAGACTATGCATTGCTTGATGAAAGCATTGTCTATGGTAGTATCGGGGAAATCAACACTAAACTCCAGGCCACCAAACCGTTAAATAGGCCCACAAGCATCTAAAAAACCAACCCTTACTTGGACCGGTCATACCAGCCCTTCTGGCACTGCCAGATTGTCTTATAGGCAGTCCGACCCAGTAATTATGATTTTATTTATAATTTATATTGCTTTACTGTATCTATTGTGCTTTTCTTTTCGTTGTCCTAATTGCAGTGAGCAGTATTTTTATGTAGTACATGGTAAAAACTAGGGTTCTTTCATTCTGTCTCCTGTCTTTTACAGCTATAACTAGTGAGGCCCTTAAAGGAACCAGAGCATATGATGGTAGAAGTGACATTGACCAAAGTGAATAAAGTTATTGCATGCTGACAGTTAGCAGAAGGTTAAACGATTAGTGTCATCAGGCAGGCCAGATCAGGCTTGTTTTGGCATGCAGAGCCCTGCCAACCATTTTGTATCTCACCCAAGTATGCAGTATGCAGGTTGCCAGTTTGTCTAGATGTTGTAGACCTAAGCCAAATATGGCTTTAATAATTTAATTTGAGGAACTAAACTAAAATAAAATCAATATTATATATCATTTTATATGGATGACATTGAATATTGGGGATTATTTTTCACCGAGGCGTTTTGATGACATCAAATAAACTCAAAGTTGTCTATGATGTCATTCCGAACCTCGAGGTGAAAAACATACCCATAATTCACCTTTTACCCATCTATAATTTTATGTTATGTATGGCCCCCAAAACCACTTGCCTCTACTTTCAACTGCTACGCAGTGGTGGAAGAGTATGGGGGACCATACATAAAATGGCCGATGTTATGTATCCACGTCCCAGGGAAAAAGAAAAAACTTTACCTGCCATCCTTGACCAGCTTCCACCACCTTCCCTGCCTTCCTTCCTTCCCCTTCCTACAGCTGTGCTGTCTGCTTTCCGTCCAAAGCAGACAAGCAGAGCTGCACTCAGAGGCTCTTAGATAGTTCCATCAGCCTGGCCTGAAAGGCCATTAGGACATCATAACAGTGGGCAACCAGTTTTATTATCAACTGTTGCTATGAGATTTATAAACTGAAATAAATGATAAAGGGTCTCTATGAAATCCATACATAACAAACTAGTTAATACCCCTCCAGATCAGAAGTAATTTTTCTGCTATCCTATAAAAGTGTTGAAAGTGCCACTCACATGAATTCATCAACTGTGTCTCACTTGGCACCGTTCTGTACAACAGAATGTAGGTAAGAAATAGAACAAGTGTTCGCCAAGCCAATAGGTCTTGGAACTAAAAGGCTGAAGTATTGTCTTTGCCACTGCTTTTTTGGATTGCCAGTTGAATAGAAATGCATGTGTCAAGACGCACACACATGCATGGCCAGCAGTTCTATTAAAGAAAACCCATTCCAAGATGACCATCAATGTATACCTGTGCATTGTAATGCATGTGTGCACTTTGTGATGTGTGGGTACATGAGCTGTGATACAGGATGGCCATTTGTAATTTAACATTCTAGCATGGCAAATATCTGAGATAGATAACAAAAACCATCCAACCCTGAGCAATGGGTTGACCCAAAGCCCACCTTAAGGATACATTATGTATTGAAAACAGTAGGTCCGCCTAACGAAAGCTAAGTCAACTGTAGCTGAGAGCCAATAATGCTGCAGCTTACAAGCAGAGATGATCCCTAAAATGTGTCAATCTCTCTAAAAACTTTCTTTTTATAGAGGGTTCTACATCCTCCCCCTTTAAGTATAAAAGCTTCTTCGACCCACATGCTCTGTTTTCTTTGTCTTAAGTTGGCATCTGTTAGGGAATTCGACAGACAACGGGATAGGTAAAATTAAATAAATAAAACCACTTACCTTGCGCTCGTCGCATCGCCGGCTCGACCCCACCACCCTACCGCTCTTACCTGTGCAGGCCACGCCTGAAAACATCACACAACTAAGACCGTCATTAGGACTTGGCCTGTAAAAAAGTGCATGTAAAATCCGGGTTTTGTGATTCCAATACTGGCTGACAATTCCATATATTTCATGGAATTACATGTTTTTCCATCCATCGCAGTATCATATTTACTGCATCTGAAAACCGACCCATAAAAATCGAGAATAATACTATGTGTGCAAAAATTCTTCCTGGTGTTTGTGGAGCAGTAATGTTTGTATAAGCGCTGTTGATGACATTTTTCCTGGAGATACTATATCCAGAGTTTTTTGCCCCGGAATTATAGTGCACGCTCAATAAAAGCAAGTAACAGGCAGCACACCATTTTTCTGTGACAACAACACGTGTCCTTAGTAAAGGTCCTTCCAGAATAATCTGTTCTTTATGCAGACAGCCGGAGATTTTAGATTTATAAAAACCAGTCAGGCTAAAATACAACCTATCACCATCCAGATACAGTTTTCACCTTCAGTTTTCTAAAGACGTGAATATTTGAAACCTAGCAGTCAATGTAATGTAATGTAAGGTGGATTTGTGGATTTGTAGAGCGCTGCTTGTCACCCGTGAGGGTATCCAGGTGCTGTAGGGTTACATTTTCTGAAAGGGAGCTGCACGTTTTTGCAGATGAGGTGGTGAGTGTGGCGCTATGGCTAATGAGTCATCTCATGACCAAGACTGATGGCCAAATTATGGTAGAACTTTACTGCTCATGTTAATACGATCTCCACCATCCTACGCATGGTCCTGCACCTGAATTGAAAATGGAGCTCTTGGAAGATACTGTCAGACCACACAATGCAACAACATTTTCATGGACATTTTCAAGAATATTATATATTTTGTTATATTTTTTGAACATTGCTCTTGGAGAGAGAGAAAGTGAGAGAGAGAGAGAGAGAGAGAGAGAGAGACAGACTCCCTAGCCTCTAATCATATTCTTTCCTTTCTTTCTGTCTTTCTAGTCCCTCTTCTCTTTTCTCTCTCTTCTGTTTGTAAATCTCTCCCCCGTGTAATCTTTCAAGTATATTGGTGACTCCCTAAAGGCATTGCTGGTGGTGTAGTGGCAAGACGGAACCTGGTAACCTTACTTCCATTTCTTAAACAAAATTAATAGAGTTTTAATTGATGTAGCACATGTTTCACACATTTTTTAAGATTCCCAAAGAATGTTAATATTTTGGTCATGCTAGATGTCACATGCAATAATGTTTCAGATTATGCCCATGTTTGAAGCTTGCATTAAGAGCTTCTTTTAACAATATACAGCACACGTAACTACAGTTACTGGCAACATTTTAACATTGGGTTTCACAGGGACACTGTGTAGCCAGTAATTTCTTAATTCCAAGGTCACCATAGTTCTGAATCTGAAACTTCAACATATTTAGCCACTTCCCAATCAATACAATCCTATGTATAATTTACTCTGCCGGGTCATACTTAATGGTCAGATTAACAGATCACTTGTACTGAGTGTCTTAAATTTTTTTAATTTTATTTGGTCAATTTCTACATCTCAAATACATGTACATTTGTGTTGCAGGTGGCACTGTCCAGGAGAGTGACGGTGAGGATTAGCCTTCCACCAGCCATGTCTTGCCACAAAAGAGAACATGCAGAAAGACATAATCAACAAGTGCAAAAACAAACGGTGTTACCACCTCTGCAGCCACTGAAGCCACACCAGGTGCAACCACCACATAAAGATTGGCAGAGAGCAGTGATAGAGCAACTGCCAGTGCAGAGCTGTCTGCAACATGAGACGCCCGGCAGAGATTGATGGTGCTACTTATCCTGAAGTGCATCCTGAGTTCATGCACTCAGCTGGTAGCTGGGCCAGGGAGTTAGAGGGTGTAGTGGAGAGGCTAAAGTCTCTGCAGCATAGATATTAAAGTCTTATTGCCAACTCATAAGCCTCTGCCATTGCACTGGGAGTTTTACCAAACATTCAGGACTCACTGCAGGATCTGGTGGTGTTGTAATGAGAGGAGGCATGATCAGCAGTGTGTCATCGTATACAAGTGAGGTGTGACTTAAGGGCAAGCCAAATCCAACTGGTCTTGATGCAGGGATTCTGCTGGGAAGCAGAACTGAGCCTTGGGAGAACAGGACGTCCAAATGTAGGGACTGAGTCTCTCTACCATGTCAGTACCTGTAGACCCCAAACCAACTAGTTCACAGTGCCTCACCTGAACTCCTAACCTTTCCAGAGTAGCAGTTGATTTCGGCAAACCTAAAACATGAACCTCTTGTCCCGAAGAGAACAGTGGAAACAGATCATCACCTTTTATTTCTCAGATATGCATGTGATGGAGCAGAGATGTTATCATTCATCTATTTACGACAATTTTACATAGAAAATGGAATGTGACACTAATTTACTTGATAAAGACAAAGGGGTCGATTCCGATTCGGGCCGGAAATTTCTCCGACCGAGCCGGACCCGGAGAGATTTCCGACCGAATCGGACCCGTGCAGTCCGACCGAACGAGTACGATGCGTCCGTATGTTATCGGACTCGAGTCGGTCGGACTCCCATTGAAGTCAATGGGAGCCGGTCGTACAACGCGTACGCGGGCTCCCATTGACTCAATGGGTGCGAGTCGGACAAGGGCGCCCCTACAGCGGGTACACGGCGGAGCGATTCGCGCCGTACACGCACAGGTAGGGGGACCCATGGGTCCCCCTGTGTGCGACTCGCGCGGCTACGCGTACAGGGGGTCCGACACGGACCCCCAAAGTACGGCTCCGACAGCTCTTACGAGCCGGAGTGCGCGGCTCGGTCGGACTGCTCGCGGCGCGCATCGTACTTACCCGGCCGGGAAACGTCTCCATTGCGCGGTGCGAGTCGAGTCCGAGCGAGTCGGTCGGAGCGGTTCAAGCCGGGAGCGAGTCGGTCGGAGCGGTCGGGACGCCCGGACGAGTCGGTCGGCGATTTCGCATCGTACTCGCTCGGCCGGACCCGCGTACGGTTCGGTCGGGAAACAGGGCTCCGAATCGGATCCGGTAAAGCCAAATCCGATTCGGAGCCCTACCGGCCGAGATCGGAATCGGCCCCAAAGTGTGTATATGGTTTCCATGTTTCAAGAAACACATAAATGAAGTTCTAATTTAGATACTGCATTGTAGAAGCATGCAGAATGTTAGAAGTAGATTTCTGATAACACCTAACAGTCAATAGGCTGATAAACGTGACAAATAAATGATAACACAGAACATTTCTATGTAAGAATAAAGTTGCTTCATGTGTTAGGAAAAACAGATAGTAACACTAAAATGTGTAACATGAGCGCTGACATAGACAAGAAAAGTAGGTGTTCTATGAAGTTATAGTATGATGTGTACTAGAAATCATGTATGGTGTTTTAACATATAACATGCAAAAGAAACTTACCAAATTATATGTGAAACGATAGTAAGTATTAAAATTTTATGAGTACCCTATACTTACATTAATTAATTTCCATTTATAACGAAGTGATGCTTAATTGAAGAATTAATGCACTGTTCTATGTAATGTGAGATTCATATTTTAGCACAAATTCATCGTGCATGAGCTGTGTTTCTTGAGGGCCTCAAACTCTGCTTCCTTTCCTAGTATGAACTTATGAACTGAATAGTCTGAAGCCCATGGGAAAGTTTCGTGAAGATTCCACTTGCATTCTAACACTCAATCATCTTCTTTCACGTTTGTAGCTTACTTGACTGGACTTGCAACAAAAGTGTTACTTCCTAGAGCAATGCTTGAGAATGGGCTGACAAGAGATAAGAGCATGAACTCGCCTCCTTTCTAAATGCAATAAACAATCCTATGACAAAACTACAGTCGTTTTAAGGAAATTGCGAGTAATGGATTACCTAATTCTTCCAGATTTGTATACTTTTAACGCCTACATCATCTCATCCTATCGAGGGCAACCAATGGGACAGAGTGGTCTGACAAATTTGGTGATGTCATGGGGTGTAAACCTTGAATCGATGGAGTCTAATTGCCTAAACTTTGAACCAAGGGGTGTTTCCCCTCTACCCATTGTGCGGTGCAGACTGACAATTGGGACTTCCAGAAACAACGTGAACTGTGACGAAATACTGCATTTGCTGCCGGCTGGTATGCTATCGCAGGGGAACCTTTTCGGCTGAAAAGGTTCATAACAGAGTAGATGTGACATTGACGGTGCAGTGCAGACAGAGGCAGACGATTCTGTCTATGAACTGGAACTGGTCATTCGATATTTGCTGAACTTTCCTAGAGGGTGGGTATGAAATTCAACTGATTTCCTGCTAATTCATTATTCAGGAGTCAATAAAATCTCCCTCGGCTGAGGAAGATAGCTCTCTCTCAATCCTGAATCTCGCAGATTTTGCAAATGCTTACTAAAACCTGATCTAATTTGAAATTAAGGCTGTGTGCTAATCCTTTGATACTTAATCAAAACTATATTATGATAAAATATTCTGCTGATTGTGCTTTATTTATTTGGTTGTGGCTAAATTCAAAATTTGATTTAATGGATTAATAATAAAGAGTGGGGTTTTACATGTGAAATTGTTTTGCCTGCCACACGGTGCAAGGATTAACACAATCTCCCATTTCTATGGGAGCTTCTGCTACAGCCAGTTTACGGCCACAGCACAAGCTTCCATAGAGAAATGGGAGTATGCGACCGCACCATGTGTGGTCAAAGTGTAATTGCGGTGTCGGGACCACCGACCGGACGTTGGTAGGTCCTGAGACCTCGAGTGTCGGTCGGAGGCAACTCTGACCGACATCCTAAGCGAGCCCTAAGTGTGAAAAGGGGCCTTAGTTACAAGGCAGTGTTAAGCCACGTTAAGTGGCTTAACGCTGTGTTGTAGATAAGGCGATAGACTTAACGCCACCAGAACGTCTTAAAAAGTCACATTCTGGTGACATTAAGTTCTTGTACATATTCCCCAAGGAATTTAGACATCACGTTTTATCGGGGTGGTAAGATAGGGTGCAGACTTGTTCTAAGTGCGATATTTCCACACAAGAAACATTCAATAGTTATGTACCCAGAGATCATGGTCCAGAATTGCTGAGGGTGGTATGTCCAGGTGAAGTGTTTTATCAAATTTTCGTTGTGTGAAAATAACCAAACCCTTTTACACTGCAACCTACGGGAGTTGTATTCCTGCTGAAAACATGCGCTAATTACACTCTGACCAACTCCCAATGAGGCCTCACACAGCTGGTGCGATACCAAGCTACAAATACGGTCCTTGGTGAAGCCCCCCTACAACAGTGACAACAATGTCATCGTCTGCCAACCGAGAGCGAAAATTCTTACAAAACAACAGCAGGGTGCTTCTAATATGTTTACATTCACAGACTCAAGGTAACCGAATGACAACAAAATAGCAGCCCAAGGCCCCAGGAAAGGAAAAACAAGGATATTTTACGAATCACTTATTCAAACTGATATTTACAAAAATTTAAGTATTAGCAAAAATAATATTTGCAAACCAACAATAAACAAAATTTGAATCTCAGACTTAATTGAAATAACCACGTTTCCACACGATCAAAGAACACACTGGGAAAATATAATAGCCAGTAACGAACTCTACAAGCTCGGGCACATGATAGAAAATGAAGCCTTGGCTACAGCAAGGGTAAGAAAACAATGTATTACAAATTTCTAATGATTGTGCATAGAAGCAAAAAAAAACTAATTTGCAGACTTGGCATATAAAAATGGAATGCTATAAAAATATATATTGACACGCACATTGTGAGGAGAAAAAATAGAGTGGGTACAGCAATATTTGAACGTGTGGCCTTAGGCAAGGCAAACCTCCAAGATCCGTGGAACACATTAATATGAAAAGATGCTGAGTGTGGATGAACTATGATGCGACTGAAAGTAGGGACATAAAAGCGTGATTTTGATTGGACACATTTCAAACTTTCTTCTACTACGGATTGGTCGATAAGAAGGATCTCTTGCATTCTTTAATCTAACATTGTGACTTCACGGATTGAAATATTTTGGTTTGAAAGTAAGTTTTCTATTCGGTGCTGGCAGTGGTGCTCTGTGTGTGGCACAAAAGAAGGTCCGCATTAGTGAGCTTTTCAAATTTTGGAAATACACATTGAAATGCTTAAATTATTTACTTCAACATATTGTGCAGAATGCACAAACAATTAAGAGAAATAAAGATATTTCTCCTAGTTGTGCCTCCCATACTCCTCCCCTGGGGAGGAATACGTTTTTGGCGCTGCCTCAGATTTAATGATTTCTCATTAATCTGGGGCACTGTCAAAAAGCGATGGATGTTGATGGGAACGCTCCCAGCAACACCCATGAAACGCCTCTTTCATGCAGTTCAGTTTTCTGCGTGAAAGGGGCACATATTTATAAGGCCATGAAAAGCCACGTAACAGCACTTTATGTGGTCTTATAAATATGCCAGTGGCCCATTGCGCCACTGAAACGTCAAAAAAGTGATGTTCCGGTGGAGCAATAGTGCTGGTAGGAGGCCCTCAGTGCCTTATTACAAGGAATTAAGGCAGCGCGGTGCCGCTAGCCATTTGGCTGCACCGCGCTGCGTTAATTCCAAAGCAAAGGGACGCGTCATATCTACAATGATATGATGGATCCCTTTGCTCTCCCCTGCGCCGGTGCACAATTAGCTGCCACGTGCCAACGCAGGCACCCTTGTAGCATGGTGCAAGGGTGCCTGCGTCACGGGGATGATTGTTTTGTGCAGGAAGGGACACCTTCCTGCACAAAAACAATCACAAGAGGAGATTTCCTCTTCCTATGTGTGGTGCAGAATGTATCACGCAAAGAAAGAAAGAGGAAAAAAGCGAGGCAAAATGAAAATTTTTTCCTTGTTGCGCCTCCCTACGCCTCCCTTGGGGAGGTATAGCATTCTGACGCATTTCCAGGTTTACAATTTCTCATAAATCTGGAAATGCGGCAGAAGCCATGGGTGTTATGTAGGAACACCCACAGCAACATCCATGGAATGCCCCTTTTATGCAAAGTGCTGCGTGTAAAGGGGCCATATTTACAAGGACACGAAAAGCCACGCAGGGAGGCTTTACGTGTCTTTGTAAATATGGTGCAGCAAGATGCGCCGCCGGTGCGTCACAAAATGTGATGCACCGGCGGTACAAGGCTTGTAAATAAGCCACTCAGTACTTTGATGCATTTTTACGGACTATTCTGAATACAAACTAATTAAATAACTGCATAGTAATAGCTCATGATTTTAATCTCTTTTTAAGCGGAGGAAAGCTCAGTTTTGGAACCAGCGAAATTTGTTACCTGGGTCACAATTATGAAAACAAAACCTTCCATAAAACATAACTGACTCAGAATTTTACTGTCATGATCAGTGGTACTAACTTATTCTTCCATGTTTGGCAGGCACATGATCACAATGTACAGAATTCACAAGCGCCACGCTCAATCTGGGGAAGGAAATGTTGGTAGTGCACTCAGAATGTTGGTACTGCTTGGTGAAAGACCTCGCGTCTGCATTTTTCCTAGCCACCTGAATGCAAATTCAGAAAACTACATAACCCATGAAACCAGATAAATCTCATCAGGAGCACAACCAGTGCTTAATTTGTAAAATTTCAAGTGCCAGGGCTCTGACCGGGAGGCCACTGCAGCTTGCACCACCCATTGCCCTTGTCATCGCTGCCAAAACAACTACTAATCATCTCTCTCACATGTAAATGCGACAGTTCAGATTATTCCAGGTCCCCAAAGCTAAAGGAATGGCTGGGGAGGCAGGTATTTGCAATTTTAATGTATATTGTATTCCTAAAAAATCGTTGTTCTGCTCATCTCTAAATTAGATGAGCAGCGCCACCATGTGGTAGACTGTTCTAGGTATGGTGTTGACAATTAGGTACCGGTGCCGAGCCCCCGAAAGCCAATTAAGTGCCGGTGCTTAGCACCGGAAAGCCCCGGCTCAAATTAAGCACTGAGCACAACTGGACCTGTACTTTAGGGGTCGTGGGGGCCAACACTCGAAATTTCGGGCGGTGCTAACTCTTCAAGCAATGAGGGAGGAGCATCTACAAAACAGGTGTGAAAGAATGTCATAAAGAAATGTGCATTTTACACATATTGGACAGACCCAAAATAATTAGCTTAAACATGTTTTTATGGGTTTTATATTTTTATATTCTACTGACAGCAATCTTTGGAAAGGGGATTTTCCAAAGTGCAATCACAACTAAAATGCAGCTTCTGCAGATTGCACTATAAAGCATACTTTTTCAAGGAGACAACCCTTTTTGCCAATTTGCCCACAATTCCTTCTATGACAGGGCAATATGCTCATGAAATATTTACCACTGCAAGTCTAAAAAGGTGCTCCTGCCCCATTGCTGACTAAAGGTATATTTTCAGTCTGCCCACTGGGACATTACAACATATGCATGTTTGAGGCCACACAAGTATGTGCATGTCTCCATGTAGTCCTAGGCAAGCGTATTGACATTTGGTCTAATGCCTGGTGGCCTGATGACCAAGGCCCCTTACCCGTCCTCAAGGCCAAGGTCAAGAACTTAGGCATCTGGTTTGATGCCAAATTTTCTTCCGAACCTCAAATTACTCCCCTGGCTGGGATGTGCTTTGGTTATTGAGATAATTGAGGAAAGTGCTTCATTTCCTCCCAGAGGACGCCCAGAGGACCATGGCTCAAGCATTGGGCACGTCCAGGCTTGATTATTGCAACGTCTTGTATCTGAGGGCATCCCAGGCCCTGTTAAATACACTGCAACCGGTCCAGAACTCAGCAGCGAGTGTTTTGTTTAAGCTTCCAAGGTGGGCCACTGTCAGACCTGCACTGTGGAAACTACATTGGCTTCCAATAAGGCGTAGGGTTCTTTTTAAAGCACTCTCTTACTGTTTTAAGGCTCTCTCCCTCCAGAGACCCCAGTGTTTACAGAGGATGGTGAAACCTTATGTGCCCATGAGAAATCTGAGATTGGCGGCAGCTAAGCAGGTCATTGTGCCGAGATTCACACGAGTTAGAGCAGGAAGCATTTTAGCTCCCACTGCATAGGGTAACCATCCCATGGAAATTTGGTTAATTACATCTGAATCCCTTTTCAGGAAGAAGCTAAAGACCTGGCTTGTTCGCCTAAAGTAGCACTTTAATCAGTTTTGGTTCCCCTTTCCCTGCTCTGTGTCAGTAACCTGGCGCTGGGGCACTCTAGTGGAGTAGCCAAGCGCTTTATAAATGTTATAATTTTTTATCATTTCTACAGTGATCTTGGTGTGATAACGCACCTGATGCTGTGGTGTAAATAAATCAATATAGGGGTATGGATACCTCAATTTTTATGTGAGGGATCTACAAGAGTAATACCATCATACCCAACATACCCAACTGTGGCATTCTTGGTCAAATTTGAAAACATAGCTGGAATTGGCAGAAGAAAAGAGGCCCACCGTTTATTGTGATATGTCACATATGTTGCTAACATTTGCATAGTGCAGTTCCTCCATTTGTTTGGACCTATACTGCTTTCAAAGTCTGATGAGCATGTACATACATGTTTGTGTTTTGACGAATGCAACAGTATATAGGTTTTACCTTCTAAGGTAGAAGGCCATCAGCTCTGTTTCTCTCTCACTGATCTCAAATGAATAACCATAAACTAGCTCCAGACTAGCCCACTGTCTAAAGAACTCTGCTTTACAGTTCATCAGATGATTGGTGTATTCTTTAGCCATATATACCACACAGTGGCTGCTTCAGAGTGTCAGAAGTGAAAATAGAGGTGTCCATTCATATGTATATATTTGAGGATATAGTGTTGCCAGGTTCAGGTGTATTACATTGTACTGAGGTTGGATTTATATATGTCCTCATATTTCCCCCACCCCCCACCCACAGAAAGCACTGAGGTGTGTTAGCGGCCGGGTAGGATGCTAGTCCATGGAAGTGTTATGAATGGAAAAGCATGTGTTTGGATGGGTAGTGTTTGGATGTTATGCTTTAGTACCAGAGTTTAGCTTCTATTATGTTTTATTGCTGTGCTTGTGCATGAATTAAAAACAAAAAAGCTTGAGGTCTCTTAGACATTAAACACCACAATTTTGATGGATATAAGTGTGTGGGCATAGGGTGGCCTATGTGCTTTGATGTTGTTTATGTATAGCATCACTGAAACACTGTCATAAACAATTGTGTAGCTATGATGGTAGATGCAGTCGCTTATAACAATACATGCCAACTTCTAGTAGCAGTGGTCTGCGTTTACAGTTCAAACAACTTAGAGTTTGTGCCTCAGAAAGCTCCTAGAGATCAAAGTTGCTACCCTTTGGTGGTGCAAACGTATGTCAACTTTGAAGTCTATCGAGGCTTATTAAAGAATAGTCAATTTACACCCAGCTATGCTATATGTCCGCAAATCTACTCAGTAGCAGCACAGACCAATGATGAATGCTATAGTTTCCGAGAAGTCCATCTTGATGGACTCCTCAGAGCATATAGCATGTCTGGCGGCGAGGCAGAGAGCAAACCACGGGTATGAGTATCATACAGTGGGCCATACTAAAAGGGCACTGAGGTCCACCATGAGTGCTGATAACCCAAATCGTCATGTGGGTGGCATTAAGGAAACTGACATTTCTTGATCCCACAATTTCAAGGGCAGGGCCCAGTCACCTGGGATCAGGGCAGATGATGTGGTAGGGCAATGCAGGCAACAAGGATCTCTCCCCTTGTGAAGCCGATCTGAAGATGTTGTGCAGAAGGAGCCTACATCTTACAGGTCAGAGAAGAGTTGGGCTACAATCGAATAAAATGAGAACTATCAAACCTGTGCAATACTGCTATCCTATCCGCAAGAGTGGAAGTAAAATAAGTCTCCTTACAACACGTGGTGCTTTTTTAAACTGTGAAATGTTATTCACTACTAGCAAAGTGGAATTTTTCTGGAAGAAAATTCGAGATGCGCAGGAGGAAGCCTTCTAATGTAAATTCAAAAGAATAAAGACCTTTGGGATTTAAGGACAAATACTGGGCTTGTGTGGAGGGATAAGGACATAAGAGTAGCACTGAGCAGGCTGATTTAGTCTTAAGCCGTCATGGCAGTAACCTACGGAATGCTTCATCTCTCACCCTCACATGTCTGGCTACAACTCGGCACTGCCCAACTGGTGCTTGCTCACTTTTGGGAGCATGAGAGCGCCTTGGGATGCTATCCCTACTCAAAATGTTGCCTTTTTTTGTCTCACCAGGAGTGGTTGGAATCTGGGCCTTTAAAGACTGTGTACTTTTTTCACAGGTTGCCAATCTGCATTGCTCTTTGACTTCCTTCTTACTCATGAGCTGAATTGTACACCAATGGGCAGTAACCCTGCCTTTATAAAAGATGCATGGCTATTTTGTGTCCCCCAACTCCCATTCCTGCCCATTTGACATAAATGTACTCATTTGAGAGCTTCTCTCACTTGTGCATCTTTCTGTATTAATTATTGGGTTAGCTCTGATCATCCCTTTTTCAGTGAACATCGCCAAAATACCCCACTGCCCCTCTGGCCATGGAGATGCTCATGACTTGCCTCTATGTTGTAGTCCTAACTAAAATTAACATTTGAGTGCCTATCTCTCACACCATTTTGTCAATCACACCGCCAGGTGCTGTGCCCCTAGACAACTTAAGAATGACTCTTTGGTCACTCACAAACGTCACCCAAACTCTCATATAGGATCGCACCAAATACAACACTCTGCCAGGCACATGCTCACCCACGGCGTAGCATGCTAACAGTCTGAAAATGCACTTTGGTGTCCTAGATATTGGTATGAAGTTGTATGCAAGGCTATAATAGAATGCAATACCATTTCTTAGCCTTTTATTCATAACATTTTCCATAGCCCTGTACCCTTAGCCCTGCTCTCTTTAACCCTGTGTTCATAACACTTTACATTTGGACATTGGTCTTTATGCCTGTAGCCAAACCCATGCACCCTGTATCCATAGCTCTGAAGCCATAACCATGCATCCATAAACGTGCAACCTGGGCCCATAGCCCAATACCCTATACCCAAAATCCACACCCATAACCCCGCATTCTCTATGCTGTATTGCTTCCCCTTGCCCAGAACAATTAACCTTATACATTTAGCTATGTACCAATAACCCTACACCCTTATTCCCTGTGGTAAAGAGTCATAATATCGAGTTTTAAATATCGAATTGCCAAAATATCGAGTTTTTAATATAGAATGGACAGAATATCGAATTGACAAAATATAGTGGTGCAGAATATCGAAAATCAGGTAAGAAATATCGATTGTCATAATATAGAAGTAAGTAATATCGAAAGTCATAATATAGTTGTAAAAAATATCGATTTTTTTATAGTGTTTTAAGTGTTAGTATATGTGTTAAAAGTATGCATTATTTTTATGTATGTTTGAATTTTTTAAAGTAATGAATTTTATGTTATTTAATTTTTGCGTAATTTAATTCCGTAGCGGGTTGTGGGTTTATAGGGGAATAGGGTGGGAAGTAATTTAATTATAGTAAATTAAATAATATATTTTAGTAATTATTAATTATTTTTAATTTAATTTTGAGTTTTACTTCTGTAGCGGGTTGTGGGTTTATAGGGGAATAGGGTGGGAAGTAATTTAATTGTTATTAAGTAATTATTTATTTTTATTTATTGGTATTGATAATTAATTTATTGTTAATTAATTATTAATTGGTAATTAATTTTTATTAATTGGTAAATAATTTTTATTAATTGCGAATTAATTTTTAATAATTGATTAATTGATAATTATATTAATTGTATTAATTTATTATTTGGAGTGTGTTGTGGGTTTATAGGGGAATAGGGTGGGAAGTAATTTAATTGTTATTAAGTAATTATTTATTTTTATTTATTGGTATTGATAATTAATTTATTGTTAATTAATTATTAATTGGTAATTAATTTTTATTAATTGGTAATTAATTTTTAATAATTGATTAATTGATAATTTTATTAATTGTATTAATTTATTATTTGGAGTGGGTTGTGGGTTTATAGGGGAATAGGGTGGGAAGTAATTTAATTGTAATTAAGTAATTATTGAAAATATTTTTGTGTATTGATAATTAATTTACTGTTAATTATTAATTGGTAATTTTTTTTATTAATCATTTTTGGTATTGAAAATTAATTCGTTGTTAATAAATTATTAATAGGTAATTAATTTTTAATAAATAATATTTATTGGTATTTATAATTAATTAATTATAAAATATTTTGTAATTGGTAAATAATTTTAATAAATATTTTATTGGTATTGATAAATTGTTTATTTTTATTTAAATATTAAATCATTACTTTCCCTACTGTTGCACTCACTGGAGTGGGAATAGTAATTTTTACCCCTACGCTATCTAACGCTTTCCCTACTGTTGCACTCTCTGGAGTGGGAATAGTAATTTTTACCCCTACGATATCCAACGCTTCCCTACTGTTGCACTCAGTGGAGTGGGAATAGTAATTTTTACCCTCCCGCTATCCAACGCTTTCCCTACTGTTGCACTCACTGGAGTGGGAATAGTAATTTTAACCCCTACGCTATCCAATGCTTTCCCTACTGTTGCACTCACTGGAGTGGGAATAGTAATTTTTACCCCTACGCTATCCAACGCTTTCCCTACTGTTGCACTCACTGGAGTGGGAATAGTCATTTTTACCCTCCCGCTATCCAACGCTTTCCCTACTGTTGCACTCACTGGAGTGGGAATAGTAATTGTTACCCTCCCGCTATCCAACGCTTTCCCTACTGTTGCACTCACTGGAGTGGGAATAGAAATTTTTACCCTCCCGCTATCCAACGCTTTCCCTACTGTTGCACTCACTGGAGTGGGAATTTTTAATTTTTACCCCTACGCTATCCAACGCTTTCCCTACTGTTGCACTCACTGGAGTGGGAATAGTAATTTTTTCCCCTACGCTATCCAGCGCTTTCCCTACTGTTGCACTCTCTGGAGTGGGAATAGTAATTTTTACCCCTACGCTATCCAACGATTTCTCTACTGTTGCACTATGTGGAGTAAGTATATATATTAATTTAATTGTATACTTTTAATTTATTTTAACATTTAATGTATTAGTTAATATTTTTAAATATCTTTTAATATTTTTAACTATATTTGTTTGAATTATATGTATTATTTACTTAATTTTACATTATTATTAAAACATTAAAAAAACGATATTTTTAACTTCGATATTTTTGACAACTATATTTTTTTTTCGAAATTTTTGTACTTACCTTTATGTAGATTGGACTTCGATATTTTTGACTTCTATATTTCTGTGTCGATGTTTTTGTAGGTCGATTTTCTGTCCGTCGATATTCTGTCATACATTCATTCCTGTATCCATAGCCCTTCACCCATAACCCCATATCCTTAGCCCTGTATGCAGAAACATGCAACATTCCACCATAACCATGTTTCCTTACCACTGTTCCCTGTAAGGTGCGCGCACGCGCACACCTGTCTCACCTGGAACGCACAGTGTGGTGTTTGAAGCACGCACAGTGGCAGGTAAGTTCAGCAGCAAGTGCCAACTGCACTTGCTGCATTTCTTTTGTTAAAAGGGCGCAGCTGCGGGCGGATTGTATGCTTTTGTGAAAGTATTCATGTTAATCGCAGCACCCGTCATGCACTGCAATTAACATGATTACTTTCACAAAAGCATACAATCTGCCCCACAGCCGCACCCTTTTAACAAAAGAAATGCAGTAAGTCTACAAGCACGAAGTGTGCTTTCAGGTGATTCTGAAAGCACACATCGTGCTTGTAGACTTGCTGCATTTTGTGTGCTGTGCTCCATTAACAAAAGAAATGCAACAAGTACGACGCGTGATTTCAGAATCACCTGAAAGCACACCTCGTGCTTGTAGACTTGCTGCATTTTGTGTGCTGTGCTCTATTAACAAAAGAAATGCAACAAGTCTACAAGCACGACGCGTGATTTCAGAATCGCCTGAAAGCACACGTCGTGCTTGTAGACTTGCTGCATTTCTTTTGTTAGTAGGGGGTGCCAAGATCGGATTGGGAAAGCGGACACTCGGGCCATGGCGGATGGGCCGGTGCTTGAGGACCAGCTGTTGGCTGATTTTTTAAATACACCCAGCCCGGTTTTACCTCATATTTTCTGTATTAAAAGAGGTTTGGTAGGCTTATGCCGAAGTCCAAAGGTTGCAGAAGCCCCTCCCCCCCACTACCTCCCATAGCGCGCACACTCAAATGGCCCATTTTCACCTTCTACAGAATAACAATGGTCTCTGGGGTCACAGCATGTGGCGCACCGCCTACATTCCGGCCTCAGGGCACTACCGGCAGAGACGTTTTAAGGCATGGGCAAGGGGGGAGCTGGCCCAGGGCCCCAGTCTTTCAGCTCCCGCCATGGAGTCAGTTCTGTTCTTCAGACAGTCCTGCCTTGATGACCTTGAATGTTTCTTAAACAGATTGTTTTAAAAACGTTTTCCTTTGATTTAGTTTAATATGGTGATGTGTAGGAGTCTATTACATATATTTTGCAGAGAATGTTGTGTGTATGTTTTACAACACCATGCAATATGCATTAAAAAGTTTTTTTTTTAGATCAAATCACGACCTCACATATGAGAAATAGGGTGGGGGGGTCACAGAGATTATTTGAAATAACATAAGTGAGCTGCTGCTGTATTTCAATACTGAACACATCTTGCTATCCCGGAATATTAGAAGTGAACACATGTATAATTCGGACCAGCGTGCCTGTGCACTCTAAGTGACCCGGGGCATCAAAAACCTGAAACTGGATCATATATTCAAAGCTGACAGAACAGAGGCCGCCAAAATACGTTTGGCCCGGGCCCCTAAATCGTTAAAATGTCTCCGACTACAGGGAGTCCCCTCCAGGTGAAATTCTGTGAGCAGCAGGGTTCACACTCTTCTGTCAAGGGAATATGAGGCTTGTGTGGGATGAGAGGACTTGAGGGGGTTTTGCTTCCACCTACCAGCGCAAACCTAGTGCCGCGAGATGGCTACCACCCATTCCAGGTCAGGTGAGGAAAGTGAGATCAGAGATGTCTATAAAAATAAACTGTAACTGTCACCTTGAATTTAATGGCGGCATGTTCAGTAGGTGTAGGTAGGAGGCAGAGATGTGGCTAAAATGAACAAAAGGCCTTGTAAGCTATTCTGTTGGCTTTCACCTACAAGTAACTGCATATAAAATATTACGCACACACCTTAAATTAGAAATAAATGCAAGTGATTGCGCGCGCATCGCGACCTAAGATGGCCGCCCGACGCTAGAGCTCCGCTTCGCGCCGGACCTTTACCGCGAATTTAAAGCGGTTCTACACCTCGTTTCAGAGAAAGGATGACAGAATTTTAAATCGGAGGATGGGCGCTTTCAGACCATATGCTTTTTTCATGGAGGCTGAAAAATTTCTGGACTGATTTTATACAGGTGACTCTTTCCTATTGGAGATGACCACCATTTTGTATGGCCTTTTCTCTCGTCTTTCTTCCTCACACATTAATATGTATTGACTTTATTGGCAGTTTCTTCTTTTTATCTGGATGATTACTACGCAGTATAGTTATTTTCTTTCCCTGAAGCTTGCTTTTGAGGGGGAACTCTTTTGAGATACTGTGAATTTTCTTCTACGCATCACCCTGGTTTCTCCTCATTATTTTTACCACGCTTCATGGGTAGAAGTAGGCGCCTACTCCATCCTAACAAAGCAGTAGAGGTGCGTCTTTCTACTCCTGCCACCAGGGGTGCAAGCGTTCCAACCTTCAACAAATTCTCCTGTTTATCGGATCTTTCGTCACGGGAGAACTGTTCCTCCCTCACAGAAAATACTATCACCATGGCATCCAAATTATTATTACCCTCAACTACCAATAAGAGACCCAAGCAGGATTCTCCATCTCCACCCAAGTCTTCCTCTCCGGTCTCTTTAGACATGGTATGGGAGGAGTTGCGCTCCCTTCGCCCATTTATTGAAGAAACAAATTCCAGGCTGCAATCGTTGGATGACAAGTGGTCTTCTATGGAGTCCCGTATCACTGTGGTGGAACAACACCTTGATGACGTGCAGGCCTCAACTTCAAAGGTTTCCTTGTTGGAGAAGGAAGTTTCACAACTAAAGAAGGTTACCGAAGATTTGGAGAACAGAAATAGACGCAATAACCTACGCGTTTATGGCCTTCCTGAAGGCCTTGAGGGTGACGATCCTGTCACATACTTTGCATCTTTTCTACCACAGTTTTTAGATCTCCCACCTACGACTAAATTGAACATTCAGCGTGCTCATAGACTGGGCCCTCGTCTCTCATCGACATCTGCTCCTTCAAATCCTCGTGGGGTTATAATACTGTTTTTGCAGTTCACTGACCTTCTGTTGGTACTTAATGCTGCCAAAGCCAAAAAGAACCTCTCATGGCTAGGTACCAAAGTATTTATCTCCCAGGATGTCTCTACATTGACTGCCAAATGCCGTAAGGAATTTTTGGATCTTCGTCCTGCTCTTCGCTCCTTGGGTGCACGATATGGCCTATTCCACCCTTGCTTATTTAAGGTTACCTATCTCAATAAGACTTCTACCTTTGAAGACCCTGCTGACCTTCGCAGATTTATCCAGTCATGTTCTGCTACGTCGATGGAAACTGCTCCTTGCTCCTCTGGAACTTGAGTTTTGTTTTCCCTTTATAATCCTAATATATTGCAGTTATTGCTCTAACCTCCTTTCTTTTACAGGTCACCGTAATCTCTTCAGACTATATATATCTTTCTCTGCTTCATGTTTCATTCTATGCTTCCCTTCTTCCCTCTCCTCTCTTTTCATCTTTTCTATTTATGTATCAGTCTCTCATTCTTCCACCGCGCCTTTCTTCCTTGTTGTATATCATTACTCTTCTTCCCTTCTTATTCTATACCTGATTATGTAACTCTATCACATCATTGTATGGAATTGTTTGTTCTCTTATTTCTCATATATTTCTTTGTCTCCATTTGCAGATATAATTTACTTTGTTAGATGTTATTCTTCCTCTACATGCCCGCTCCCGTTTGTATTTTCTCACATTGATGTCCTGGTGTGTTGTGTTGCTCCCCGTTGGGTGTGCTGTCTCCAATGTCCCTTGCCGCCTTTCGTTTTCTTCTTACCCCTTAAGGTACGTATTACAGTCGTCATTTTATTTTGACATGTACTGTCTTTTCTTCTTTACCTCCCTCTTTCCCCCTTCTTACTTCTCCTTTTATTTCTACTCTTTGCACTGCTCTTTTCTATTTACCCATTGGGATTTCTTTTTCCTGTTCATCTTCTCTTTTGTCCTTTACTCCAGTGGTTTATCGTTGCATATTTGTATTCTTTATATACTTCAAATGTTGTTACATTCAGAGTTATTTCTTGGAATGTAAAAGGTTTTGTTAATCCAATCAAAAGACAGAGAATTTTATCCCATCTTGCCTCTTATAACCCTGACTTAGTTCTTTTGCAAGAAACCCACCTTACCGAAGCTGAGGCGTTAAAATTGAAGAAGGGATGGGTGGGCTCAGTTTTAGTCTCCCCTACCTCTAACAAGAAAAATGGGGTTGTGATTTTATGCCACAAGAAATTGAACTGTAAAGTTATGTCACAGGAAACGGATTCAGAAGGCAGATGGTTGTTGGCTCAATTGTCAATTAATAATATTTCGTTGACTGTTTTTAATATCTATGGCCCTACCCATCCTGATTGTTCCTTTTGGCCTTTAATTACACAGAAATGTATTCAATTCAGAGATGATCTTTTTATCTTAGGAGGTGATTGCAATCAAGTCATGGATCCTTTTCTTGACCGTCAGTCCCAGGTGCGCTTCACTCCTCATAAAACCCATAAACATTTTCTCGACACTATCTCTCAAACACACCTTGTGGACTCTTGGAGGCTTTCCCATCCCGATGCTCTTGATTTTTCTTTTTTTCTCCTCCTCATAACTCTCTTTCTCGTCTGGACTATATTTTTCTCTCTCAATCTTTATCTCAGAACTTGCTTTCCTCTTCTATCGAACCTATTGTCATCTCTGATCATGCCCCAATTGTAACCGATCTGGATTTACTCCCTCCACAACCCAGGTCTTCCCGCTGGCGTTTTAACAACTCCCTCCTTCTTGACCCTCTTTTCTCTTCCACTTTCACTATCTTTACCAATGAATTCTTTGCCCTAAATAAAGACTCCGTTTCCTCACCTCATATTTTATGGGACTCCTTTAAGGCAACCGCAAGAGGTTTTATTATAGATTTTGTTTCAAAAAGAAGAAACGCTTTCTTCAGCAACGTAAGACCACATTGGCACATATTAAAGATCTAGAGCATAAGTTCTATACTTCACCGGCAGAATCGGTCTTACCGGCTCTGGTGCGCGCTAAACTGGCCTTTAATAAATCTACGACTGACAATGCATCTTCAATACTTCTGCGCACTAGTGCTCGTTACTACGGGGGTAGAAATAAAGCAGGAAAACTTTTGGCAAATTATCTCAAAGCCCGTAAAGAACGTACTTCCATTGATTCCATTTATTCCTCAGATGGCTCTCTCGTTCATAAAGACCAAGACATTCTTACCGAATTTAAAAACTTCTATAAAGACCTTTATACCCCAGAATCTCCTCCTTCTAGTTCTCTTATTCAGTCTTATCTTGACAAACTTCCAACGCCGTCTAATCTTCACCTTAACCTCTCTGACCTTGAGGCCCATCTATCCCTTAATGAATTATCCGCTGCATTAGCCACTTTAAAAAAAGGGAAAACTCCTGGTCCGGATGGCTTCTCAGTCGAATTTTACTTACACTTTTCTAACCTATTACTTCCTAAACTATTAACCCTGTTTCACTCATTCTACCTCTCCGGCAAGACGGAGGGTACTTTTCAAGAAGCCACTATTTGTCTGATACACAAAGAAGGCCGAGACCCTATGTTCTGTAAAAATTACCGTCCAATTTCCTTGGTTAATGTAGATTATAAGCTCTTTGCCAAAACTCTTGCCTTACGTTTAGATCCGCTTATGCCTCATCTAGTGGGAAAAGAACAATGTGGCTTCGTTAAGGGTAGATTGACATCAGATAATTCCCAACTTTTTCTTAATGTCTTAAACAAAATCCCTTCTCTCTCTACATCTCTGGCGGCCATTTCTGTCGATGCGGAAAAGCATTTGATAGAGTTGACTGGTCCTTCCTTTTTGCATCCCTAAAATGGCATGGTTTTGGTCCTCACTTTATTTCACTTATTTCTTTATTATACTCAGCTCCCAGAGCCTCTGTATTGGTTAATGGCTGTATCTCTTCCTACTTTCCTCTCCAGCGCGGAGTCCGCCAAGGCTGCCCTCTTTCTCCTCTTCTCTTTGTCTTAGCTCTTGAGCCCTTCTTATCCTCAATACGCAACAATGACTCTATATCTGGCTTCCCTTACGGTGACCAACATCTAAAGCTCTCAGCTTACGCAGATGACATCCTGCTTTTTGTCTCCGCTCCAGAAATCTCTATTCCTTCTCTATTACATGAATTTTCTTCCTTCTCTCTTGTCTCTGGTTATAAAATCAATTCAGATAAAACAGAAATTCTCCCCCTTACCAAATTTTGTCTTCCTCAGTCTTTTTCTGCCACTGGATTTGCATGGAATAGCTCCAAAATAAAATATTTAGGTGAATGGTTCTCGAACTCCATCACCGCTACTGTTAAATTGAATATGAAGGCGGTTTTCTCTCGGATTGACAATCTACTTTCCTCTTGGAATCCTTTGTTTCTCTCTTGGTGGGGTCGATTGGATTCCATTAAGATGATGATCTCCCTATTCTAATTTACTCTCTTTCCATGCTTCCCGTCCATGTTCCAGTCTCCTATTTTAAACGTATAGATTCTCGCCTCTCTAAATTCCTCTGGAACAATAAAAAAGCCAGGATCTCCTTATCCTTTCTTCGTAAGACAAAATCTAATGGAGGGGTGAATTTTCCTGACTTTCGCCTATACCATAAATCATTTTGTCTCCGTCAGGCCTCAAGATGGCTTCTTTCCAACCCCTCTTCTTTCGCTCCCCTTTGGCTTACTATTGAGCGTGCTCTATTATTACCATTCACCCTAAGGGAAGTTTTGGCCTTCTCTGCTAAATCTCCTCATATTTCTATGCCTTTATTCAAACATACTTGTACCCTACTAAGACCCTTGACACAACCAGATTGCATTTCAAGAGAATCCTTTTAGAATCTCCAATTTGGCATAACTCCATTATTACTATTAATAACAGATCCATCTTCTGGAAATCTTGGAGATCAAAGGGCATAATTTGGGTTAAGCATCTTTTTGATGGCTCATCTCCATGCTCTTTCCCCCAATTTCAAGCTTCATTTCATTGTCCTCGCTCCTTCCTACAGAAATTCACCACTCTGATGTCGGTCATTCTTGACACTTTCTATTCTCTCCCCTCTTCTCCTCCTACTTCTACTTTAAGCTCCCTTCATACGATCCTTCTATCCCTACCTAAAGCTTCTCTCATTTATAAATATTATTCAGCTCCTAATCCAGATCGTACTAAAACTAAATTGGAACTTTCATGGGAAGCTGACCTGGGTTGTGAATGGTCTATCATCTTCTGGGACAAACTTTGGTCCCGCTCTCTCAAAATCTCTCGTTCTGCCTCTCTCACTCAATCTATGTTTTTCCTCTATCACAGACTTTATTTTACCCCTATATCTATTGCAAAATTTTCCAATTCCACTGATACTAGCTGCTGGACCTGTGGTGCTTCTACTGCTGATCTTTTACATCTTCTCTTTCTTTGCCCTTCGGTCTCTCTTTTTTGGGGAAAAGTTTGGTCCTACACTTCCCGTATTTTCACCATTACCACCCCTTATTCTCTCCCTCTTCTTTTCTCCGGTAGTCTATGTGACTCCTTAAATCTTCCCCCATACACACATGGTCTTTTCGACCTTATGCTTGCACTAGCCTTTCAACACATCGCTCTTAACTGGAAAACCCTTACAAAGCTTTCTCTTCAACACTGGTGGAATAGTCTCTGCCACTTCCATCGTCTTGATATTGCTTTCGCCTCCTCCTGCAGCCCAAAAGCTAATAGAGACCTTTTTTGGTTACCCCTGACTCAATACTTGGATAATCTTGTTTTAGCAGATAATTCTCGTTCCCATTCTGAAAATTTTAAACCTCCTTGAATGTACATTTTCTCGGTTTATTGTATTTTATTAAGTATACTAATAATACTACTTGCATCCCTATGTAAATATGCATTATTTTATTATTTAATTTTGTAAAGTTGCAAATATCCTCTTCCCCCACCCTCCCCTTCTCCCTTCCCCTCCCTTTCCTTTATTCCCTGAAAAACCAAAAATAGCTTTCTTCTTTGGTTCTCAATTTAGCCACTTTTTTGATATTCTTTCTTCAATATGTTTATTCTGTATTGCTGATCTATGTATTTTTTTATAATTCTTTAATAAAGCTTTTAAACATAAAAAAAAAAAAAAGAAATAAATGCAAGTTAAATTAATCTGGGGGAATTGCACTCTGTTTGGGTAGGGAAGCTCAGTTAGTGAAGTAACAACTGTAGAAGTCTGTGTGTAACAGGACCGTCCCAGATATAAATCATGGTTGGAGCACTGGAGAATGGTTCATAGTGCTTCGAGGTCCAGCTGGTGACAGAAAGCACAGTGAATAGATAATTATTTTAAAACTGCATGACGCACAACATAATATAAGCTACTGCAAAATGCACAAAGTGCTTTGTAAATATATATTTATAATAAAACTCAGACTGTAGCTAATGCAAAACATTTTACACGTTTCCATTAAAAGACACACTCCCGAACTCAGGTGCTGAAACACTTCCTTTGCTCTTACAGAGAATACGTCTTTGCCACCATGAAACTCAAATGATTCTATTAATGGAAGCCTACACTGGCTCTCAAGCATCCTTTAGATTTGCAGATTAACCAACTGCACTCATTTACATTTCTTTCAGGTAGCAGGTACCATAGAGCTTCTTCTTCAGCTGTCAATTCCTCTCACTTCACAGTGCAGCAGACCAACTCCCACCCTTTTAACCTGAGGCACCTGGCACCTCTAGGTCAGCATTAACCTTTCAAGGATAGTTGTTTTTTTAACAAAAATTAGAGGAACTATTTTGGTCAAAATAAAAAACGCCCCCTTCAAGAGATCCCTTCTACTGGAAGCTGTAAATGGAATTGGTTTGTTGCTTGGAGCCTGTTGGTGTCCAGAGATGACACCGGTAACATCGGAGCTCTAGATCTATCGGTAGGATGGATCCAACACCATCATCCAGAGAGAGGTCTTTCCTGAGAAGGTCTCAGCCTTCTTGCTGCCAGAAGCTGGGGTGGTTCCCACTTTGGGAGGCAGAACCTGTTGCAATTAGTATCCACCTTGTAAAAGTCTGGTTTTCAGAACATCAGGGTGATTTGTATTTCATTTAACCTAGGAATTCTGGATCCTGGATGTATTTTGTATGGCCCTTGCTGCCCCCTCTCCTGGTTTGCTTGCCCTTCAAGAGACAGGTGGTTTTGCCATGGAAGGTTTGTTGTAACTTGGAAATGGTACAGAATGTGGGCGAGGAGCACACCGTGCACTATACTCAGAGCCTGCAGATAAAGACTGCGAGTGGGTACACTGCCTGTTACCCATTCTAGTAAGGGTGCAAGTACTGCTAACCTAGTGGAGATCCTAGTGCAATTACTGGGTTTAAAGCTAGATAACAGCCAGCCATGCATGAAGTGTGCTGTGATGACAAACTTCCAAGTCAAGTATAATTTTATAATTATTGAGACATATTGAAAGAGGGTGGGTGGGGGAAGAGCAGCAGGATGACACAGGTTCATGGCTAGTATCCAAGAGTTTAACTTCCATCTTTTCTCTCTTCCTCACTTTAATCACATGCATTCTTCCCTTTCTCTCTTTCATCACAGAATGGAGCAGTCCCTCCCTCGATTCACCAGTTTAGCCTTCCTTTCAGGTTAAAAATCCAGGAAACACACACACTAAAAGCCTACGGTGTGGTGTGTAGCATATAATTTTAATGGATAATTGAGTGGAGAATTTAAGTGGAGTATGGAAAAGGATCACTGGGAACACATATCAATCCTTCTTTTCTAGAGAGCAGTGATGAAAGCAGCGGAAACTTCACCATTTCTTTGCTGTGTTTCGGTGGCTTTGGTTGCTGGCCTGCGACAGTTAAGCTAACTAGTGACTTTTCATATATCAACCAGGAACTGAAATTTCTCTTGGTTTTAGAATAAGGGGTCTTTCCATTATCCAGTGCATTTTACCCACTGATATTGTCTTCAGATGATGAAAGGCTGAGTTGGCCCTGCTAGAGTCCAGTCTCCTGACCTGTAGTTTGCACATAAGCACTTACATTACTCAGTGATTTTGTGGCCTAGTTCAATAGTTTATTTGACTTGTACTGGGCAACCAGTTTTACTAATGGGGGAAAGTCTTACAGTCTGAAGTAAAGTATGCCTGCTTGTATGTATTGTTGTTTGTGCAGCATACTCCGTGTGCCCTGAGACTTGCTTCAGATAATGTAATAGAGCTAAAGAAGATTTTGGTGGGAAGATGGCCTACAAAGACTTATTCAATCTCAGTGCTCCACAGAAATGGGTCTTTGTTTTGAAAACCATCTTCTCTAGGCAGCCATGCAGGAGGGAGCTAGCTAATCATAAAGCTCCCTGTGAGAGGACGGAAAGGGTGCGATCTTGAAGCATTGCTGCATTTGTAGATGATCAGAAGTTGACTTCATTCAAGGAGGTCATGTGTGAGTCGAGACCCTAAAAGTGAAAAAAGCAAACCTGGGGACCATGCAGAATAAACAGGTAAGCAGGGATTTTCGGACCAGCAGCAGGTTTGCAGGAGCTTCAGGGTACTGAGAGTGAGTCCACAGCCATCTAGATTTGAGAGTAAGCTGGAATCTTAGAGAATTACATTGAACAGGATTATTACTGGAAACCTAAGAGTGAGAAGTAGCTAGTGGGGTTTAGGGACCAGCAGGAACTTCGAAGATCTGGTGATGAGTGGGAATCTAGGTGCCCTAATGTGTGCAGAGCACCAAGGAAGCTGACATTAAACAGAAGCCTTAGGGAATTCTCATGGTGAAGATGGACTTCACTTTCCTGGTTGTGTGCATGGCTCTGGGTAGGGAAATACAATTCCAGAGGGTGAGTAGGATTCCAATTGCACATTAGCCTCTGGAGATCTCAGTGTGAGCAGGAGACTCAGGGATGTGAGTCTGTGTAGGAGCCTCTGGGGACCTGAGAGTGGAAATGAGCTTAAGGGTTGTAAGGGAGAACGGGTCGTTTGGGACCCACTGATGATGAGCAGAGCCTCACTGTCTTAGGATGAGTAGGGCACACAATTCCTTAAAAGTAAATAGAAGCCAGACCTAGAAATAAACATGATCCTCTGAGGACCTGTTGGCCAATGGACATTGAGAATCCCCATGAATGAGCAGAATCTTTAGGCCCTACTACCGGCAGGGAGTGGACTCGGGGATCTGTGGGTGAGCAAGGTTGAAGGAGATTCATAGACCTGAAGGTGAACTGCAGGAGATCTGTGAATGAGCTGCAGTGGAATAATGGTGTTTCCAGACTTGACCAATGTTACTGACCCCATAAGCTGTTAATTGATTCATGTATCACAAACTTCCCCCAAAATTAGCTCCAGTACTACCAAACAATACTTTGTGAAAGATCGTGATCCACGAATGCGGGCCACTTTTTTTTGGTACCCGGGCCTATTTTTGGTCCCAATCCGACTCTGAGCGGGGCAGAATTGTGCTTCGCTCTATTAACAACAACAAATGAAGCAAGTCTACAAGCACAACGTGTGCTTTCAGAATCACCGGAAAGCACACGTCATGCTTGTAGACTTGCTGCATTTCATTTGTTAATAGAGGGGGGGGAGATTGTGTGCTGCGCTCTATAAACAAAAGAAATCCAGCAGGGCTACAAGCAGGGCTTTAAGTGGACCAGGTCCTGCCAGTGCTCATAAAAGCAGGGTGCTGAGACGGGTCCCTATTGGGCTCTCCATTTTTACCTTCAGGGTGGAGGGAAAAAAAGCTTAACTCTGCAATAGTACCATCCAGCACTGCTTTTGATATAACTTCAAGGAGGCTCATTTTTCAGTTTTATATAGTGCAAATTTGGAGCAAACATAAGCACCAGTTACATTACACAAGGACATATTCATGTTTTGAATCACAGGATGTTGAGCCAACATGAGGCTAGAAGCTGCTTTCTCAGCTCGAAAGTCGGCAGCTCTAGCCTTAGCAACAACCTCGCCCACAAGATTGGAAGCATTTTCAATAATATATACAACAAATTCATAGTTGTTGCTTATTTATCTTATGCAATTTACAACCACTTGCGAAGACAGTAGCCCTGGCTTGTTGTAGGCGTAATGTTACTTGTTGTGTTATAATATCTGGATGAATGGACAGACACAGCAAAATACCAGTGGGGCAGCACTCTATGCTTAGTACAGATTTTTAGCTCAAGTGTTTTAAGCCACTCCCTGTTTAATGTGTGTGCAATGTAAAGTACACCCTACACTGGTATGAGTGGCGCTATAAAACGAATTAAATGCATCTCATAGAGTAATGGAGACTTAAGGGGCACTGCTAAAGGGAAATAGTGAGGGAATCACTGGCGGAGGTGGTCATTGGGGGGCATATTGTGTGCCTCTGAGAAAGTATTCATGTTAATTGCAGCGCATGACTGGCGCTGCGATTAACATGAATACTCACACAATCTGCACTGATATTTGTCGCTGCACCCACATGCGCAGTGAGGTTCCTGGCACACATTGCCTTGGTTGCAGCGCACAGAGACCTTACACTGCCGCACACAGAGGGAAAAAATTAGAGGGAACATTGATCCTTACCCCTGTATCCTGTTCCCTTATGCCTACTCTTCTAAACATAACCTTGCACCCATAACCCCATACCCTTATCGATATATCTTCTAGCCTGTATTATCATCCCTGTGCACATAACTCTACATCTTGTACAGTTAGCCCTAATAACAATAACCCTGAACATTTATGTTCACACATTCTAACCATAGCCCCAAGTCCATAACCCTGCACCCTTAAACCTATCTCCACAACCATGTACCTTTAACTCTGTAGCCCTAGCCATGTATGGTTTGTCATTTGTCCTGCACCCATAACCCTTTAGCCATAGCCCTGTGTCCTTAGACCTGCTCCAAGAATCGGCAGCTAGAGCCCTATTCCCCTAACCTTGTACCTGTAATCCAGCACCAATAGATTTTACCATTATCTTTGTATACTCTATTCTCTATCATTGTCCTTGTACACTAAACCATGTAAACGTAGACCCAGAGGGGTATGGAGCTCTATATAAAAAGTCCTCGAAAAATCATAAAACGTTTACTAGACCTGCGGAGTCCACTGACTTGAATAATCTACTCGACCTAACTGCGATGTACAGTTCATGTTTCAAAACTCACTTTCAATAAACGTATTACTAATCATGATTTTGGTAGCACTCTGTCATTTACAAACAGCACATTTTCCATTGAAATGGCCACAAAGTTTCCCACTAACATTCAGTTTTACTGATAAAACTATATATTGGTAGCACAAGCCCTGCTTGAAGCTGTGAGCTTGTTTTTTAAAACTTTTTGGACTTTATGATTTAATTGTTTAAGTGCTATTATTATCGGAATATGTTCTTAGGGCTTAGTTTTAACTTAATTTTAACATTGTTTTTAGTGGCAAGTTGCTAGTTGAATTGGGGGGAAAGTGGACTTACCTGGGCCCTGGTTTGTCTTCCCGGTCCGCCGCGGGTGTTCCTGTTGTGCAGAGGTTGACAAACGAAGCGTCCTCACTTCCGCTCTCACCCTAAGGAGTAAGGAGGTAGCGGGCTAGTCTACTGCTCCTCCTATGTAACCTCACCTCGGGGTTGGAAATCAAATGAGGCCGCGGGCGCGCAGCAGGTAGTACAAGCCCTGCTTGAAGCTGTGAGCTTGTTTTTTTAAAAACATATCGGACTTTATGATTTAATTGTTTAAGTGCTGTTATTAACGGAATCTGTCCTTAGGGCTTAGTTTTTAACTTAATTTTAACATTGTTTTTAGTGGCTAGTTGCTATTTGACTTGGCGGAAAGTGGATTTACCTGGGCCCTGGTTTGTTTACTCGGTCCGTTGCTGGTGTTCCCGTTTGTGCGCAGGTCAGTGTTGCCAGATTTTGAAACCCGTCCCAAGCCAATGCTGTCCAAGTTCAAGCCGAAATTCAGCCCAACGCAGACCAGTTTCAGCCCAAAAACCAGCCCAAAGTTGCCACCCTCAATTCATGCAAAATCAGCCTTCAGGAAATATTTTACGCCCAATCCTAATTTCTATTCAATATGCTTATAGTGGGAGGAGGTTCAATGGGCACCAATGCACTTCTGCAATCATGTCCCAATTCGATTAGTAGCTACTGATTTTGAGGATCGGTCCCCATTAGGGCCTGTTACTTTGTTCACCACAAATCCAAACCTGAACCTGGCATTGATGAACAAACTTTGCAAGAGCAGACTGTTACCCATTTTAGTGAAGTCGAAATGCTGGAAAGTTGAAACTCTATGTCATGTAGCTCCTCAAACAGGACATTTAATGCATTTCACGGATCTTGCAGGATTAACATCACGCAATGATGCACATATAAAGTAACCACCCTGGCATTAAAGCAATTTCAGAACAACTGGCAAGCTGAGATTAGAGGCCCACTCCCTCCTGTTAAAATGTACAAAGGCCAAATAGGAGAGTCACTTATTCTTATTACTGCCTGCCCTCCACTTCAAAGTCTTTCACCATGACCATCTACTATGACACTAAAAGTTAAACAGAACCTATGTCATTGCCGTTGTGTTTCAACAAAGGCTAGACTAAAGGCCCCAATCTTGGCAAGAAGCAGATGGGTTTGTGTGAGGGCCAAATGAAATCAACTGGAGCAGACAAGAAAAAGACTTCTTTCCCAAAACCTTAGGAAAAACCCTCCCCCAACATCTCAACACTAACGCTCCCTCAAGTCGGATGACACTGTCATCACTCCTCTTGTCCCATTCAGTTCCATTCCCCTTCATCATTCGCACTGTCTCTCATATCATCATTGATCAGTGAAATCTCATTAGGCTGTGCAACTCCTTTAAACCTATCAGCCACTCATGGCTTTAAGCAGAGCAGCTCCTAAAACTGACTTTGCAATGGATCACTAATGGGCTCTATATTCAGCTACTTACATTTCATGGCAAAAGCATGGATCAATTTCTCAATAATGCTCAAAAGTCTGAACAAAAATATATACACCTATCTCAATAATGGCCATAAAATAAAACCCTAAGGTAATCTATGCCAGCAACGCAGTTCCCGTTTACAGTACAGAACACTGCGCCAACGACGCAGATGTTTACAGTTCATCTTCATTACATCTTTCATTACATAAGAGTATTTTCTGTCCTAGACATCAAATTAACTTTTATTCAAATAAGAAGGTGTCCTGTACCTTTCTTCTGACTAACAGAATTGAGTCAACACACATTTGTTTTAAAATAAGATTGAAGTAGAATATAAACAAGTCCCACAGGACTAATGTTGGAATATAATACAATTAACCTGCTTCTAGTGGGCATATAGGGTTCTCCTTGTTCTGTTCACCCGGAAACAGAATGGAGGCAGCTCTGGGGAGTATAGAGTTGCATACTGCTTATGGTGCATGTCTTACATGAGATCTCTATCATTTAGTATATATGGAAGAATACTACTGGCTAAGCTCAGAGACATTCCTGCCTGCTACTGTACTGGGAGAAAGAAGGAAAAACAGAATGGGGTCAGCACTAGGGAGTACTGTGTGTGCATGCTACTTATGGAGCATGTTCTACATGAGAGCTCTCATAGCAAGGGTACCATTTAATGTGTATGGAATAATGCTAATGGCTAAGCTCTGAGACACTCCTGCCTGCTGCTGCCCTTGGAGAAATAAGGTTCAAACAGAACGGGAGTATGCCTCTACATAAGGGTGTAACGGTAGAGGTACCATCTAGTATGTATGGGATAATGCAATTGGCAAGGCTGAAAGACATTCCTAACTATTACTGCGCTGAGACAAAGAAGATGGAAACAGAATGGGACATCATTGGGGAGTATTGTGCATGTGTGTACAGCATATGGTGCACGCCTCTACATGAGTTCTCTCACAGTAGAGGTACCATCTAGTATGTATGGAATCTCATACATTATTGTGCTTTATGCATCTTCATGCATTCATTGGAAATGTATGATATTTAACTTTCTCCAGTGCATTTTCAACACCCTACCCTTTCTCAGACACAGTCCCACCTTCTTTGCATGTGCTGCCCCACCACGCTTAGTCTCTTCAACAAACATGGTGCCTCAAAAGCAGATTAGAATATAAGGCGGTATAACATAGTGTGCCTAATAGGGAATCTTGTGTGAAATATACCTCATCAGCAACAAACATCTTATCTAACAGCCAGAATGCCCAAAGGCATGAATGCTTGCTTTACAAATGCAGATGTTACAGTCCGCATTTAAAAATTACTCCATTAATCACTGCTCCTAAAGCAAAACTTTCCACATTTTCAAAATCACACATACAGACACAATGAATCATACGTTTGTGAATTAGTGCATAGAAAATGTTACATAAGGCAAAGGAGACCAAAAGGTGTAAGATTCACGTCATCCACACTGGTAGGCACTTTTTTAGAGTGCTTGGTCTGGAGAAGAACAAACTCAGATTTCAGAACATAACACAGTGGTTAGGGTCGACTTTAATAAGAATTTATTTCTACCTAAGCAAACCTTTCTTAGCAACATCAGGATCGAAAGACTGGGGAAAAAACATAACTTTCTAACCTGTACCATGCAGCTCTTGGATGGCAGTTCATAGCTCACTGTTCTAGATTAGGAATGCAATTTATGAACTGCACAATAACAACAGAATCTCTGTGACAAAAGCAGTAACCCACTGAGCTGTGCACATAAAATATTGTTCTTTGATATGCATGGCACAGGTCCTTTGCAGCAGGCATATTACAGTCCTGCCAAGTACCACGCATCTGGGGTTGGACTAACGCATTTTAGTGCTGATGTCCGCATCACCGCACTAAAATGTGTTAGTCATGCATACTATAGCTCCTGGGAGAATCACAACACATCGCTTCATATTATAACAAAAGCAGCCACTGCCAGCACCTGCTGTGCTCCTGGCTTTCGATCATGGAGGGGTCCCTGTAGACCGTCCAGTGGGCAGTGGCAGGCGCAGTTTAAAGGTGGCACTGCCAACTAGCACTTAGGAGCACCTATTGTAACAGCAAGAGACAGTGAGTAAGAAGGTTAAAGAGCAGCCTTGTCTGGCACGCCTTGGGCCTGTAGGTAACCTCAGCAATGTCTGCAGCCCGGTCCACCACACTGGGTTTGACCACGCGCTCTGCAGGCTTCCCCTGGCAGCACCTTCAGGATACTACAGGTGAGTCCAGCGCACCTGATCACTAGACTAACTTGAGTGCTGCAGTTGGGGCAGTACCAGGCCGGATGAGGGGGAAGAGGGTTGGGAGGGAAAGGAAGTTAAAAACATAGCTGAAAGGACAAAATATGTTTATTCAGTCACTAGATTTGATTGTCTTCACCTTCAGGTAACAGCATATAAAATAAAGGCGCACTCTATGTTTAAAGATAAATCCAAGTTAAAGTAATCGGTAGGAAATGCATTTGTTTGCATTATGAAATTTTATTGATTAATTCAGTCACTACAGATGAGTGCAACCAGATAGTAAAGGAATAGATTCCTGGATGGCAGGGGGGTAAGGAGTGGTGGTTAACGACTTCTGTATTTATAGTGCTACGAGGTCCCAGCCTATGACTTAAAGCACAATGAATATGTAACTTATTATTTTAACACAGTATAAAATGTTTTTGAAGTGTTACATTTCGCTGTGGAATGTCATCCATAAGTCACTGCAAAAATGGAAATGTCACATTAGCAATGCGAATACTTGGCAGCTATGATATTAACCCTCTGGGCTACCTTACACAAATGAAACCTGCCACTAGACGAAACTCCCATCTCTCTCCACCAGGTAAATTAATCACCAGAGTTTACTTGACACTTTGTGTGTTGCCCGAAAACTGCTCAATATACAAGGAACTTTGTAGTACTTTTAACACCTCTGTACTGCTACAAAACTGTGAAATAAAAGTTCCATTACTGAAGAGAAGAATATTTAGAAGTGCAGGCCCATTTAAAACACTGCCCCTGTTACTGTGCCGGTTTGTCCCCGTGCCCAAGGCCAAGGCCAGAGCCTGCAACACACTCCCTCTACACATAACAGAGAAAGCACTTCTCTTCAGTGCTGTGACCTCCTTTCCCTAACCTCACCCCCCGAGTGACGCACATCTTATTTTTTTCAGAAGAGCCTCCAAAAACAGTGTACAAACTACAGAGAAAACTTACTTGTTGTTGCTTCAATCAATCAAGCATTTGTATAGCGCGCTACTCACCCGGAGGGTCTCAAGGCGCTAGGGGGAGGGGGGTCCGCTACTGTTCGAACAGCCAGGTCTTGAGTTGCTTCCTGAAGGAGAGGTGGTCTTGGGTCAGGCGGAGGTGGATGGGTAGGGAGTTCCACGTCTTGGCAGCCAGGTAGGAGAAGGATCTTCCTCCCGTTGTGGCTCTTCGGATGCGGGGGACGGCGGCGAGGGCGTGGTTGGTCGATCGTAGCTGGCGGGTGGGAGTGTAAAAGGTCAGACGGTCGTTGAGGTATCTGGGGCCTTGGTTGTGGAGAGCTTTGTGTGCGTGGGTGAGGAGTCGGAACGTGATTCTCTTGCTGACGGGGAGCCAGTGCAGGTCTCTCAGGTGTCCGGCGATGTGGCTGTGTCGGGGGATGTCCAGGATGAGTCGAGCTGAGGCGTTCTGGATGCGTTGGAGTCTTTTCTGAAGTTTGGCTGTGGTTCCGGCGTAGAGGGAGTTGCCGTAGTCCAGTCGGCTGGTGACGAGGGCCTGGGTGACCGTCTTCCTGGTTTCGGTGGGGATCCACCGGAAGATCTTCCGCAGCATGCGTAAGATGTTGAAGCAAGACGAGGAGACGGCGTTGACTGGTCATTGAGAGGGAGGAGTCCAGGATGAAGCCCAGGTTGCGTGCGTGGTCCGTTGGTTTGGGTGCGTTGCCCAGGGCAGGGGGCCACCAGGAGTCGTCCCAGGCGGAGGGTGATGATCCTAGGATGAGGACTTCCGTCTTATCTGAGTTCAGTTTCAGGCGGCTGTTCCTCATCCACTCGGCTACGTCCTTCATCCCTTCATGTAGGTTGGTTTTGGCGGTTGTGGGGTCGTTGGTGAGGGAGAGGATCAGCTGGGTGTCGTCGGCGTAGGAGATGATGTTGAGGTTGTGTTGGCGTGCGATGGCTGCGAGGGGGCTCATGTAGACGTTGAAGAGGGTGGGGCTGAGTGATGATCCTTGTGGTACGCCGCAGATGACTTCGGTGGCCTCGGAACTGAACGGGGGGAGGCGGACTCTCTGGGTTCTTCTGGGTGCTTCAATCTCCCAACGATCAGCACCACCACAAGGAGCGTCGAGAGTCAATGTCTTACTCTCACACGACCTGCCCCTGACCTGCGCCCGAGGCCCAACCGACTCACTCAGTCAGAGTGACAAGTGAAGCAAGTCACTCACTCATGGCCCGAGACTGGGAGTTGGTTCGGTTACCGAACTTGCGTTGGCCTGTTGAAATAGTCCGTCTCTGAAGGCATGCACACCACCATGTGCGTGATGCACGCTAAATGACAGCACAGCCATGGGCGGGTTCTGGACAACAATGTTTGCAGGGCCGTCATTGGTAGCTCTTTCGCGCGCTACCAGATTGACGGCCCTTGCACCCAAACATGAAGGTACACTTTTTGCATCCTCAGATGGTGCGTGCAGTGCGCACACAATGGCCAATCAGGCTCAGTCATGCTGCGCGAGCACGCTTTGTGTCCATTCGCTGACAGCCAATGGGGATATACTGTTGTGTTGATGCCGACATTGCTGAGGCGCCACCCCAGCTTATAAAAATGCGCACAATGTTCTAATAAACGCCCAAAAAGTAGCCGCCCGCAATTTCGTTTTTTTCTCGCACAAATGGGAAAAATGTCGCCCATTTGTGCGGGAAATAGCCCAATCTGGCAACACTGGCGCAGGTTGACAAACAAAGTGTCCTTACTTTCGCTCTCACCCATAGGAGTAAGGAGGTAGTGGGCTGGTCTACTGCTCCTCCTACGTCACATCACCTCCGAGGTGAAAATCAGATGAGTCCACAGGCGCGCCAAAGGCAAGCCCGCCTGCGCCCGTCCGCCCTCGGACGCGCTCATCGCCAGCCATGCTGCTTGGCAGCAACCGAATCTAGGGACTCCCCGCAGTTATTCACGAGAGGCACTCATGGCTTTGAGACCGGTCAGTAAGGTTCAATGTAATGCGGTAATAGTCCCGCTGGATCTGGAGCATGAATGGACCTGCAACCACTGTGACTTTCTCGGGAAACCACAATGGACGAAAGCCACTGAGAAAGCTACAAATTTAGTAGATACGAAGAGAACCTCTAATTATAGTCTGCGCTGCGCTTTTATTAATGCAAGATCATTAATTAAAAATAAATTGGAATTTTTTTAATTTATACAAGCACATAAATTAGAATTATTTGTATTACTGAGACTTGGGCGGATAATAGTTCTAGCCCAGATTTAGTGTACTACCCTAAAGGTGTGTTCGTCCAAAGATCTTGAGGCCATGCTTTTTAGGTGTCACTATGATGATCACGGTTCATTTAACGGACTGCTAATACATAGCCCCCCAGGTCCGAAAGCAAATTTTCCAGAAGTTATAGGATATGAGTTGGAAGCTAAGGTTAATTTCGAGGACTTTACAGTGCTTGGAGACTTTAATTTTCATTTGGAAAACTCCGAAGATAGAGATACCTGCAAATTGATCGGCAGGATGAGAAGCCTCTGCCTAGTTCAAAAGGTAACAGTGGCTTCCCACTCAGCTGGTCCTACACTAGATGGGATTTTTACGGATAATCCTGCCATAACTTTTCTAGAATCTGGTCAGATCATGTTGCAGTGCTTTTTCATTTGACTATTGCCGTTAAGGGTGCTAACCACCAGAATCCTGGATTACCTCAATACTATCATCCTTGGCATAAAATCGACCCCATTGAGCTAGAAAACATGCTAAAAACTTCCTTTTTTTAAAAAAAAAATTTTATTAGTGCATGATGATAATGTTATAAATGACATTATAATTTTCAGTTTCGAACAAAGTCAATTTGTAAAGAAAGAAAACTAATATAGTTACAGATTCATCATTCATGACATTACGTGCCTTTAGAGCCAATTTCCTTGTAGCAAAAAGAAAAACGAAGGAAAACGGTTAAGTTATATCTGTAACATTTCTGTAGTATTACCTCATGCACATTTTTATAGCATTTTTAACCCCTCCCTCCCCGGGGTTGACCATCTGTCTAAATGTAATTTTGTGTTGGGTAAACTAAAATATACTATACTATGCCTGAATTGTCATACTCCCCTGCTTTTATCTCTCGAGCCATCTAGTCAATGGTTCCCAAATTTTTAAACCTTTCGAGCGGGATTGGTTCCCTCTTTTTCCGTATATTGCTTTTTCAAAGTTGTAGTTCGCAATTAATCGTGTTAACCATTGACAGTAACCGGGGGGAGATGGATCTAACCAGGCTGATGTTAGGGAGAGGCGATATATTGCCATACCTATGAAGATCAACTGCTCTCCAGGCTTCCCTTGAATCTCCTGGTCCACCCCTAGACAGATCAAGCCTGATGAAAGGTTTATATCCCTGCCTAGGACCTCTTTAAATAATTTTCTTATGTCTAATTTTAAAGTGTTTAGCATAACGCAAGAAGCCAGCATGTGATCTAGATCCGCCTGAAACAGCGAGCATCGGGGGCATAAGGTCCCCTTCCCTGTTCCCCATTTAGCAATCCTTTTCGGCGTATAATAGAGCGAGAAACAAGTTTTATAGTACTGTGCCTGAAGCCGTGCTTGTATTAAAAGCTTTTGTGCTAATTCGGTGGAATAATGAAATAAACCCTCTGAAATATTGATTTCCGCTTTCCATTTACTGGCCCGCAGTCCCAAATCATCAGTCATCAAAGAATTAAGAGAATTATACACCATTCCTATAGATTGATGTTTCTGCCTCAGTTTATCTATAATAGAATTATTTATAAATCCTATTGGACCACCGCATTTCTTGCTTAAAAAGTAGCGTATTTGTAAATACTTAAAAAAATCCCTCCAATCTAGTTTATATTGTGTCTTAAGGTTTTCGAAGGAAATTATATCTGAGAGAGAGTAGAAATCTCCGAGTTTGGATAGGCCTTTATCTAGCCATCTCTTGATTATTGAGTCTCTAAAAATTTCAGGCAAATTAAAGTTGTTATTGATCGGGGTGTAATAGTTCAGGTGGCCCAATCCTAGCATTTTCCGGACTGCTTTCATGGTTTTATATCCCGCGGCCAGCGTCTTATAGTGTACATTTTTGTAATGGGAATCATTCAGAAACCTCCAGGCCCATCCCCAGGCATCATTGCCCATTATAAGTTCTATAGGTGTGGGAATGTTTCCTGGGAGGTCATCTAGTGGCTTGTCGGAAAAAAGAGTGTTATTGTGCAGAAGAGTAGTTGCCCAATAGTAAAGTCTAATATTTGGGAGAGCCAATCCACCCCTATCCTTTGGTAAAGAAAGAAACTTGTATGCTCTTCTGGGTTTTCCGCAGGACCAAATGAACCGTGAAAACATGTCTTCGATCTTTTTAAACATTTGGTATTAAATTCTAGTGGAATGGCCCTTATAAGGTAGAGGATCTTAGGAAAGAAGAGCATTTTAATTATATTACATCTCCCAATTATTGAAAGATGCAAATTATGCAATCGCCTCAGTTCTGGTTTAATTTTATCGATCATGGGGTTGATATTAGAATCCACTAGTTTTTCAACACTGGCAGTAATGTCTACACCCAAATATGTGGCGCTTTCTACCTGCCTAATGTCGTCGCCCATGCTGACGTTTTTGCAAATAATCTGGATTTTAGTTCGATTAAGGGAATACCCTGACAAGAGTCCGAATCTCTTCGCCTCTCGTTCAACCTCCACCATAGACGCTTCCGGATTAGATGTTAAAAGCGCAATATCATCGGCATATGCCAATACTTTCGTTTCCCAGCCTTGAGTAATAATCGGGCTAATCCTTTGATTGCCTTCCAGAACGCGTAAGAAAGGGTCGATATATATGGCGAATAGCAGAGGTGAGCTAGGACATCCCTGGCGTGTGCCTCGAGTTATTTTGAAAGTGTCGGTGAGTGCACCATTTATAGATAATTTCGCAGTGGGTTGAAAATATAGCATCTTAAATGCCTGTATAAATTGCTGGCCTATCCCGACCCTCGACAGAGACTCCCAAAGAAACGACCAGGAGACTCTGTCGAAGGCTTTCTCGGCGTTAAGTAAAATGAGTGCCATGGGGTCTCCGGAGATATGTGCAGCATCAAAAAGTGAGATGGTTCTCCTTGTATGATCTATAGTACCGCGTCCAGGGATGAACCCATGCTGCTTTGGTGATATAATTTTATGGATTACCCCTGCTAATCGAGCCGCTAATATTTTGGAGTAGATTTTACTATCCGCGTTTTTAATGTAATGGGGAGATAAGAAGCGGGATCTAGTGCTGATTTGTGTTTTTTCAAAAAAACTATTATTTTTGCTTGCGACCATGATTCCGGTGGTCTCCCCCCCTTAAAAACATGTACAAACAAGGGAAAGATGGCTTCTCTTATTTCTGTAGAAAATGTTTTATAATATTCAGCTGGGATACTATCTAAACCAGTTGCTTTGCCATTAGGGAGACTATTAATACACAGCAGAGCATCAACCCATTGGGGAGGCTCTTCAAGTTGGGCCTGGTCGTCTAAAGATAGTTGTTCTACTGGAATTTGATTGAAGTAAGCCATAATATCATTTGAATGAGTTTTAGTGGTTTCATGATATAGATCTTGATAATAGGTTAGAAACTCTTTGCGAATGCCTTCTGGATCTGTAACTATGGCCTGAGTGGCATCTTTCACTGCGGTAATAATATTCCTTGTGGCTTTTTGTCTGGCCCTGATCACAAGATGATGTCCAACTTGTTCACTACACTCATTCGCTTCCTTTCTCCAGGTCTCCAATCTGTCTGCTGCCCTTTTAGCTATTACTTCCATAACCGCTGATTTAGCTGACATTATTTTAGCCAGTGCTTCTGTCGGGTCATCGCCATCCATGTGTACAGAGATTAAGTTTTCTTCTGCAGCTGCCAGTTGCGTTTGCAAGGTGTCCAATAGTTGACGTTTTTTCCTATTAAAAGCTATCGAAAAACTCATTGTCTCTCCCCTTATTGCTGCTTTAAATGTGTCCCAGACCACTTCAATCCCGGTACTGCCAAGATTTTCCTTAATAAATTGGGGGATCCAGTGCCTCATATGCTTACAGTACTCATCGTTTGAAAGTAAACAGCGGTCAAAAGTCCAACTGATCATTTCTCGGTTAACCATTATTTCCCCTCTAATTTCCAGAACTAAGGGATTGTGATCCGACACAATGCGTGGAGTCTTTTCTATTGTACACTTATGAAAAATAGAGCGAGATGTAAAGATATAATCTAATCTCACCGGTTTATTGTGTGGAAAAGAATAGAAAGTGTGACCGGGATCTGTAGGATGGTATGATTGCCAAATATCCATTAGTGCCTGTTCCAGACTTAAAGTCCTCAAGGCCTTATAGACCTTGGGTTTCCTACCGCTGTAATTCCAGTTTGTATCTGAAGATATACTTTGATTGGCCGGCAAATTTATATTAAAATCACCGCAGATGATAATGGGTAGGGGCCACTCAGCCAATTCATTATTTAAATAATCAAAAATTGCGGGGTCGTCAGCTATACTGCCATAAACTGTACATATCGTGATTATATCACCGTTCTCCCTACGGCATTCGGTGATAACCCACCTCCCGTTCTGATCAACAGATGTACGTGAGAATTGAAGTGAACCTTTGGCAGATAATATTGCGACCCCCCGTGTCCTGGCACTCTGTGTAGTAGCCCCTATTACTGTAAATCCAAGTGTGCCTAAAAGGTGAATCTGTGTCCTGTCAATATGTGTTTCCTGTAGGCATAGGATATCAGCTCTAAGTAATCTAAGCGCTACAGCAGTATTTTGGCGTTTCTTTGGGTCTTTTAGGCCGCATACATTAATTGTTACTATGCGTAGCTTGCTCATTTCATTACATAGTGTTTTACCCGTTCACAAATACCGGGACAGGGTATGAGAAACGATATCAAACCAGAGCTCTTGATGTCAACCCCTTCCCCCACCCTCTCCCCCACCCTTCCCACCCCCCAAGCCCCCCAAGCCCTCCCCACCCACCACCAACCATTAAGGCAACCTGGTTCCAACGGAACCAGGGTGAGGTCATCTGAGCAGTCAGAATCCCGTGTCTCCCCCCCGGTCTTGCCCCTCCCCTAACCAACCCTAACCGCTCTTTATCAATTCACTTTGTTAGGTCCCTACATCGCAACTTTACATCATTATCTAGCCATTGTCTTGAGCCCATAGTTATTAGTCCTTGGTTCTATCTCTTCTTGTCTCTGTAATCTCTTGCAAATAGGCTTGAGCCTGAATTTCAGAAGTAAAGCTACGGGTGACCCCATTAAGGACAATTTTTAGACGTGCTGGGTTCTGTAAATATATCGTAGCGCCGATTTGTTGAAAGGGTGCGAATAATTGCTTCAGCCTCCATATACGCTCAACTGTGGCGTATGCAAAATCAGGCCTGGTAAAAAAAGTTACGTCATTGAATTGTTTCTTGCTTGTGGGTCTTGCTAGATCAAAAAGGGCCTGGCGTAAGAGAAAGTTGCCAAAGTAAACTAGTATTGCACGGGGTATTGATTTTGAGTTGAGGGACGTTTTGAGAGTGTTAGAGGAAATCGATGTGCGCGCTGTATCTCCTTATCCCAGTCCCACGATTGCAATTCAGGAAATGCACCTTTGAAGAGCGAAATTATATAGGTTCTGGGGTCACTTCCTTCCAAGCCTTCCGGGACCCCAAGAATGCGAAGATTGTTGCGACGCAATCTGTTTTCCTGCTCATCAATCTTCATCATTAGGTCTTTAACTATGCCCTCATGGGCATCCCCCTGTGTTCTTAGTGAAGAGACATCTTTCTCTAAGTACTCGGTGCGCGCTTCAACCGACGACATTCTATCTTCGATATCGGTGCACGTGCGGCCCACTTTCCTAATCGCGCCTTGCAGTTTCTGTGTGGCTTGTCGATTTTTCCGATTATCAATCTTCACCTCTTCATGGAACCCCTTGATTGAATGTAATACTTCTGCAATGGTAGGTTCTTCTTTGTTTTTTGAGTTCCCACTCCCCAGATCGGCCATTGCTGAGATGTTGCCACCTCAACGAACAGTGCAGTCTGATGGAGTCGCAAACTGAGAGGATGAGTAGTCCCATCTAAGCTCGGCATTGCTCCCTTGGTCTGTAGTCTCCCCATTTGTATGTCCACTTAGTCTTTTTTTCTTTTTGTTTTCCAGCTTCTTTCTTTGTGCTGCAGTTTGAAATGAGGTCTCAGAGTCAGTACTGCTTCCCCAATCGTGCTTTCTTCCATTATCATCCCCTTCACTGGACGTAGATATGCCTGTCTCATAGAGTTCTGACTCATCTGTGACTGGATAAGGTTTGTCATGATTCTCTCGAATTTCCAGGGTATCAAAGCTTCCAAAGTTTTCAGGCTGATTATTCGCTGTGCCGGATACCGCCTTTGAAGTTCTCAGGTCCGGGTCTGAGAGAGCGGCTAAGACTGTATTCTTCGCTTGCGTGATCCCAGTATTCACTCCTGGCCCAGAGGCTGCACTTGTATTTCCGTGGAGAATGGGAAAGTCTGATGCCGTTATTGCTGTTACCAATAATGGAGAGGCAGGAGAGTCTTGAGGGGCACCCCCGACTGCAAGGGGTAGCTCTGGAGTGGTTGATACATGTTGAGCATCCGGCATATCCCCATCTGGAGATTCGTTCTGAGATCTTCCCGGTTCTAATGGGCTGAACATATTAGAAATTAAGGGTTGATGATTATGAAATTGAGCAGTGTTCAAAGATTTAATGTTTTTTGCCTGTAGCTTTTTACTCTGTTTAGCTACACGATCTGCCTTATCTTCTGGGATCCCTTCTGGGATTGCTTGCTCGGTTTGCTTCTTATTTTTCTGTCCCCGTGTTTCAGGGCGTCTCAGTGAGCTCTCTGGTCGATTCGCCAGCATTGTTTTACTAATTGCGGGGGCTATTGAATGATGGTTTTTAGCTTTGATGCATTCCCCCCCCCTCGCGCCGGAATCCTTACTTGTTTTCTCTTTGTTGCATAGAAGTTCTGGTAACAAAGTATCCTCCACTGAAACCGGAGACCGTATCTCCCTGCTTTCCCAAAGTTCTGCAAAGTCGTCAGGCACTCGAAGAAAGCCGATAGCTTCTCGATTAGGCGACACGTCACTGTGAGCAGCCGCAGGGCAGCGTGGTGCAAGGATGCTGGAGCCGGAGCTGGAGCGGCACGGCTCCCTGTTCGCAATGCAGTCAGACGCTCTGCTCCTCGGCGCCCATTCCGATCCCAGCGCGGTGAGGTGAACGATGTGAAAGTAGCAGTCATGCAGATCTTCCAAGCCACACGATAAGCTGCGTGGCATACAGGTAGATTTCGGCTATTTTCCCCGCAGTACTTCGGGTACGGGAGCCGCGGTTAGGTGGGATTTTCTAGCGCTTTTCTGGGGCCAGACCGGCGGAGCTTGCCGGGTCACTGTTACTCAGGCGTCATCTTGCCTTTCAAAGCCTTCTCTTTCAAAGAGTAAGTGAGGAAATTCACCAGGATCCTCGCTAAAAAAAAAACTCCTTATGGCAACTTAGACCAGGATATAGGGGAATATAATGCTTGGCTTACTTCAGCTTTAGACCTGTTAGCCCCATCTAAAAGGAACTGTAATAATAATAGATTATCACCCTCACAACCCTGGTTTTCCTCAAACCTAAGGGAATTCAAGCAGTCCTGTAGACTCCAAGAGCATCTCTGGAGACTTAAGTATGACCTATTAGAAATACAAGGCTCAAATTATGAAGGAAAAATCGGCCTATTTTTCTCAGAAAATTGTGGCAGCAAAAAACTCTAGTAAAGAACTGTACTCTACAATTAAAAAACTAGCTAACTACTGTGATCAAAAGAATAGAAAGCTGTCAGTCACTTTGTGACGAGATTGCGTTAGTTTTCCAAAAAAAAGTTCTTAATATTTTTAACTCTTTTACCAGCTCCTCAGTGTTCCCACAGCTGCGCACAGTATCAAAGTGGATGAATTGGGGCTAGTGCACCCGCTTACTCCATGACTCAGCACTGCCAATGATACTTTTCCATCTTTTTCATCATTTCACCACTATCGACAGAACAAGTGCATGAATTAATTCTCAACACCCGCTTGGGGTCTCCATTGAATCCCTGTCATCCAGATACCCTACACCTGGTTTCTGGAACTATAGCGGGTGTCTTAACACCAATTATTAATAAAATGTTTAGGCAGGGTTCCTTTCCATCAAATATGAAAGTTGCTTTAGTGCTCTCACTGTTAAAGAAACCCCAGTTGGACCCTTCTGTTGCTAATAATTATCCCCCTATTTCCAGGCTCCCCTTTACTGCCAAAATTGCAGAAAAGGCAATTAATAAAGAGCTTACCTTATTACTGGAATCAAATGATCTACGGGATCATTCACAGTTTGGGTTTTGTTGCCAACACAGTACCGAACTAGCTCTAATTACTGCCACAGAGGAACTCAGGACATCGCTTGATGAGGGGAACTCTGCAGCGCTCATCCTTCTTGACCTTTCGGTGGTATTCAACACGGTCAATAATAAGATTCTGATTGGCCGTTTTGAATCTCTGGGTATTCGTAGGTCAGCTCTATGATTACTAGCCTCCTTTCTCACAGACAGAGTGCAGTCAGTGTCTTTGGATGGCTACTGCTCATATTCTTTTTTTGTCCCTTGTGGGGTCCTGCAGGAATCATCGCTGAGCCCGACCCTGTTTAATCTCTTTGTGGCTCCGCTAGCCACAGTGATTAGAAATGTGGGTTTTTCGGTTGTCTGCTATGCTGATGACATGCAAATTATTGTCTCAGTTGCTGGCAACCATAAAGAGTCAGCGGCCACCTTCAGCAATTGCATGCAACAAGTTAACAACTGGATGACATGCAACTGTCTAAAGTTAAATTCCGATAAAACCGAGGTGCTATTGCTAGGAAATAATACCTCGTTTTGGTCATCGGATTGGTGGCTAGAGGAGCTTGGGTCCATTCCAACCCTGGTCACTAAGGTAAAAAATCTGGGGGTGATTTTTGATAACCATCTGTCGTTTGATGAATAGGTAAATGCAATTAATTCAAGCGCGTTTTTTAAATTGAAAATTCTGAAAAAGATGTTACCTTTTATTCCTCTGGAGCTGAAGAAAGTAGTGGTAACTACCTCACTCTATCCAAAATAGATTATTGTAATGGTCTTTATATCAATATACAGAAACAACATCTTAGCAATTTACAAATTTTGCAGAACTCTGCAGCAGGCCCATTGCTGGGATTACCTAGACAAAGCTCAGTGGCTAAGGCTCTAATGGAACTTCACTGGCTGCCAGTTGATAAGAGGATAGATTTTAAAGCTCTGTGCATCGCCTTTAAGGCCTTACGTGGAGAAGGCCCTGACTATCTTAAAAATAAATTGACCAGATATATTACCGCTAGGCCACTTCGATCATCCTCAGCAGTCAACCTTAAAGTGCCCAAGTTTAGAACAATGCGTTGGGGGGGGGTAGAAGTTTTTTATGTATGGCACATCCAAACAATGGAATGCCCTACCCCTCAACCTATTTATTTATTTATAAAGTTTTGTATAGCGCGAACATGACCCCGAAGGGTATCAGAGCGCTTCACATTTGGGAACGGGAAGAACATAGTACAGGGAAATGGCAAAGGGGGTAACAGAGAATAACTTATTTAGCTAATACCATAAAGTGACAAGGTGAAAGCAAACAGTACTTAATAGGGTATAACAGACAACCCTGAGCTTTACCGGTGATAGACCCAAAAGAATGTAGTCAGAGGGTCATTGAGAAAGCAGACGAGCCATGACCAATTAAGGCAAGAACTTGTTCATTAGGATTAATTTTACTTCATGTTTGAAGGCAGCCGTGGATGGGATTCTGCGGACGTCCGGTGGGAGAGTGCTCCAGATTTTCTGAGCTGAACCAGAGAAGGCTCTGGACCTCGTTCTATTTTTGCAAAAGGTCTGAGGTTTCAATAGGAGAGAATTTGCACTTCTTGATGGTCTACCCCCTCCAGATAGTTCTAGCTTTTGAGCCAGGTACATGGGGGTTTTGAAATGGAGGGCTTTGTGCGTCATACAGGCAATCTTTAGCTGTATTCTTGCTTCGTAGGGTAACCAGTTTAGAGATCTTAGGGCTGGGGATATATGAGCATTTCTCTTTGTGCCCGTAATCAATCTGGCAGCGGCATTCAAGGAGGCCCTGAGAGGGGCCAAGGTATATTTGGGGAGGCCACAGAGCGTAGCACTACCATAATCTAGCCTCGACAGGACAAGTGCTTGAACCACCTGCTTGAAGTCTTCTTGTGGAAGGAATGGTTTTAGATTACTAAGAATCCTCATTTGGTAGTTAGCACCCTTGCACATCTTACTAATATGATTCTTCATGTTCAAGTGCGTGCCCAGGGTGATTCCGAGAGATTTAGCTGAATCAATGATAAGAGGGGCGCAGTTGAAGGCAGTGAGGTGTTTTATCCAGAGGTTAATCTTGGGGGTGTGATTAGGAGGAGATATAAGAAGGAATTCTGTTTTGGCGGTATTGAGCAGGAGGTGGTTCTCAGTTAGCCAATTTTGGGTATTCGTCAGGATAGAGTTGAGTGAAATGAAGTCATCAGAAGAGGTGATTTTCAGATAAAGTTGCGTGTCGTCCACATACATATGAAAAAGAAGGTTCATGGAATTTAGTGTATTCGCTAAAGGTTCCAGGAAAATATTAAAGAGTATGGGAGTAAGGGCAGACCCTTGAGGGACCCCCATGAAGACTGTAGAAGGCTAGGAAAGGGATTGATTCACCTTGACTCTTTGGGATCTGTTGTGAAGAAAGGACGAGAACCATTGCAATACCAGGCCAGAAAGGCCCATCCTGTGTTCCAGAATGGCTAAGAGTTTGTCGTGATTAACCGTGTCGAATGCGGAAGAGGGGGCGTGGCTTGGCGAGCAGCAAGATGGCTGCCTTCTAAAGGGGCTCTGCCGGCCGGGCACATTATCCTGCATCATCCTTGAGAAAACGAGGTGCCTGCACATCCTGCCCTACTGGGATCGATCCAGTGCAAGATGTAGAGCATGCCCATGCCTTTCTTGGGTTGCCAGGCGGAACAGAACTGCGGCTACGAACATCGCGTAGCGGAGTGATCTCGTGGCCGGGACGAACCTGGGCAACGGCATTCATAGCGTGGCCTCCCATTCCTGCATCCCTCTGGCTGGCTGCAGCGGGGGCCACTGCGGCTGTCCCCTGGTTGGGACCCTCCACATTTCATCAGCAACTGTGGGGAGGAGGTGCCGGACGGATCGGTGTAGCTGCGATGCCCTGAGAAGCGCGCCGCCGGTCCGCGCTGCGGCCTGGAAGGCATTTCAGCCTATGCGGGAGCTGGCGGCGTTCCTGGCCGATACAGACATCGGTGTGTCCCTGAGGCGTGCCCAGGAGGGCGACATTTGCTGCAGGGGCCCCACCTGTCTTCGGCGGCTGTGGGGGACCTCGCGGCGGGGGCTGACGCACACCGCACGAGAGACTGGAGGGAGCCGGTGGCTGCCGTGGCTGGGCCTTGTGGAGTGACGGCCATCCCATACTGCGGTACACTTTCCTGTGGTGGAGCTGTGAGGCACAGACGAACAGACCTGGGACCACGTGAGTAGGCCAGTGGGCCCTTGCTCCTTAATTCCGGGTACTAGCTGGCAGTGGCTCTGCTGCCTGTGGTGAATGTCGCGAGGCAATCCCTGGGCGCTATGAGCTGCTTGTCTGCTCTGGGCCCGGTTGGGACTATGCACGGCGCTGAGGGGTGCTGAGCTAGAGCTGTGGAGGTGCCGGATTGGGGTAGAGTGTGGTACCTTGGGTGGTGTTGCCTCCCGTCGCCCCTAGGGTTGCTGCACGCCTGTTTCCCCTTCCTTGGCGGTACTCCAGTGGCCCCGTCTTGGCCCCCTGAGTGCTTTTCAGCCCGACAACAGGCCTAGGACTCGGCTGGAACTGCGGCTGTCCTGGTGCCCCCTCCTGTAGACGCAATATCTCGCAGCAGCATCTGCACAGCTACTCTGTGCGCACCATTTCAACTGGCCTACCCACTTCACACACTCTACGCCATGGGGAAAAATGACCCCAAGCAGTCAAAACTGCCATTTGAGAATAAGCGTCTCAACCGCGCAGGGGACACGAACTCTGAACCTGAAAATGAACCTTCCCAGGCCGGTGACAAACAAGATGAAGACCTGCGCGCCATCATGTTGGAGGTCCGCTCTAATCTCAAATCTATGGACACCAAACTCGACGCTCTGACAGCAGGGCTTGACATGGTAAAGCGCCAAGTGAGCCACTCACGAATCCAGATTGGACGCCCTTGAGAATCGCGCGGAAGAAGCCCATGAGTACCAAGTTGACTCTAAAGAGCACCTCCTTAATATGGAAAGAGTTCTCACAGTAATAAAAGCTAAAAACGAAGACTTGGAAGCGCGGTCTCGGCGCAACAACTTGCGCATAACTGGCATTCCGGAAACCACAGCTATTCCAAAAATGGAGCCTTTTGTCGAAACTTTGCTCCGCGATCTCTTCCCGACAGCACTCCCTGCAGTCTTTGTGGTGGAACGCGCCCATCGTTTGCTTGGCCCGTTGGTGGAACGCCTAGGCCCATCATAGCGCGCTTACTAAATTACTGCGACAGAGACTCAGTCTTAAAAGCAGCCAGAGAACATGGCCCCATCACCCACCAGGGCAATAATATATCCATATTTCTGGACTTCACTCCCACGGTACAAGCCGCACGGAAAGAATTTCTGCCCGCAGAGCGCCTCCTCCATCGCGCTGAAATCTCCTATGCAATGCTTTACACGGCAAAGTTGAAGATCTCCCATGACGGCCAAACACACTTCTTCACTGACGCCAAATTAGCGCTTAAATTCGCCAAAAATATCTGCCCAGGACGGTCATCGCCCCGGACGCCCATGCAAGCGGAGGCGGCGGACAGACTTAGCGACAATGATTGACCATGGACCATGCTAGATAGACACAGGCCGCTGCGCCTTGAGCCCACTACCCCTGCTGTTGATTTTTCGCTATATACCGGCAGCCCACGCCCTACCATTTGAACAATTATCGCTCTTTGTTTGCGTCCTATATTTGCCCTCCTGTGTTGATATGTACAACCGGCCACCCTGCCTCTCGTGCAGGGCAGTACGCCGGTAACCCATGCCCCCACAGGGAGCTCTCCAATGGTTTATATTTCCTGTTTTCGGTTTGGGTATGTTTGGGAGGGGGGAGGTAGGGGACTCTCAACCTAATTGGGGGGTTGGAGTGGGAGGGGGGGTGTATTGTTTTGTGCATGCACAGTTGGATGTTTGCAGTCAGTTCAAGGTCACTTACACTATCCTTTCCAGCAAGTATAATGAGAGACAGCTTCTACCACTTTTTGCGACAATTAGGATCAAAGAGCGATGCCATATTTTGCTTAACCAACAGACCGCTCATCACTAGCTAGCGATCCCTACGCTGCGTCACACATCACGCCAAATGACAGAAGTATCGTTTCTAACCTGGAACATACGAGGTCTGAACAACCACAGAAAGGCAAGAGTCACACATGCCTATCTGATCAGACACAAAATTGATATAAGTTTCCTGCAAGAAACGCATCTTATGCATGCCACGGATCCTAAGCTACACAATAGGTATTGGGGTGAGATCCATTCAGCCACGTATTCTAACTACGCCCGAGGTACTGCCATCCTTATCCGACGCAATATCAGCTGGACTACAACTGACTCGTGTGTCGACCCTGAAGGTCGATATGTACTACTAAAAGGTATGCTGCACACCACGCCGATGACCCTAGCGGCCATTTATGGCCCTAACACTGATGACTCGGCCCTATTTGAAACCATATGGTCCAAGATAACCCTTCTTGGGGAGGATACAATTGTTTGGGGGGGCGATTTCAATGCTGTCATGCAGGACTCCTTGGATCGTGTGGGGGCCTCCAGGCAACTACACCCCAAAACTACCGAAGTACTCAATTCCATAGCGCTGGACTATGGCCTAATGGATATCTGGCGCTCATGGCACCCAGACACCCGCGAGGGCACGTGCATCTCATCTTGCCATAATGCCTGGTCCCGGCTGGACTACAGGCTGGTCACACAGGATGTAGCCTCCTGGACCACTAGCATCAAACACACACCGCGCATGATGTCTGATCACGCTCCGGTCCAGCTCAACTGGACTGTACCACTAACTAAGCCGCGAGCCTTCAGTTGGCGATTGCACTCCCCTAACAGCCCTCCTGGGTCACGTGGCTGACGCCCCTCCAAGCGCTGGCCGCCTGTCAGCCATGATGCTTCTCCTTGCCAAGCGCCGCATTTCAATACATTGGGGATCCCCAAGCGTGCCCAACGTTACCATGTGGATAAGAGACGTTGCCTACTGCCAGGAGATGCTCTCTGCGTACTGAGATCTGATGCCCACTGCATCACGACCCAAGGACATCTGGGCCCCGTTCATAGCATGGGCGGCTGCACGCACTGAAATAACAGCTCATACTCCGCCAACGCACATACGTCCATAACCTCACCCAAACAAATAGTTAGTACAACACTTCTTGACACCATCTCTATTCATTTAGGCACCGGGTCACCATCCCAACGCACCACGACTTGTATGTGTGTGCACTTGACCTCCATATTGCCGTACACGCGAGAAGGGAATACAGTAGTTCGTCTGCCTTAAATGACCTAACTCATATCTCCACTGCCTGAAAGTACCACGTGGCTGTAGTGAACCGCCCACCCCGATAGACCACGATTGTTGTAATCTGTTGCTACCATCTCGACGCTCGAATGTACTTACCTTGTCTCAATATTTGATTCTGCTGTGACCGCAATGTGACTTGTATGTTACCTTTGTGTTACGCTCTAAAATGATAAATAAAAAATAAAAAAAACATGTTGAATGCGGAAGAAAGGTCAAGGAGGATAAGGAGGCAAGATTCGTTTTGGTCAAGCATTTTTAAAATGTCATCCATAATGTGGGTGAGCGCCGATTCAGTGCTGTGGCCGCTCCGAAAACCGGATTGATGATGATCCAGGAGTTTGAAATTCTCAATGTGCGTGCGAAGTTGCGATTGCACGCATTTTTCTAGGATCTTAGCCAGAGTGGGGATGTTGGAGATGGGGCGAAAGTTGTTGAGATCAGTTCTGTCTGCATTAGGTTTTTTAAGAATGGGTGTTACCTGAGCTGCTTTTAGACATTCGGGGATCTTGCCTTGTGATAAGGAGGCGTTGACAATCTTTGTCCACAGGGGGATGAAGGCATCCTTAATTTCTTTGAAGACAGTCAGTGGCAACGGGTCGCTGAAGTGATTAGAAGGGTTGATACTAATCAGGGTTTTATAGATGTCGTTTTCACTGAGAGGAGTGAAAGAGTCCCAAGTGGCCTTGTTCTTGGTGCTAATACTAGGTGGATTTAGCCTCTCTGAGAGAACAGGAGGATCTGCGATCTCATATGATGGAAGAAGGGCCTTCTTAGATTTGAGATCAGCACTGATGAGTTTAGTTTTCTCCATAAAGAAAGCAGCCAGATCTTCGCATGAGGGAGAGTTGACTCCTGATTCAAGGTGGTTGGGTGATTTTGCTGATTGTTGTTTGACGATTTCAAAAAGTTTCTTGGGGCGATTTGCGGCTTGAGTAAGTTGGGATCTGAAGTAATCGGCCTTAGCAGTTTTGATATTTTTATTATATGAGCTCCTTACCGATCTAAGGACTTTTAGGTGATCCAAGGAAGGTTTGGATCTCCAGAAACGTTCTGCTGCCCTTAGGTTGCGGCGTTCAGAGTTTAGGTTGTCGTTGAACCATGGTTTGAAGAATTTGGAGGAGGCAATTTTTTGTTGTAGAGGTGCTATGGAATCCATGATACCAGAGATAGTGGAGTAATAGAAGTCAGTGAGGTTATGTACATCAGGCATGTCATCTTGGGGAGACAAGGCATATTTACAGTCAATTGCTAGACCTTCCGTGTTAATGTTCCTGAGGTCCCTTTTCCATTGTTTGATTTTCTTCGGTTGATCGCTTTTCCATATCACCTCCCTGTTAATAGAGAAGAAGATGCTGTAGTGGTCGGACCAATCACAAGGGGTAATGTCCTCCAGTGTGATGGTATTTAACCCTGGGCGTAGTTCGCGTAGTAGCGCTACGCGTAGCTACGCGAAGTGCACTTCGCACTACGCGAGCTACGCGTAGCACTACGCGAACTGCGTAGTGCGGTAGGAAATGCTGTTCGCGATGATTGCACAGTGCCGGATGCTTGTCCGCACTGTGCAATCATTGCAAACGGCATCTTGCACAGTGCAAGCGGTCGTTTTCTGCCGCTCGAGTAGATTTGTACTTGAGCGGCAGCTTTCTCAACGTGGACTGGTAGTTTCTCATCGCGAGTGGTCGCGAGCATACACGACCACTCGCAATGAGAAACCTGACCTCCCCGCGTTGAGAATCTCGCCGGGAGGTTTATTTTCCATGCTCGCGATCGGCAACTTGATGTTGCTGATCGCGAACGAGGAAAAAGTCTCGCTGGGATGTCATTTTGCTCGCTCGCGGTCGCCAACTTGACGTTGAGGACCGCGAGCAAGCAAAAAATGACCGCTACGCGTGTTTGCACTGTGCTATGTGCAATTCGCGTAGTGCGAAGTAGCGCAAACTTCGCAAACTACGCGAGCGTAGCATAGTACTTCGCCCAGGGTTAATGGTATTACCTTTTGAGATGATGAGGTCCAGAATTTCTCCTTTGTTGTGAGTTGGACGGTCACAGAATTGGGTAAGTTCCAGATCCAATAGGAATGAATGTAGGCAGAATGCCGTTTGGTCCTTAGGGTTAGATCAGTGAAGGTTGAAATCACCGAGGTAGATTTGGGACACTGAGGGGTCGTCATTGGAAGAGATGAATTCCATTAGTTGTTCAATGAAGAGGAGGTTATCACCAGGAGGGTGGTAGAAAGTATGAAGTTTGCACACCGGGAGGTGATTACTAGAGATGTGGAGGCAGAGGTATTCAACTGCGGATAAGGTGGAGGTCTCTATGAGGGAAACAGATAATGTATTCCGGTGTATACAAGCTAGTCCACCGCCCTTATTCTTAGGTCTGTCTCGACGGATTATGTCATGTCTAGGAGGCACTAAGAGGTCTAAGATAGGGGTGGAAAAGGGATTTAGCCATGTTTCCGTGAGGATGATGATATCTAGCTCATTGTTTTGGATGAGGTCAAAGATATCCGAGGCATGTTTACTGGCTGATCTGCAGTTGAGTAGTGCGCATTTCAGCCGTTAAGGCGTGTGTGGTGTAGAAGTCTGAGTGGTGTGCACTTGCTTGAGGTTGTCACTATTTACGACTCTGAGGTTGTTAGAGGGTTCCCTGTGTGGGTTGGCATGAATGGCTTGAATTTGGGCCGTCGGAATCTTGTCAGTGTCTAGAATGATAGAGTAAGAAAGGAGTAGATCCTCAATATCACTGGTCGCAAGATCGACCTTAAATCTTCTAGGGGGGGAGGGGGCATTAGGGAAGGGTAGAGTTTTATAGATAAGGTGCGAGGAATGCTGATCAAGGTCAGTAGGTGCGCTAGCGTGGATTGTAGGCAACTTTCCTAAGGAAATAAGAGAACTGAGCAGGGGTAGATGGTCTAGTGAGAGGGCCTTCAGTTCAAGGAGTTCGTGCAAGAGAAGGTGCAATTGGAGAGATAACTTGTCCAGACGCGCAACCAGGTCTGAAAGTTGGTTCGAAGATAGAGGCTGAGGGGAGAGTTCCGGGGGACAGGAGGGGCCTCGAGGGATGGCTGGCTGTGGTGAGGCGGAAATGCGATGTACCGGGGGAGAGGGTGCCTCCTTATAATCTTGCAGAGTCCCTGCTCGCTTGGTAAGAGTGGCTGGGGAAGGTATGAGGGTATGTTGTGTATTGGAGGTGTTCCCATGGAGGTTCAGTGTGTTAGGATGAGAGGATACCATTGAGGGAGGACTTTTGTGCTCCGTCATTAGAGAGGGCAAAGTTAGTGAGGCCCTGGATGGGAGAGCGTCCGAAGAGAGAAGAGGGGTTAAGGCATGAGAGGGCATCACGATTGGGGAAACACCGAGAATCTGGCTTGCGATAGGCGCTATGGGTGATACATTAAGCCCGCCATCCAGATGTGTCGATGGTCGGTTGGAATGCGAGACTACTGCAGGGGATTGAATCCCACCGAATTCCGCTGTAGAGTGAGTGGAATTATGAGAACTTGGAAAACTCCCGGAAGTGGGGGGAGGTGAGCTGGATAAATCCAATGATTTAGAAGGGTGTGGGAAGAGATCAGCAGATTTAGCAGTCACTGCTTTCTTGAGGGTAGGGAAAATATAGTCCATCTTGGCTAGATTGAACCTAGAGGCTTGGATTAGAATGATACCATTATTGTAGAGAGTGATGGTGGCATTAGCTTTGAGGAAAGGCGAGGGTGCAGTTGTTAATTTGAGACCATGTGGGATTTTCCTAGCGTCCTTTATTCGAAGCATAGAGTAAAGGACCTTCCGCCAGCATGCCCGTTTTCTAGTGTAGAAGATGAGGTCATTAGATTGAATACCCTTTTTTGCACAGATATAGACGTCGGAGATTAGTGTTTCAGGTCTAGATTTGAGTAGGCAATGTTTGTGTTTTTTTGCCGCATTTTTGGAGAGGTTAGGCGGATAGTTGATAGTGAAGGCATTGGATCCTGTAGGGTCAGGACTAATTTCCATTATGAAACAGGCAAGCGGCGGGTATTGAAGAGGGAGGGGGACCAATTTACGTGTTCAAGGAGGTGAGAGTGATTTTGATTCCGAGGAAGGTATAACTAAGTAGGCAGTGATCAGAGTGAATAAGCAGCCACACTATGAGGGCGTAATTATGATGACGAAATTTAAGTCACTGGGTAAGACTATGAAAGACTTCAGGTTGCCCTGGGTGGGACTGGATAAATAAAATTTCTAATACAGGGCACTGTGAGAGGGACCCATTCCAAGATGTCCGAAGTTATTGGGTTGTGAGGAAGTCCTATCTTTAGCTTTACTGCAAAGGGTTAAGGCACAATGAGTAGTCCTACTTTACTTTCCGTGTCCAAGATAACTCATAATAGTAGTCAAAAGGCTGGTCCTACCTCTCCTTTTAGAAAGGCCCAGACTTCGGAATAGTCACTGAAAGTCGACACCCGTGTTGATCATCTCAGGATCTGGCGTCAGTGTGAAGAATGGATTCCTGAAGGGAATACAGTGCACCCAACAACAGGCAGCAATCTAGGAGGCGAGGAACCTCAAGAACTCGTACACAGGGCCATCTTGAAATGGGGACTCTCTACATGGAAGCACATCAGACAGCAGTTGGGAGAAGAGTCGGAAAGCTCCGCCGATTACCAATTGCCGTAAGCGGATCAAGCAGCAAATTGAGAACTGCATTCAACGCAGCCCACAGGACTCTCAACTCGCAGCGAGTGCGGTCGACGAGACGCGTGCAGCCTGAAGGCTGCGTACTCACAAGCAGACAGGGGAGCCCACACAGCCCACCAGGGAGGCAGCGGGTGTAGATCGTGAGGTGGACAGCCTCCTCCCGCGCCGGTAAAGCAGAAAGGAGCGAGCAGCAACTCACTTGGGACACCGGACCACTGCAATGCCAGTCGAAAGAAAGGGACGCTCGCGTGACCACCGGCAAACTCAAAGGAATCCCCGGACGTCAACTCGATCCGCAGTCCATCGAAGAGCGCAGACAAACCTCCCCTGGGATTCCTGCCGGCAGCCATCTCCGATCAGCACCCTCCAATCCGAACCGCACAGCGATGCAGACACCGGGCGCATCGAACAAATCCGTCAGGTCTGCCTCTCCCAATGACCCCTCAATCAGGCATCCGAGAGGGGGGATCCACGTACTGTGATCCCCAAAAAGTAGACAGGACTTCAAAACAGCATCCGCTGCCCACCCAAGCCTCCCTCTCAGAAATGATACAAGAGTAAAGGGTGGATGGAGGGGCATAAACAGGGATATTTACTTACATGTGATCCCAAGCCCCGGAGCTTTGACAAGGAGTTCCAGCTCATCGGCCATTTTGTTTCATAGAAACCTAAAGACCGGTTCTTCCCTGTTAGTTTTTAGAAAGAATCTTAAGGCCTGGCTTTTTAACTTATAGCTTCAAAACTAGTTGGCATAACAATCCATCTGCTGTGCCACCAGCGCCAAGACGCCCCCGGGCATTCGAGCGCTTTATAAAACATATTTTCATTTCATAATTGTATAAACAATAATCTGTAAAAATTAGGTGTAGGCAAAAATGTTTACTATTTGCACATCACCAAGTCAAGTGTTCTGATTTGTTTTCATCCTATTAAACACTTTTGTTCATCACACAGAATTACAAAAAACTGCTGGCATAGCTTTTAAAATACATTTTTAAATGTTTGTACAGTTCATTTATAAGTAAGGCTCCCTGTTTTCCGTTTTTACTGAATTTTACAGATAAATACAGACAGAAAACCATTTATTTCCTTGTCTGTATTTATTTTTAAATGTGGATAAAAACGGAAATTGGGTGCTTTTTGAGTGATTCTAAATACACTTTGCCATGACTGCCAGGCCAATAGCTGTGTGGCTTGATGGGTAAGGGGTTAAAAAAGAAAGGAGTTTTAGTAAATAGGCTTAAACAGCAGTAGATATGCACAAGGCTGATACTGAAATGTTCATATTTTCATATAAGTGCATTGATTTATCTTCTGTGGGTGTTCATATCACTGAAACCTGGCAGGCATTCAAGTATGAGCGCATATTTATTGGTTAAATAAATGTGAAAATATACCAGTTTCGGCTTTATTTTTTTCACAAAACCCGTAATAAATATGGATAAATACAGATAAAGTTGACAAAAAATAAATATGGATAAATACAGACGGAAATGTTAAAAAAAAAATACCATAAAACCGGGAGCCCTATTTATAAGCTATTCAAATGCTGTGTGTTAGAAAAGAAACCTGACATCCTGCAGCCTTTCATTTCACACTCTTTGTACAGCACAATTGTAAGACAGTTCACTTTGTAAGCCATAAGCTGAAGCAGAGCAAATGTGAAAAGATGAACACAAGATTCAAAGGCATCTTTATTGCTCATTTATTTTCTGAGAGAACAGAACCCCTTTTCTTTCTCAGCTCACCAGAAGGGCTAGTAGGCCCTAAAAATAGTTTGCCCTGATAAAATCTGACTCACCATAGTGCCACTTACTACCCTACTCGGTGAGTAGATTTCTCGTGGCCTGATAAATCCTGAAATAGAACTATTAAGGTAGAAATGTGGAGAGGTACAATCAATTACAACTTTGTAATGCAGGCAAGTATAAGGCCTGATAGTTTTTTTTTATATAGCACGAAGGTATTGGAGCACTTTACATGAGTACCAGTTACATTACACAAGGACACATTCCTTTTTAGGTCTCGTTGAGCCAGCGCATGCGCTGCTCTGCGAGAAATTTAGTGAGTGGCTTTTGAAAGTGCTACCAGACGCTTTTGCTGGCCTCAAGCTTGCGTTCACGCGAGCGTGCACGCGCGCAGCCGCCATGTGGCTTTCTGTAATGGCTCATTAAGCCTTACAGCGCGTGAATCCCCTCCCCTACCCCCTCCCTTCTCCCACTCCCTCCTCGTCAGCTTCTCTTATTACAAGCTTCCAGCGTCGCGTGGCCAATGCTTGTTACTAACAGCACTTTGGATTCTTGGACCTGTAGGATTCCTTTTCTAACTATGTGCACGGTCCTGCAGCAAGGTAGGGTGATCAGGCAAATTTCACAGTCTATGTCCTGGGTTGGATTGTAGACGTTTCGCTGAACACTGACTGAGACAAATTCGCATGTGTTCGAGAGCAGGATATTCAGCCTCTAACAGAAATTAATTTACTTTACACTGATGATGATGTGTGTAAACGTTGCACTGAATTCCCCTCAGTGCCTCTGTGTTTTCCATGTTGGTGAGCGGCGCCGGTGTCACTAATTCCCTCATTCGATGCAAATTGTAGTCCTACTTCTATGTTTGCAAAATGTCGCGGTTGTTGGTTTTCGGAATCTGGTCACTCTGATGCAAGGGGATGTTGGCTAAAATGCAAGGTCTGGATGATGTCTCCCCCTCGCCCCCCATCTCCTGGGATCCAGGAAGCATCTTTGGTTTGGGTACACGCCCCATCCATGTCTGGTTGTGGGTTGATTCAAGGGTGAAAGGCTGCAGGTGCTGAGTGCAAATGTTTGGGGGTAACTCAGAGCCATGTTTGTGATCGCTACATAACCAGGCCTCTTTTTACCTCACAGCACACACTTCGCTTCCAAGCATTGTTACCTCGTCTTTCGTCTTCAGTTGAACTGGCGCACATTATGCCATCATTGTATGCTTAATTTGTATTTAATGAGCATACGAGATACATTTGTACTAAACAAAGTATACCAAAGCGCGCAGTATTGTATCTGCGCTGGTAACACGCTGCACACAATGCGCCACAAAGCTGTGTCTCTTGCTGAAGTCAACAAAACCACACGGCCGGCCTTTTATCAGACCTGGAGTGCTTGTTTGGGCTGTTTTACGACGGGCCCACATTGTTGTCCGGCCGGCACTCAGTCTGTCAGGCAGTCAGTCTGCCTGGCCCGGCTCCCATTGTTCCCTTATCGGCACCTCTGCAGCCTGCAGGGTGGGGGAGGGGGCCCACACTGCTGTCAGGAGAGCTGCAGGACCCCTAGTGTAAACACAACCTCCAGCGAGCTGTACACTAGGGGCAAAGTTAAGGCAGCGCGCATTGTTCTCTCTGTTTTTTCAGCATCTAATTTTGGCTGAAGGGAGATTAGTTCAATTTGAATCATAGGTTGTTGCTCATGGCCTGAACCACTCCATGCATTATCCACGAAAGGCCACGCATTTGTATGCAAAAATGTATTCCTTGAGTACACGTCCAGGTCAAACTCGATTTGGTAACAGCAAGCGGGGAGGTTTGCGGCTGAAAAACTATGGGGCTTATTTACAAGCCGCTTGCGCCGCCTGTGTGTTTAACGTGGGAAAAAGTGACGCACCGGCTGCGCAAGGGGCTTGTAAATAAGACCCTATGTTTTTTTTGTCTGTTGATTTGTGCTTCAGAATTCCTAACAATCACGCTGGAGTAATTTGTGAAAATACATCACATGAGAAGCAGGGCATTGAGGGGGGGGCGGCGAGGGGGGCTTAAGGGGCAGGGTGTTAGAAGTACTCAAAACGCAATATTGTTCAAACCAACCAACATTTTTAAGACCTTCAAAATATGAGACAAGAGAGCGAGTGTGTGTGTTTTTGTCTGTCGGCGTGTATGTGAAAATGCCAGGTGAAATCTAACAGCCACCTCACAATATCCGACTGAAAGCACTTGTGCCCAGCTATTTACTACAGAAAACACTTTTTAGGGGGGTGTAAAACCCCCAAACACCCCTATCCCTAATGCTACGCCCCTGCCAGTAGCATACTGATTGAAACACATGGGTTAGATGCCACCAGAGTTCAAACCAGGAGGCCAGCAGAGTGATCGAAACCACGTCACACCACGGGGAGCTGACGGCAAACATTTCCCAATACTGAAAACTAGGCAGACGGGACAGCTGGAAAGAACTGGAATTCCTAACACTCGAAACTAGACACACGGGACAAATGGACAGAACTGGATTTCCACACGGGAAACTCCCAAGAGAAATACCTGGGCCCCAGGGGAAGGGCTGCTAGAGACGTCAGCCCATCAAATCAAATAATTCTTAACAGAAGTGAGCCTTGTTTATGGATGTCTCCACAAATCATAAAACCGCAGCCTATAAACAAACAATGCCTCCTAAATACTGACAAGTAAGTTGCTGACATTTGTGAAGGCTACTGTAAACAAGCATTGGCATAGCCAATAGGTCTCGCTTTTGGGACCTTATAAGTATTTAGTTATGCAGCACAATATCCTTGGTGCAACAACATCAACTGTTGCATGGCTAAACACTTAAAAGGTCCCAAAGGCGAGACCTATTGGCTATGCCAATGCTTGTTTTTTATAGGCACATGGAGATCAAGTAATTTACCCAAAATCACAGGATGTTGAGCTGACGCTGAGACTCAAACCTGGTTCCCCTGTCCCAGTTTCAAAGTCGGCTGCTCTGGCCGTTACGCCACATCGTCTCCCCATCTCATCACATCTCATCCAATCACTGCAAAAGAGCATCTATGACAGATAAAAACAGATACATGATACAGTACAACAGGGCCTAGAACACTCACAAAACACCTTACTTGAGTCAACAATTTCCAGCAATGAGGGAAGTGAGTAGGCTGGGAGAGCTCATTAATTAAACTTGATGTCAATTCAATATTTCCTATACAATCACAGTTTAAATGGTGTCTTCCATTATAATTGAATTCAAAGCACTAAAAAAAATCAAACCAATATTAACATTTGTTAGTATTGTAAACTCAAACAGTGCTTTTTCACTTTTTCTTTGGGAGATGAAATTACTTTTATGTTGTTTTTGTTGAATCTCTTTCTCTTAATTAGATTCTGATGGAACATTGCATTCTCTGGTTCTTGCTGCAGAGTGCAAGAGGGTATCCATTGTGCGTTTGTGGATGAGGTGGGAAGTGCTGAGGGGCTTCCACCCCTGCTGATAATTCCCCAGACACTTGTGAGTACTTTTTGCCACCTTGCAGAGTTGGGCAAGCTACTGCACCCTGGAGCCAGGCTCAAGTGACTTGCCTGGCTCCAAGGTCAACTCAAGGTCCTCTTGGACTCTCAAGTACAAAACAAGCTGAGATTCTATGGGGCTTCTGCCTGCACCCACACTCTAACATCATGTGTAAATAATAAAGGCATAGCAGGGACCTTTGATGTAAAAAGGAGAAAAAAGAGATGCCATCTAGTGGCTGAAAGAAACCTGAGAACCTGGGATTACTCCTGGCTTCCCTACTGTTATGTTTCATATAGGTACCCTAATATAGGCCCGGGTAATATCTTACACCTTCACCTACATTCCCCCCCCTATACTACACAGTAACGGACCTTTTAGGATTGAACCTTTACCTAGTTCTAGTCCTGGGCACAGAAGGAGGGTTTCTCCGTGAACAATAGTGTCCTATAACTTCATCAATAGACTCACACAGTATGAATGAATATTCATAAGGGTTCTGGGAAACCAGGCTGGGGCTATGCCACCTGCTTAATATCTATGTACACAGTTCATCCCATACGTCATCCTTAAACCCAACAATGGCTAACACAAGAAACAAGGGACAAAGGAACCCTAGATACTTTCTGCATAAATACCACACAGATTGCTAGTGTTAGGCAGAGGGAACCGAGACTTCCAGGCCGACAAACTGACCAGAGACGCTGAGGCTCCTGCATGCAGACGCTCCAGCTGACAGTGGTCTAACACATCCCTTGCGGGGTGTCCAACTCGAGACCAGGACGGGGTCCCACACACTCTCTCTCTTCAGGTAATGGGGTTAGACTAAATCCTAGAGGGATTCTTGGCTTCACACCTACTCACATGCTAGGTACACTTAGGTACATCTAGATAGGCATCGTAGGAGTACGGGCTCTCTTTTATAATGCATTTTATATCCATGTATGCATTTATGATTATTGCAAAATGGTAGAACTGTACTATCCATTTATATTCACTATACTGCTGATTATATATATCTGCTACTGTCTAACAATTATTGCAGTGCATCTATTTTACACTAGAAGAACAACTGTGCAATAAATACTTATTGTAAAACGCCCAACTGCTTCTTCTGTGTAATTCTCTGAGACCGAATAAGTGAGCACGAGTGACTGAGCGAAAAGTAGTACATTGTTTCCACGATCCTGAGGGATCAGGGTTGTCATGTTCTGAGGTTGCCAGAAACTATTCTCTCCCCGATAAGAGGAGGCACTAGTGGCACTGTGAGCTAGCTAATGCAAACAGGCTAACATTTTCGGTGGGGGTGTTCAGAGTCAGTCTGCCACCAAGCCCACAGTTCATGTTATCCGAACGCGCAGATTCTGTATAGGTTATATATAGGAACTACACGACACTACTTTACCACATTGTGTGATCGTAGGCATAAATGTAATTTCACTGAGCCTTCTTTTTCTTCAGTATCACATGTGAGTGCACCTTCATGCACACATGAGTTCAGGTTGTGCACTCTACATAACACCTCTCATATTTGCTTTAATACACTACATAGTTGCAGCATGTATAATGAAAATCTTGGAAAACAGGATACACTTTGTCTCTTAGTTCACTAGTGGCATTATCATCCAGTAGCACAATAAATGTGACATGGATCCTAGTGAAAGGAAGAATATTGGTCCCCTGGCTGCTGTTTGAATTGTAAAACAAATTAATGATAAGGGTTCAGTAGGCCCCTCAGACCTCTAGGCCCCGATGCTACTGCACCAATGGAAGTTACGTCCCTGCTATCACCATCACTTTTAATAATACTGATGTACTAAGGAGAAAGGCTTCTGTATATTAAAGAAAAATACTTTTTGAATTTCGAAGACACTTTATCATATTTGCACGATTTACATGTAAAATATTTTCAGAGATCATCACCTGCATGGGTTTCTAGATCCAGGCCCGACTTTTGGCTTAGCTATCTCTCTTAATTTGTTGGCTCACCCACCTCTACTACCTTTCAAATAGACTGATTAGAATGGGGGAGTAGAGACTAGAGGGGCACAGAAAGTAAAACAAAAACAAATCCTCTTCAAGCTTTAAATGGTTTTAAAACACCAGAGAAACTGAATGAGGCTGACTTTGAGGCCTCAGCTCCAGTCCATCCTGTGGTAGCTGGAGAATGGGCAATTCTCTGTGCCTAACATCTGAGCCAGTAGCAGGCCGGGCTATTGCACATGGTGGGAGAGTTTGAAGCCCTTTTAGCCTAATGGGTGTTGTACACCTGACTCTCATGATGTTTGGAATGGTAGTTGTAATTTTGAACATATCGAGTTTACGTTTCCTTGTGGTCTTAAACTTTGTTGCTAGTGCCAGGGCCTCGTTTCCAGGCCTGATACTTAGAGATAGTTTTTTATTATTGGAAGAATTTTTGAAGTTGAATACTGAAAAGCATTCTAAAAGGGCTTAAATATTTTTTTGTAAGCAGACAAATATAATGTAAAGTACTGTTTCAGAAACAATCTTGAAGGAGTATAGACTGGGGCCAAGATTTACCTACATTTTGTGTTGTGGTTACGCCACTTTTTTACTGCAGACACAATGTAAAATGCTAGTCAAGAATTACAAAACCATGCAAGGGATGATTTGGGTTGCCTTGTGTGGCTTTGTTTAAAAAATAAAAAATAAATTTAAAAAACAGCGTTTTGCGCTGCGTCAGGTAGGCATTCCCATGCATCCAGCCAAGTAACCCTGGGTTATCGCCAATATGGTGCACCTACCTGAGAGAGGTGTAACAAGAAGCAATATCTTCATTTCTTCTCATTACTTCGTCTTTGCATTCTGCAGCATACATAGAAAGAGGAATATGCCTCTAAGGATTGTTTTTGTTTGGAAAGGTATCCCTTATTCCGGTGGCTCCCAAACTGTGCGCAGTGGCACCCCGGTGCGCCGTTAGTAGCAGCCAGGGGTGTCACGCACGTCTTTGGAAAGTGCAAATCATTTTGTGAGCTATTTAAAAATTATGCGTCTTTTGATGCCCTACCTGTCAGCCGGCATCAGGAATAGTGGAATGGCCCAGTGTTCATTATTATGCTTAGCTTTAGAGCCATTTGTGCGCGCCCGGCAGGACAGCAAGATTTAATATCCCAATTTTTTTCCCTTTTTGAGCTCGCTATCTGTCATGCTGGAAGAGCGGAAATGATTGAGAATCAGCAAAGTAAACACACAAATTAGACTTTTTCAATGTGTTCCGAAGGGCTCTGCCTTATTTCTAACAAGGTGAGAGCTAAGTTCCACAAAATATGTCACACGATGACCGGAAATGAGTGATTCCTGCTCGGAAAGGAACCCAGCGCAAACATGCAATTATGTGTTCAGTGCATAGTTTTCAAGTGATAACAAAAGCCTACAAACACTCGCTGCCCTATCTCAGAGTTTCGTGCGAACAGCAGAAGGTTGTCTTCAGGTGTGATTCAAGGTGAAAGGGAGCTCTAGATTCTGGCATCAGATCGTGCTCTTTTCTTGAGATTTTGGATGGGTGCTTTAATAGTAAATCTAGTTTTCGTAGGTACACAGTGTCGCTGTTGTTTGATTATTAGAACTAAACAGAGGAACGTACTGTCTACTACCACTGCTCTCTAGTGGTAATATTTTGGAAGGGGGTCCTGTTGTTTAGGGGCAAAAAAACAAGTTGTTCCATTAGTCAAATTTGTAGTAGAGGACGACTGTCATGTGACACAGCTGCTGTTTCGTTTCCATAGATGATTTTTTTAGTCCTACTGACCAACTCGTAACAGACTCATGTATCGGTCTCCCCTTTTTGACGGTTTCTGCTGAGCTCGCAATAAATCGAAGATAATTGCATTTTATTTTTATTTATACTGCCAGCCTTTGCTTTGTCATTAGCCTTTCAGCAAGTGAACCTCATTTAAATATACCTAGCTGCAGCGCAACACATGGGGGAGTTACACGCGCCACCTGTATAATCCGGAATCATGGTTTGGCCCAAGAGCGCACGTCCGCCATATGCGCGTACGTGTTCACGTAGCCTCCGCATACACAGGATGACTGTTGAGTGTTATTGCTGCCCGTGTTTTGCCGCGCCTCTGGGGACCCTCTTCACAAGTTACATCAAGTAGGTTGCTAGAATAACTGCAAAGACAAACTCGTGACCACCAAGCCTGTATATTTTTAAAGAGGCAATCATATTTACCGCTTTCCAGGGGAGGGAAATGAAAAATTAAAATGTGACGGGGTAAACAAGTTACCTGCAAAAATATCCAAAATGTTGAGCATGTAATAAGACACTTATTTTTCCCTACATTTGTCGTTAAGAAGTACTCGTAATTGGGGCAAAAAGGCAGCGCCGAGTTTTGTCTGGTTCACCTGGTAAAATATAACACAACCAGTCTTACCAGTTCCTGGTATTTTAAATTCTGCTAAAAGCCGAGCGGGCCCATAAGATCAAGGGTGCCATTTGCCTTTGGCAATTAATATTGTATTGTTTCTCACTTAACCAATTAAAGTTTTTATTAAACTACTGTTATATTTTAATTTAGTTACGAATATGATTATAATACCTTAATCGGCTTCATCCCAATTAATTTCAGGTAGAAAACTGGAAGTACTCCAGAGGTCGGGCATACATCCCCCCGCCGGTAAAAAAAAGTGACATGATTAGGAGTCACAGCCAACTGGCAATTATGTCAATGGAGCCACAGGTCGAAAAAGTTTGGGAACCACTGCCTTATTCCTTTCTACATAAAAACAGTCCTGCCAGTAATGCAGGCACCCTTGGACCATGGTGCAGGGTTTTCTGCATTGCACCACTGCAATGAGAGAGTAGAAGTATGCTATATATTAGTAGATATAGGGCCAGATGTACGACGTGATTTTGCATGCGCAAACGTGTTTGCAAACCTGTTTGCGCATGCAAAATCACTGTTGGCCATGTACAATTCCTGAATAGCGAGTCGCAATTTATTTGCGACTCGCTATTTAGGAATTGCGAGTCACAATTAGGAAGGGGCGTTCCCTTCCTAATTGCATCCGCAATGCTATGTGTGAATGTTTTGTGACCCCAATTGCACAGAGCGCTGGCAGTGATGGGGTCCAGACACGCTTTGTATAGACATTAGTTAAAGTTTGCATCCTGAAAACAGTGCACTGCACACCAGCCGTCTTCCGTCTAGTGCTTGAAGGCACCACAAGCACAATTTATATTAATGCGCACTCAGTAAGACGTACTGCCTCACCAGGAAAGTTGCCACAAATTGTCTCTTGCTTTTTCGCCGATCACCATCCGGGTTCAGTCAAACCAGTGCCCGTACTGACGTGTTGGGGTGTTCTTCAGCACAATCCCATTCTCTATCACCAGTGTAGAAACGTTGAAGGAATGACCAGGAGGACAATGTGCTTGAAGAGAGGTTTATTGGTAACACCCCAGCCACAGAACAGGTACAGCTCTTCACTGAGGGGAACATTCTCTTCACAGTTGGAATGCCATGTCAGAATATTCTATTGTCCCAGGAAAAGAGGGAGGGCATAGGCAATGGGAGGAACCACTATGGAGGATACCACAATGGGCAAGCTGCCCACCACTTTAAAAAACAGTTGCTATTTTGACGATTCATATTTATAGATACAGGTTCATAGTTATTAAAAATTCATGCAGCACAGCGCAGCAAGTCACCTTGCTGCACTGCACAGCGCTGCATGATAGGGAAAGGGCAGGAATGCACCATATTTAACTTTATATGGCACATTCCTGTGTTCTCTCTGTGCTGGCTCACAATGTGCTGTCTAATGTCAACGCAGGCACCCTTGCACCATGGTGCAAGCAAGGGTGCCTGCGTTGTAAGCCGGATTGGTTTTGTGCTGGAAGGGACACCTTCCTGCACAAAAACAATCCTCTGAGGCATTTTCCTCCTTCAATTTGTGCTGCACAATGCAGCACCCATAGAAAGAGGAAGCAACTAGGAGAAATAAAGATAATTCTCCTTGTTACATCACACTTGGGGAGGCGTAGCATTTTAATGCTTTCCCAGGTCCAGTAATGGTAAATCCAGGAATGCGCCAAATCCATGGGTAGATGCGTGGGAACACCCACACTCCACCCATGGAATGCCATCCCAGGGCAGAGTAATGCAACACAGTGATTCATGCTGCGTTGCATTACTCTAGATTTATCAAGCCACTCAAGGTAACCTTGCGTGGCTTGATAAATCTAAGTTAAGAGTTGCGTCACTCTTCTTCCCTGTCGCGTGGGGCAAGGGCAACGCAATTCTTTAATAAATATATCCCATGGTCCTTAAGATATTGGGGCCAGTGTGAACTATATGATTCTTATGAACGTTTGTTAATATTACAGTTAAAAAAACTATTTGAATATATATCAGAACTAGAGAGAAGGTACTCCAAAAAACAGAAGTCAGTTCCTTTATCAGAGAAGGGAGTGCATATATGTCAAAACTCAAGTAACATCAGTTTCGTAGAAATCCTTTTCCAGTCCCCAGAAAGTTAGAGTTTCACCAATATGTTAGAGAATCTGAAGCACAGAGATATTCTGATAGTATATTGTTGTTATAGTTAGATGATTCTATACAAAGATATGGTATTAAAGATATCAGTCTTTTCTTTAGATATCCACTATGACCCAGTAGACATCTGCGCCCAGTAGACATCAGCACCCATTCTTATTGTGTTTGTTTGGCTGTAGACATTGAGAAGTGCAGTAAAGCTCATCACTCCTGTTGGATCCAGAACTCAGGTTAGCGCATTCTTACAGATCATGTAGTCCATGTTATCATCCATTCTCTGTAATAGGTCCTACTACTACTTTAGTTCAAATTTGAGTAACTAAATCACATTAGGATTATAAAGCCTTACAATCAGATTTAATTAAAGTCCCCCAGGACACTGTCTATTTCCCTACTACGGGCTGAATATAAATCAGCGCTGAAAGTTAGGAAGCAGGAAATTAAAAGGGACACTTGGAATTGACTTGCAATTGCTTCTTCCACTAAGGATATTGGTGGCTTTTGGAAGATTCTTTATTTTGCCCCCTCCCCTCATCAAGCAGATCGGATGGATTAGGTACAACCCTCCCTGCGGATAGGTGGGTATCACATTTCAAATTAATTTATCGGTTCTCTTCAATGAAACCCTCATTTAGTGAGTCATGTTCCTACAGTAACTTATTAACCATTTTATTTTCTTTAGAAGAAGTCTATTCAGATATTGTATCAAGCCCTGATGGAGTCCCGATGGATCTCTTTAGGGCAAGACTGGAATTTCGGGCCCCTGTTATTACCACTGTCCTTAATTGTACTGTTTGTTCTAAGCTATCTAGCACTTGGCATTCTGCTATTATTGTACCAGTCTTTAAGAAGGGCACCAGAAAAACCTGGGGTGCTATCGCCCCTTCTCCTTATTGGATTCTACTGTTAAAATAGTGGGCCGAATAGTCTTGAAGCGTATCATGAGCTGGGCTGAGGACAATGGCATTATGGCACCTGTCCAGTATGGTCTTAGAGAAGGCTTAGGAACAATTGAGTGAGGCTTGAACCATACGTTATTAATCCAGAAATATACTGTGGCCAAGGATGGGGCTCTATATTTGGCGTTTGTGGTCCTTAGTGCAGCTTTTTATCGGGTTAGCCAATTATTGTTATGGGCTACCATAAGGGCCTTAGGCCGGGAACACAAATACATTAATTTCCTTTGACCCTTTCATCAAGTTCTTACCGCCTCAGTTCATTACGGTCCTGGGGGAGAGTGCTCAGACTCCTCCAGTCTGGAACGAGGTGTGAGGTAGGGGTGTGTGCTTGCACCAATTCTATTTCTGTTATATAGTCACAAGTTGCATGATTATCTTATATTGAATGGCTGTGATCTGCCTAAAAGTAAGAAATTCCCTTCTGGCAGCTCTTTTATATGCAGGTGACGTGGTCATAATCATATGCAGGTGATGTGGTCATAATCACTCAGGCTCCTGCTGGTCTTAAAAAGGAAATTGATAATTTTGTGTCTTTTATGGTTAGCATTTCGCTGGAAATTAATTTTTCCAAGACACATTATTTGAAAGAGGGAAAGCATTTTCAAAGATTAGACCCATTTTTATTAAGGGAAGGTGGCTGGAAACGATTTACAGCTTCCTTATCTGGGAATTACATTTGACTCCCGATATAAGTGGAGATCCTGCCTGACAAACAGAATCAATAGATTTTCGCAAGCAACGAGGCTCTTTTTCAATTTGCCAAAACTCTAAGGGCCATATTATCAAGAATGGGCGATAACATATCGCCGCTTTAGCGGCAGGAAACTGCCGCTAAAGCGGCGATAAGGAGCTTGATAATATGCCCTATAGAATTCCAATAGAAGCCCAGGTTCTGGTGTGAAGGACATCAAACCTGGGCTTCTATTGGAATTCTATAGGGCATATTATCAAGCCCCTTATCGCCGCTTTAGCGGCAGTTTCCTGCCGCTAAAGCGGCGATATGTTATCGCCCGTTCTTGATAATATGGCCCCAAGTCTATTCTGGCAATGTTGGAAATATATAAATGTAAATGTTCGCCTGTTTTGACCTACGGGGCACCTGTTTTGGGCTATGTTCAAATCCATTACCTACAGGTTGAAGAAAACATGTTGTGTAGAAAAAATCCTGGGTCTACCGCCCTGTAGTTCTCACTTTATTATACATGAAGAGCTGTGGCTCATTTACGTCATGGCTGATGTTACGCTGACTCCACTAAGACTCTGGCTATCGATCTGCACCAGTGATAAAGCCCACCTTATTAGGGAGATTATTGAGGACTGTTTGAGCTGTGCCTATGGTCACAATATACCATGGTTGTATTATGCTAGCAGCTAGAAAACTGACTGAGGATTTAGGTAGACCAGATTTGTTCCTTAAACCCGAGAACATTACCAATAGAGATAAAAATTAGGTGAAGGACAATTATTTGGAAAGAAGGCAGAGTGACAGAGAGTATGCAGAATTGTGGAAAGCTTCAATTTGGGAGTTTGTAATAATTCACTCTGCTCCTTCAAATGGGGCATACCTTCACTGGGTAAATAATGTTTGGGAGAGAAATTTATTGACGAGATTTCAGACAGGACATATCAGGTCCCTTTTATCCTTCCCCTTGGGTCAATACAATATTTCATTTATTTTAGCCTGTTCATGTGATGTGTTTTCAACCCAGGCCTTGATGCACCTTGGGGTTTTTTTGTTGGCACTATAAGCACTCTACCACACCTCTACTTATCTAAGGTTTTATTCAATGTAGACCAGATCTTTATTATCTACAGTCACTCTCGAGCACAGCAGTTTGCTGCACTGTAGGTAGTTTTTTAAAAGCTGGTATTGGCTACTGCAAAAGTATGACGTTTTGATATATTATTACCTGTTTATTATCTCCTCCTTATGTCCCCTCATATATTTAAATTCATGACAGCTTATAATGTATTTTTAATTATATGGATTGCATATTGCTTATTTAACCTGTTTGCTCTGTCTATTGTGCTTTTATGGCAGTTTGTTAATAGCCGAATAAAGCTTGATTGATGATAATTGCAGTCAAAGAAACCAAAAATATGTGTCATGCAAAATACTTAAAAGAAAGAAGCTAGTAAAATAACATTACATTCAGATTCTGTCCACACAAATTCTTGGGTCTTGTCAACTCCGTTAAAAGATTTCAAGACCTATTTAGATACTAATCCAACATCCTTATCCAATAGCAACACCTGTCATGTCTCTAGTATCTCCTGAGAGATTTACAGGAGATTCAAAGACTTTTTCATTATACCTTAATCAGTGGCAGTTAAATTTATGTGCAACCCCATCATTTTTAAAAGATGACCAAGCTAAAGTAGCTTTTGCCGTATTTAAGTGGAATGCTGCCAACTGGATTGTTCAATTTGTTGAGAAAAATTATTCATTGTTGTAAAATTTTCTGCCTCCTTTTAGCAAATGTAGTAGGTAATCGATAGACATTTACAAGGATAGTGCATTATTAAATTTAAAACAAGGCCATCAGACTTTGGTGAGTTATACTACTACATTTAATCATCTAAATGTTGAGTCTCAAAGAGAGAAGAGCATCATTTATCAAAGGCCACTAATTGAATTGAAGGATGTACTGGCACATGTGGTAAATCTTCCTACACATGCCTTCATTTATGCTTTCTGAAATAGCTGTAAACATGGGGAGAATATTAGGAAAAAATGAGGTTGTGCTTTGCATCTTTTCCTCATATTATAACCATGTTCACTATGGTCATAAAAGAGTGATGTTATTCATGCAGAAAACACTGACATTTAGAGGAGAAATCTGGGAGAAATTGTTAAGAAATTGTGGCGTCCTTCCCAGCCCGGGTACTCACCAATGACAATGCCACACACGGAGCTTAGTATACGTGTACCTGTAACCATGAACTCCACATTCCAAACCTACATTCACTTCACTATGCTCTGACGCTTACGCCACATTTCTACGGAGTCCATCAGAAGCCACATGGTTCCCGTCATTACAAACTCACACGACACTACATCTCCCTCTCTCGTAAACAAAAAAATTACATTTGTTAGAAATATAAACTCAATCATAGCTCTTCAATGGGTCTTTATGTTGCTCTGATCACGCGTCCCGACCATGTCATCAGAAACTGGGGACAGGCAGTAGAAGTGTCCATGGCCAGCGTTGGTGATGTAGAAACAGCAGCAGTCAGGGGTTCTTCGCTTGTCTTTTCAGACCCAGTCTCTACATTGACATCAGTGCCTGACGAGGGATGAGCCACATGTCGGAAATGCGAGTCTCGCATAATGGACTTCCCAGTATGCTGGGCAGTTACCATGTTTCCTTCGCTGGTCACAACATGAAATAGTTCAGCATCGAAAGGAGCATCAGACTGTCGTTTTCTATGCTAACGAACAAGCACTCGATCTCCTCTAGCAAATGCATGTCTGGATAGGCCTTCATTTTCCTCTTATAATCCAAGTCTTTCATGCAGATTTCTTCCTGAATATTTGATCTTTTGTTTGTCCATTGAGGTAACTTGGTCATCATGGCTCTCCCGCACATCAAGGTGGCAGGGCTTTCACCTGTGGTCGAGTGAGGGGTCAAATGGTAAGCTTGAAGGATCGAATTTAAGACAGTTTTAAGGTCGAACTTTTCAAGTATGGCACCCTGGACAGGTTTCTTAAGAGTACTCATGAAAGGTTCGACAAGGCTATTGGTCTGTGGACAAAGAGGTGAGCTCTTCTGATGCTTCACATTAAGACAACTGAGAAAGTCTCTGAATTCTCAACTGTTAAAAGGTGGGCTGTTGTCAGACTTTAAGGTTGAAGGAACACCCAGTTTTGTGAAGATGCTGTTTAATCCCTCAATAACACGCTCTTGAGTGATAGATGAGAGATCTTCTATCAATGGAAAACGGGAGTATTGATCAACGATCACCATCAGGTGATGTCCGTTGTCAAGAGGATCGAAGAAATCAATGGCACTTCTTTCCCATTCATGCGCTGGCAACTCTGACATGTTTAAGAGGTGTTGAGTGGTTTTTGATGACAGGCAGTTGCATTGATGACAGGCTTTTAATTCTTTTTCAATTCTTTCGTTGAGATGTGTAAACCAGACTCGGTCTCGGAGAGCTCGACTAGTGGCAACAATTCCACAATGTCCTTCATGGGCCACTTCAGTTATCTGTTGTCGCAGACTCTCCGGAATGATAATTCTCAAATCTCTTAGAATAATACCTTCCTGAGTAATGGACAGTTCATATATGAGCTTTTTAAACTTCTGATATTCACTGTCACTGGTAGGAGGTCGAGGTTGCTGGTACCAAGACTGATGTGTAATAATGTCTTTCAGTTTCGGCATGTCACTATCTTGATTGTGGCAGTGACAATTTGCTCCAATGAAATGGCAGCTGTGGTACTGAATGTCGCTATGAAATTTGTGTAAGCTACAACTGTCTTAGAATGGATGCCGGGCATTGTAGAGGCACTCATGAGAAGTATTCGGCAGGGTTCTGATCTTTCCCTGGACGATGCATGATTGTATAGTTGTATTCTTGCAACTGCAGACCCCAATGTTCAATGTGAGGAGGCATTTTTGCCTTTGGATTGTCAAAGATAGTCAACAATGCTTCATGATCCATCACAAGCATGAAGGGCTTTCCATACAAGAATACGTGGAAATGTTCACAAGCCTACACCACTGCTAAGCTTTCTTTCTCAGGTTGTGAATAAGCACATTCAGTTTGGACCAAAGTTTGGCTTGCATATTCCACAAAATGTCTTTGAGCATTTAGGTGTCTAATGTGCTGCACAAGGATGGTGCCTAACCCGACAATGCTAGCATCAACAACAACCTCAGTATGAAGCTTTAGATCAGAGTATGCCATTTCAGTAGTGTTCTCAATAGCTTGTTTGATTTTCTGGAAGCTTCGCTCGCATTCATGTGACCAAAGAAAAGAAACAATATTTTCATCAAGTCTCTTAATGGCGCACTGGCAGTGGCAAAGTCTCATATGTCTCTAGAGCAAAAGCTGGTCATGCCAAGGAATGAAAGTAACAGGGAAATATCTTGTGGGGGCTGGCAGTTTGGCAGGATTTGCACTTTAGCTGGATTGGGTGTAATGCCCCCATCAGAAAAGAAATGGCCAAAGAACTTTAACTTTGTCTTATGGAACTTACATTTCTCGGCATTCAAAGTTAAACTGGCATCAGCGAGCAACTGACACACTTGCGCGAGAGCTTTGTCATGCTCCTTTGGTGTAGCTCTGAAAAACAATGAGATCACTATAATTGAAAGTATTCATGACAGGCAGTACAATACTTTAATGACATCTTGGAATAGCTCCGCAGCTGATGACATATCAAAACTTGGGGTCTGATTTAGATCTATGTGGATTTGGTCCTGCTGTTGGTTTTCCATCGGATTCTCCGTTCGCCTTCTAGGCGGTCCACCTGCACTATTTAGATGCTGGTGGGTCAATGGATGAAAGACTGTCGGCGTGCTGCTGTCTCCATCAGAATTTTCCTCCCGCATCAATGGCGCCATAGGCAAAAGTGGTTGTTGGAGGGAGTACACCCAGTTTGTCCTCCAAGCCAATCACGATGTGCCTTCCTGCCGGAGCAACTGTGGCACGAAAACCTCCACACCTGAGTTGGTAGTTCCAAAAAGGGATATAAGGCAGAAACGTACCTTTTTCTTTTTTACATTTCCTTATCATTCACGGACCTGATTGCCCAAGTGCTGCCTTTGCTGCTGCTAATTGACCACAAAGCAAATCAACCCCCTCGTCATCGGATTTTGAAGGTAAGCTTCTAGTGTTACTTGTTACCTTTTGACTTTCAGGGTCGCATTGGTAAGGAGGATAATGGGCGATGGGCTGGTGTCTCAGTTGCTGCTGTGGGCTGCTTTCTTGGCCAGCATGGTGGCTGATTTGGGCTGTGTCTGTGCTGTTCAGATGCGGCCAGCGGCCCAGTGGGGGCCTGAGCGATCTTCCCGGAGGCAGATGGGCCTCCGGGATGGAGGTGTCATTCCCAGTCTCTCGCTGGGCCGGCCCATTAATGTATGCAGATTGAGCAGGGGCAGGGGCCTAAGCAAAAGTGGCCTAACATATTCAGGTGTGGTTCACCATTATGAACTAATCCATACACAAAGAGCTCTGGCAACATTTGCATTTTTTTTATCTCAGTGATTTTAAGAAAACATGCCTCTATTATAGAAACCTACCTAATTCTTTTCATAATACTTAAAACACTGAAGCAGTGTTTTGCGAAAAGGCGCAATCCACAAATGTGTTTTTTTTAGGGTGCCAGGGCCTATTTTTTATCCCAGTCCCACCCTGGTCTGTTTACATTTGCTCTGCACTCACACTTTTTTATAACTCTCTTACAAGCAATAACATACTAATGTGTAATGCATATGTATGTAATGTTGTCATTTAAGAAATTTAAAGAAACACACCTGTATAATTTTATTGTATTTTTTAAATTTGGTGCAAGCTGCTTTCATGATAATGGACACTTAGACAAAAGTTGGCATCAATCAAAAAATCAAAAAGTGTCCTGTAGGAGGGTCCCGTTTTACCCTCTAAACCGGAAACACACACCCCATTCTGCAATACCCTTCAAACCTGGCATCCCTAGATAGGCCCCACCACTGAGGCCCAGATAAAGGGTCTTTAAGTTGTCCACGTTCCTTCACTTTCTTACAAATCCACACATAGGCCCAAGTTCACCTTCTCACAGACCTACATACAGGACCAACCATACCTTTGTAAGAGATATGTATAGGCCCAATAAAGTCAGGGTATCCTATTGTCATTTTCTCAATATTAAAAACTGATCTCATAGACTTCACTAACCTGACAGCAGAGGCCTGCGCCATCCTCCGCGACAAACTCTCCCCCCCTTGTAAATTTCCACAGTTACGAGAATTAGATTAGCCCACACGCATAGGACATTTTTGGTACATCTGGCGGTTTCACAAGTACATTTGCAATATTTTTAGTTATGAAACTTTCCGCGCTTGCCTAATCGAAACTGTGAAAGACGGCAACGTGACCAAGAAATAATGTATTAAAATATTAATTCTGAGCTTTCTTACGGTAAAAATTATCCTTTGTTTACTTTTTGCGGTCAGGAGCACTGACCACCTGTCAAAAGCCCCTAATTTCACCATGATACCACTTCTCAGTTCTACGTGTGGAATTTTCCATAGTTACTGTAAGAGGGCGGTCAAGGGCTGCGTCAGGACCTACGTCAGAGATGATAAAACTTCTGCATTCAAGCATATAAAATAGCTGCACCCAGGGTGTGGCTTCGAACTCTCTTCAAACCAGCACCCCGGTGCCTTGTGAGGGTTCCCGACTGATCAATCGTTCTCCTGACTGGGCCCAGAGCTCCTATTGCCAAGGTGATAATGCTCCTATTTAATGATTCTGCCTATTGACTTTGTCAGCCTATCTGACTGAATAATTCTGCCTATTGACTTTGTCAGCCTATCTGACTGAATAATTTTGCCTATTGGCTTTGTCAGATTATCTATTTCAGGTCATCTGAACCCAAGCAATTGCATTTATTTTAGTTTTAATTATGTAGTCTTGAATATTGTTATTGTATCTCAATAAGAAGTTTTGTCCTCTGAACGCTATTCTTTGTATCACTCTTAAATCCAGGGTTGCCCCTTGAGCGGCTGCTCATGGACTAATTTATAGATATACATTTCGGTTTGAATTGAACTAATGGATCCTTAACATTGCTGATGCAGTTATCTCTGATCTTACCCATATGTTGATGGGCAACTCTTAAATTGAAGTATTTTCTTTTATGCTTTTGAATTGTTTAATAAACTATTATATTTTATAACATGGTTCTTTCTTGCCAAGTGACCGAGCAAAGTGTGAAAGAGACTCTGAGAGGGGAGAGGTAAGCAGAAGAGTGTGGCCTGCCATAACGGACCCTCCAACACAGTGGCGACCACGAACGAGGGTCTCGGTCGGCGAGTCATCCACGGTGTGGTCTTGGGACACGCGCACGGGTTTCCCCTCCAGGCTGCCCCTCGGACGCTCCGCTGCCCCCGCCCGCCTGGGTAAGTCAGGGATAGTTTTGTTTTTCTTCCTTGATTTTGCCTCGGGCTGTGGCTTGTGGGGTGGTCCGTCCGAGCTGTCGTGTCCTCTGGGGTCTCCCCTGTGTCTGCTCCCTTGTTCCCCTGTGGCTGGCTGTCTTGCCACGACGTCCTCTGTGGCTGGTCACATTTTGTGGGGCATCTTTTTGGTCCTTCCCTCTCTGCTGTCCTATACTACGTTTTGCTTTCTTTCTGCGTGGGGTCTCTCCACCTTTCTTATTATCACGTTGTGGCCACTTTTATCGTTGCCATCCTTTCTGCCATATAAATTGTGTATTTGCCTTTTTCCTCTGGTATGTTTTCATTTGAGGTATTTGCCGCATAATTTGTGTGTGTGCTTTTTACCGTATATTATTTCATGATGTATTTTGCGGCTTGAGGTTTGAGTCCTGTGCCAGCTCTCCCATGTGACTGGCCGAATTCTGGCATGTGTTTGCTGCTTAATACATGCATTTGAGGTATTTGCCGCATAATTGTGTGTGTGCTTTTTATCGTATATTATTTCATGATGTATTTTGCGGCTTGAGGTTTGAGTCCTGTGCCAGTGCTCCCATGTGACTGGCCGAATTCTGGCATGTGTTTTCTGTTTAATACATGCATTTGCGATTTTGATGGTGCCTACATGCGTTTCGGTTTTGACATCAGTGGTTAATATTTGAGGTTTGAGTTGTGTGCCTCTTCTCACTTGGTGAGTTTCTCCGTGGCTGGCTGCCCATGAATTTCTGGTTTTGAGGTTCTTTGGGTTCAGTGACTATTGTCCTGCCCTCGGGTCCTCTGGGGTCCCGCGTGCCTCTTGGGGTGTGGTCTGCCCACCGTTGTATGTGTTGTTCATGGGTGTATTCATACATTCATTCTTCGCCCTCTCTGACCGGTCCCTCTCTGACTCTTTTTTGCATTGCTTGGGTACTTTTCTCTTTCTGTCTCTTAAGTTTGTTTCGGTCTCTGGTAGGCGCTTCTCTCGCTTGCTAGCTGCGCCACTCCAGATTGAGGAACTTGCTGTTTCAGAACGTCTGTCACTCCCTGTCATACCTTCAGCCTTCTTCGGCTCTCTGCCTTCGCAGAAAGAGGAAGTCCCTGTCGAACGTTCGCAGCTGCCCTGCAGCTCCCCTAACCCCGCCTTTTCTCTCTGTCTCCTCGCAGTCTGTTCTTCCTCACATATTTTTACATTGATGGTTTTCGTTTTTCTTCAGAAATGCATTTCATTTATTTAATTATTGTCTATTTTTTGTTCATTGTGTCTGTTTTTTGTGTCTCATCTTTTTGATGATAGCTCTGTCTGTTGTTCCACGCTAGGCCCCCCTCCAGTTGTTGCCGTTCTGCCAGCTCTACCCTCCCTAGCCGAGTGGCAGACTGCTAGTTAGTTTGGTGCTCAGTTGCCCTCACGCACTTTCTTCAGTACGGTTTAGCGGCAACTGCGCTAGGTAGCTGTTGTCTGGATTGCTTTGCCTTTTAATTTTAGCTGCGATCCCGCTAAGTAGTTGCATTACCTTTCAGCCCTCATTGCACCCACTTTGTGCATCTTTTCTGTCTCTCACACATTTTGTCTACCTCTTGCCTTGCGTCAAGTGGTAGCCAAAAGGAGGGGTGGAGGTGTATCCCCACTCCTCTTGTACTGTCCCCTTTTTACTACCCCCGTTATGTCCCTTGACCCCCGCAGATCATAAGTCTTCTCATTCATTCAGTCCGTGGTACGGCCACTGCAGTCTATCACACCTCCCTGGACCGCTTTACCCCCCTTACACGCCATCAAAGTGACATTCTTGCAGCCGCTTGGAGTATTTTAGGGATCACCTTTACCCCCACCACTGAGCTACGCCTTGCCCTTTTGTCTCTCATAGACTATCCGCCCTCATTCAAAGTCTCATCCCAGCCACTGCCTCCACCAGATACCACCCGCCCGGATCTGCTGTGACCTGACCATTCCGCTAATTCCTCTTCATCCTCCCCACCCTCATTAAGTTCTTCTGTTTATTTTGCTAATTCTCCCCCGTCATTCACACAGACGAGGAGTCTAACACTAACTCCGCACATTCTACGGCGCTCTCTGAAGAAGCAACACTCCCTCGTCTTTCCGCTCCTGCATCTCCCACAGCATCAGCATCTAGTAGTGCTCACCCTCAACCATTGTCTTCAGCTGATGAGTCCCCACTCCTTGTGGCACTCCTGCAGGACTACTCAGTAGACCTACAGGACCCTGCACCCGACGTTCCCACTGCGCAACCCCCGACCTGTCCATCTCCGCACTTCCACCCATTGTAGGGAATGAATGACCCATCCCCTGATACTACAGCTTCTCCCATCATCGTGTATCTAGTGAACAACAACGTTGTAGGTCTCTCCACTGGTCACCCATCGTCCTTTTGTTACGTCACACCTCTAGCAAACACTGTCCTTCTCACTATATTTCAAGCCCTAGGGATCGATTATACTCAGGCACAGCAAATAACGCTTTCGCTAGCACCAGCTTTTCCGCACCCCATCGTCACTAAAGTCAAAGAACAAAAACATTGCAAGCACTGACACTTTAGGAAACACTCTAGTCTCTTCAATTATTACTGGTCCCCATGAACAGGATCCTGGGTACCTCTGTTCATAAAACACCAGATTATATTTACATACGCATTCGCTTAATAGCACCAGGCTTAGAGATACCTACTACCTTAACCACATCCTACCCCCGCAACCCACTGCAGAGCAAGATCATTGCATCTCTCTCTGACGACCAACTCCAATTTCCTGACTTTTCCCCCAACGGGATATACACCGGACCAGACGAACGGGACTTGAGGAAAGCACTGTGTCACGTTATTATTAGTGCCATAGGAGAGGAGCTAATAGAAGACGTCCCTACCCCTACCCTCGACACTCACTCTCCTACCGCTGAATACTCGCCTGACATTTAAGTGCATTCCTTTACAACAAAAATTGACTTTCACCCTCAAACACATTGTAGTTTTAAAAACAACATTCATGAATGGCATTTTGAGCTCTACTGTGTATAAAACTTCTACCCACTTTCACATCTTCTTCATTATACGTCCCCATGGATCGCTACTGACTGCCATATTATCTAGCACATGGCCAAGGCACCCACTCCAGAGTTATATCGCTGAAGCCTGCTTTGACGGCCAGCTTCGCTTCCCTCTTTATACTTCAGCACAAGAGCGGGACCTACAGGACGGGGTATATGACATTGTCATTCAGGCAGTACAGCAAGAACTCATCAGAGACATTGTCCCTAGCACCTGAGAAAACGCGCTCCTGTAATTTAGGCCTTGCCTAAAGCGCCTACGATTAGGCATACCCACATGGCGACTCCACTCCAACATGTCTTAAGAACATTCGGAGGCCAAGAACACCATATCTTAAAGCACTGCCGTGAGCTTCATAAGCGTACGGCAAAGATGACTCATCCTTGGCCATCAGAGGGAAGCTTTGACCCTATAATATTGGAGCATGCCACCACCTTTCTAGACACAAAGTACTCCGGTACTAAACTACAGAAGAGAAAGGCTACTCTAGACCTCTGGCGCATTTTTAAAGATAAGGTTAGAGCACACTCTGACCCCACATCACCGGTTGTACCCAATGCTCCGCCCCCACCACCTTATCACTTTAGCGGTATGTATACCGAGCTCACTAATAAGGAGCAACTGGAACTACCAGTCACCACTAATAATTCCCCGGCTGCAGGTTTTCAGCCATTACCCAACGAGGCATCTTCTTCACCGCACCTAGGCCAAGATTTACCCACCGCACAGATTGAGGAGTTCCAGAACTCCCACACATCACCCAGTCATCCGTACCACCACATGGACAGATCACTGACCCCACCCATGCCCCCTGGGGATGTATACCCTCACCTCACAGAACTGCGCAGCATGCACTTGCCTCTCCCTAACGACACAGTAAGGGACACAGCAGTATCTGGTATCCCAGGTCTTATTGATGCACAACTGTCACTAAAATTTACACCAACAGTCAGTACCGCACACCCACGCCCAGGTGAAGAAGATGGGGGAGGCTACTTGGACTATGATTCGGCATCTCAGACATCATCTCGTCACTCGCATGACTCCGTCTTTCAAGCCCTGCCCCGTCCCTCGCGTTCACCTGTTATTGTTACCTATGATCTCAGCACTAAACAATCCTCTAAATCAAACCCCTTCCGTGACACTGACACTCAACAACAACATGACCCCAACCCATTCCACGACACCGATACACACCTGGTTTCAAATTCGCACCCCCAATTGCAAAATAGCATGCCTTTCATGGCTGCTGCCCCCCATGCTGAGGTACCAGGATCTGGCCTTATGACAGAGCAGCGGCAGCTCATTGAGTTCCCCAAACCACCATTGCTGTGCATAACTGAGGGACAGCGTGCCCCCCTCACAGGTCTTCCCTCCTCATATGACAATTATAGACAAAATGCAGACTTGAGCAAAAGCACCAGCCTGGAAAGTATTTCACCACAGCACCTTGAAGAAGAACAGTCACACATGCATCAATCACCTAGCCACGCAGAACAGGTAAACACAATGAGACGCTTGTCATTTAAATTAGAGAACATGAACAAAAGCATTACAGACATGATCGCTAAGGCCAGCTCTCCAGCACCACCCTCACCCACGCGGCACCACCTCGTGCAGCACCACCCACAGACAATTATCAGCGGGAATGGGGAAGGGAATATGCAATATCTCCATAATGAGCGTCCCCACCACTGTGACGCTGCCGCCTCTGGAATAACACAAACAGTCACCAACACACACCGAGCCCACCAATCCCCAACAGCATTAGGACGGGAGAAGACACCCCCACTGGTGCTAGAAGGCCACAATCCAATGTTTGGTGAGATCCCAATATATTGTGGGCTACCACAGGAACAAGACCCAGTGGTAAGAAGTAAGGTCAGGACCACCGAGGCACAGAGACTTAAAGTCTTGGGGACACATGGACGCCCCGACGACATACTATATGACGTCTCGGGCTCTGCCTCCTTACGCACCATTAGGATGAAAAATAGACGTAACATGATGTGTCTCAGCAGACCATGTCCACCAAAAGCTAGTAATGACCTCACTCCCAATGAGATAGTGACATTGGGGGAAGGTTCAGATTATGCAGTTAACCCTTTTTCAGACGATTTGGCAGGTTGGTCAGAGCCCTTGGCGCCACAAATGCGCCCTTGGCCAAGGGAAGGCTCTTTTGAACCTCAGTACATGGCAACAGCAGTTGAATGCATCCTCAAAGGATTAGGAGATCAGGATTGGGACTATGACTACATGAGGGAGAGCCTCAAAGTCTGGCAGAGATATGCTCGCCAGTATGATCCTACAGGACCCACAGCGCAACGCCCTGGGGTAACGCGCCAGATGCCACTGCTCTATAAAAACATCATTGATCCCCCCATCTATATCCCCTGGTCTACACTAGACAAAGAAAATGTCAAAAAGGCGCTCCCACCCCTCACAGAGGGTGCGGGAAAATGGATTGCAGCTTTTGAAAATTGCACCACGGGCAACAACATAGCAATCGGAGATGTAAAAAGCTTGCTGATCTCCCTCATTGGAGAAGATGCAGAAGATCTTTTCATACGTATTCATAAAAATCTTACCAAGACAAACACCAAACATGATGGTGTTTCCTTCAACGAGATTAGAACAGTAGCATGGGCTGAGTTGCGCAGGAAATTCCCCGATGTTCCTGACATTGGGGCTCTGTTGTCACAGACTATGCAACCAAATGAAGACCCTGCCAACTATCTGTCTAGAATGAAAGAAAAATGGCACCAGGAGTTAGGGCAACGTTGGGACGCAAATGGAGGATATGGGAGACTATTTTACCACACAGTAAAGAAAGGTTTGCCAACTGAAGTGCAGGAGAAATTAGATGGCATTGTAGCAATGGAATGCAAGCCATGGGCAGAGATACAAGATCACATTGTACATTATTGCAAAAAGAGACAGGAACAGGAGAAGACTAGACAGCTGGCAATAGAGAATGCCGCTGCCAAACTAGTACAGCAGAAACTCAATAAGAAAAAAGACAATGTTGACACAATCATGCTCGCGGCACCCGTCACTCAAATGACAGCAGTAACATCATTCCCTCAGGCTGCCATGAATGCTCTTGCAGGCAATACCCAACTTGCCCCTCAGCAGGTACAAGCACCACCTGCAGTACAGTACATACAAGCTCAACCCCAACAAGCCATACAGTATGTCCAGCAGCCACAACAGGCAATGGCACAATACATGCCAGCACCACCTGCGTACAGCACCAGCATACAGCCCTATTACAATAACAGACCGAACATGAACTGGAACACGGGTGGACAAGGAAGGGGCGAGGGATGGGACAGCAAAGGTTTCCACAACAGCCAGGACAAGGGGCATCACCAATAATATGTTACTATTGCCAGAAACAAGGCCATATCCAGAGAGACTGTAACAGTAAAAAGCGCGACATGGGTCAGCAATATATGCGTCCTGGCTACCAAGCACAGGCACCATTCCAACAACAACAGCGCACACAGCCACCACCCCAGCAGCCCCAAGTACTATACTCATATGTGCAACCCACACAGCAACAGCAAGTGCAGCTCCAAGCGCCCCCAATGCTTCAGGTTCAGCCAGCGGTCCAACAAATGCAGATTCCAATGCAACAAGTACAGCCACAGCAACCGCCTACTTACCAGATGGTCCCCCAAACCCAAAACAATGTACCTCTAGGAGGAACAATTGTTGCCTCCAGCAACCCCTTTACCCAGGGCACCATCCAGCAATATCAGCATGGAGGATACACTGGCTAGGACAGCCCACAGACAACTCTTGTGTGCCCAATTTTGTCATGCACAAGCAATACTGAAGAGGACCCTATTGCAAGTGTTATGATAAATAACAAAACATACAGTTTTCTTGTTGACACAGGTGCCACATACTCCTGCATTACAGGTGGCCCTCTGCCCATTTCAAACAAAACAGCGGACACACAGGGATTTTCTGGGGCAATAGCAAGGGTCCCCTTCACCAAGCCAGTCTCAATGGAGATAGGAGGCCATACAGTGGAGCAGCCTCTGCTCTATTCACCCAGCTCCCCAGTCAATCTTTTAGGACGCGACCTCATGGCCAAACTGAACATGACCATCCACTTTGATGACAATGGAACAATGATTTGCTCCATTCCAGGTACTCCACTAACTAGGATGATGGCAGTCACTGCACAGTCTTCCTTAGATAGCCAAGTCAGAGCACGCCCAGTGAATGAGCAGGCCTTCTCTGCAGCTGTCCACACAATTGTCGCCACCACTCCCGAATTACGAGGTCGCACAGTTCAGCTACCAAAAGAATTTCTCTTTAGACCCCAAGTACCAGACTCACCGGCATTAGATAAAAACTTGATTTTTGACATCTGCGCCCTTGAGATAACACCCACCTATGGCGCTTTCCTGGCATGCGATGACAATGCTCACACATGGGCTTGTGTCATCTTCCTTGAACAGGAAGGATTGGTCAGACACATTTCAGATGCTCAGCTATTTGGATCCCCTGAGGAACATTCTAAAACCGAGATTATCTATGATAACAATGTGCCCGTCTCAGTGATATTGGAAATTAGAACACCAACGATTACCCCTGACTATGATTCTGTGCGAGAAGCCGATTTGGCTCAGGTACCAGCACATCTTTGGACAACAGGCCCAAATGATGTGGGCCTTATCAGATCTGCCAGGCCATTTAAGATAACACTCAAACAAGGTGCTATCCTGCCCAGAATAAAACAGTACCCCTTGTCTAAAGCAGCAGAGGAGGGCATAGCCCCCACTATACAGGCATTACTAGAACAGGGAGTAATTTATCCTTGTATCTCTCCGTGTAACACAGCCCTTTTCCCTGTGCGGAAGGGGAAGACAAATCAATGGCGTCTCGTACATGATCTTCGCGCAATTAACAGCATAGTTGTACCAGAATTCCCTATTGTTCCAGACCCCTCTGTCATTCTCACCAATGTCCCCCCGGATGCACAGTACTTTTCTGTCATCGACCTGAAAAATGCTTTTTTCAGCATTCCTTTGCACCCAGACAGCCAGTACCTCCTGGCGTTTTCATTCAGAAATGTGCAATTTTCGTACACAAGGCTCGCTCAAGGGTACTGTGAGTCCCCTAGTGTTTTTAACAGGGTCGTCAAAGAAGACTTGTCCAATTTCCAATGTGACAGCACCTTACTGCAATATGTCGATGACATACTGCTTTGCAGCCCCACCGAACAACAATGCAGGAAAGACACCATCCTCTTACTCACCACGCTGGCACAAAGAGGATATAAAGTTGACAAACAAAAATTACAGTACTGTCAGGAAGAGGTACACTACCTAGGACAGCTACTGTCTGCATCAGGCAGGCGAGTGACTCCAGGTCGAGTTGAGGCAATAAAAGGCACTCCTGAACCCCAGACAGTTAAAGACATGCAAAAATTCCTCGGCTTGGTTAATTATGTCCGCCAGTGGGTTTTTGATTTCGCAACAATAACTGCCCCATTGCTGAAAGCTGTGAAAATGGGCAAAGACAGACACAATAAAATTGAATGGACACCTGAAATGAGAACAGCCTACACCCAGCTCAAAGATGAGATAACAAATGCACCAGTGTTAGGATCACCTGATTACACAAAAGAATTCTACCTCTTCACTCACTGTGATGGGTTAGTCATGACAGCAGTACTCACTCAAAAATACCCCATGGGCCATAAGCCCATTGCCTATTTCAGCGGCATGCTGGACTCTGTCATGAAAGGCCATTACCCTTGCGAACAGGCCCTTGCTGCCGCAGCATTTGCTGTTGAAAAAAGTACCCCCATTGTAATGGGTTCCCCACTAACTATGTACACCGAACATGCTGTTTTTGCAATAATACAGAAAGCTAAAACAACACTGACGACGCAAAGAGTGTCAGGCTACGAAGTCATACTGTCATTACCTTCTCTGAAAATTGTCAAATGTCACACCGTAAACCCAGCCACATTTTTTGCCCATCCAATTGCCACCTCAGATGATGACAACCATGATTGTGCCACTTATTCACCAGATGAGTCAGGAGCAGCAAAAGAAGATCCATTACCAAATAGTACTGTATACTTTGTTGATGGCTCCTCTACCATTGATCAAGAAACAGGCATAAGATACACAGGAGCTGCAGTAGTTAAAGCACAACAAAATGACTCCTCTGATTCTTTAGACATCGTACAGCAGCTTATGCTCCCATCACATTATTCTGCCCAGGCAGCTGAACTGGTAGCACTCATAGCTGCCCTAAACATTGGAGCTGAGGACCGCATTACAATTTATTCAGATTCGGCATATGTCACCACAACAACTCACTCCAGCATCCTCCGCTGGAGAAGGCGCGGCTTCCTTAAATCAGATGGTACACCTGTCATTCACAAAACGTTACTTGAAGAACTTATTGAGGCCCTTACACTACCAGCTGAAGTAGCCGTAGTCAAATGCACAGCGCACACTAATGGCCAAGATTTTGTCTCCAGAGGTAACGCTCTGGCTGATTGGGCAGCTAAAGCTGCAGCCAGAGGCCCCTCAGTAGCAGGCCCCTCAATCCAAACAGCACCGGAAGTCCCACTTGCCCCTATCCTCTTATCCCAAACAGTACCTCCAACAGAGCACGACACCAGCAGTGAACACAGTTCAAACACACCACCCCAATTACCAACACCATTTGATATTGACAAAACGCGACAATACGATCATATTGCACAACTACACCTCAGAGAAATGCAAGAAAGTGCACCAGATCAAGAGAAAGAGTTATGGAAGAAGAGGGGAGTACAGCAGGACTCCGCCGACTTCGTATACAGACAAACAGTAACAGGGAAACCTGTGATGCCACAGGCTTTGTTACAAGTGGCATTAGATCAACTCCACCTTCCCACACATGTCACCCGAGACAATATGTCCATCACCTTGCAAACAGACTGGTTCATCCCCAATGCCTATGAGCAGATACAATTGTATGTTAATAAATGTCTCATTTGCCAACAATACTCCCCAGCCCCTACGCTCAAAACTGTTGCCTCTACAATTCCTAGACCATCAGGCCCCTTCAAAGAGTTACACATTGACTATGTCGATATGATCGATCGCTGCCAAAATTATCGTTATCTCATTGTGGTAGTATGTCCATTCTCACGTTGGATCGAAAGTGGACCTTGCGTCCACTGCGATGCCAAAGCAGCGGCCACATTTCTATTACGTGATGTCATTACTCGCTGGGGCGTCCCAGACGCCATCCGGACCGACAACGGAAGTCATTTTTCAAACGCCATCTTTTCCTTCCTGACCACAATGCTAGGCATCAAACACAAGCTGACCTCAGCTTACCACCCACAAAGCAACGGCATTTGTGAGCGCCTTAACGGCTTGCTCAAAAACAAAATAAGTAAAATAAGTGCCACAATAGGAAAGAAATGGCTTTATTGCCTGCCCATAGCACTATTTGCACTAAGAAACTCCCCAAGTTCGGATCATCACCTCACACCCCATCAGCTTGTCACTGGACGATCCATAAATGTAACAGTTCCATCCACACGCCCCAAATTAGATAGTGAGTCATCATCTGAGGTAGTTAAGGCAGAACTTTACCACTATCTGTGCCAACTAACCAGCGCAGCGCAGTTCCTTTCTATCCAGATATCCAAGAGAAAGGGGAAGGGCCCCACCGATCCTGAGCTCCCACCAATCTGTCCCGGGACGCAGATCTTTATCCGGAAGAACGTCAGACGCTGGAAGGACCCTAAATTCGAGGGCCCATTCAAGGTGATAGACTCGTCACCAACTGCAGTACGAATAGCTGAAAGAAAAGCATGGATCCATCGCAGCCACGTCCGCTTGGACCCCGCACCACCTCCGCCAATCGACTAGAGGAGGGACAGGACATACCCTTGGTACAGCTCCACCAAGACAGCGGGTTTCCATCCTCCTTTGATGACGAAGATAATGACCGCCATGAGCATATTATCGAGGACCTTAATGGGAATGCAAAGTTATGTATTTCACTTGTCTTAACATTTTGCCTTTTTTCCACTATAACGTTGGCCGCACTTAACTGGTACCTGTTTTATCTTGCAACTTTTAAGCCACATTTTTCTGCTAATATTACCATACCATTCTCAAAACAACCAGTTGTGCCAGAAATTACAACTGCACAAAAACACTTCCCGCACCACACTGAAGATCCATCACTTCCACAGTATACCACTGGTAGCGCACACACTAGTACACACCACACACGCATAGCTACTGCCTCAGACCCAAGTATTACTACTACTCCGTGGGATAGGCTTCTAGAGATTACAGTAGGCCCCCCAGTGACCCGCAGTCCCAACTCCCGCAACGCTCGCAGATTTAGAAGAGGTAGGCCAAGGTTCTGGAGGAGTCATAGACCAACAAGAGATAATGACAAACAAGATTTGGCCACCGCTCTCCAGGACACGGTGGTCCACATTGCACGCCAACATCCCAGACCTGATTTCCACTCCATACGTCCTGACACACTTAATAAAGACCATGAAGCCCATAGTGCCCTGCTAGATAATATGTGGTACCGGCACATGTCTCAAATAGGGAAAAAGGTAACAAAAGAAGCATGCTTTGTGTGCTCACACATCCCGCATGCAGTTGGCGCAGACAAAATGGTGTTCCCACAAGAAATACCACCCCCAACGGCCAAATGCCTCCTCCATTTGTTTCTTTGCCGTATCTACGGCCAAATACAGCTTTTCTCAGCAGAGATAGACACTGTGTTTGTAAACACCACCGCGTGGGATTCTAACTATCTAACACACATGGTTGTCACTGATGCATTGCAATTCGAGAGAGAAAATGAGAATTTGTATAGATGGGAATCACCTAGATGGGAGACACCGCTCACAAATCATGAGCATGAATTCAAAGCATCAGGGTTTTTTATGTTCACATCCCCCCGGCACTATGTAAGGAGACAATAAACAAACAACTCCATAACAAACCCCCGATACACGAAAATAACAGTTCACACGTTGCCAACTGCCCATGTCAATATAGGTCTGTGCTGCTCTTGCAGGCCCATGTGTATTTTGATAACCAATGGCACGGCCCAGACGCCCTGGTATGTAAGGCAGCTTCCTTGGGAGAACCCTTTGCAAAAACAGAATATCAACAGAATATTGATTGGGATGTTGAGACTCAGTGTAAGGAGGTGTGGGCACAGGAAACTAGACGGTACACCTTTGGGAAGGGAACAGCGTACAAATGGAAGAGAGCATATAAACTAAAACATCCTCTTCTTTGCTTCCTAGGTAACGGTACTCGCCCTGTGGGCAGCAACACAAACTGTAACACAACAATTTTTAATTTGGACCTCCAAGACGGCACCGCCAGCCTCATGGATATCTTTTGGGCATGTGGAGAACGCATCTACCCCCAGTTGCCTCCTCGATGGAAGGGCCTATGCACCATGGTTACCATGCACGAGCTACATCTCGTTGTCCCGGCATCCAACATCTCTCAAGTGTTTGAACACCCCATGACAAATGACGTCACCCTGCTTCACCGGCACCGACGGAAGGCTCAATACTTCGCTAACGATGCCTTCGCCGGAATCCCTGAAGAGTTTCGCCTGTTCAATGGTGCCCAGGAATTCTTTGGGGGTCTGTGGCCCATTTGGCAAACATCAGCTAATGCACGGTGGCTACAGGTCACACGATACGAACTAATGACTCTGATAAATAACACCCGAGATGGGTTCAACGCCATACAGGAAGAGTTAAGGCCTTTAAGGCTTATGGTTCTAGAGCATAGATATGTTCTAGATCAGCTCACAGCTATGCAGGGGGTGTATGCAGTTCCATCGGAAAGAGCTGCTGCACTTTCATACCGTCTAATGATGCCGCAAACGGGTCGCTCGCTAAGGCCATTGAGGACTTGGGCAATCTGGGAAAAAAGATGCGTGACGAGGGCGGTGCCGCTGCAGATCCTATCCCGGACTGGTTCAACTTCAACTGGATGCCTTCATGGCTATCTGCTATCTTGAAAATTGTGCTACCTATTTGTTGTGTAGTCATGTTAATGTGTTGCGGTGCACAGCTAGTAATTAAATGTGTCAACAGATGCAGCACCAAAGCAGTAGGAATGAATTACGTTCACACTGGAATTAATCACAATGCACAGTATCAGGACATGGACCGTGCTCCCGGGGATGGGAATGGGCAGATCCATGTGCAACTCTTAGAGCAACATGTCCTTCCTGCCTCTTCAAACACACCTACAGCTCCACCGGTTCCACCACCTAGATACGCCTTAAGGGAGGAGCATGACATTAACGGGTATGATGAGTTAGCTGCCGATGATGGGGGAGAATACGTTACTATAACACCAGAATTGCCACCACAGACAGCATGCATGTGTATTAGTGACCCACTCGGTATGCACCAAGCCCCTGAGGGTCCAACAAAGTACTGTGTCACAGGCGTGTTCAATAATGAACAAGAGGAGGGATGTGTAGGAGGGTCCCGTTTTACCCTCTAAACAGGACACACACACCCCATTCTGCAATATCCTTCAAACCTGGCATCCCTAGATAGGCCCCACCACTGAGGCCCAGATAAAGGGTCTTTAAGTTGTCCACATTCCTTCACTTTCTTACAAATCCACACATAGGCCCAAGTTCACCTTCTCACAGACCTACATACAGGACCAACCATACCTTTGTAAGAGATATGTATAGGCCCAATAAAGTCAGGGTATCCTATTGTCATTTTCTTAATATTAAAAACTGATCTCATAGACTTCACTAACCTGACAGCAGAGGCCTGCGCCATCCTCCGCGACAAACTCTCCCCCCTTGTAAATTTCCACAGTTACGAGAATTAGATTAGCCCACACGCATAGGACATTTTTGGTACATCTGGCGGTTTCACAAGTACATTTGCAATATTTTTAGTTATGAAACTTTCCGCGCTTGCCTAATCGAAACTGTGAAAGACGGCAACGTGACCAAGAAATAATGTATTAAAATATTAATTCTGAGCTTTCTTACGGTAAAAATTATCCTTTGTTTACTTTTTGCGGTCAGGAGCACTGACCACCTGTCAAAAGCCCCTAATTTCACCATGATACCACTTCTCAGTTCTACGTGTGGAATTTTCCATAGTTACTGTAAGAGGGCGGTCAAGGGCTGCGTCAGGACCTACGTCAGAGATGATAAAACTTCTGCATTCAAGCATATAAAATAGCTGCACCCAGGGTGTGGCTTCGAACTCTCTTCAAACCAGCACCCCGGTGCCTTGTGAGGGTTCCCGACTGATCAATCGTTCTCCTGACTGGGCCCAGAGCTCCTATTGCCAAGGTGATAATGCTCCTATTTAATGATTCTGCCTATTGACTTTGTCAGCCTATCTGACTGAATAATTCTGCCTATTGACTTTGTCAGCCTATCTGACTGAATAATTTTGCCTATTGGCTTTGTCAGATTATCTATTTCAGGTCATCTGAACCCAAGCAATTGCATTTATTTTAGTTTTAATTATGTAGTCTTGAATATTGTTATTGTATCTCAATAAGAAGTTTTGTCCTCTGAACGCTATTCTTTGTATCACTCTTAAATTCAGGGTTGCCCCTTGAGCGGCTGCTCATGGACTAATTTATAGATATACATTTCTGGTTTGAATTGAACTAATTGATCCTTAACATTGTTGATGCAGTTATCTCTGATCTTACCCATATGTTGATGGGCAACTCTTAAATTGAAGTATTTTCTTTTATGCTTTTGAATTGTTTAATAAACTATTATATTTTATAACATGGTTCTTTCTTGCCAAGTGACCGAGCAAAGTGTGAAAGAGACTCTGAGAGGGGAGAGGTAAGCAGAAGAGTGTGGCCTGCCATAACGGACCCTCCAACAGTCCATACAGGTGTGCTTAATTAATTTTTGTAAACTATAAAATTATAAATATATGCATTACACATTATTGGGATAATTTACATTTAATATAATGTAGAAATTGCACTAGACATGGTGAAACATCTTTTTTAAAATAACTGTAAAATCAATGGTAGTTCCAAACTTGAATCATTTCATATATTTATTAATGTAACATTTCCCCTTGTCTAATGCATTTCCCGTATTTTATGATATGTCATTTGTGTCTATTTGTTTTAAGGTGTAATGCATTTGTGTTTATTTCTATCACTTCTCAGGTTCCAATAAATACACCTGTATTAACACATTTAAAAAATCCATTTGTTGGTGTAAGTGCCCATTATCATGATGAATGCTTGCACCAAAATTTAAATGTCCATCACATTCTTTATTTAAAACCTGTTGTATTTACTGTCATAATTGAAAGTAAAAATATGTAATACACATATTTATCATCAACAGGAATCAAATAATTTTAAATGAAAAATGTCAGGACAAACTTGCTGAAAAGAAAATAGATTTTCTCTTTGTAAATGAGATTTTTCTCTCATATAAATATAGCTTAAATTTTCAAACAAAAAACTTGAGAAAAAAGCCTTGCTCAGCACTACAGGATGTTGGACTGTTCCGTGAAACTTGCCTCCTAAACAGACTGCCAATGGGGAACCTCCTCAGGAAGGGGCATCTAGTGTGCACAGAGCAGGCACCCCAAGGATCTTTCTTGGGAGGTTAGTGTCAGGTAACACATAAATTCATGAGGAGGAGTACGGGTAAGAGGGGTGGAAAGAATTGGGTTTGGGAGGTAGAGGGAGCTAGAGCGGGTGATATATATGTGTGTGTCTGTATGTTGTGCAGTTGCATGTGGGTCTGGTGTTTGTTGGGTATGTTTGGGTGTCTGTTTTTTGGCAGGTGTTTGGTGTACGGGTTGGTGTGTGCATTTGGGTTTGGTGGGTGTCGTTTTTTTACGTGTAGATGTGCTTGTGTGTGAGTGTGTTGTTTTGGATGAGTGTCCTGTTGAGGTGGCTGCTGTGTTAGTGTTGTGTGTGGATGTATGTTTAGCAGTTACATGTGGATCTGGTGTATGTTTGGATGTGTGTGGTTTTTCAGGTGTTTTGCAATTGGGCGATTGTGATCATTTGGGTTTGGTGGCTGTTGTTTTACGTGTAGGTATGCTTTTCTGTGAGTGTGTTGGTTTGGAAGACTGCTGATGAGGTGGTTGGTGTGATTGTGGTGCTTGGGGTGTGCTGGTGGTTGTGGTGGTGGTTGTGGGTGAGGTGGTGGTTGTGCTGCTTGTGGGTGTGTTGGTGGTTGTGCTGCTTGTAAGTGTGGTGGTGGTTGTGGGTGTGGTGGTGGTGTGGTACCTGTGGATATATTGTCAATAGTGTCTGAATGTTGTTTGGGTGTTTGTTTGTGTTTCTGTGTGAGTTTGTGTTTATGTGTGTGTGTGTATGTGAGTGTGCTGCTTGTGTCTGTTGGAGTGGGTGCCTGCAAAGAAGTGAGTGCACTTGGTAGAAGGATAGGACTTGGGATTTGGTATGAAGAAGGGACATGAGTTGGGGCACAAGGTTGGGCTGGTTGGCAGGCTGCGGTCAGTGAGGAGGCTATTTTAGCAAGCGATTTCTGCATGCCAGACATTGAACTGTGAATGGCATCCAGAAATGCAACCATCTGTTGCATTTGGCAACAAAGGCCCTCGATGCTATTCACAATCGCAGTCTGACCTACAGAGATGCTGTATAAGAGATCAATAGCCTCCTCACTCAGTGCAGCCGATGTTACAAGGGCAGGGGGTGAGGTGCCTGTGGTGAAGGAGACCCCAGCCCTTTTAGGGGTGAGGTTTGGCCAACTGGGAGGGAGCAAGAGGGAGGGTGGAGAAGGTTCTCTGAGTGGCGAACAAGGATGTGGTTGGTAAAGTTCCTGTAGGGTCCGCCACCACTAGGGACTGGTCACTTGTGGAGGCCTCCGAAGATGATGTTGAGCTGGTGACCTCCAATCCAGTCCCCTCACCCACCCTCCATGCCACTATGTCCAGCGTTGTCTGATGTTTCGTCACTCGACACATTGTGACCAGCTGCTTTCTCGCCTTCGTGGCCAATTTTCCCGTCGCCTGCTCTTGAAGATGCTGAAAAGACATATACAATAGTTTTATGGTATCTGTGTAAATAGAACTGATCATGAAGTTATTTCTCAAAACATTTTCCAAAATTACATCATTCACCTGCTTCAAGGCCTTCAAACTTTGATTTAATGTTATCATTATCTCATGCATGTAGGGAACATCTTCAGAAACCATTTAGTCACAGTTCTGTAATTTCCCATTATTTTTTAACATTTCTCTTAACCATTTTCAAATTTCTCCAGGAAATGTTTAACACCTCTGAATGGTTCTGATTGTTTTTTGGAATAGTGAATTTATGTCACACAAATCCTCTTGTACATTGTGTGTACAAGGCAAAAAAAGCAGATTTATTTTTATTTTGATAAATAAAAATATAAATCAATGTGTGTTCATATTTGCTGCAATGTTGTACCAAACTTTGTATAAACTGAAAGCCTGTTTCTTTTGCTTGGGGATTTCACAATGGTAACACTTACTTCAAGTAGCGTAGGTATTTTTCAAATGTTAAAATTAATTTTATGGATTCAGTACTTAGATTGCTTATTAATGTATCATGCCCTATGTATTTACTTATTCTGTTGAAGAAATTCAAAAATAATTTGGTTAGCTCTTTTCAAATGACTTCTACAGCATAAGTAAATACATAGGGCTTGATACATTTCTAATCCACTTTAGGACATAGCAAAAATAATTTGACATTAGACTCCAAAATATCTTAACATATTTTCAGTTTGTTTTAACATTGTGGATTTGTTTTAAATATATGCTGGCTTATACTTTAGGCAAAAATTGGTACAACATCACAGTACATATTTAATACACTGATTCATATATAATATTTAAAATTAAAATGCAAATCACAATATGCAATAGATTAAACCTTGATGCATTTCTAAAATGTCCTAATGAGTTATGAGTAGTGCCTGATTAAGAGTTTCCCAGATCGGACACTCCAACATATATGTGACGGAACATTGCATCTGCAAAACTCCATTTAAGTATCCTATTTTTCTTAATCATTGATTTATTATCTTAACATAACAAAGGACATTTAAAAAATGTTTTTGGGTATGTGTTACTCTGTCACTAATGTGTTCACATTCCTGCCTGTTTTTTCAAAAAATGTGTGTATATCAGAATCCGTTTTTCAAAATACAGAGTGGCTTATGCACATTTGTGCAGAAGTAAGACATCATGGTAATCTGTCACTTTTAACATAAATTGATGTGTATCTTTTTGTAAAAACATTTACTCAAAAATGTAGCCATTTATTCTCATGTTTCTAGTCATTTTGGCTTACATGCTCAGTATTTTTGTTTATAATGCAAACTTACCAATGTGACGTTTGGAATATCCAGTGTATCATAAGTGCATTTTATGCTATGTCACCTGTAATAGGGCTAACATAACATTGTTCACAATTGTGAAGGATCATCACACCTGACACAATTATAAATTGTGGCCTGTTTGGTGCAACTTTCCCTTATAACATCAAACAAACTCATGTATATTTGTTTTTTAGGCAGGCATGTGTCTGCTCAAAACATTCCTTTGGTAATGATCAGAAATATAAAGGTATAATTTTCCACAAATTAATATACAAAACACATCATTGACACCTTATGCAAAACTTCTTCCTACAAGAACTCTTCTTGTGCGTTGGACTTGTGTTTACCTTTATGTAGATGCCATAATTTGTTGCTGTAACACTTTTTCTTTATTTAACATGAAAAACTCCAAAAATACTTACCCCATTGATGCTGCTGTTGGGCTCTCAACTGCCCATCAAGCTGGGGATAGGCCACCACAAGTATGCAGGCCATTCGGGGTGTCAGGGTGCGGCACACACGCTTCCCATGTTGGGAGGACTGGCCAAGCTGTACTTCAGCTGACTTTTTGGTCCAGCGTTGTAGGTCCTCCCACCTCTTTAGGCAATGGATGCTGTGCCACTTGTCGACCCACAGGGTCTGCATCTTCTTCGCGATGGCCTTCCAGATGGATTTATTTTGATGGGCATTGACCTATATGGATACAAAAAAGAAAAGAAAAAAATGTTTTGTGACTTTTTGTTTGTTTGTATTAATGTAACACAAGTTTGAGAAAACTATCACATGCATTTGTAAAAAGTTACAACAGCATATTTTTTTTTCAATTTAATAAAATAAAAATACAAAGTTTTAGTAACCTGTTGAGTACCCTTATCCCTTCTCATGTCCTTATTTTACTAATCCAGGCCAGTTCCATCATCTAGGCCAGGGGTCTCCAACATTTTCTGTAGTGAGAGCTACTTCTGATCAGTGAAAATCATCCTGAAGCTAAACAACTGGCGCATTGTTACCAAACAACCCCACGTCCAGCTTCATTGACTTTAAACCTAATGTCCATAGAGCCAGAAACTATGGTTGGAACCAAATACTATGTCGAAGGCACTATGAAAGGGCTGCCATGTGTGTCAAAGAGAGCGCAGTCTTTGGGAATGTATGAACATGTGTGCGTATGAATGAGATATATTTGTAGGGGTGACTGAGAGCCTGTGTCTTGCACCACAGGACATACCTTTCGTCATATATGGCACCAGAACATGAATAACACAAACATACAATTTTATCTTTTTTAATGGGAGTAATTTAAAGTGTGAAAATATTCTGCAAAAAAGTGCATATTATGGAACATTTTTCTGCACTTTAAATTTCTCTTAGGTAAAGAAATGGCTGTATTTTTCTGTTATGCTTAGGGCACAGTGTCTACTAGCCACTGGGAGTAAGGTGTCTGCTGTTTGTAAATGCTACACTTTGAAATGGGAGAAAATTGAAATGAAGAGTTAACGTAATCATTAAGGAAACTTTCATTTTTATTTTCTTCCATTTCAAAGCATTCAGAAGCATCATTTGGTTCACAGCTCCAATATTGAGTTGACAAGGACTTTTATTTAAGAGTTAAATACCTCAGTGCTTCAGTTGTTCACCTCCGTGGTCCAGCCCCAGCCTGGGGCATAAATCTGACTGAGCACTGCTCATTATCAGACCCTGCTATCTGCAGCCTGATTTTAAGAATGTAAAATGAACACAGCCTTCCCTTAACTTTGAAAGGAAAATTTGACCAAATAAAATATAGGGCACCAAACACACAACACACACTAATGTTGTGGTGTTGTCTTATTATAATGTGTTTAAATATACACACCACAATTGTTCTATTTAATTTAAAAAGAGCTGAAACTTCACTTCAATCACTACACTCCACTCAGGAACTAAAAGAGACATTCTAGCCTGTGTTTAATAAAAAAAACTAGTTAGTCAGAATAACATTTTAATTTTAGACATGTACCTGTTCATCTGGTGAGCCATGCAGCCGGCTGTACAGGGACAGAACCTCCATAGCCAGCAACACCAGCTCCTCTGGCAAGAAGGCTGGGGCCCTGTCACCTGCTTTTCCAGGCATCGTGGCTCCCAGAGGTCATAAACAGCAGCAAAGGTTGAGGAGTTGTTGGCTGCAGTGTAAGGAGGCATGTGAGCTTTTTTTGATACACCACGTACATGTACACAACGTACGTGATTGTCTATGGAGACAGACATATCCATTGGCTTTCATACATTGCTTTCACATGTTATCCTATGGCTGTGTCTGTTGTGGAGTTTCACTGCGCCTACCCGGTCAAATTCCACCAACGGCAATCTGATTGCAAATGTCCTGAAGGCGAGGTCAGGCGGCCGCCATTTGAGATGGTGAAATAGTGTGTTTGTAAATGTTAAGTGAGTCACCACCACTCAAAATGATGACTAGTTTGTTTACATATACAAAATGCTAATGTTACTCATCATCAATTTCTTTATTCGATCCATTTAAAATACAGATCATAAAAGTACAAAAAGTCATTTAAAAAAATAATTATGTAAACATTTGACACAAAATCCATTTCTAAATGCAGAGAGCCCCTCAAGTGAGGCTCAAGTTTTATCCTGGTGTGCTGAACAATGCTAATATACTTTGTACCATTATGTCTTGTCAGCACAAACGCCTCATCGTCCCAATTAGTGACGGCTAGGGAACAATATTTTTCTTCTTCTTATGCAGGCCCATAAAAAGGAAGCTATTGAACAACATCAGAAAGTTTCTTTAAAAAATATAATGCTACACTGCATTGCTTAAAATTAAAACGTCTTAAAATTGGAAGGATGAATTTTTCACATTCTTCCTTGTAAAAACCACAAAATATGAGTATATGGAGGTCAGACTGCTTTGAGACAATATCACAAGGGCATGATGACAAATCAGAATGGCTAAACTTCGAATGTTACTCTTTTTATAAAACAAAAACTGTATTATGTAGTGCGTTACTGTGGTTAAATGTGATAGTTGTGCGGTTTTGTTTATACTTCCATTGACTGAAGTTTTGATGAAAAAAGTATTAAAAAAAGAAAATGTAAATAATACATTTAAAATATATTATTTACAAAGTTTGTTAAAAAACTAATGAACATGTCAAAAATGTTATTTTAAATAAAAAATAACAATAATAAATGTTGTGTAAAATTATGTTAAGAAACCAAATATATTTTTGCAAATACATGACATTTGTGTTATATATCATAAAATGTTTTGCAAATGTTATAAAATGTTTCAATTTTTTAATGCAGACAAATGAACCCATGGAGAGTGAGGCGATGACAGCTTCAAGTTTTCTGACCATTTCCAGACCTTGCCACCATGGCAGAATGGGATATTATCCAAAAATTCAGATTGAATAAGCAAACAATTATTGATTTATTTCATCAGCTGGAGCCAGATCTTCTGCCTCACAATCTGAATCCCACAGCAATAACACCAATAGTAAAAATCATGGCAGTATTTCATTTTGTGGCCACAGGATCATTCCAATGCACTGTGGCAGCATCTGCTGGAATGTCACAATCAACTTTCAGTGGTGTGCTACCAGAAGTACTTTCTTCAATGATGTGACACATCAACAGCTTCAACCGGTTTCCATAAAACGAGGATTTTGCTAATGTGAAGGGAGATTTTTATGGTTTGGGTCACCTACCAAGTGTTAGAGCAATTGAATGCACAAATATTGCCTTAGTGCCACCACACACCAGAGAACAAGTCTAGTGCAATTGAAAGAACTTCCATCCAATCAATGTGAACTTTTTATGCTTAACAGATTTGTACATCACAAGCGTGTGTGCGTGATTCCTTTGTACCAAGGAACAGCACCATACCCATGCAAATGTCACAACTTGGACATGAGCAGGCCTGGCTTGTTTGGTAAGTACAATCTGTCATTATATTTGGTTAATTTCAAGTTTAATGATCTAAAATAGTGTTACATATTTTGGCTCATTTTATTTTTCTCCACATAGGAGACTCAGCTTATCCTAAGCGACCATGGTTTTTAGCACCGCTGAGGAATCCAACAACAGCAAGGGAAGTCCACTTTAATTATGCCCATGAATGAACACGGAGGCCAGTGGAGTCTGGGTAAGACTGGTGGAGCTCTCCTCTACTCAGCCCATAAGGTGTGCAAAATCACCAACGCATGCAGCTTGTTATACAACATGCTCTTCGATGGAACATCCCATACATTGGAGAAGAATAAGACTATGATGAGCCACAGGGTATGGATGTTGAAATGCCAAATGAAGATGAGAGTCTTGAAGAGGAAGGAATTGACTATGTCAAGTTGGGAATTGACTATGTCAAGTTGTTATTGACAACTTCTTCACATGAGTATAACTTTATATTCACATATAATAACATTACATTTGAAACCATTTTTTAATCAAATGAGAATAAAAATCTGTGCCAGACATTTCTTTAGAAAGGGCAAGTTAAAATAAATCCATGGTGTTTGAAATGGGGGTCTCTAGTTGGCAGAGGTAGGTACCTTTGTCCAAATAGGGACCCTTGCTTCTAGTCAGGGTAAGTGGGATACACTTCTAAAATAACCCCTGCTCACCCCCTTGGTAGCTTGGCACGAGCAGACAGGCTTATCTCAGAGGCAGGGAGTAAAGCATTTGTGAACACATACTGTAAAACAGTGAAAACACTACAAATGGACACCACACCAGTTTAGAAAAATAAGTAATCATCTAAACCAAAACAAGACCAAACGACAAAAATCCACAATACAGGAATAAGAATATGACTTTCAGATGGTAGAAATAGTTCAGTTCAAAGCAAATTGCAGATGCAACACTTTTCTCACAAAGTACCTGGGATGAGTCATGCAAACAAACAAAACGGGCTGCAGGGAAGGTGATGCATCAGTTCCTTACACTCAGGGAAGGTGATGCGTTGGTTCCTTGCTCTGGGTGAGGTGATGCGTCGGTTCCTTACTGAAGCACAGGGGAGGTGATGCATCCGTTCCTTACCGGGGAGGAGGTGATGCGTCGGTTTCTTACTGCTTGGGGAGGTGATGCGTTGGTTTCTTACTGCATCCCCCAATGATGCGACAGACTTGGCGCCGCGATGCGATGATCCGGGATGATGCGTGAACTCTTGCAGCCGCACAGCAGGACTTGCGTCGAAATTGGTGCGGTGATCTCGGACTTCGGAGATCGTTGCACTCGATGCGGCGTGCGGTGATTTCTCGAGCCTCGACAGGCGCTGCAACGGTTTCTTCGGCGATGCGTCAGAAACAGGTGCGGATGTGTCTTGCTTCTCGAATTTGCGTTGATTTTCCAGCTCCCAGCGGAAAACAGTTCTCTAGAGGCCCAAAACAACAGCAGGCACCTCTTTGCAGGTCAGATCTCCCAGCAAGGCAGTTCAGGGGAGCTGGTGGTGAAGTCTTTGTGTCCCTGAAACTTCAGAACAGGAGGCAAGCTCAGTTTCAAGCCCTTGGAGATCTTCCTCAAGATGGGGACACAGCAAACAGCAAAGTCCTTTTCACCTTTCCTTGGCAGCAAGTAGCCACTACAGTCCAACCCCAGATAGCAAGCAGCACAGGGGCAGTATTCCTCCTTAGCTCCTCCGGCTGTTCTCCTTGGCAAAGGTTCCTCTTGATTTCCCAGAAGTGATCTAAAAGTCTGGGGTCTGGGCCCCTCTTTTTATACACAAAAACCCTCTGAAGGCAGAGAGTGTCTGTACCCAGTCAAAACCAGTTCTGTCCTCACTGGTGCAGCTTCCTGGCAGGAGGTGGAGACAGCATTGTGGAAGGCAGACCAGGCCCATTCAGGTGAAAGGAAATCTCCTCCCCCTAATCTAAATGCAGCACAGGTCTATTCAGCCCAGCCGTGACTCATCAGGCTCTCTGGAGCCACTGCTCCTCCCCAGCCCCTGTCATCCAAAAGCCAGACATGCAAGACACAAACCAGGCAGAGGCATACTGGATGGCTAAGCAAGAAAATACCTACTTTCTAAAAGTGGTATTTTCAAACACAGAATGTAAAAGTCACCCTCACTAAAAGATGCATTTTAACCCGTTGACCGTGGCGCGAATTCCGCCGCGGTGCGGGTGATTTATTGAGTGGTCATGTTTAGGACAGCCCCCGGCCGTCCTCCGCACACGCCCACTGTGACGTCGGACGGCCGGGGGCCGTCCCGAGCACCGAAGCAGTTAACATTATTCTGAGTTCAGGCATACTAAACTTTATTTTCCTACCTTGTTCCTAGGGGTAGTTAGGTTTATAAGATGTTATAAACAACCTCCCCATTCTATCCTATAGGAACAGGTAGCCTTGCAATAGTGAAAAACGAAATGGGCAGTAAATCACTATCAGGGCATGCTACACACACCAGGGCATGTCCTACCTTTCACATACACTGCACCCTGCCCACAGGGTACCTTGGGCCTTCCTTAGGGGTGACTAACATGTAAGAAAAGGGAAGGTTAGGGCCTGGCAAGTGGGTGCACTGGCCAGGTAGACATGGCAGTACCAGACTGCACACAGGCTCTGCAATGGCAGGCCAGAGTTACATTTACAGGCTGCTTATTTGGGTGGCACAATCAGTGCTGCAGCGCACTTGCATCATTTGATTTACAGGCCCTGGGCACACACAGTGCACTGTACTAGGGACTGTCTAGTAAATCAAATCAGCCAATCATGGAAACACCAATCCATAACAACAATTTACATAGGGAGCACTCGCACTTTGGCACTGAACAGCAGTGGCAAAGTGCCCAAAGCATCTACACCAGCAAAACAAAGTCTAACACACAGCAAAAACACAGGAGGCAAAGGCAAAAAATGCAGGGGAGACACACGCCAATGGTGCCAGGTCTAACACATGGCAAACATGTTTGTTGATCTAAGTTTTGACATAGGGACTGCTGTGTTTATTTATATTGTTTATCTTTGATTGTTTTTAGAAAATGAGTCATACAAATTTGTCAATTGTAATGTGTCTATTTAGTAATGTCATACAATTTCTTTTTGTTTTAATCTGTTTTAGGTTCCTTTACCATGTAATCTTCATTTGCACATTTCAGCGTTGTGACATTTGTAGGTATATGCTGCTGTTGCGTAGTAGAAAGGGAACATGGGTCGGTCCTGTGAAAGACACACACACTTTGGATGTACAGAGCTTGTACAAAGACAACTTGCACATTGCATTTGTAAAATGTTTCATTAGACTTGTTTTCTGTTGATTGTTGCCACCAAGGCAATATGTGCTGCTTAAATTGTTCTAACCACACGTGGTAGCCCACCCACAGTATACAAATTTCCCTTCAGATAGGCAAAATCCATAATCTGTGTTTACTGTATGTAGGTGTTGATGTGTCTTATCATTGATGGAAGAACTTCTTGTAGCACACCACTTAAAACTGGTTGTGACATTCCAACAGATACTGCAACAATGTATTGGAATGATCCTGTGGTTACCAAAGGGAGTACTGCCATTATTTTCACTATTTATGTTATTGATGTGTGTTTCCTATTGTGAGGCAGAAGATCTGGCTCCAGCTGATGACATCCATCAACAAAAGTTTGCCTATTTAATCTGAGTTTTTAGATTATCTCCTGTTCTTCCATGGTGGCAAGGTCTGGAACTGTTAATGAAAATATTGCATGATACATTTGGAATATTCATGGGTTATAATGTATTAGGAAAATATGAGTAACATTTTTTTATTTCAATTAAAACATATCCTAGTTTGTGATTTGTAGTTTTTGTTCATTTTTGTCATCTTTTCAAAATTGTGAAACACATTACCTACTTAGAATTTATTTATGATTAAGCAATCTTTTTTTCATTTAACTTTTTTAAATGAAAGCTGCAACTACAAAAAGTGAACAGCTTGAGGAAAAAGACACCAGTTTTTTTTTGTTATTCAATAAAACCAAATGAACTCAAACAGGATCTTAACAAAAAAACAAACAAAAAACAGAATAAGTCAAACATGGTGAATGAAACTAATACTGAAGAGCCTAAATTGCTTGAAATCCAATATCCAAAATACAACTGGCATGAAAAAGGAAAATGTGTCCAGAAAATAGTCCACAGAGTGAATGGTAGTCTCACACTGGAGGAAATTAGGTTCTGCATCTCTTGCTAGTGGTGGTGGAGGTCTTGCTATCCTTTGCTGATAGTTGGGCTGAATGTCCCCTCCTGAGGTGAGATGGTGGATTAACAGATGTGGTGGGTGCAGCTGTTTGCTCTTGTGGATGGGCCTCCCTTTCTGTGGCTGAGGCAGCTGTAGTTGGCCCAGATGTTGTTGGACCACATAAAGGGGAAAATGTTGGTGGGAAAGTCCTGTACATATAGGTAAAAATGTCTTGCAGCAGCCCAGCCAGGGAGCCCAAATTGGAGTTCCGATTCTCCAACTGTAAATTGTGTTCCCTCTGAAACTGCTTCCTCTCCCGAGCTCTGTCAGGACCTGGCCCATCAAGTCTTGGGGCTGAAGGAAGGATCCCAAGACTTGGCGATGGTGGCCTGGGTGCCAGTGAACCCAGTGGCCTCACTTTGCTGGCCCACAGATTCCCTCTCACGACCCCTACCCCAGTACCCTGTGCCCTTGACCCAGTGTGCCCCATCCCACTGGTTCCTGGCTGTACTGGAGGTGGTGGTGGTGTTGGAACATCAACAACCAAGACTGGGAGCACTAGACTGGGGGGATGTTGGTTTGTACTCAGGAAGTGGAGTCATCCGTAGGCTGAGATGTGGTAACAGCTGGAGTGGTAGGTGTAGGTGTGGGCCGAGTGAGACTCACTGGAGCGGTCTGTGCAGGCAGACCAGATGGACCAGACCGCTCCTTGTCATATGAACTTGCAGGAGTGGAGTCCTCAATGAAGGCTTGTTCCTATTCTGAAGTGGAGGTATCCTCAGTGGCAGACGGTTGACAACGTACTCTGGGTGTTGGACCTATTATGAATTAAAAAAAAATAATATTGTGAAAGTATGGATTATACATAAAATGACTTTGAAGCTAAAAATGAAGCAACCCAAAAGGAAAATTAAAATTATAACTATGATTGTGCCTTTCAGTGATAGTATAATAAATTACACTAACAGTTTAAATTACACACAAAGCTACTTCAAAAAAGCAGGTAATAAGATGTCCTGAAATTAATAAAACAAAATTAGAAAGTCTACATGAAATATGCCAAACACAACACAGTAGAGAGGAGAAATATGAAAGAAACCATTCCAAGGCCTAGCAGGCTAAACAACTGACAATTGCACAACTTAGAAGGATATATTGCATTAATCATTATATACACATTACAGTGCATATTTTTAAACAAAATACACTTATATTCAGCAATGCAAAATTACATATCTTAACATCTGAAAGTCAACAAACGTTGATTTGTGATACAAATAACATCAATTCAATGAAATAACAAGGATAGGGCAACATACAAAATTAAACACATAAACATTTCAAAACATAGCATGAAATAGATATTGATTAGGCAATACACTTTAACATATATGAAAATGATGATAGAAAAGAGAAAATGAGCAAGATGACATTACCATATATTATTTTCACAAACCTAAAACAAAGCATCATGGTAGTTTTAGTCATTTCAATTAAACAATAACAGTACTTGCAAAAGTGTAAGTTAAACATACCTAGTGTAAAAATGTAGTAAAAACAGAACAGACATTTACAATATAAAACACATATTTGAAATATGCTATTTGGTGTAAAAACACTTACAAGCACCATTACATCATGTGAAATGTAATGGAGTTGAAACCTGTAATCTTAAATATAAGAAAATACATTCAAGCAAACAAGACAAAGAAAAATGATAGAAATATATATAGGTTTGTATGTTTCCAAAAAATGCAAAAAACATTAGGAACAGCTAAATTAAAAGCAAAAACGACATTTAGGTTTAGTGACACATTCAAAAGTATAACTTACCAGTCTCCTCTCCACCAGGGATTCCTGTCAAGCCTTCAGGATGTAGGATCTGCAAGACCTTCTCCTCCCAGAGAAAAAGTTGCAAGAGGGGGCTGGGAGAACCACCAGCAGTCCTCTGGGACTCCAGTTGATGCTTGGAGGTCAGGGAACACACTCTCCCCAGCAGGCCGTTCCACCTCTTCCTAATTTCCTCCTGTAATCACAGGTTGTTTGCTACAGCACTCACTGTGACACCTATCCTGGTCCACATTTGCCTTTTCTGGGCTATGGTTGTATTTTGTACTTGTGCTCAAAACAATTGTGGCTCTACTCTAATAATTTCATCTACCATGACTGACAAGTCTCCCTCTGTAAAATGGGGATTTCTCCACCCTGTCATTATCCAAACAAACAAAGAAATACATTTTATAACTCACAAGTAAATATATGAAAGAAGAAAAAAGGGACAGTAAACAGAGAAAGCAAAAAAAAACTGGGAACCAGTAGAAAAAGCAGTATTGGCAGAAGAACAGCTGCACAGGTGTTATTGCACATAGTCAACAAGTACAGCACTCAACCTCTCTATGGCCTTACTGCTCCGAGACCATACCTAATAAATAAACCCTGTACAAAAAGGAGTGCTCAAGGAGTCCAAAACATTTTTTTGGGTAGAATGAGAAGGTTATCCCATGTAAAATACATTCGATACGCTGACGATACTCAGCTGCTGTTTACCTGGAGAAAATCAGACTGCTCCCCGTTACTGGCCAAAAATTGCCTGGCAGCAGTCTTTCAATGGCTTGCCTCTGCACATCTTAAATGCAATGAGGATAAGTCTTAAATTCTTCTCTATGGGACCTTTCCTCCCCAGTGCAGAGAAACTCTATGGCCAGCGTATTTTCCCTGGCGGGCCTCAGCGGGGCAACCCGCGAAAAATCTGGGAGTCTGGTTCGAGGAGAATCTTTCTTTTTCCACCCAGATTACAAAACTAGCGGGGAACTGCTTTGGGATACTTAAAACCCTTAGGAAATTTCTCCCGCTTCTCCCCAGAGCAGCTAAGGAAACAGTGACCAGGGCCCTGATACTTTCGTGGCTCGACTACGCCAATGCTCTGTATGCAGGCTTGCCGGGCTAGCTTCTTAATAAATTACAGGTTGTCCAAAATGCTGCTGCAAGACTTGTCTTTAACATCCCGATGAGAAGCAGCGTCAGACAGCATTTGCGATCACTTCATTGGCTGCCTGTGGCAAATCGAGTCAAGTTTAAAGCCCTGGCCCTGGTCCATCAGGCATTGCACGACTGCGGCCCCTCCTACTTACGGAAGAGGTTCCAGTTCTATGCCCCCGCCAGATATCTTCGTTCATCTTCTCAGTTCCTGGCCCAGACTCCCCGCTTCCGGCTCACTAGAGTGGGGGGCAGCTCACTTGCTGTTAGAGCTACCACAGCCTGGAACGCACTCCTCTGGCTCTCTGCAGTATTCAAGACTTCTGTCTATTTAAAGACTTATCTCTTTACTTAACGAATCTTTATGCGCTCCGTGCTCACTTTCCCCCTCTCCAGGCTCGCGCCGGGACACTCCTCGGAGTATCTGTGCGCGCTACAAGTGCAAATAACATAACATAAAAGTTAAGTAGGAGCCAACATCAGCCCAGCCAATGCATTTTGTCCCCAAAATGGGACTTCATCAGGGTTTTATTCAGTTCATCTGATGAATCATCATCAAAAGTATATTTCAAGCTGAGGTCAGGTTTCCTGTTCCTCAGTGGGTCCTGGGCATATTGCCAAAACTGATCCGAAATTCCTTCCACATGAAGTCCTGCCATGTACTGACTTCACTGACAAAAGTTCTGCTTGACAATGTTGTGCTACAGTGGAATGGCAAAGGGTCATGGTCTGACATGGAGTATGATTTATAGTGTGGTATGCAGGTGAAAACAGTTAGCCAAAACACATCAGGTGTGTGATGCTAGCATAAATCCGAAAGCCACAGGAATAGTCCAATTTTGAATGCGTCCTGCGACTGACTCACTCCATTGGCAATCCGCAGCTAGAAAAATGGTAGCTCAACTGTGAAATCTAAATAGGCTCAGCACAATCCCACCACTCTGATGGTGATATAGTAATGTTAGCCAGAAGAGGAGTCTGCAGCATCGGCAGCAGTGAGCCGCTTACGTCATAGAAAACACTCTGTCAACGCAGACGGAGATTCGGCCAGCACACATCTAAATACGGCAGGTGGGATTTGGTCAGCTTGGCTGAGTACTTGTATACTCCACCTGGAGGGACAGCGGGAGTACCACAAAGGCCCTTAGTCTTTGGTAACGGAACAGACCAACAGGTGTATTAAAGGTTGTAATGTACCTGCAAGTCTCCTCAAGTTCCAACTAATGATATCCTTTATTCAGATCAAGGCGAGAAAATACCTTCACACCATTCAATTGTGTTATCATGTTGGCAATGTGTGGACTGGGATGTCGTTCACTTAACCACCATTTGATGGTACACGTGGAGAAACAGGGATTGTCAGACATCTCACAGGTCAGTTTCAGATGCCATCATGGAACGAAACTAGCAAACAACATTATAAGTCTAGTTGACGCAGGGCAGGCCGCATCTCTGATCTTTCTGGATCTGTCAGCGGCTTTTGACACTATCTCCCCTACCCTACTCACTGAACGCTTACAGGCTTTGGGTATAGGAGATGTGGTTTTGAAACTACTTACTTTATATCTTACAGACAGATCCCAGATTGTGAACGTAAATTAATTCAAATCCGACCCTTTCTACTTGCTGTGTGGGGTTCCTCAGGGATCTTCCCTGAGCCCTACGCAGCTAAACTTATATGTCTTACCCCAGGCCCACGCTACAGGCCATGTCATATGCCGACGATACACAGATCATCGTGTCCATTTAAAAATACAAGGGTGTCATGGCAACCAACTTTAACAACTGCATGAAGGTGGTGACCACGTAAATAGGCAAGAATTGCCTAAAGTTGAACGATGAGAAGACAGTGGTGTTGTGTTGATGTTTGGGAGTCAGTCATCTGTATGGAACCAGAATTGGTGGCCACGCTGCCTGGGGACACTACCCACCCCAACGAACTCAGCAAAAAACCTAGGAGTCATCCTGGTTAGTGAACTGTCTCTGGACCTCCTGGTCAATCATACTGTGGCAACCTGCTTCTGGATTATCAGTACCTTGCAGAAGATTTTTCAATTTATTCCTTCTCCTGCAAGGAAACAAGTAGCCTTAACACTAATCTCATCCAGGATTGACTATTGCAATGCACTCTATCTTGTTGCTAATAAGACAACTCTAGCCAAGCTGCAGCTTGTACAAAATGCAGTGGCAAGGCTAACATTAGATATCCACAAGCATCTGTCTCGAGAGAATTGCCTGAACTTCACTGGCTTCCTGTACAGAAGAGTGTTACTTTTAAAGCTATGTGCATTGTTCATAAAGCACGGTACGGTGCCAGCTCTGGTGGAATCTAAACCATGTTTCAATGGTATTCCCTCAGTAGACATCTTCGCTCAGCAGCCCACAATTTAATTGTTATTCCCAGGGTTCGGAGAAAGAGATGGGGAAGCAGAGCATTTTTGGTGACGGTTGCCAGGCTCTGGATTTCCCTCCCTCTCCATTTGACCTGCATGAAGCTGCATACTCTTTCATGAAGGCCTTAAAAACCCGGCTCTTCTCTCTGTAAGAAGATTAAATACTTTGTTAAAGGATCCCTCCATGGGCCGAATCTGCTCTCAGGATTAGCGATTAGCACCTTGACGCTTTTGGGCATATGTTGCGCTATATAAATCTACATCATTTCATCATTTAATTTCTTTCAATTGCCTTGTTCACTTGACGTATATCCATGCAGATGCGTACAGCGCCATCACTGTCCTTTTTTGGGTACTACCACTATGGGAAAAACCCATTGAGTTGGACCAGTGGAATCCTTAATGATATCGTGTTTGAGTAAGGATTCAAGTTCTTTTTCAACAGCTTCCTGTAAGTGAAAGGCAATTCATCTATGTCTATGAGCAATAGGATGGACATCCTCATTAATGTGTGATTGGACTTTCATAGTCTTGAGTTTTCCCAAATCATGTAACAACGAAGTGAACTGACTTACTATTTTGTAATGAGCATTCATGATATATTTCATGGATATCAGTCCCATATCAGCAGTTGTGCTGAAGCTGAGTAAACAGGCGCTGACGAATGTGAATGTGTGCTTGTACTTTCGTTTTGTTATGCTTCGTCATTTCTACAAATGAACCTTGACTTTTTAGTGGCGTCGATGCAGCTCACATATACACTTTAGTTTTCGATGGCATAAGTCAGGACAATGGAGACAGTTCATTATATTTCTCCTCAGGCAAAATATTTGTTGATGCACCACTATCGATAATGAAAGGTATTGAACAGCCATTGACTTTTAGTGTGATTTTCAGACTAGATTTGAATGACTTTGGTGCTTTGTCATGTCAACTTCTCTTGAACCGTTTTTTTCCCTCACATGTGGCAAGTCTAAAATGCTCATGGTTCTCTGAGGTAAACATCGACATGGCACAACCATCTTTTACACTTTCACTTGACATTGATACAGAAGAACTGTCTGATGAAGATTTAGATGTTGATCGACTTCGTTTGGTGTTGATTTGCCTTAGCTGATGTGGTCGCTTGGCCTTATGGACATGCGCCGAACGCCGCTTCTCGAATGTTCGGACGGCCATTTTTTCTTTGCGCCGTGACGCACTTACGTTTTCCTTCGCCTTGCAAACCATTACAAATGGCTCTCCTTTCCATAGCCTTTGCAGATTTGGCCCATGGCAGGACATTTACCTTCATGTGGAGATGAAAATCCCCCCTGAAGCACAACTTCCTTTTTTGTGGAGAATTCACTCAGCGGCTCTGGGCCTTGTGCTTAAGCTTACTTTTCACATTTATGACTTACTCATTCTGGGCACCTCCGGCCTACACGTCAGCAGCTTGTCAACCAGCATGCTCTTCAGCTCTGGCAGCCATGAGAACTCACTCCAGACTAAGAGTTGCTCCAAGCATTTGTTGTCTTAACGAATCTGATAAGCATCTGTCAATCACTCTGAGGCGTATAGCTTCCTCACCAATAAATTAATTGAAATTACAGTGTTTGGTGAGCGTATCCAGTCTCTCAACAAATTCGTTGATGGTCTCACTGACTTTCTGTTGTTCTTGACTGAAGATGTACCTTTTGTGATCTACATTTGGCATTGGATTGAACTTGAGATTCAAGGCTGCTTTGATTTGACTGTATGTAATTTCATCAGCTCGCTGCATTTTCTTTATGACTTCTGTTACACCTTCACCAGAAAGATTCCTAAGGAACTTGATAATCTTCTTGTTATCTAATTCTTCAATCACATCAATTAAATCATTAAATGTCTCTATCCAGGCAATACATCTGTCCCTAATATTCAAATTTTTGGTAGTATTGAATGGCAGTGGTGGTTTCAAGAAGGCGGCGGCATTGCAACCATTCACTGCATTGGCTGACACTGAGGGTGGAGTTCTTTCCAGCACTGTCTGCTTTTTGCTAGGCCCTACTTAAACCATACCATCTCTAAGGCCTGGTGCTGTGCTGGGCTCTGGGTCATCTTGGACAGCCCTTGGAACCTCGCCCCTCCTCTTGTTCTCCATGGTAGCCCTTCACTTTCAGAAGACCTTGGGAGTTATTCTGAGCCATCACCCGGCAGCTTTGGTGGTGTGCCGCTTTGGGTATGGACAACTCCGCAAGCACAACCCCGGGTGCTTCCTCTGAGATTAATTTCCCCAGCACAGTGTCATAATGACTCCCTTACCTCAGTTCTGGTAAGCAGAACTAAGGTAAGGTGAGGTATTTTTTTGTATTTGAATTTCATTGCTTGTAAGCATCTCTTTGTGCTGCCTGACACCTGGTTGATCTCTGCCTCACAGCGCTTCTGTTCACAGTGTTATCACTCCATATGATGTATGGCTTTAGGTTGCATAGTTGCACAGTATCTCTCTATGTGGATTTCCCAGCCCGTTCTTCAAATGCTTTACTCGGACTGGGACTGCACTTTCCCTCCACATACGCCAAACATCGATTTCGCACTTCGACGGAGGCACGCTTGGCATGCACGAACAGTTTGCCGGACCACGGTAAACTCTCTGAGAAAGCACTGACGATCTTTGAATTACTTACCCCCTATCTCGTCATCAGCTGTAGTGTCCTCCTCAGCCCAGGTACTCGGCAATGACTATGCCACACATGGAGCTAAGTATGACACATCCTTATTCTTCTGCGTGTAACCGCAAACTCCACATTCTAAACCTGCATTCACTTCACTACGCTCTGATGCTTACGTCACAGTCCTATGGAGTCCATCAGGAGCCACAAGGATTCCGTCATTACAAACTCACCCGCCAATACAGAAATGAGGGGCCTTTCACCACAGTTTTTCTGCACATTTTACCATCTGATTGTGGAACCATGAAGGGCATTCGATAAGCCCCTGTTGCACATTTTACTAATGACAGCTTTGAGGTGGTTGCATGTTTTATGGTTATAGTGCATGGTGTTCTAAATAAGAAAAAACTACGCAAGTGCTGAAAATGCTTATTGTAAGTCAGCAATGTAATCAATTCTTTCAATTTTTCTAAAAAGACAAAAGCCTAAAAACTAGACCCAGTTTAAACTCCTACTTGCGACTGAAAGGAAAGAAAATATAGCATTAATGGATAAGGGTTGTAATCCCTTTACAATCATATTTGCCAAAATAATTTAAACATAGCATTAAATTACATTTAAAAACATAAGAAGAAGTCCATCCTGGATCTGAATTCCGTTCCTATTAACAATTCAGTTAGTGGCAACCTTCCTTCTGAATGAGCCACCATGCCATATACACTTCAATTGTGTTATTCTAGTAAGAAATCAGTTTGGCTTGGTCCTTTCTGCAGGGTCATCCCCAACGTTTTGCCTTCACCCTCCTGTTTTTTTTGGCCCATTTTTGTTGCCTTTTAGGACTCTGCGCACTTTACTATGGCTAACCAGTGGTAAAGTGCTTTTGCTCTCACCTCTAAACATGGTGAAACTGTCTTACCCCCAATTGGTAAATGTAATGTACTGGTAAGTCCCTAGTAAAGTGGTACTACATGTACCCAGGACCTGTAAATTAAATGCTACAAGTATGCCTGCAGCACTTCTTGCGCCATACAATTAAGCAGCCCTTTAAATATGTCTCTGGCCTGCCATTGCAGCCTGTGTGTGCAGTTTTAAACTTCCATTTCAACCTCATAAAATAAGGCTTTTGCCAGGCTTAAACCTTCCTTTTTAATGCATATAAGTCACCTCCAGGGTAGGCCCTAAACGTCCCAGAGGGCAGAGTGCAGTGTATTTAAAATGTTTGACATGTACGTTTAAGTTTTACCTGCCCTGGAAGTGTCAAACTGTTTCATTTATTATTTCGCTACTTCACAGCCTGCCTCTCTCACAGGATAACACTGGGTTAACTTATTACATTTAATAAGTGATAACTTTCAATTGGGAGCAGGCTGGAATGTCAAGTTTGGTATTTAAAGGTAAAGCCTGATTTTTTAACACAATTTTGAAAATGCCACTTTTAGAAAGTTGTCATTTTCTTGTCCCAACCATTTAGTGCCTGCAGCCTGTTTGGGTCACATGACTGGATGCAGCTGGCAGTTACTCTTTGTGTATTACTCCCAGAAAGTGAGATAAAGGAGCATAGGTGTTGGCAGGATGGGCCATCTCTGACTTGATGGGGGGGAGGATCTGTCACCTATCACACTTGCACATCACAAAGATCTGCCTTGGCACACTTACAAAGGGTTTGACACTAGTCTTTTGTGACCCCAGACAGGCTGGGGCTCGGGCAGGGAGGCAGGAAATTCCAAACACCTTTGGGGTGGAAACCTCCAGACATTCTCCTACTTCAAAGCTGGCACCAGGTGTAAATATTGGACCCTCAGACCCAACTCTTCACTACACCTCAGAAGGACTGCTGTGCTGCTCTGCAAGAAGGACTGCTACTCTGTTGCCCTGCTGCCTGAGTGAAAGGACAGGACCTGCATCTTGAACCCAGGACCACCAGTGTGACTCCAAACGATAGTTGACTGGCCTCCTGATCAGAGCCTCAAGGACAGAAAAGGTTCCAACCACCTTGAAGCCAGCACCTGGATTCTGACTGCTGTGAGTCCTACCCACCCAAGTGGTGCCTCCCCAGTCTTTAACCCTTGGAAATGGACCTGAAGGTGCTCTGCCAGCCTAGCTGTGGTCCTGTGAAGCAGGGCGATGCAACGCAACGCATATCCACGCAATGCATTCTCATCGCAGATCTTTGCATCGCAAGCCCCTCATCGACAGCATCCTCAAAGATGATGCAGGATTCCGCATCACAGACCCGCAGCTTCTTTGGAACAGCCAGTGCGCAATGCATCTTCGATGCAGGACTTCGCATCACAAGCCCTTCATCGACCGCATCCTAAACAATGATGCAAGACTCTGCATTGGAGCTGCACGGCTCCTCTGAACTGCCACTGTGCAACGCATCTTCGATGCAGGATCTTGCAACGCTCCACAAACCCGGATTTATAGTACTTTGTTCAGTGGGCCTACTTGGATCCCTGTATCCGGTCCATGCTCCATCACGATCGGCCTGAACTTGTGACTTTGTTCTAGTCCAGCCAAAACAGATAACCACAGTTGGTGCTTTGTGATTCTAGGCACTACTTTTGCTTAAAACTTTGAAATTACATATTTCCAGTTCTACTGATTAGATTTTTGTCGTTTTGGTCTCAAATAATGTATTAAATTTTACTCTTTTTCTAAATTGGTGTGGGGTTTTTCTAGTGTTGTGTTTTGAATGTATTACTACTTGAAGTATTGCATAAATACTTTTACACATAGCCTCTAAGTTAAGCCTGCCTGCTTTTGTGTCAGGCTACCAAAGGATTGAGCACAGTTTAAGTTGGGGGTTGCTTGTGTCTCACCCTGACAGAGACTGAGGTTGCTGCTTGAGTTGGGGTCCACCCCTAAACCAGTAACCCAATTTCCAACAAAATCTTTCAAAAAGAAAAACAAGGCAAGGCATGTGCAACATAATCTTCCAACTGTGCACTTCTGTTGTGGAAAAGAACAACAGACTGTGCTATCACCTTATGGCCAGAAAGACACATCTTATGAAAAAAGGTGTGTTTTTCAGTAAATCAGATAATGTGCAAAAAGACACCCTATAAACTGGGTAGGTCTAAAGGAAGGCTTCATTGTGCAGACTTTGCATGCTTAGTGGTGCAATTAGATTATCATTAAGCTGAACAATGTCAAGAGAGAGCAAAAACAGAGACTAAGGTACTAATAGTACGTGTGATGTTAAAAAACAGTACATACTCAGAAGTTTCTCAACCTATGCAACTAGTCAGAGTAAAAGGTTCTTTCTCAAAAGAGAAACAAGAAGAAATATGTATACAAAATGTATGCATGTACTATGGAATGCCAGACCATTTTGTTTAGGACTGTCTGAGTAAATCTATAATAACTAAGAATCAAGCATCCGTATCATAACATGTAGAAGGACAAAAGTCAACAGAAAACTAAGATAATGGACCATAAAAGGAGCACCCTTGTAAAGTCAAAAATTCTGTCAGTTCCGAAATGGATAGTGAATACCAAAGCACGCTTCAGTAACTCATATCATTGCGCCACTGAAAATTATTGTGTTGAATGGGCAAGGAAAGAATGTTTCAAGACAGTTAAATCAGGAGCTTCTGGAAACTATTTGGACGTTGAGAGGCTAATTTATGAGAGGCTTGCACCGCCTGAACGTCACTTTTTTTGACACTGCAGTGGCGCAAGTCATTCAATCATATCCATGAGGCAACGCAATGCTGCCCTGCGTGGCTTTGCATTGCCTCATAGATATGGAGTAAGACAAAGCAGCCCAAGTCACTGCGTTGCCTTACTCTTCATCAAGGAGGCATTCCATGGGCGTTGCACTGGGTTTTCCCACATCCATGGATTTTGACGCTGCCTCAGATTTACTTAATCACGTAAACCTGGGGCAGCGCCAAAACCTTATACCTCCTCCGAGCAGGCATAACAAGGAGAAATACTTACATTTCTCCTTGTTTTTACCGCTTTCCATGTGTGCTGTCTTCTGCTGAACACATAGAAAGAGGAAAATGCCTCTCAGGATTGTTTTTGTGCAGGAAGCCACCCTTCCTGTACAAAAACAAACCTGTCTGCAATTAAGGCACCCTTGCCATGTGCAAGGGTGCCTACAATGGCGCTAGGCAGCAAATTGTGAACCAGCGCAGGGGGGAAGAACAGGGATGCACCATATTTAATAAATAAGACCCTAACTTTTCTCAAGCTTTACAAATACCTGTGATCAAGAACAAAGTCCCTGAGGAGGTAAAGGTAGCCACTGATTCTATTTTATCCTTAGGAGAAGTACATTTTTGTACAAATATCATATCCATCATGAAAGATTTATTTTGATCTGATAGATGCACCTCAGGTTAAAGAAATTCTTGGTATGCCGTGGGTGATATTAAATAACCTCAGCATTAACGCTGTGGCTAAAACAATAGAATTCAATTTCGATTATTAGCCAGACACTTGTTTAAAATCATGTGAACCATCCAAGATTTGTACTTCTAGAGCTTTAGCCAAAATAGCAATACCTCATGCTATTAGTTGAGTGACTACTTTACCATCTTGCTATGAAGGTTTCATTGATGTGTATGACAAGGAAAAGCAAGTATACTGGCTTCACACCATAGTTATGACTGTAAAATTGATTTGAACCTGGTGCATGTATTCAAGTATATGCACTCATAGAATTAGAAACATAACACCAATGCATTTAGTACACTGTTCTAGTCTCCTGCCTCCACTTCATTATTTTTTGTTTTAAAAACGAAGTCAAGAAAGCTTTTGTACAGCAATCAAAGTTAAAAACTCATATATGCAGTGCCTCTCATACTTGTTTTGTAAATTCAAATTAGAAAGACAAAAAATATACTAAACGAAACCTCAGAGGAGCAGAGCATCTAGTCAGAATCTGAGAAGGCAACACGTGGCAAACTGCCTTCTGCACAAAGTTTAGGCTGTTTGAATATCAAGTCATGCCTTTCAGACTCTGCTGTGTTCCGGCAGCCTTTCAATGTTTCATCGATGATGTTTTGAGAGGATACTTAGATGTCTTATAGTTTTCCTGGATGATATTCTGATTTACTCATGTTCTCTGGGGGCACACATGCAACATTTCAAGGCAGGCTTACAATGGTTGAAAGATCACCATCTTTTTGCTAAAGTGGATACATGTGTATTTTATACTAGCACTTTATGGCTTCTGGGTTATATAATTACACTTGAGGGCATTAAGATGGATGATGTGAAGAAAGTGCCAGCAATGTTCAGTGTCCAACACCAGACTCAATAAAAGCTAAACTAAGGTTTTTGAGCTTTGTCAGCTTTTGAAGAAGGATTATTCATCAGTTTTCTATAACAGTTGCTACGTAAGGGGGCCGTTTTTGTACAGTCTTAAGAGGCCAGACAGGAGCGTTGCTTTTCGAAAGAATGTTTTTATAGTGCCCCGAATTTCCAACACCCTAATGTGAGTTATCCATTTATTGTTGAAAATGATTCTTATTATTATTCTATGGGAGGTGTTTTGTCCCAGAAATGTCCAGATATTGGGTGAGTTCATCCTGAAACCTATTTTTCTCAAATGTTTTCTCCGCAGAATTACATTTTGTCAACACTTACAAAGAGGTTTAAGCACTAGGGAGGTCCTTTGAGGAGTAGAGACATTGCTTGATGGGATCTAAACTTACCGTAGAGATGTCTTCTGATCACACATATTTGCAGTTTTTTGAATTGTCTAGAAAATTTACTCCAGGTAACTTAGTTGAACCTTGTTCTTTTTGCTAATACAATTTTGTAATTAATTGTAGACCAGGCACCGTAATAGTAAAGGAGATGCTTTGTCCTGGCAGAATCACCCTGAAAATGAGAATACTTATTACTGATTCACCATAAATTTTCTTATCCAACATTTGGAGCAGTCAATCTATAGCTTTAATTAAAGTAGAATCATTATTGACAAAATATGTAGATAATTACTGTCTAAAGATATGAACTTTTGGATCAGAAATATGAAGCTAGAAGCGAAATGGACGGATTAATGTATCAAGGGAAAACTATGCATTTCAGTTCAGTTAAGACAACATAGTATGAGTAAGCTTCATGATTCTAAACCTGCTGGGCATCCCAAAATGCTCCAAGTCCTATGTAGGTTTAAGTGAATGCTGAAGAAGAATATGATATACATAGGATTCAAGATGCAAGAATTCTTTGAAAGAATTCAAGTAGATTTTAAGAGGTTCAATCATGACAACCGGCTTCCAATCGTCATGCCCCACATTTGTAACATGTATTGTGTGCCAAGAATCCAGGAAAACCAGGAGCTCCACCGCTGGGACGGCAGTCTTCGGATGGGTGTTCATTTTTATGATCTGTGATAAAAAATACGGGTCCATGCTCGGAGGGTGTATAAGCGCAATACTCTGAACTCGCTAGTGCTAATCAAATTCTGGGGAAGGGAATGAAATGCTGGTGGTGCCCTCAAAATGTTGGCATCATTTATTGAAATGTTTTGCATCTCTGGTGCCTGAAAGAAAATTCAGAAAGTTACATTTCCCATGAAGCCACAGAACTCTCATATTATTTGTAAATAGTGGCAGCCATTTTTATGATATTGAGTATAAATCAACAGCATCCTTGTTAAGCAATTGAGATACAATGTTGTTGCAGCCAGGACTTCATTACCAGACCTTGTGAAAATCTTGGAGATCTTTTGTTTTCATTTTGGAAGCAAATTTGAGGTCAAAGCCGAATACAGAGAAATTGTCCAGGTGTTTATTCAGATATAGAAAACAAGCTTGCATAAAGTAAAGTACTCTTCACACTGGCGTAACGAAAGTTGAGAGGGCCCCCCTGCAAGGTACATGGAGGGGGCCACGCTCCGGATTGAACACGGAGCTCTCAGGCCTGACTACTGCGCAGAGGGGGCCCCCTGCAGCTCGGGGCCCCCCCGCACGGCGGGGTATGCGGGGGCTTGTGTTACACCACTGACTCTTCAGTGACAATCCTGGAGAAATATAAACTATATTTTTGTTAAACAGTTGTATACCAAGCTCAATGTGGCAGAAGAAATAGCCTTACCACCTTAAAAGACTATTGACATTTTCAGGATGCATATAATGTATTAATGAGAGGACATGTGCTTAGGAAAGCAATTCATTGGTATGAGTGTGAACTATATGCTCTTGATGAATTTTTGTTTATCTTACACCTAGAAGAACAACCTTGAACGCATATCAAATCAGTGTTTAAGTGTGTTCATAATAGAAAACAGAAAGCAGTTGCCTTTATCAGAAAAGCTAGTGGAGCTATGTCAGATGGCATTTTCATTCTCTCCTTTCCTCATCCAGTCTCTCTGAATACTTCTTTCAGTTAAACAACACAATTATTGGGGCAGAGCCTTCATCACATCACTGGGTATATTAAAATCATCCGGGAGTGAATGCCCATTCATCTGTCTGACAGTCCCTAAATCATTCAAACTGCACCTGTAACCGTGATTTAGGTTTGTCCAAACACTTAGGAAACAGTCCATCATTATCTACTTTGATGACCACTGTTCTGTTCACAAGGCCTAGCTCAATGGTCTTATGCAAAATTGACCTAAATAAATAAGGCAATATGCTAATGCTGTCAAAATGTGTCCTGCTGAATTCTGACTCAGAAAATAGCTGTATTTAAAGAAATGACTGTATGAAGGCACTGCAAATCTAACCTATGCAACAGAAATGCAAGACCCCATGTTTGAATACAGTCATACACTTATGTCCTCCCAGGGCGCCTACAATTTACATAGATCAAATTTTGTTTTGCATGCTAACATCTTCTTGCAGTCTGTTAGGCATTGTTGTCCTCAAATAACTCTGGAAGATGTTTACTTTCATTGAAAAGAATGTGTCGGCAAATCTCGGGCTGAGTAACGCACCACACTGTGTCACATCTGATCAATTTAAGAATGCTTAGTAGTGCATACCGAGGTGACCTGACATAACCCATATGCAACACGTTTCTATAATGCACCTTGCTTTTCTGAAAAGGAGGGAAGAAATATAAATGCTAATGTATTATCTTCAGTTGAAAAATGTATTTGCATCAGAACTGTTTTATTTTTTTCGCTTCTGAATGTTGCCTCTTTTCCTTTTGAGAGGAGACATAATGTATTTGTATGCACATTGATTCGTGCATAGAATTGGACTAGGTCATGACTTTTTATTAATTAGTTGATTTTCTGTGCACCTGTACCACTCTCCTGCTGAATGGGCGTGCAACACTTGCTGTTGGTGTGATGCTTGGATTTTTCAGAATCCCTATGAGTTCAGTGATGTAACCTTGATGGCAGCACCACAAGTCTATAAATTGTTCCAGCATCACTGCCTACTAAGGCCATAGGAGCTCTTAAAGCACTGGAAACTTGCTATTAGCTCCATTCGATCCCCTCAGACTCCAAGCAGCAGAATCTACTAAAGCACCTCCGGGGGCACTGCGAAGGACTCATTGCACACCCACTGACAGGCTGAGCAGTGCGAATGCTCACTTTTGTAAATGCAGAGTGTGCCATTTGGCCCTGGCTGCCAGAAACCAGAAGAGGCAAGGAAAAAGTTATGCCCATGCTGCTGGGTAGCTTCTGCAGACAAGACAGTCACAGTAATCACTGCGTTTAGCCTGACGGTTAGGGGGCAGATGATGGCAGTTCAGTTAGTAAAAGAGGTGGGTGAGCCAACAATTTAACAGAGAGAGCTGAGTTAAGGGTCTGTCTTGGCCCTAAGAACTTGTCTTGGCTCTAAGAGCCCAGGCAGGAGCTTAGCCATCTGAACATTTGGCATTAAGTGCATGCAACAAATATTATGCAAAAATATGATAGTGTCTTCAAAATTCTTTAAAGTATATTTCTTTGACAAGTGTTTCACCTTAATACATCAGATTATATCATTGTATTCAGAGGCAATTATTACAAATGATAATTTTTCAATATTCTTTTCACCATCTCCCACTACGATGACAATACCATAGTGAACTCAGAGGCAAGTCAGTTGTCGTGCACCCTATATGTGGGCTACATTCTTAATTTACATGGAGCAGTCTTATATTCCATTAAGTCAAACACAAGAGAGATTTTTGTACAGCACACATCCTAATGTATTTCAAAGTTTTCTCATATGCAATAATGAAAAAATAGGAGGCACAATAAAAGAAAATAATTGCCAAGGATCACACAATTTGCTCACATGGCCAAACCTGGATTATTCCCAGTTTTTCCGGTCCCACATTTTGCAATTCAGCCATAAGTTTAGTATCCCTTTCTTGTTCTTGTGTGACATCAAGCTGTAATGCTTTGTCTTTCATTCTTGGTGCATAAGGTTAGAGGGTGGGTAGTCGGCAGAAGCTACAAGAATGCTAAGCTAATTGTGGGCTCAAGGGCACAAGAGGACCCCGAGCTGAACCAGAGCCTAGCATCTGGTTTGAACTTTCAGTGGCTAACCCACTTGTATACTTTACAATGGACAATCTGTGCCTAAAATAAGCTCAGATGCTGCTGCCAGTGTGATACCTTTTCTGCATGTGATGATATCTTAACTTGCACTGCTGATGACCATTTTGTACGTGTGCTGCGTGTAAGCTTACAATGCTGCCAAATGTTGCACATTGTGTATTTGTGATGATGTCCAAGTTCCGTGCATGTGAGGGAAGCTTGCATTGTTTCTGACCAGATCAGTATGTGTTCTATGGGTATGCAGGAAGTGCGTACTCCTTCCTTGTGCTGTACTTGTTTTGCATGCAGAAATCTTTCTATGCGTGATTCATGGTTGCACTTATACACCTCGGTGCTGTTCCTTGAACCAAATCTGAAATGCTGCTTGTTCATTGTATACAAGGGAGACGTTAAATGGTGCTACCCAGTGCCATACATTTTTCATGTCTTTGAAGGAAACTTCCAGCGGATCTGCAATACCACTCTTGTGCCATGTTTTTGAAGGAAGCTTGCACTGGCTGGCCCTGCAGTACCACACTTGTTCCATGTCTTACAAGCAAGATTACATTGGCTCTGATGGCCACATTTGTTCCATGCCTTTGAAGGAAGCTTGTTCTGACTGTTCCTGCAGTAGTATACTTGTTTCCTGACTTTGAAGGAAGCTTGCATTGGCTGGCACTGCAGTAATACACTTGTTCCGTGTCTTTAAAGGAAACTTTCTGGGAAGATTATGATGCTCTTGATCAGTACTTTATGGGGCATATTCTCAAGAATGTGTGATAACCATCGCAAAAGTAACTTAACGCAACCTTCAACATCGCAGTCTATTGCGGGAAATTAATGCCTTGTTAACCAAGTATTCACAACACGGCGGTACCATGCGATAGTCCCCAGATAACGTGTCAATGACCGCGTTAAAATCAACGCCATGCTGCAAAAATGCAAAACACTAACGCAAAAAAAGCTGCAATGAGGCCAATCGCGATACGAAAATCAGCGAAACCCAGCTACAGGCCTGCAATCCACACGCGTCAGGCGGGAACAATCACCATAAAAGTAGAAAAAAACCAGACAAACAAATGCCAAACAACAGCTAAGCACAATGGACGTTGCCGGAGCAAGTATGGAGGAGAACCAGAACCCCACAAGCCCCCCGGAGGACCATCCTGGGACTTCGGGGTCAGGGAAGGGCAAGGACAAGAAGAAGAGGAAGACGAAGTTCAGTCCGCAGGAAAACAGGATCCTGATAACGGAGGTGACAGACCACCATCAACAACTGTTCGTCACCTCCACTGTGTCATTGGCAACAAAAAATACAATATGGCAGTCCATCATGGACAAGTTGAATGCAGTCGGAGTGCTGAAGAGGACAATGGACGAGGTCAAGAGGCGCTGGAATGATGTCAAGCGCAAAACCAAGCTGAAACTCGCCAACAACCTGAAGGCAGCAATGCAGACTGGAGGTGGGAGCCCACCACCACAGGAGGAGCTGGACGACATGGAGGAAATGGTGTCCACAGTCATCAGTAGGGAGACGGTGGCAGGAGTTGGGTGCCCGGACACTGCTCAACAGGACCCGACACAACAGCAACAGGGTGAGTAACGACCAGGGCCTGGGGGGACGGGGGGCGATGGGCACAATGGCACACATGCACAATTAAGTTGAGCACATCTGTGGACAAACCATGCCCCAGACCACCAACTCCCACCAAGAGACCAACATACCCAAGTATGCAACATGTCAACACTGTACAAGCACTTAAGTCAAAGGCACACCTCATGAAAGTGATAAGGGGCAGCAAAATCTGAGCTGCAGGGGCGACTCCCCCAAAATGCAGCACACACATCACATGCAGAGCACCTCTACATTGACAACGATGTGACACAATCCGCAAAACACCTACAACAGAACACAGGACACAACTGGTGCCGCTTGGGTGCAGACACCGGCCAATCACAATTGGCATTGCAGGGAAATGTGCGTTGATAATGTACAAGTACAAACACACACACGTCTGTTGTTGAAATGTCCACTGTCCCCCATCAAATAGGCAGCTCCTCCCAAACAGCCACAATGTACCCAGTCATGCTGTCTGTATGTAAACATGTACAATGCGACAACATACATGTGGACACATTGTTAAACTGCATCTCCTCTTCACATTGCAGAGGGAGAATCAACACCTCCTGCAGAGCAGCCCGACCCTCTCTTCTCTGGAGACAAAGAGGACGACCACAGCTTCGACTCTGACGCCCTCCAACTGCTCGTGGACAGCCTATGCAGCCCACTTCCAGGAGCTGGGCAGCCCAGCTGCTATGAGGAGACCCCACCCCCTGCACAGACCACACAGCAGGCAGCACCCACCACCACTGCTGCCTCCCAGGACCCCCACGGAGAACACATGGCCTTCCAACGCCGTGTTTTGGGGTGCCAGGAGAATCTGGCTGAACAGGTGCGGGTGGGCTTTGACCGCATGGCAGACAAACTAGATGCCATACGTGGGTGTCTCAGTCCCATCAGGGACCACTCACGGTCCCTAACGGACACCCACAGTCCGCTCCATGCTCTCCAACGGACCATGGCTGACATCGCTGGAGCCCTGACTCAGGGAATAGTACAACTGTCCAGTCCGAGTGGCTCTAGCGATGTCACACGGGAGTTGGGAAACATGTGGAGGTTAATGGAGACCATGGAGCGGGCGAATGTGGAACGAGCGGCTGCCAATGCTGCACACCAGCGAGAGGTAGCTGTGTTCCTCAATGACCTCAGGACCCTCCTCATGGCATTGCTGCCACAAGGCCTGGCGCGGATGCATGCTGCTGCCACCACTCCATCCACATCTCCGCCCCCTGAAGTGTCAGTGCCACACAGTGCGGCAGACCTTCCTCCTCCGGCCACTGATGTGTCACTGCCACACAGTGCTGGAGACAGAACACCACCACCCACACGTGAGGCACATGAAACAGCAGAGAACGAAGATGCGGATGATTCTGCCCTCGTGGTAAGAAGGACACAGCAGCATGCATCTCATCCATAGGTCCGGCTTCAGCTTGGTACTGCCCTCTGCATCATCACCTTCCACTATCCCCCGATGCACTCTGCGACACTCACCTTGGACCTCGACATGGACTGCCACATGCTGTTTGATCGCCATTGACACAGCAATCAGACTGCGGACTGAACTCTTCCTCTTCCTTTGGACTTGTCATTCCCTGAAGGACCCTGGCTGGCCCTCCACGGGACAACATCGTCATGTGGGGTTTGCATGGCCCTGTACTGCTCCAGATGCAACACTCCACTGAATGTGCATTAAACATTCATGTTCACACAGATGTGTCATGTCTATGGTCTTTCAAGTGTGGAAGTATGGATGAATGTAGGCTCACTGGACTCCTCTTACGTCCATGTGGCTCATGTCGTAGAACAGGGGTCACAGGGTGACACATTGCCCAATGCGGTCTGGGTGGCGCTGACACAACAACAGGGACACACGCATGAGTTACTTCCTTGTTCAGCCCAGTACGGAACCACGCCCAGGGCCCCGGGGTCATATACAAACCCTTACGCTGGAGTGGCATACGCCAGGCCAGCCCACTCCGCTTACGCTCACAGGGGGGGGACGGCAACGCTACATGTCCCCTGTCTTTCCTGTAGTGATCTGCTGCTCACAGGTCTAGTTGTCAGCATGCCACAGCCACTCCCTCATAGCTGGTTTACACCCACACCACACCCATCCAGCACACGCGTCACGGGACATGTGACCCTGCCAATGAAAAGGGCCGGGCGCACGTGCTCGACGCCATTTCCACTCTCTATCTGGGTGCATCCGTGTGGTGTTAATGTAGGCATGAGGGCCTCGAGCCCTGCAACATCACATTCCCCAGGTCCGGAGGTGACATGATAGCGTCTGCAACACGATACCCAATCATACAGGGTCCATGACTTTGGGACACAGACTTGGTGGCACCGGAAACATTGTGGCCGGCACAGGCACACCGCCACGGGATGGTGACTTTGGGTGCACTGAGTTAGGGGCACCTTAAGTGCTGAGCGGGTGTGCAGCCTGCGATGATGCCCCGTCCTGGCTGTCCGGACTGCTCAGGATTTGTGTGCCCTGCTGGACCGCAGTGTAGGCCAGAGCCAGCGGGCAGCGCGGGCCTACCGCCACGTGGCGTCGCATCCCGGATCAAAGAGTTAATGGCACCTCAAGGGCTGAGCGGGTGTGAAGCCTGCGATGATGCCCGGTGCACTGGTAAGTCCTCTGCCATGGCGAAATCAAGACCCAGAATCATATGTGAGACCTGGTGGCCTGCGGAGCGGGGCTGCATGATGTGGAGGGTGCCATGTCCGCGGGCCCCGGGCATGTGGCTTGCAGCGGCACATGGTGGGCCATCATTACTACACGCCAAGGGCGGAAGGTGAGCAGTGAGGCCTGGGTGCGCAGGGGCGGGCATGCACTGCTGGGCAGCGGGAGGGGCTGGGGTACATCTGCCTGGGTGCGCAGGGGCGGACAGGCGATGATGTCTTGTGCAATTGTATGTACTTTGCCATTCATGTGTCTGGACTCTGTTTCAGATGACGGATCTGTTTCAGATGTGTGACCTGGTGAACTGCACTACATACAGGCGCGTGGTTGGAGACACACCTGTGGCAGCAGGTGGGCAGTGTGGCCTGGGTGCGCATTGTCGGCACTCTCTCTCCCTGTCCATCTCTTCTGTTATCTGTGTCTCGCTCCCCCTCTCTGTCCGTCTTTCTCTCGCTCCCCCTCTCTGTCCGTCTTTCTCTTGCTCCCCGTCTCTGTCCGTATTTCTCTTGCTCCCCCTCTCTGTCCGTCTTTCTCTCGCTCCCCCTCTCTGTCCGTCTTTCTCTCACTCCCTCTCTCTGTCCGTCTTTCTCGCACTCCCTCTCTTTCTCTCTCTCTCCTTCACTCTCTCTCTGTCCTTTGATGTGCGCAAGACACACCTTCTCATCATGATTTTTGTCTTGCAGGCTGTGACCTACGGATTGTCCCGAGGGGAGCCGCCATGTGTCTTCATTTCTGTTCTGTGTTTCTTTGAATACATTTTCATTTGTTACATCGAAGGTGGATGTGTGATGCTCATTTTTGTGACGACACATGCATGCCACCAAATGTGATTGTGCGACATCAGGCGGATTATTTGGTACATGATTCCGTGTAGTTGATGTGGCCTGTCTTTGGCCGGGGGGGGCCCGGGGAGGGGGGTCCTGGATGTGGTGGCGGTGGGTGTTGTGGCCCTGTTGGGGCTCCGAGCTGCATGATCAGTGGCTCCATGGCATCTGTTGACCTTCAGGTGTGGCTCTGGGCTGGGCTCCATTTTGTGGTGCAGGCTGTGGTCCGACTTTGCACCAGGTCAGAGCAGGTGTTAGTTTCCTGCTGCTAACGGGCCTTATCGCCTGTTTTGTGGTCTTATCGCCGATCTGGCTGGTCATTGAGAATGTTGCGGAGTGGTGTTTTTGCGGCTTTTTGCACGGGTACGCCTACTCTGCATCTCATTAGCGATAGTTGCGGGGGTCATCTGTGGTGATGATTTTTGCGGCTGCTATCGCGGGTAAAATGGTGTTATGGGCTGTTAACACCAGCTTGTGAATGGTGCGATAAATTTATCGCCACTTTGGCTGCGATCAAGTGCCGCTAACTAGGCGATGAGTCCTTGAGAATATGCCCCTATGTCTTTTGTGTGCGAACCAAGGATTCCCTGCAATCCTGCTCCTTATGCTCCATCTTTTTCTGTGTGTTTCAGGTCTGAATAAGAGACTAGCTTGGCGGTCACTCCAGTCTCATGTTTTCTCAAAAATAAGACATAATCTTTCTTAGAGAAAATGGGTGTTCGGTAAGTGCACTTCAGTTATTCATCGGCACAGAGTGTCATTCGTATAGCAGTTCAGCCTTTCAGAACAGCATACAGTTGATCAGTCCTCTTCAGCCATTGGCATTGTTGCCAATATTTGGCTCTGCCTAGTAGACAACCACTGGTCTTTAGGATGTCAGATAGTCTGAGTGACAGTTTTTTGCCTGCTTACACTGTGTTACTCTGGACCTCAGGTGATATTTCCATTAGTTCATCGTCCCAGCAGGCAACCTGCAAAATCAGACGAGTGCTGATTGAATAATGAGAGTACCAGTAGCTCTGCTGTCATTGGACCACAACTTTTTTATGCAGAACACCAGGCAGAGTACCAGGTATCACTGCTGAGAGCTTCAATACCATGCCACCAGCTTGAAACAGTAGTCTGCATACTCTGTCATTCTTAACTGTTCCAAAATGGCAGACCATTGTGAAGCTTCAGTTTAAAACTTTTTAATGAAGAATTTAACGAATGTATGACAGAATATCGACGGACAGAAAATCGACCTGCAAAAATATCGACACAGAAATATAGAAGTCAAAAATATCAAAGTCCAATCTACATAAGGTAAGTACAAAAATATCGAAAAAAATATATAGTTGTCAAAAATATCGAAGTTAAAAATATCGTTTTTTTAAATGTTTTAATAATAATGTAAAATTAAGTAAATAATACATATAATTAAAAGAAATATAGTTAAAAATATTAAAAGATATTTAAAAATAATAACTAATACATTAAATGTTAAAATAAATTAAACATATACATATAAATTAATATATATATACTTACTCCACATAGTGCAACAGTAGAGAAAGCGTTGGATAGAGTAGGGGTAAAAATTACTATTCCCACTCCAGAGAGTGCAACAGTAGGGAAAGCGCTGGATAGCGTAGGGGTAAAAATTACTATTCCCACTCCAGTGAGTGCAACAGTAGGGAAAGGGTTGGATAGCGTAGGGGTAAAAATTACTATTCCCACTCCAGAGAGTGCAACAGTAGGGAAAGCGCTGGATAGCGTAGGGGTAAAATTACTATTCCCACTACAGAGAGTGCAACAGTAGGGAAAGCGCTGGATAGCGTAGGGGTAAAATTACTATTCCCACTCCAGTGAGTGCAACAGTAGGGAAAGGGTTGGATAGCGTAGGGGTAAAAATTACTATTCCCACTCCAGAGAGTGCAACAGTAGGGAAAGCGCTGGATAGCATAGGGGTAAAAATTACTATTCCCACTCCAGTGAGTGCAACAGTAGGGAAAGCGCTGGATAGCGTAGGGGTAAAAATTACTATTCCCACTCCAGAGAGTGCAATAGTAGGGAAAGCGCTGGATAGCGTAGGGGTAAAAATTACTATTCCCACTTCAGTAAGTGCAACAGTAGGGAAAGCGCTGGATAGCGTAGGGTTAAAAATTACTATTCCCACTCCAGAGAGTGCAACAGTAGGGAAAGCGTTGGATAGCGTAGGGGTAAAAATTACTATTCCCACTCCAGTGAGTGCAACAGTAGGGAAAGCGTTGGACAACGTAGAGTTAAAAATAACATACATATAAATGAAATAAATATTGTAATTAAATAATGATTTATTAATAAATTTAGAAAAAAAAAAACTACAAATATAGCAAAAATAATAATTACTTTAATAATATTAAATACTTCCCACCCTATTCCCCAATAAACACACAACACACTCCACATAAAATTTCACACAATTAAATTAATTTTCAATTAATCAATTAATACAAATTAATTTGCAATTAATAATTAAATTTAAAAAAATGTCAATAACAATAAATAATATGTAATAAAAATTAATAACCAATTAATAATTAATTAACAAAAAAATTAATTATCAATACCAATAAATAAAATTTAATAAAAATTAAGAGCCAATTAATAATTAATTAACAAAAAAATAATTTTCAATATCAATAAATAATATTTAATGAAAATTAATAACCAATTAATAATTAATTAACGAAGAAAATATCAATACCAATAAATAATATTTAATAAAAAATATTAACCAATTAAAAATGAATTAACAAAAAAATTAATTATCAATACTCAATTTTTCTTAATTAATTACTTAATTACAAATACATTACTTACCACCCTATTCCCCTAAAAACACACAACCCACTCCAATAATAAATTAATGCAAATAAAATAATTATCAATTAATAATAATTACCAATTAATAAATAATTAACAATTAATTAATTATTAATAACAATAATTAAAAATTAATAATTACTTAATTAAAATTAAATTACTTCCCACCCTATTCCCCTATAAACCCACAACCCGCTACAGAAATAAAACACAAAATTTAATTAAAATCAATTAATAATTCCTAAAAATTATTATTTAATTTACTATAATTAAATTACTTCCCACCCTATTCCCCTATAATCCCACAACCCGCTACGGTACTAAAACGCAAAATTTACTTTTAAAAAAATTACTAATTTCTAAAAAATGTATACATATATTTAAAAAAACAGTACAATACTTGACAAAAAATATAGAACACATACATATTAAATACATACTAAAATACATAACACTCATATAAATATCGATATTATTAACATCGATAATTTAACTATCGATATTACTAACATCGATATTTGCAACATCGATATTTCTTACCTTAACTTCGATATTCTGGTTGTAGATATTCTTGACTTCGATATTTTGTCCCTACGATATTTAAAACTCGATATAACTGTGCTTCAATATTTAAAAATCGATATTTTGACTGTCCACCGAATTTAACTCATACATTTAGCATATTTTTTATTGTAGTTTTCTTTTATTTTGTCTTTTTGATTTTAGCATATGCTTGCACTACAAAGAAAACTACATCATTGTGTTTTAGAAGGCAAGTGGGACTTTTTTTGATTGCGAGATTCTTCCTCACAAAAATCCACAAAGGTGAGATTCTCATAGTCAGCAGTGCTGAACCAAGTGTGACTGTTTGGAAATTAGATAGCCTCAGTGGACATTCATGCTTCAGTGTAGCTTACATCAAGGGCTTTGAATTGCACTAAAGGACTGATGCACAAGAAAATCCGACCATCTTTCCAAATTATGTTCCTTCTTATTGAGTGGTATGTGAGTGTGTGAGCAATTGCTTGTGAGAGTGCAGGGTAGCCACCATGTTGTGTGAGTCCATTGTGAGGGCTGTGCCTGTGTGAATGCATTAATAGCATTGCCATTGTGAGTGCATGTAAAGTGGTCTGTTGGTTTAAAATTGTGCCTGTGTGAGTGCAGAGTGAGGCATATAACTATATGAATGCAGCATGAGTGATGTGCCTATTGTTGTGCTGTTCCTACAAATCTATATAGGATCTGCGCGTTTAGACAACATAAACTAAGGGATTGGTGTTTAGACTGATTCCAGACACCCCGAAAGGACATGTTAGTCTGTAGACCAGCTAACTCAAAGTGCCACTATAAGCCCCACAACCTTACCAAGGAGCGCATAGTTTCTGGTAAATATCAAACATGACAACCCTGACCCCTCAGGGATCATGGAAACAGTACAGTACCTTTCGCTCAGTCACTCGTGCTCACTTGTTCTTAGAAAGATATATAGAACAAACGGAGGGGACATTTTCAATAAACATTTATTGAACCAGCATCATTCTAGTATAAAATACGTGTGCTGCAACAACCAGTAGACAGAAACAGATATATATGATTATAAGCACCAACAGAGTAAATAAAAGGTAGAACTCTACCATGGTGCTAAAACAGTGAATATATGCAGGCATATAGATACATGGCAGTAATCATGAGTTCTCCTAAGATGCAAACCCTAACTAAATTAATGAGTATGCCTAAAGTAATGCCATAATTATACGTTTCAGTTACAGGAAAGTGCCTATTGTAAAACTGTAAGAGATAATGACACAATGTGCAAGTTATTTGCTGCTTGTAATGTACCTTTGAAAATGTTAATAAATAAAGTTTTTAAAAAACCCTAACGAAATGTACCTAATGTACCTAGTATGTCTGTAGGTGTATAGCCAAGAATCTCACTAGGAAAGAGCCAACCCCATTACCTGATGGGAGAGAATGAAAGAACCTGTCTTGCTCTAGAGTCAGACCACTGTGTGCTGGAGTGTCTGCGTGCAGGGACCTCAGCGTTTCTTGGGTCAGCATGGAAGCTTCTCCTCTGGTTTGCCCAGTAAAGATGTGGTGCTTAAATACCCAAAAGGTGCCCTCAGGGGATCTACCTAGAATGGTACTATGGGCCTGTTGTTCAAGGATGACGATAGCGGTGACTCTTGTACAGAGTTATTATACAGAAGATGGTAATCCTGCTGTGATACTAAGAATCCTCACGCATAATAAATGAGGCTAGTTTTAGAAGAAAACCACACAACATTTATTCGCCAAGTAACTAGGTAAAAGGTCAGCGCCAGAACCGTTATGCAGAGCAAGGTAGGACAAATCTAGGCAAAAGGTCGTGTATCTACCTAGGCCTATATTGGGGTACATTGGGGCTCATAACACCCACTCTTCATCTGAAGGACGATAAGGTAAATAAAAGATAAAATATGCCTGTCTAAGAAGCATAAAAACAATTGTTAAAAAATTAATGTAAAAACATTTAGAAAACATGGTATATGTAAAAACGATGTAAAAAAGGTGAAAAAAAGCTCTATAAGTCCTCTAGAAAGTCAATATACTGTTCAGACCCACTGAGCATATCGAAAGCCATGTTGCCCAGTGAGAGCAAGAGGAAAATTAAAACAAAAATTATGTTGTCGAATTCCAATTTGGGTTGTTTTGGAAAAAGGCCGAATTGTTCCCATCACACGGAGAGCCAAATGTTTATGTGTCCTGTGTGGGAGACGCAACATCGCTGTTGCTTGCCTTCGCAGACAACGGTCCCTGTAACACCTCTTGGATCAGGTCAATGGAGCAAAGGTGATCTTCTCCAGTTCCCACAGCCGTTGCTGAGGAAGTACTTGACGCCTGGGAACCTGTTGCAGAGCCAGTGTACATTACGACAGGAATTGAAGCATCCCGTGGTGGCTCTAAAAATTCCAAATTCAACATTGGAATACGCTGAGGACACTGCAATACGTGGGCCTTTAATGGGTCCAGTAGTACATCTACATCCAGAGGCGCAAACGATGGAAGTGTTAGACATATGTCCAACACGCATTCGTATTCACAGAATAGGCAGCGGAGCACAGGCAAGACGCAGTCAACCCAGACTGATCGGAACCAATGCTCGCTTAGCTCCGGAAGCCGAGGTGTGCCCAGATGGAGTACCATGCGTTCACGGCATCATCGTACAAGGAGTGCTTCTTCCATCTCTTTGGAAAGTGGGACGTCCATTGTGTAGCAGGAAAATTAAAACCAGGATACCCACTACAAGTATTAGGACTAGTGGAAGCCCTCCAAAAACACTTCCCAACACGCAGTGTATAGATGATGGAATCACTCCAAAAATCGTCTGAAAGGTGCTCAAAAGTCCAGAACCTATGCTCTTAAATAGATGCACTATCCCACTCGTATCAGACATGTTAAAGATACGATGTACCATTTCCCTGAAATGGAGCAGGAAGTTAGTTTGGACTAATGCCTGTATCTCAGCTGAAGACCTTGCAACATGGAGATCAAGGGGCCGATTCCGATTCGGGCCAGAAATCTCTCCGACCGAGCCGGACCCGGAGAGAATTCCGACCGAATCGGACCCTAGCAGTCCGACCGAACGAGTACGATGCGCACGCATGCCATCGGACTCGAGTCGGTCGGACTCCCATTGAAGTCAATGGGAGCCTGTCGTACAACGCGTACGCGAACTCCCATTGACTCAATGGGTGCGAGGCGGACAAGGGCGCCCCCTACAGCGTGTACGTGTCCAAGCGCATCGCGGCGTACATGCACAGGTAGGGGGGACCCATGGGTCCCCCCTGTGTGCGACTCGCGCGCCTACGCGTACAGGGGGTCCGACGCGGACCCCAAAGTCCGGCTCCGACAGCTTTTTCGAGCCGGACGGGCGCGAGTCGGTCGGACTGCTCGCGGCGCGCATCGTACTTACCCGGCCGGGACACGTCTCCATAGCGCGGTGCGAGTCGTGTCCATGCGAGTCGGTCGGAGCGTGTTGAAGCCGCGTACGAGTCGGTCGGCGATTTCGCGGTGCTTGCATCGTACTCGCTCGGCCGGACCCGCGTACAATTCGGTCGGGAAACAGGGCTCCGAATCGGATCCGGTGAATCCGAATCCGATTCGGAGCCCTACCGGCCGAGATCGGAATCGGCCCCCAAATGTCTCTCGGGCTGAGGTTAAGGCCACATCCTTCTGTAAAATCATGGCTTTCAGTCTGCTCAGAGAATCAAACCGTATAAAGGAAAAATTCAATGAAGGTCACAGTGGCACCTCCCTGACTGTGTGGGCCGGTGGAAACAATACTTGCATACAACAAGTAACCCTGGAACTAACTGTGACTATATGTGCAATGCCTGGCAGCATCCCACAGCAACCTTGATCATTCAACATCAAGTAACTCCAATTCGAGAGTAGTTTGAATACCGGATGAATCACGGCAGCTGGGGACCCTTATAAGTGACACGATAGGTTTGCAACTGAAGCATTACATGCTCCATAAAGCATAATATCCTGACAAATTAGAGACCAACTTAAAGAATTCTCACAGTCGGAACCGCTGAGAAAAACTTCAGTGTCCCCATTCCTGCATCTGAATCTGTACGGTAAATTCCAAGATTCATGTAGATATCCCTGTCCCATTGCTTCATACCTGCCTACCTGGTGATACTGTAGACAGTATTGAAATTGGAATGTTGTGACTGGCAGTGTAATATAGTCATGGATTAACCATTCTGTGGAAGATGACTCAGTCACGGTAAAAGGTAATTGGTCCAATTTTTCAATGTGCAGCATTGTATATTTTGCATCCCTTTGTGCCATTGTTGTCTGTCTTTCTGTCAGATTATATGCAGAAAACAGAGCCGTACTGTTGATATACCTCCAGGGCACGTGACCAGAGCACGACAAATGCAGTGTCCAGCTTAATAATAGAATGGATTGCAACTGCTATTGTCCATGTTGTAATATAGACAAACCCTGTTCCATTATATCTATTGCTAAAGACACAATGTTGCCCAGTGAATAAATCCTAGATGATAGTGGGGCCATGCCATTGTCAACCACTGCCAAAGCCTTTTCTAGGTTAGCCCTGTCTCACGCAATCTTTCAGCAGCCTCCTGCTGGGAGAATTTCCAGATCTCATTTTAAATGGCGTATAAGAAGCGTTTTCCACGTGGCTTCTGGGGACCTATCAAAAAATCCCTAAGATCCATGTCGTCTGAGAGTAGGGACAAGTGTTGTTTCACCTGGGATAGTGTTGAGGTTTTTAGCCACTCTAGGCATAGCTTCCCAACACTGTAAGATGTCACCACCCCCAAGTGTTCTCGTTGTACATAGCGTAGGTCAGGCCTATGGATACTAAACCCTTCGGAGGTACCCCTTAATCTTGACTGACACCTACTTGTGTCGATAGGCCAAACCAACCATCCCTTTCAATTGGGGTCTGATGAATTGTAAGTATCTAAGATGGTATCTAATGTATCATTATACAATTCATTACTGAAGAATGCAGCAGATTGTTCTAAATCAGACAGCATATTATCTACAGTTTCAAAGTCCCAATCATCAGAGAGAGTCCTGGAGGTGATGATATCACTTAAGGAAATTTTAAATAAATGTGGCATTTTTAAAAATTTAGTTGGACAATACACATCATACGCAACCCTATCCCAGACTATTCCTTCAGGAACCGCAACTGCTGTAATGATCACTAAGGACAGGTCTCTTTGTTGACGATGAGATGATGTATGTGGTTTCAGGACCAAATTCACATGTTGAACTGCTGAGTGTTCTCGGAGATAATGTCCATTCAAGAGCAGGAAAAAGACGGTTACTACCCCTATCCAAAGGAGTAGGAAAAGTACACTGATTGCAATCCATAGCTGTTGCCAGAGAGAAACAAATTAAGTCTTTTTCAGCCAAAGGTAGAAATCCTATATTTTTTGTTTGTGGGAAACAGAAGCTGGCGGTGACTCAGGTTCACTCGGATCCAGAGAAAAGGTGTCAAAATCAATGAAGTTGCCAGATGCTCTTCAATCTATCAGCAGGTTTTGTAGAACTGGCAGATGACTCATTGCGAGACATATTCACTTAGATGTCGGTATTTGGCCAAATTGAGATCTGTGTTTCGATTGTATTTTGTTGCAGTTCAATTTCAGCAGGCACGAGTTCCATTCCATTGTTTGTAACTCCATTACTTCGTACAGTAGAATCTTCAAATGTTATTATTCTTGCTGTCTGAACTTCCTGTATGGTAGTGAGAGGAGATCGGTGGCTACCTAGGAGCCCACGCGGCCTGCTATTCAGTATTGGCCACATAGTGTGGTTTGATCAGATCAATGGAGACGAATCTCTTTTCTTTCTTGCCTGCAGGTGGCGGAAGAAGTACTGTTCTTGTTCCTTTGACAGCTAGGACAGGTACAGGCTGTAAGATGGCCACAATCTTTTCTCTGACCTGGTCCCTGTTCTTCGAGACCCAGGCAGGTCTTACCGGAACAGCTTTTACTTCCCCAGTGTTGGTGCGTTTTACTTGGGCGTTGCATTGTAGTGCCCGGTATTCATTAAGTTCCTGTAAAACAGCCAAACGATCATTGATGTCAAAGGCTTTTTCATCCACCACTGTGCTGCCACAATCGAGGTCGGGTACCCACATTCTGGTCCCAAACAGGACCTCATATGGAGTACACCCTCCTAGGGAACTTCTTGCATGTTATTAAGTGCCCTCTGGACCCCATATAGGTGATTGATCCAACTAGCACCCGAGCCTAATACCCTCGCTGTTAAGGATTGCTTTAAGTCCCGGTTTGTCCTCTCCACAATCGAATTTCCCTCAGGATGATACGGAGAGGAGTATCGCAAGAACACACCCAGACTTCCCATAGCTTCTTTGTAAGCCCGAGAGCTAAATGCAGGGCCACGGTCAGAATGTAATATGCCAATTTCCTATGTCCCTATAAAGAATCGCAAATCCTTTATAACAGTTTGAGCTTCAGCCGAGCACTGGGGCCAAACCCACAGGAATCTAGAGCATGAATCCACTGCCACCAAGATGTACTTGTAAGCCCCGTCAGATTGTAAGGGGCCGCAGTGGTCCAAATAGACACATGTGAGAGGTCTGTCTGATATCAGTAGTGGTGTCTGTGATGGGCGTGCTACAGTGGAACCCTGCATCTGTTGACAGATGTTGCACTTAAGGACAAAGCCCTTGGTCTGTTTTGTAAGACCTGGCCACCAATAACACTGTTTCAGTAGTGAAACTGTTGCAGTAATGTGAGAAGTTGGCCTGGTATATGCTGTTCACTAATTAAAGTGGACACCTTGCACCAGAACAATTCGACTCTTATGGTAGATAGGTTTAAGACAACCTTTATAGAAAGCTATCCTAGTGGTAGCTGTGGAGAGCAGCCTTCAGGCTAAGTCTTGAAGGAATGTAAAGCAGCTTGTTTTACCACACAATCTCTTGAATCACCAAATGAAAAGACACCACACAGGTATATATATCAAATATATATGTATTTATTAATAAACACTCTCTACTAATCTCTTTATGAGATTAGAGGTCAAGAACATATGTACAAGTCAAATATTATCAAAATAAGTTTAGCACAATCGAATATCACAATCTTAGTTTGCTAGACCTAGGTCTAGGGCATCTAGAATCGAGGGACCCCCAAGAACCACCCCAGGTAGTTGTAGGAGACCCACAGGGGACGGACGCGGTGACCTGGTACCGGTGCGAGTCCTGTGCGAGTCTATGCGCTGAGACGCGATTGAGATTTCAATGTTAAAGGTCCCTTGCGTGTTCGAGGCGAACACACCGATCGGTCCTTGTACGAGTCGAAGGACGCGGTTACAGATAGAGTTGCAAGGGAGATGGACGCGCTGTGTCTAACACAGACGCGAACCTGGTGCGAGTCAGTGCAATGGAGATCTCAGTGTTACAGGCCCTTTGTGTGTTCGAGGCGAACACTGATCGGACTCAGTACGAGTCGAAGGATACAGTTCTAGATAGTGTTACAAAGGAGATGGACGCGGTGTGTCTAACACAGACGCAAACCCTGTACGAGTCAGCGCAATTGTCGCACTTAGAAAATTAGAGTTTTAGGACACTTCGAGGGAAGCTACAAGCAAGTCACTTACAGGGTAAGTAGTCCTAGGGCCCACACCCACAGGAGCACCGTAGTGCTGAAGTTACCTCACCCAGGGGAGCCGGGTGCATAGGTGTTCTTTAGTGTCGGGTCGCGGTGTCGTTTTCAATGGGAGCCAGTGAAGACTTGCTGCTTGCGGCAACAGGAGAAGTGTCCGGAGGAATCCAAGCCTGGATTCGGAAGATGGAAGACCTGAAAGCAGAGGGGACAGTGTTCAAAGTCACTTGGCAGTGACTCGGGGCAAGGAAGATGGATGTCCACCGTCGTCGCAAGATTCAGGTCGTTTGCAGGTGCCTTGACTCTTCAGCCACGAGGTCCAGGAGGCGTTGACGATGACCAGGAGCTGGATTCGGCGTGTCTCACGATGTCTGCAGCTTACTGCGGTGTCGGCGACTCGATTAGAGCCAACAAGCCTTGGTAACAGCAAGTCTTGGGGAAAGTGCGAAGAGGCAATGGCGCAGACCAGCAAAGTCTGTGGGACTCACCCAGCGAAGGTAAGTCAAGGCAGGCCTGGAGCAACCAGGGGAGCTCTTTGGTTTCTTTAGAAAGTCTTCTGGGGACCCACAAGCCGGCTGGCAAGGGATCGCGAAGACGCCTCTGGAGGATTCGCTCACAGGGGCCCACGGTCACTCGGGACACGGTAGGCCTCTGATCTTCGGAGGAATTCCTGCTGGAGGCTAGGACCACATGTGGTCTAAAGCACAAGTTCGTGGAACGTTGTGAAAGGGTTGCACTCGACAATAGTGCACGGTACCCAGGGGTCGCAGTTCCTCGTTACTCTTGGGGTCCACTGGCCTCAGCTTCGCTGGGGACTCACGATGGCCTTTGAAGAGTCAGGAAATCTACTTCTTGGGCTGCAGGGACTTCGGACTCCAGCAGGAGCGGCGTAGTTTGCGACCATCGTTTGTAGTTTTTGGTGCCTGCCAAGCAGGGGAGTCACTCCTTGACTCCAAGGGAGATTCTTCAGTCTTCCAAAGGTAGTGGAACGTCGAAGGTCCGGGATTCTTCTTCAGAGCGTCGTCCAGGGAAATCTAGGGTGCTATGCACAGGTTCCCCCTCTTATACTAAAAGAAAGGGAGGGACTAGCTCTATGACCCTATCTATGGGAGGGTCAGGGGAGTGGGTGGCTACACCCACTTCCCTTTGTCCAGTTTCGTGCCAGAGCAGGGGCAGGTAGCCCCTGAGCCGGTTTGAACTGGCATATGCACAGAGGAGCCTTCTGCTCCCCCAGTGCAGGACTTCAAAGCACTCTAAGAGTGCACCCACCCAGCCCCAATACACTAAACCCTGTCTGGGAGGTGGTCACACCCCCTTGGGACAGGATATCTATTGTTGGGCTTCCTCCACTGCGAGTGTTGGTCATCAGCAGGAGGGCAGCCCAGGGTCTGTGACTGGTGGCATCCATTTTGTGAAGCCAGGGCTCTGCAGGATTCTACCGCGTTTCTACAGTAGGTACATGTCTATCCCTCTAGAAGGGTGGAATGCTACCCCCGCCGCCAGGACTGGCGGGGGGTAGTATTCCAAGAAGTTTGACACCAAACACGACATGTTTCGATGCAGCCATTCCACAGTTAGCATTTTACCGCGAGGATATAATGCACTTAAAAGTATATGGTTTAACCGCATCCACAAACAGCACCAGAGAATGGACTCTGAGAGCTGCAGAGGGGCCCTGCTCAGGCAGAGGCACCCCCTCACATAGAAGCCAAGCACCCTGCCCTCAGGATTGATAGGGCCTGCCTTAGGGGTGACTGATAGGTTTATATGTGTGTGCAGGAGAGATATAGGGAACCTATATCTCAGTGAGGAAGTGCTAGCACCACCTCACCCAGGCTGCAGTAGCAGGCCTGTGGTGTCAGATTTAGTCTGCTTCCCAGGGGTGGCATAATACATGCTGCAGCCCCTGGTAGGCCTGTGAAGTACCTATGCCCTTGGTACCTAAGGTACCATATACTAGGGACTCATAAGGTACCACAGTATCCAATCACTAGTGCACCTAGAGTGCACTCCAAATCGTTTAGAGAGAACAGAGAGGCTGGGGCCCTGATTAGCAGGGTCCCAGCCAGACTATAGCCAGAAACCAGTGTAAACATCAGAAAAAAAGTGGGGGCAACATAAGAGGCAGATCCTACTCTCCTACAAGTAATACCTGCATGTGCTGAACCCAGACCCTCGTGTGCAGCTAGAATTAAACCTAATCTGCGATCCATGTTTGTTATTACTCTATCCCCCACTCCTGGAAGTTGAGCATGCAGAATATTTTGTGCATCTAACTTGCAGGAGTTCTTGAGTGGAAAACCTTTTGTCAAGCCTGAGCTGTTATTACGCGTAGCGTTGACAGCTACTATTATCTGTCCATCTACCCTCGTGCTGGAACAAGTGATTGCAGCAATGGCAGCAGTTCTCACTGTCACCTTGGTGGCTTCATCAGCCAATGAATTCTCTTCAACGTGCCCGCCAACATGCTGATGGCTCAGCGTATGAATCACGGGAGCCTGCAGCAATCCTTTTTTCAACTCTGCCACTTGTTCCCAAAGCAACTTGTGCTTTATTGTGCAACATTTGGAATTTCTAAACCACTTCTGGCCCCAATAGGGAAGATATTAATTGTATGACTGGACACAGTAAAATGAATTGCACACAATAAATGTGGGGAATTCCAGATCCGTATTTTTTAGTGCCAGTATCAGGGCTTTTAGTTCTGCCAGCTGTGCCGTGCAATCTCCTAGAGACTGCGTCTGCGTATTGCTAGGACGAAACTTGCCGTCCCGCATACGTCCCTTTACAATCACACATGCTGCGCTGTATTGCTGTCTACTTCCTACGGCAGACTGGGAAGATCCCTCAGTGTAAATGATGTATTCATACTGATCTAGAGGCATTATTTCATTCTTGTTCATACTGTAGGAATGCTTGTGTTTTTAATGTAGAATCAAACTTGTAGTCTACATCTGTGCAAGTGAGAGAATTAGCCCACTGTATCCATTTTGCATGCAGTGCTTTCGCATTTGGAGCGCTTGCTTTGGTAACAGCCTCTAAGGTTGGTACTGGAGTCATGACAATTATCCGTTTCTCCTGAGCTAGTGCTCTTTCTCTCACTACAGCAGTTTGTACTGCTGTCAGTATTATTTATGTTATGCAAAGCGCATTTCAGCGTTTGTGTACAAATGGGATTTGTATGCAATTGCTTTAGTTTCGTCTTCTTTGAAGGTTAGGTACGTGCATCCTGATTGACCCGCTATTACACGGATCACCAAATTTGTGGTGTTTACACGTGTGTGTAAATGTTTAGAAGTTATCATGTCATCTTGTAAGCAACGTAGAGTTTCTGTGTGTTCCTGTGTCCAATGTCGAACTGTAAAATCAAGTCTAATTAAGTCATAGAAAGGTTTTACTTTTCCTGCGCAATCCAAAATGTATGTTCTGCCAAAATTTTGGAATCATAAAATGGACTGTAGATTTTTCAGTCCTTGAAGGTTGGAGCAGCGCACATTTTTCTAAAAAATTAACTGCTAGGCTTTTCCCTTTACTTGAGAGCTCATATCCTAAAAATAAGACATTGAGTTGGGCAATTTTTTATTTTTTTAAGTTAAATTTGTAGCCCTCAGAGGCGAATCCCAGAATTATGTTGTTCACACAGTTCAAATGATCCAATAATTCATCGTCTGTCAGATAAATATCATCTACATAGCACAATGTCTCCTCATCAAAATTTTGAAGTAACTCTGATACTCTTGCTGAGAACAACCCAGGACTATTCTTATACCCTTGGGGCAGTCTACAAAATTGGCGTTGAAAGCCTAGGGCCAAAAATGCTGTCAAATATCTGCTTTCAGGCGCTATATTTTGGCAAAAGAATCCATTTGAGATATCTAGTGTTGTTTTGTATTTCTTCCGCACAATGTTATTCATTAATGCGGCACTGTGTGCATTTTGTACTGCAGATGTTTTCGTACATGTGTTTAAATGCCTGTATTCCAAAACTAGACTGTATGAATTGTCAGGTTTCATTACGGGAAACAAAGGATTATTCATGGAAGAGGTGCAATTCTCAATCACACCTTGGTATTCAAGTTGATCTAAGATCTCCCTGACTTGTTTCTTTGCATCATGTTTTATAGGGCACTGCCTTTGTGATGTAGGAGTAGTTTTTACTGGGATTTCATCATGAGGTGACTCAGCATCCCACCCTACATGATTGCTGTATAATGTGGGAGCTAGCGCTACTGCCCACTCCTGCGCATATGAATTTTTTAAGTGATTCTGGAATGAGGTTGGAAAAGGCTGGTAATATTACGGCTTCTCTTTTTGGGCAGTCCATATCAAATTCAGGTGGCCAATCTTTTCAGCCAATAGAATATCGTATCCATATGTCAGGTTCTCCCAAAATAGATCTTTCACTTTCCTTGATATGTCCTGTCCATTTTGGAGTGTTATTTCATATAACTGATGCGAGACACTTACCCTAGTATCAGGTGTTTCCACCATGATATGTTCATTCAACGCTGCTGTCACCTGAAATTCCATCAGGTTCTGGCGAGCTATTGTTACTTCTGCTTCGCTGTCTAGCATCGTCAGAGCCCATTCCCCATTCAGTAATTGAGTCCTCAGTAGCCTGGGCATTTCTTATTTTCAGGCCAGCTACTTTCTTCGTTTTAAACTGAGGTTTACTTTTTGGTTTATCTTCTTTTCTGATAATATAGTCTGAAGCACGATGTGTGTCTCTTGGCTTTGCTCGCTCTTCTGATTAGTGTTCTGACCATCCTTCCCTCTCAGAGTTTTTTGATGAACCCTGAAAGGAACGGGAGGAATGTGTATCAGTATCCTGATACCTCTCAGGTTTTTGAATATTATCACGATTTTTACATTTATGTTTCCTGTCATAATGCTCCTGTTGAGGATACCCACAACGTGATTGTGATCCATTCTGCTTGTTTTTTGATTGTTTATTATCCCATTTCTTTTTAGAAGAATCTGGTGTTTGCTTTGAGTTATCCTTTTCAGGATTACCCATAAATTGTGGTTTCACAGGTCTAGCTCAGAAGTTATCTCTAGCCAGCGAAGCATAGGTATCTTCGATAATTTTTGGAAACTCTCACTCCTGTTGTGCAGGAGTGCATTCCCTCAGGCGTTGGCGTATAGCCACCACAGCTGCCTCCCCTTTTATGTTAGCCAACATAATTGTTGATACCTGGGCAAAATTGCCTACCAATTTCATCCCTAAGTCCAGGGCAGGTTCTGCCCTATACTCATTTTCTATTTGTTTCAATACTTCTGGTATGACCGCTATTGAAGGGGTACCATGCATTCTGGTATAAACGGCAACGAAAACTGTACACCAAGTGGTACAAATCTCTATCGGGGGAGCTATCCCCATTGGCAAGCAAATTGTCAGTATTCTGTGTTTTTCTTGCTGGCCAGTGTGTGGAAAAACTTCCTCAAGCTGTGCTATTTTCTGTGCTATCTAAAATGGCATTTGCTCACGTTTAGTGGGCATTCTTCCCATAATCGCGTTCAGCGTTTGTGGGGTGATTTTAGTTGTGGTCCCTTGTAATTGACCTGTTTGAGTTACCCTTGTAGGTTGAAGTGTTACTGTTCGCATAACGAACTGTGTAAGATTTCTGTATAGTTTTATTATTTCTTTATGAAGTGGACATAAGTCTGCTGCTGGTAATGTAATGTATCTATCTCTGGATGCGGTGTGTAAGCAGCTAGGACCGGCCATGTTGCTCCTTCTCTGCTGAGCGGACTGAATCTCACTTTTTCTTTGGTATGTGGGAGGGTGCTTTTAAACCAATTTATATGTTCTTGGTAAGTTAACGTGACTTCTAGGTCCTCGTATGGAGCATATTCTTCAGGTGGATCATCTGGAGTATAGGTAGGAAACTTATGTGTGTGTGCATCTGCAGGTGGGAACTCAAAACAAGAATAGAACACCTGTGTTCTGAATGCCTCATGTACCTCAATCACGAAGGTAACAGTCCCACCTAATGCTGGGACTCCATAACCTGGTAATTTCAAAGTAAGTGCATTTCTGCAATTTTCTGGAATGTTCATAGCACCTTCCTGCTCTTCTTCCCCTACATTTGCAGTGCCGTCCTGGACAGACATTGTGAAAGGAATTTCAAGGAAATAGAGATAAGGTTTGTGCACAATGTAGGAAACTATAATCCTTCAAGCTTGAACAAACCTACAGCCAATACATAGGATATACCTACTCAGCTGCGACGTATTTTCCCTCCTCACTCCAGACGTCTCTGGGTAAATGTGAGTAGGGATATCTGAGAAAGCACGACTGAACTACTCAGATTTTACCGTTAAATAAGGACCAAACCAACGTTGGTGGCGCCATGTCGTCTAGATCCTTCAAATCTATATAGGATCTGCACGTTTAGTCAACATAAACTAAGGGATTGGTGTTCAGATTGATTCCACACACCCCCAAACAATATGTTAGTCTGTAGACCAGCTACCTCACAGTGCCACTATAAGCCCCACAACCTTACCAAGAAGCGCATAGTTTCTGGCGACTATCAAACATGACAACCCTGACCCCTCAGGGATTGTGTAAACAGTAAAGTACCTTTCGCTCAGTCACTCGTGCTCACTTGTTCTCAGATAGATATATAGAATAAACGGAGGGGACATTTTCAATAAACATTTATTGAACCAGCGTCATTCTAGTATAAAATATGTGTGCTGCAACAACCAGTAGACAGAAACAGATATATACGATTATAAGCACCAACAGAGTAAATAAAAGGAAGAATTCTACCATGGTTCTAAAACAGTGAATATATGCAGGTATATAGATACATGGTTGTAATCATGAGTACTCCTAAGATGTAAACCCTAACTAAATGCACCTAAATGTACCTAGCATGTGTGTAGGTGTATTGCCAAGAATCTCACTAGGAAAAAGCCAACCCCATTACCTGATGGGAGAGAATGAAGGACTCATCTTGGCCTAGAGTTGGACACCCCGCGAGGGATGTCAGACCACTGCGTGCTGGAGTGTCTGCGTGCAGGGACCTCAGCGTCTCTCGTGTCAGCATGGAAGCTTCTCCTCTGGTTTGCCAAGTAAAGATGTGGGGGCATATTAGCAAGACCCACGTTAAAATTATCGCCGTTTTAGCGGCAGGAAACTGCCGCTAAAACGGCGATAATGGGCTTGCTAATATGCGTTATGGAATTCCAATAGAAGCCCAGGTTAGATGTGCAGGACATCTAACCTGGGCTTCTATTGAAATTCCATAACGCATATTAGCAAGCCCATTATCGCCGTTTTAGCGGCAGTTTCCTGCTGCTAAAACGGCGATAATTTTAACGTGGGTCTTGCTAATATGCCCCGTGGTGCTTATATACCCAAAAGTTGCCCTATGGGGATCTGCCTAGAATGGTACTGTGGGCCTGTCGTTCAAGGTTGACGATAGCGGTGACTCTTCTACAGAGTTATTATACAGAAGATGGTAATCCTGCTGCGATACCAAGAATCCTCATGCACAAAAAATTAGGCTAGTTTTCAAAGAAGACCACATGACATTCATTGGGCACGTAACTAGGTAAAAGGTCAGCGCCAGAACCGTTATGAAGAGCAAGGTCGGACCAATGTAGGTAAAAGGTTGTGTATCTACCTAGGCAGATATTGGGGTACATTGGACTCATAACACTATGTGAGGGTAGCAGTGTGAGTGTGGGGTGACTACATATGTCTTTGCGTGCATGCACTTTACAAGGGCCAGACCTATTGTCTTTGGTAATGCTTTTTAGGGTTCTCGATTTGACATGCAGAAATGCAAGGCAGGTTAGCGGAAATACAATAATGTATGTATGAGAGTGGTTGTGAGTTTTAATATGGCAGATGCAGACTCTGTAGAAGAAGGCTGAACAGTGGTAGGAGCAGCTGACAGACTGAGATGTCATCCTGGTGAGCAGACCCAGTTACTTTGCTTGCACTAAGGGTCCATGGCAACCTAACTTTGCTGTTGGGTTACAGGCTTGCCCTATATTTTTGTTCTGTAGCATTAATGTGTCAAGAAAAACTGTTCTAGCAACTACAGCACAAAAGACATTTGCAGAGAAAAAGCAACCAAAATCACCTGCTTGCCTGGAGTCTTTTTTCTGTTATTGAAAATAACTCTTACCAGCCCTTATCACTGCCCACCAAATGGACAAACTGTTCTGTATATAGTCAAGAAATTGGCATCTTTCTGTTATTTTCATGATCAATTTATTTCTAATCCATCTTTTCTTATTACCTATTCCTACACATATGTGGCAGTAAACCTTTTACTCCTAAGGTCTTTTCGAAGTAAAATGATTGAGACTCACATCTTCTTTCAGGGGTTGGTGCAGATTCCATAAAACAAAAAGATTGCACACAACTGCTAGAGGTGAATGTGGGGAATCCAATTATTTCTGAGTTTGTTATGGCACAGTACAAAGACTATGAAGAATCTGTCAGTAGAACTTTTAACACACAAAAGGTGATGGTAGGAATGTTTGCAATTTGCCTAACAACTGACAGTCGCTCGGGGTAGCAATTCCAACCCATCATTCTTTTGTCCACCATGCCACCTCAGTTTGGACCCAGCCATATGCAAATTAGTCTCTGCCCTGCTCAAATAGGAACAGTACAGTCCAAACTGCCAAGCCAGGTCCTCCCTGAACCAGAATACAAGACAGCCAATACCGGTTCTGTCCTAATTGGGGCTCTAAAGTCAGATGTAGCTTGGTCCCATTGGCACAATGACCCACGAGACCCACATTTGGGTATACCCATGCCACTTTGGGTGGTAGATCAAACACACAAAAGGTGCCACATATGGCTGTCCTGTTCTTATTGGAGGGTCAAAACTGATTTGCATATGGTAGGATCTCAACTGAGTATAAATCTTACCAGCACAACCAGCTGAACACCCAGTGAAAGCATCAGGCGGCATGGGAACACGTTGAGGAAAGCATAGAAGAGTCCTTGAGGCAGTGAAGGACCACATTCTCAGATATGGAACTTAGACTTCTCATGAGTGGATTATTACTGAAGGAGCCACACCAGTTTTGAAAGTTGTTGAAAAATCAGTAGTGTGTTTCAAGTCAACCGGTAGTGAATACTGTACCTGGAATGCCCAGGCACGTGAATGAACTAAAAGAGATAGCATGGCCTTAAAAGATAGATACATGGAAATTTGTTAGCAAGGGGATTCCTGGTTGACTGAGGTATGCACCCAGTCCATGTAGGAACCACCACTCTAGCCAGGGTAAGCACTAAAAGATAACCTGTGCTCACACTCTGGCAGCTTGGCACAGAGCAGTCAGACTTATCTAAAGAGGCAATGTGTAAAGTATTTTTGCAACACCTACACACAGTAATGCAATGCATTCACCACAAAAAGACTCCATACAGGTTCAGAAAAATAAAGGATATTTATCTCAGCAAAAGAAGACCAAAACAACAACAATCCAATCAGTAGAAGTTGATATATTAATTTTTAAAGAGTAAATGCAAAAATAGTGCTTAGAAGGTTACTTGAGGTCACGAGGGACTAGTGCAAAAAAAAACTTCACACTAACTGCGACGGAGGGCAGGCCGGTTACAGGGCCCATGCAGGGCCCGCTGAGAAAGTACCTTGAAGGGAGCAAAGCGCCAACGCTGAGGGCACGGTGCATTGATCTTTCCATGGATTTGGATTGCTGCGTCGCCGTTGAGCTTCGCTGAAATGAATGCAATGCATTATCGTTGGGCCGCGCAGATAGCTGTTGTCAAGCTGCACAGGCTGTGGAACTGCTGTCGTCGGACAGCGTCTGCGTCGAAGGGCGATGCAGCAGAATTTCTCACGCAGTTGATGCAATGCATCGGTTTTTGATTAAAACAGCTGCAGAACACACTTATGATGCCCAGAGCTTGGAGGTGGGCACCACAGGCAAGGGTGGGACTCACAGAAGGCAGAGTGAAGCAGCAACAGCAGCATTGTAGAAAGCCTTTTGTGTCTCTGAGACTTCATAAAAAAAGAGGGAAGCCAGCAAACCCTTGGAGATCAGTTAGAGAGAAGGCAGAGTCCTTCCAGCAGAGTCAGGGAGCAGCCAGCAGCAGGGCAACAAGCAGAAAAGCAGTCCTTCCAGAAAAGCAGTCCAGTTGAGTCCTTAAAGCAGCACAGCAGTCCTTCTGACAGAAGTTCAGTTTAAGATCCAGAAGTGTCTTGTTTTAGGGGGTCAGAGACCCAGTACTTAATTATACCCAAAAGTGCCTTTGATATAGGGGGTGACTTCAAAGGAACTCTCTGTGCACAAGGATCTCTTTCAACCCAGTCCTGTCTGCCAGGCTAGGGGTGGGAGGTAAATCAGTGCTTTGTGTGAGGACAGGACACAGCCTATTCAGATGTAAGTGTGAGCCTCCTCCCCATCCTCTTCCTGCCCAGGAAGGCTACCAGAATGCATATCCTCTGTCACACCCAGCCCTTCCTTTGTTTGTGGCTATCTAGAGGGAATGCACAAAGTGTAGCTGTCACCCAGCCCAGACGTGTACTGGAAACAGGCTGTCAGGCACAAAGAGCAGTAAGCACTGAGAAATGTTTGCTTTTTAAAAGTGGCATTTCTAAAACAGTAATGTTGAACCCAACATCACAAGTAATGAGAATTCATCATTACCATTCCAAACATATCAAACATGAACAAGCTACTCCTCTCTGATCAGGAATTACAGCTTAAAAGCACATTAAGGAATTCCCAATGCTGGCCTACGAGAGTGGTAGGCCTCCCAGGAGTGAGAAATGAAATAGGCTCTTTTGTCTCCACCAGGACATGCAAAACATAAAGGTCCATGTCCTACCTTTTACTTCCATAGCACCCTGCCCCTAGGGTTACTTAGGGCCTACCTGAATGGTGACGTACATGTAATAAAAGGGGAGTTTAAGGTTTGGCAAGTAGTTTTAAAGGCCACGTTGAAGTGGCAGTAAACTGCACACACATGCACTACAGTGGCAGGCCTGGGACAGGCTTGAAAGACTACTTCTGTGGGTGGCACAATGAATGCTGCAGGCCCACTAGCAGCATTTGAAGTACAGGCCCTGGGTATATGGTATACCACTTTACAATGGACTTACCAGTACAACAAATATGCCAATCAGGTATACACCAATGGCATCATGTTTAGGGGAGAAGCACATGCATTTTAGCACTGGTTAGCAGTGGTAAAGTGCTCAGAGCCCAAAAGCCAACATAAATAGCTCAGCAAAAGAGAAGGAGGAAGGCAAAACGTTTGTGGTGACCCTTCAGAGAGGGCCATTTTCCAACAAACGTTTACCTGCTTACTATGGGAAATGCATGGCCACAGCTGAGTGAACACCACTGCATCACATCCTCTCAGTCAAGTAGTTCAGGAATAACTTTAGCTTTGCACATGAAGATATGAATATGCCAGGCAGATGCCTGCGAGCATGACAGCGAACATCAGACCATATTTACTGTTTGGCAGATGGGATACTCTGCCACAAATGTGGTGGATATACCATATGCCACTTTACAAGTGGATTATAGCCTATGTTACTTGTAAATCCGCACAGTACATATAATATGGGTATCCCTTCCCTCAAACTCTCAGTAAGGCCTGTAGTTCTTCCCCATGATCACAATGAACTAACTGCTCAAGCAAGTAAAATGTATGTCATCGTAAATTTGAATAGTGCATTTAAAGAAATATCATAAGCAGGTTTGAAAGTGATCACAGCATGAAATACTCCTACCATCACACCGCATAGTGATTCAACAGTGATAATAAATGCAATGCAATCATGTGTTGAGCATAACTATCAGGAGTATGGTCTTCCTCACTCTGTCTCTGAAAAGTTTCTCATCTTTTTTTTGTTGTAAAATTTAAGTCTTCATGTGGTAGTACTGGCTCACTGAACGCAGTTTAGGCTGCATGTAAATTGTGACTATGTGCTGTGTATAGAATACGAACATGAATAGATTGCACCATGTTACACCTATCAAGACTTTCCTTTGATCCTTTAGACACTCTTAATCTGTCACTGGAATCTTCACGGCCCAGATGGTCCTATGTTAATATATGGGTCTCCGTCCCAAAAACAGTTCAGTGGGTATGTTTATGAGGGTAGACTGATCACCCACTTTGGAATCACTTTTATGAGAGTGCTCGAATAGTAGTTCTAAACCATCAGCCTACTTCTAGGCACTACAGGAATTTGGAATGTCCTGCCTACATTCCCCTATCACTGCCTGTGTCACAGAGGAGACCAGTTTGTCAGACATGAGTGTCAGAGAGAACACCACACTGGAAGCACCGTCATTGGTGTGAAATCACAGAATGCTTTTGCCCCTATATCTTTGATAAGAGAACTTCCATAACTGCTCTGGTAGAACATTTCTAGGTTAGATGCATATTCCCAGTGCTAGTATGATTTTCCTAGCTTCAAAATCCCTTGACGTGTTGAAAGTTTAGAAACCACAGACACAACCAGACTCTCAGGAGTCCCAGCTGTGTCAGCCTTACTTGAGAATTATGTAAATACAGAACATAGCACACTACAGTTCTCCATTTCACCTGCTTCCATCCAGTGGTAGTGCAGAACCACATAAACCTCATAGCATGCTTAATGGAACTTTCCGAGAGGCATGGATAAAGTTGAATTATTCACTGTTGTCTTTTCTGGACAATGATGTATCATGCAAAGGGCTGCATGCCCCTAGTATGAGCTAGGGTGCACCATCTTTGGATTCTCTACTACAAAGACAAACTGTCTCCAGTGCAGACGTGAACTTGCCACTTCACTGGCAAGAGCACTGAAGTGGACAACAAACTAAGGGGCATATTCTCCAGGACTCATCGCCCATTTATCTGCACTTTAGCGCCGCAAAAGTGGCATTAGAGTCATCGCCCTATTCCCAAGCTGGTGCAAACTGCCGATATCTCCAGTTTCCCAGCGATAGCTGCCGCAAAAAACATTGCCACGGATGAGAGCAACAACTAACGCTAATGATATGCAGAGTAGGCGTACCCGGTGCAAAAACACATGGAAAAACACCACTTCACGATATTCTCAACAACCAGCCCGATCCGCGATGCGACCCAAAAACAGGCGATAAGGCGCGTTAGCAGCAGGGATTTAACACCTGCCTTTTACTGGTGTAAAGCCGGACGACAACCTGCAGCATGAAAGGGAGCCCAGCCCAGAGCCACATCTGAAGACCAACACATGTCATGGAGCTACTGACCATGCAGCTCGGAGACCCAAGTGGGCCACAACACCCACCGCCACCACCCCCACGCCCCCCCCCGGACTACCACCGAGGCAGGGCAGAACAAGACAGCTGACCTTCCCAAAACGGCATGGCCCCCCAGCCACACAATTGCAGAATGTGGGGAGAGGTGGGAACCAAGTATGTGTGAAGGAGGCAAGTCACCCATGAATAAGAATGTACACAATGCCAATAGTGGCGGTGATGTGCTGGACAGACTACAGTATGCAGAGCACAGACATGTCCATGTGGACATATACTGCTGGTGTTTGTAGTGTTGTGGAAAGTGGACGCAACCATGTTACCTCAGGCAGTGAGGAAGACCCCGGTCATGTATCCGTGTCGTCCGCCCCTGTAAGCGTAAGCGGAGTGGGCTGGGCCGGCGTACGCCAGGCCAGCGTAGGAGTGCGAATAAATAGGCCGGGCCTCTGGGCGTGGTTCACTTCCCGGATGGCCAACGCGTCTGCCAGAGAGGTGCCCCTCACCCTGCCACGAGTCCGCCGCCATTACCGCCAGCCTCCTCAGCCGATCGCTGGCGTCCGCGACACAGGCCCCCAGCACACCCAGCGGCACAGCACCGCGGAGTTATGTGTGTGCTGACTACTGTCTGCGGCCTACACTGCGGTCAGCAGGGCCGCAAATCAAATCCAATCCTGACCTGTGAGGACACGCCATCATCTCTGGCTGCACACCCGCTGAGCGCTCCAGGTGCCACCAACTCAGTGCACCACAAGTCATCATCACGTGGCTGTGGGCCCTTTCTGACCGCTGCCTCCGGCCTACACTGCGGTCAGCAGGGCTCACAATACAAATTCAGTCTTGATTTATTTATGGCGCAGTCCAGTAGGCAACAGACATTGCTTCCAGTGTGGGCCGCCCGGATGACGCATCATCGCTGGCTGCACACCCACTGAGCGCTCCAGGTGCCACTAACTCAGTGCACCACAAGTCATGGACCCTTTATGTTTGAATCTTGTGTGTGTGATTCCAGATCTGGTGCCACTAACTCAGTGCACCACAAGTCATGAACCCTTTATGTTTGAATCGTGTGTGTGTGATTCCAGATCTGGTGCCACGAACTCAGTGCACCACAAGTCATCACCACGTGGCTGTGGGCCCTTCCTGACCGCTGCCTCCGGCCTACACTGCGGTCAGCAGGGCTCACAATTCAATATGAGTCTTGATTTATTTATGGCGCAGTCCAGTAGGCAACAGACATTGCTTCCAGTGCGGCCCGCCCGGACGATGCATCATCGCAGGCCGTGCAGCCGCCGAGCGCTTCCGGTGCCACGAACTCAGTGCAGCTCAAGTCATGGACCCTTTATGATTGAATCTGTGTGTGTGATCCAATGATCACTGTTCTAGTTGTTGCCAGCCCCAACCACACCCTGAGGGCTGGCTTACACTCACCCCACACCCATCCAGCACAGGCGTCACTGGACATGTGACCCTGGTAATAAAAAGGGGCCGGGCGCACGTGCCCGTAGCCAGTTTCACCATACATCTAATTGTGTCCGTGTGGTCATTATGAATGCGTGATGGCCCCTGGCCCTACCACATCACATCGTGCTGTGGACAGCGGACGCAAGCATGTCACCTCAGGCAGTGGGTAAGACCTTGGACATGTAGCTCTGTCGTCCCCCCTGTAAGCATAAGCGGAGTGGGCTGGGCCAGCGTACGTCAGTCCAGCGCAGGGGTGTGTAGAATTAGCCCGGGGCGCAGGGCGTGGTCCAGTTCTGGCCTGGACAAGGAAGTAACCAATGCGTTTGTCTCTGTTGTAGTGTCGGCGCCACCCGGCCCGCAATTGACAATGTTGCAATGTAGCATGCACCCGGAGGGCGGGCTCGCACAAACGGTGAAATAAAGGCGCGCAAGACCTCTCGGGGTCTTGGCTCATACATGCCAAGTGTTGTGTGTATCTGCATTGCCCCAGCATGAGCCAAATGCCGAGCCTTAATCGCAGCATGAGTTCAGCCATGCATGAACTCTACATCTGTGTCTGCACTATCCTTACCATAGGCCTACACTCACGTGGCCACCCACCTTCAATGGCCAACATCAAAGTGTCGTTGTCAGGCTTGTGGACATGCGCAGACAGGCATGACAATGGTGTGCCGTTGGAGTGCAAGTGATGCAACCGCGCAGCGTACACAAGTGAATAGGCCCGGGGGGAGGGAGAGAGGAGCAGCTGTGAGGCAACGTAACACACCGTGATGCCGCTCATTTGCCACATGCAAGTCATGTCAAACATGAATCCCAAAGTTGCACACATCCCACCCCACACCCAACAAGCCACATCAGAATTCCTGAATGCAAGCAGATGACAAACTGACACTAGGGATGAAAGCTCCTTTGTCTGCACATCCGACCTCGGAATTGCATGTGCCCGGCACCCCCTGACAGATACGATAGCAGTTGAGGACGACTCCCACGCTAAGCACAGTCTGACGACAGACCAACGTATACACACCCCACACACAGAAGTCCTTGCTCGGAGTTATCTTGCATGGAATGGCCTTCACACTTACTCCCACACCATCCCAGGCGTACAACCGTTGCACACTTAAACAACTCATTGATCCGAGCTGTGGCATTTCATCCACAGAAATGGCGCAGGTCAGAACAGTGCCGCTTCAACCAGGGCCAGTAACGCACTGGCAGAACATCCCGGACACATGCGCAACCCCTGTCACGTGGAACTGTACCGTGCACATATGCTGCATTTACTGGGGGCACTGCCATTGGTAGTGCTGCGGGTCAGTTACCGGCTAAGCTTCCGCCTTGCCAATGTCACCTGCGTTCAGCCTGTGTTGCATTGTCGATCGTGCATATTCGAGTGGTCCATGGATGTCTGCCTATCCAACAGGACGGTAGGCGAACTGGATTATGACATGTGTGCGCCCCCTGTTGGCCCACAACCAGGAGTGTCACCGTGATACCCGTCTATGGGATGCCTGGATACTTGGCATACATGCTGGCAGCTGGACCTGGGATATTGCAGAACTCGTGTGCAGTGACCACATTGAGCCACTCCCCTATTGGGCTGTGGTGCTAATTGGTGACAGGGGGTGGACGCAGCACATCTGTCTGGACCTGCTAATGGATAGCCTCACCATCCTGTTCGATGGAGTCGACAACTACCTCATGTTGGAGATGATTGCCTACGAAGCTGCAATCGCTTTCATGGACGTGTAACTACGTACCTGCAGCCACAACAGTTTGGAACCCATTGCACATGTCCCAACACCTTATTGCATCTTGGGGTTCTGGTCACATATCCCACGACAACAGTGGACATGGCTGCATTCGCCTGGACCCCGAATACGTGGGCGGACAACCACAAGGGGTAACACAAACCTGTGAAAGGTGAGGCACTCCCCCGGAGTGGACAGTGGCGCTTGGCAGCTTTCCTCATTCTGACATGCTGCTGCATTGGTCCGCATGTTGTGGCACTTCTCTTGCCCGTACTGACACGCATATGCTAATAAAGTCTACGCACATTCACTTGTATTCAACTGTGATGTGAGTTGTTTTGAATGACGATGTGTGTCTCACTGCCTATCTGGGTCACGGCCATACATGCGCATTGATGGCATTACCCAGGGAGTACCATTTATGTGGAATCACTGTCCCTACATTCATCAATACTTTCATGCATAATTAATCAGGGCCATGACACATCAGTGTGAATTTGAGTGTTTTATTCGCATTCAGTGGGGTGTTTCAGCGGGACCAGTACAGGGCCATGCAAACCCCACTTTACATTGTCGCCCCGTGGAGGGCCAGCCAGAGTCCTTTAGGGATAGACAGGTTCATCGGAAGAGGAAAACTTCAGTCCGCAGTGTGATTGCTGTGTCATTGGTAACCATTCCAAATATGGCAGTCCATGTCGTGGTCCAAGGTGAGTGTAGCTGAGTGTAACGGGGGACAGTGGAAGATGTTATTCCAGGGCATGATGCAGAGGGCAGAAACAAGCTGAAACAGGCCATGTGGTGGTGATGTATGCTACCACTTCAATCTTACCACCAAGCCAGATTCATCATCATCTTTGTCCTCTGATGTGTCAGGTGCCTGACATGTGGGTGGTGGTGTTTGGTCTGCCGCACTGTGTGGCACTGACACTTCAGGGGGCGGAGATGTGGATGGAGTAGTAGCTGCAGCATTCATCCGCGCCAGGCCGTGTGGCGGCAATGCCATGATGAGGATCTGCAGGGTATGGAAGATCCCAGCTACATCTCGCTGGTGTGCAGCTGTGGCAGCCAATCGTTCCGCATGCATCCGCTCCATGTTCTCCATGATCCTCCGCATGTGCCCCAACTCCCGGCTGACATCGCTGGAGCCACTCTGACTAGACAGGTGTTCTTGTCTCCGAGTCATGACTCCAGCGATGTCAACCATGGATTGTTGGAGAGCATGGAGCGGACAGTGGGTGTCCATTAGGGACTGTAAGTGGACCCTGATGGGACTTAGACACCCACGTATGGCATCTAGTTTGGCTGCCATGAGGTCGAACCCCACCCGCAGCTGATCAGCCATCTTCTCCTGGCACCCTGACCCATGGCGTTGGAATGCCATGTGTTGGTCGTGGGGGTCCTGGGAGACAGCCGTGGTGGTGGGTGCTTCCTGCTGTGTGGTCTGTGCAGGGGGTGGGGTCTCCTCGATGCAGCTGGGCTGCCCTGCTCCTGGAGGTGGGGTGCCGAAGCTGTCCATGAGCTGCTGGGGGGGTTTCGGTGTCGATGTTGGGGAGGTCCTCTTCGTCATCAGTGCTGAGTTGTTGTGTCTGCTCTGCAGGAGGTGTTGATTCTCCCTCTGCAATGTGAAGGGGAGATGCAGATTGACACTGTGTTCACATGTATGTTCACGCATTGTACAGGTTTACTGACGGACTGCATGTCAATGTACATTGTGACTGTTTGTGAGGAGATGCCTATTTGATGCGGGACAGTTGACATTTCTACACCATCAGGGATGTGAGGTTGTACTTGTCCATTGTCATCTCACAGTTTCCTGCTATGCCAAATGCGAATGGCCATTTTCTACACACAAGCGGCAGCAGTTGTGAGAGTGTTGCAGTTTGTACCACATTGTTGTCAATGTTGAGGTGCTCTGATTCTTATGTGTGTGTGCTGCATTGTGGGTGTGTTGCCCCTTCAGCTCTGATTTGGCTGGCCCTTCTCCCTTTCAGGCGGTGTGCCTTTCACTTCTGTGCTTATACAGTGCTGAGATATTGCAGACTTGGGTAAATTGAGCTCTTGGTCGGAGTTGTGACTCTTGGGCATGGTTTGTCTGCAGATGTGCTCTACTTAATTGTGCATGTGTGCCATTGTGCCCATCTCCACCCGTCCCCACAGTCCCTGGTCATTACTCACCCTGTTGCTGTTGGCTCGGGTCATGTTGTGCAGTGTCCGGTCCACCAACTCCTGCCACCGTCTCCCGAATGATGACTCGGCTCACCATTTCCTCCATCTCATCCAGCTCCTGGTGTGTCGCTGGGCTCCCACCTCCAGTCTGCATTGCTGCTCTCAGGTTGGCAGTGATTTTCAGCTTGGTTTTGCGCTTCACATCAGTCCAGCGCTTCTTGCAGTCGTCCACTTCCCTTCTCTTCAGTCCGACTGCATTCACCTTGGCCAAGATGGACTGCCATATTGTATTTTTAGTTGCCAATGTCACAGTGGAGGTGATGGACGGTTGGTGGTGGTGTTCTGTCACCTCCGTAATGAGGATCTGGTTTTCCTGCGTACTGAAACGCGTGTTCCTCTTATTCTTCTCCTTGCCCTTCCCTGTCCCAGAGGTCCCAGGCTGGTCCTCCGTGGGGCTTGTGGGGTTCTGGTTGTCCTCTGTAATTGCTCTGGCTCCCTCCATGGTGCTTCGCAGTTGTTTGTGTTTTGTAGGTGGCTCATTTTGCCGCTTTTATGGTGATTGTTCCCGCCTTACTTGTGGGACTTGTGGGCCTGGCGCTGCTTTTCGCTGGATTTTTATCGCAGTTGGGCCCATCACAACTTTTTTCACGTTTGGGTTTCCTTTTTTATCGCCGTCGCGGTAGTTTTATCGCGGACATTTGAGGCGTTCTCGGGAAACTATCGCATGTTACCGCCGTGTTGGGAATACGACGTTGACACAGAGTTATTTTCCCGCGATAGACGGCGATATGGAAAATTGCGTTAGCCTATTTTGGCGATGTTTATCGCACGTTCTTGTGAATATCCCCCTAAGGGTTTTAAACCACAGGTCTGCTTTCATGGACGGCGTATGGGCGTGAGTTCAGGGTGCAGTGTTTAGCTTCTTCCACCAAGGCTTTTAAATCCCTGTTCTTCTTCCCATAAGGTGCCCTTGGAGGGTATACTGTCTATGCTGCACATCCTATGTGGCGCATGGTTAATACACCTTCAGAAAACCTGTTTATTTACCCCTGTTACTGCCTAGGTTATAATAGGTTACATGGCACAGAGGCAAAGGTGTGTCCTCATTTGCACCCATGCACCTATAAAAATGAGGGAAGACCTCTTTACCTTCATGCAGGTGCAAAATGTGCATCTGCATGATGAATATTCGATCTATTCTGTAATACTTAAGTGCCCTGGAGGTACAAAATGCAGATTAAATGCCTGTCACTGCCTTCGGGTACTTCTGTAATCCGACAGCTGATCTCATACTGACTTAACTTTTGCCAACTAGTACCTATTATGTGCTGCATAGATTTTCTCCTGGCACATGAGCTGAGACCGGGGCTTGCTTAAACACACTTTATCCAAGCTCTATTCTAAAAACGTTATCTCTACCGAATCTACACACACACACACACACACACACACTCAAACACTGCTCTTTAAAATGGTGGTCGCCGCATGGCCAGCAAAGAATGAGGCATGGAGAGCACAGAACAATGTTATCCTATTCCCCCTCCTGCCCCCACCCACAAATCATACATAATTGCAGGAAGAGGTTTGCACAATTACATATATCCAATATGTATCTGTGTCCACACATGAGACTGTCCTGGGCCTTACCCATGACCATAAATCAGCAATGTCAGATAAGAAAATACACTTTAAAAATCCACACAAACATCCCAAGGCATCGTCAAGTACCCTTCCAAAAAACTTGTAGATGTTGCATAAAATCACAACAATCTATTGTTTCACTAATACACAAACTCACAGAAAAATATGGGACAATCACAGAGGGAAGAAGGTAGCTGAAAACAAAGTAAAATAAATGTCTGGCAACATGACCACGGGCTACCGGAGCCATGCAGACCCTACCCACCAACAAGCACATGTAGGCAAAAAAATAACCTATATTTTGCATGCATACTAGGTCCTCCACAAACCCCTAAAATGATTTTAAAAAGCCTCTTGCACACAGCAGTAAGAATATGAAAAATACATTTATATTCACCCAGTGACTATGCCAAACAGTAAATTACACACTAAGGGGCCCATTACGATGGCGGGCGGAAGCACAACCGCCGTGCTGGCGGATGCAAAAACCACCAGTTACCGCCGGCACGCAGCAGTCCACACGCCCGCCCAATTACGATGCGAAAAGCAGGCCAAACACCGCCGGCAAGCCAGCAACACCGTCCGCCATCAAAGTGCGCCCGCACACGTAGCGGCGCAGCACAACTGACACACACCGTCCGACGAAACACGTCCCGCCCGGCGCATAAATTACGATGCCGCAAACAAACGGCTCCCACGGCAAAGAGACACCGCACGTGAAAGAGAGGCGGAAAGACGGACGCAGAGCACGGACAACGACGAAGCGGCACCCGGGCATGAATCCAGCACTGCAGGCCCTTCCCATGCTTCTGCTGATGCACCACCAAGGACGCAACGTACCGCGGATACGCAGGTAGGCACACACACAACAAGTGCACGCAAACAGCGCACACAGTGCAAGGGCGGAAAAAGCGGACAACCCCCCACCAGCGTGTGCACACTACACATCCACCATTGCATCCACATATGACACACAGGCCAAATCCTAACATCGCGGAACACATGTGTACACACCACCTGGGACTAGGAACCAACCACCCCGTCACGGCCCCAAAGCGCCGATGACGCCGCCACACATGCGCACAACGCAGAGGCCAACCGCAGCGCCATGCATGCGTCGCACACAGACACAGGGACACAACCAAGCAGCACACACATCAGCCCCACCCCGAACGCACATGACACGTGACAGGCCGGCCACAGACATGTCCCCAACGCCCAATTCACGGACAACACCCAACGCCACACAACCGACGCACACATGTCAGTGAAGACACGCAACTGCAGGACACACCCCAGTGTAACAAACATGGCGTAGCACACAGCGGCGGCAACACCAACTAGGAGAAGCAGGGCCCCTTCGGGAAGAGGAACGCCAGTACCACACTGAAAAACCCATACCACCCTGCACATATGAACAAGACATATGAAACGGAACACCAAAGAGCCCGGGGACCGACAACAGGTGGCCCAAGAATAACATCCACACACAAGGCCCAACGCAGAGCGGAAAGGCAGCCTGCCGCCCACACAAGGGAGAGCAGACAGCACTGAATGACCTTCCATTCCAACTCCGAAACCACAGCCCTACGACAGAAGCCGGTGAATACAGCCATTGTCCAAGAATAGACCAACACAGGCATGCCGAGAGACCGACCACAGGGCAGATAGCGCATATCACAGAAGCACACAACGGACGGGGAAGAAAGAAGAAAACACTCCCCATGTCGGCCACATGCAAGTTAATTGGAAGGAGTCACACAGCACTGACCTTGAACTGTCTGAGAAGCATGTGGGAAGAGGGCCCGTGTCCTCCAAACAAGCCAACAGAACACAAGTCCTGTCTCCCTACGACTACACAGAGCTCACAGCAACCCCGGAGCGTGCACATTGCAGACTGCACACACAGCCGGAGCACGCCATCTCAACGAACCGCTGCGAAATGGCAACCGCAACACACCTACCCAACTACGCCGAACAGCTCAAGCTGTACAAAACCAACACGATACATACATTGGGATGCGATCTCCTGTCCCTGCTGAACGTAAGTTACCGACTGACTTACCGCATCACATTGTTCAGCTGCGTCATGCCCGTCTTCTACTGTCGGAGGTGTCCCTACCAGCATCCCGTCGAGATATGCCTCTCCAACCCGGCATGTCTGAAGGCGGACCTGCTACCACTACTCCTCCCTCTGGACGCACACGACAGGGCCTGCTCTGCCTATGGGGGCATGGCGTATGTGGCCAACATCGCACCCGCACTGAAATGGAACCACTGTGCCTCCACACGACGGATCATCGAGAACAGCTACATCGAATGTCACCCAGCATGCCCCATCATGGTCCTCCAAGGGACAACCTACGAACAACACCTTGAGAGCCACCATCCGCTTCATTGGCTGGCAAACATGTACACCACCAATGACATGGAAGCCCTGCTGGACGGCATCGCATACCTGACAACCTGTAAATACGTCGGACCACAACGCAGGTTCCCCGAGTGACCCATGAAGTCTAACCCCGCACCCATGCTCAGCTTCCGCACGGACTGGCCAGTCACCACCACAACAGCCATACCAAACGACCGGCAACTGTAACCACACCATCAACGACATCGCCATGACATCGGATATGACCGGGACATGCACACTGTTCCCCATCACATCCAGGAACACCGCATGCATCGTGGGAGGCAGTGGCATGGGCTCTGTGTATCGCACCCACATGGACGGAACTGCACGAACAACCAGGACACGACATGGATCCAGCGCACATGGACACACACACCGCTCAGTGGACATGAATAGGTCGCCTGGAGTCTGTGGGTGCTGCACCCTCCCACCCCCGCCCCGGGAATCCCATACTAGGACCTTTGCATGGACGACAAGTGCATACAACAACAACACGACCCCAGTGACTGTGACATGTCCAGTAACCACCACAGTGCAACAACAAGTGGCACGCCGCTGCATGCACGCAAGCACATGCCCTGATGTCATCTCACATGCACGCGTGCATGAGGAACAACCGCAGCAAACCTGTCACATGGAACTGAGATGGACTGTGCCCATGATGCCGAGCGGTCTGGTAGGCTACATGTATACCGTCTGTGTCAAAGTCCGCAGCTCCGCAGCTATACGTAAATGTACATTAGCACAGCCTTGGCCAAGCAGATGTAACTCGGAAGCCCACATCCCACATGCAACAGCTAATCACATGTAACCCTACACCCTATCCCATTTGTAATCATGCTCAGTATATCCTCAACATGTATCCCGCTGCCAGTAGTGTCCACTATACTGCATCACAGAGGACAGAAGACTCAATATAATGTTTGAAACCAAAACTGTCTCCGCTGACTCATTTCACAAGTACGAATGAGAGAGGATGAGAGTATGTGAAGTACACGGCAGTCGTGACATGACCATGTAGTCCACTGGTATTGGATGTCAACGCAAATGAGTAGCACTACTGTGGAAGACACACATGTGTCGTGTGAAGTCGTATGGACGCAGTGCTCAGGTGGGTGGGTGCGACGGGTAGATGCGCACATGCCAAGTTGGAGCACGCCGTGTTGGGAGGGGTCATGAACAGTACACCACCGCTTCCCTGGGCATTGTGAGAGGACACCTGTCGGGGGGGAGTGAACACGTGTGTGCACAGCAGCCGGGCACACGTACAAAGCGGTACCAGGCGCACCTCAGCCCACCCTCTGTGGACAAGCTGGATCCTGTTGTGCGCCCGCCATGCCCCTTGACAAGGCACACACAGCCCCAGTCGACCAGGTGTAACCCCAACATAGTCAATCCGCACAGGCGATACAGGGCACGGGATGGCAGTGGAGCATGGTGTGTGTGAGGTCTCCTCGCGCTCCTCCTGGTCATATCACGCAGGCAATAGAACCTCAACGTCTAGCATGGCACAAGTCAGATGGAAGTGTAGGGGGGACGCACCACAGCACGAGCAGCACTGACGTCACGGGAGGTGGCTCGCACCATCCCATCCATTGCCCATCATACCAACCACGACACATGCCATTGCGACTAAGTGCAAGCGCGTGCGCCACCACCCCGAGCCCTCCCCAGAGAGGCCAAAGAGTGAATGTGTGGGCCAACAGCCACAGACGGACGCGGCCTGGCCGCAAGGGCAGCCACAGCCACTGGGTGTCGCAGGTGGCGGATCCGGAAGGCGAAGACTGTGATGCATAGTCCATGCAGGCCGGGTCTCCATTTGGGGCACCACGCAGGTGGACGGCGTCCCGCCACACATCATACCCTGAGACAGCCCACTCGTGCAACTGGACCCACACATACACTCCTTGCCCTCTCTGGTGCGAGCTTGGGGCTGCCTGTGCAAGCGCTAGCCTCGCAGGTGAGCATGCATATTGGGGGGCGAGGGGAGGACATGAGGGCTGGGGCGAAGATGACTGTATCACTGTCAGTTAGTACAAGGGATGACCCAGATGTGGAAAGGAAGAGACGTGTCCCGTGTGTACTGCAACTAGTCGCCAATCCAACTACCCCCCATGTCCGGAATGTAAGCCCGCACCTAGGCCCGCCCATCCGCCACATCGAACATACCACCAGCACGACAACCTTCCCATTCGAAACACTGACTGGGGGTGGCGACCAGTGAACAATCATGTGTAGCCTACCCACGCGTACATGTGGGCCCTCCATGATCCATGTCACCTGCGGCAAAGACATGACATGCGCAATGAGGGAAGTGAGGAGAGCTGTCCGCCCCACGCGCAGAAGGTGCATCAGCTCCACAGACCCAGCAGCGAGTCCAGCAGGGGTCACATGTGCAGGGGCAGCTGTGCCTGGTGTGAAGGCACATGCATATAGACAGCACATCGACCAATGTGTAGTCTGCTCACATCCACAGTCCATCATCATGCGGACATAGGAATTGAACACAGGGCAACACATCTTAGTTGGTGCACCCACCGTGACCAACAATGCGCAATCATCGACGTACCCGCCCTGTGCATGGCCCCCCACCCAACGGAGGCACATCCAGTGCCACCATCCCACACACACAAGCCTTCCACGGAACATGCTGTGTCCAATGGTCAGTACAGAGTCAGCGCCCATCTGGTGGATCCTGAACAGGAGACACATGCACACACATGCCAGCTCCCACTATGTACGTCTGCCACCTGGCACGTGCAATGTAACCTCTCACCTGTGACGTGTGACTGCAAGCACACAGCCGTCTTGGCATGGGGCTGTCAATGTGGACACCAGTCAATGTTTCGGGAGCTGTGATCCGTACAGTGCTGTACATAGGGTGCAGTGCTGACACCTACTACTGTCTCATATCCCCTCGTGCCACAGGTCCCACTTGTATTGGCCGCTCAGCCCGTGCCCACATCGTCGTCAGTCGTGTGCCATACTCATCCAGCCTCGGAAGCAGTTCCATGCTCAGCAGACATTCATGTTGCCGTGGCGTTGCCGCTTGACGAATATGCAGTCAGTCCCCATCAGCACGCCCCGCAAGTCATTGGGGCCTAGATCCCCATGTGCATGCACATGGCAGTGGTATGTCTCACTTGCCATTGCCATTGTTGGGAGACCTGTGTAAGTGTATTGTGGCCGTGCCGTCCCAGCTTGACAGCTGGGCTGTGGCTCATGTGCTTGCTCAGTCATGTCAGTGATGTGTATGCGAAATTGCTATGTGCCGTGTTGCTTTGACATGTGTCCTCTGCCATTTAACCCAGGCGGAGACCGAACATTGACCGCCCATACCAATTGCTGGCGGACATGGACGATACAGAGGTAATCAGGAAGTTTCGGCTGGACAGGCCAACTCTGCATCGACTGTGTGCCATGTTAGAGCCCCATCTCCGTCCCCGCAGGGTGTATCCGACTGCTGTCACCCCACGGCTAAGGTGATGGCCGCCATGCATTTCTTCGCCACTGGGTCATTCCAGCACACAGTGGGCAGTGGAGGAGGGATGTCCCAGCCCATGTTCAGCAAGGTGCTGAGGGATGTACTGGCAGCCATGATGCTGTGCCGAAACAGGTACATCAGATTCCCCAGGGCTCGTGAATTGGCGGCAGTGAAGGGTGCATTCTATGCCCTTGGCAGAATCCCACACGTCGTGGGAGCCATTGACTGCACACATGTTGGCCTTGTTCCACCACAGGCCACTGAGCACCTGTACCGCAACAGGAAGCACACGCACTCCCTGAATGTGCAAGTGGTGTGCCTTGCGGACATGGTGATCACCCACGTGTGTGCCAAGTTTCCAGGCTCGGCACATGACGCACACATAATGCGCAACAGCATCTTGCCACGACTGATGGCCAATCTGCAACAGGATCGTGGCTGTATTGTCGGTGAGTATGTGGAGTGGTGTAGCGTGCTGGTTGTGCGATGCTGTCCCCTGTCCAGTTGGAATAGCAACGGTTCTCTGTGTCCCTCACACCCAGGTGACTCTGCGTATCCGAATGGGGCATGGCTGCTCAGTCCATTGAGGAATCCTCGCACCCCAGCAGACGATCGATACAATGAGGCACATGGGAGGACCAGACGTGTGGTCGAGCGTACCTTTGGCCTCCTCAAGTCCAGGTTCAGGTGCCTGGACCGCACCGGAGGTGCACTGGCGTACTCCCCACAGAAGGTGTGCCAGATAGTGGTGGCGTGCTGCATGCTGCACAATCTGGCCATTCGGAAGCAGATCCCCCTCATTGTGGATGACGGAGATCAACCAGGGCCCCAGCCCGCAGACCAGGACAGCTCGAGTGAGGTGGACAGCGGAGAGGAGGAAGCTGGGAATGTGCGCCAGCAGCTCATCGCCCGCTACTTCACTTGACGGTGAGTGTCCATGTACGACGGATGATGTGTCTGTATCTGTGCAGGTGTGTGTGTGCTGTGTCAGGGTGGCCGTATGTTCACTGCGTGCAGTGTGTCAACGCTCCATGGCCAGGGTAGTATGCCACTGTTGGTGACTGTGGCATTGTGCCCTATTGCTCTGTGCGATGTGTGTACATTGCTTGTAGTTGTTGACATGTACTGTGTGATGGGTGTGTGACACACTCATTGAATGTGCTCCTGTTCTGTCTCCCACCCCTAGGTCCCTACAGGCCCTCCGGATTCCATTGCCATGCCACGCATCAGGTGCCTTTCCGCCCAAGGTGGCCGTTGTATTCCGTACAAATAAAACACAGGGCACAAACAGCAGTTAGTGAAAAAGGTGCATTTATTACAAACTGTGACATGTGATTGTGTGTAAGGTGATGACAAAAGTGGTGCGTGCAGTGACAATGAGCTGTCGGTCATGGCTGCGTGATGATCAGGGTGTACCCACTGGTTCTATGTCCATAGTCCAACACACACATGCCATCCAGCTGGCTGTGTGGAGTGGGATCGTAGAGCAAGTCAATGCAGTGGCTGGTCAAGGAAGGCTGGCGGAAGGCTGGCTGGCTGCCTCACTTGCGACTGGAGCGTGCGAAGTCCTCCCGGGAGATCTGTTTCCTCTTCGGACGGCCCCTTCCACGTTTGGGAGGGGGTGTGTGGTGGCGACCTGCTGGTGGTGGGTGAGGTGTGCTCACTGGCTGTGGACGCAGGGGAAGTGGACACTGCTGCCCGACCCTGCGCCCTAGCAGGTGGTGGCGGAGGTGGTGTTGCTGGCCTTGCCTGTGACCCCACCGCCACCACCAGCTGGCCCATGAGGTCCACGAGTTGGTCCATACGGGACACGAATTGGCCCATATGGGCGTCCATGGACCTCAGCACCCCCAGCACCTCCCGCGTGTCAGTAGCAGACCTGGCCCATTGTCCTTGGGCCTCTTCATAGGCCCCAAGGACTCTGGCCATTTGAGGCAGGGCATGGCTCCCAGGGAGGCTGGCGTTTCCCTGACCCTGCTCCTCCTACCAGTCCTGCTGCCACCGGCCTGCCCACTAGCCACATTGCACACCACGGTCCTCGCTGTGGCTCCCAGGGTGGATCCAGTCGGCCGGGCCACCACCTGCGCTGGGGCTGGTGCCAGCGAAGACGTGGTGGTGGTGGAGGCGGTGGTGGTCGGTGCGGCGATGGTGGCGGTTGCGGCAGTGGTAGTGGCCGCAATGACCGTGGGTGTGGCCGCAACGACAGTGGCAGCAGGGGACTGGGACTGTTCAGCATCCCTGGATGATGGGTTGGTGGGTAGGAGGGGTCCTGGGGAGCGGCTGGGCCCTGCCACGCCAGATGGGCCAGCTTGGTGGTCCGTGTCCGAAGAGGAGGACAGATCCTCCAGATCCGTGTGTCCTCGTTGGGGGCTTGTGGGCTGGCTGTGCTGGCTGCTGTCTCCATCCCCAGCATCCGGCAGTTCGTCACCTGTGGAGAGAATGAGATTTGTTATTGTGTTGCACCTGGCGAAGTATGTATTAGTCGTCTGACATTGGCAGTTCGTGCAATCTCGTACATGGGTTTCCCGGAGGCGAGTGTGTGGCTGTGGCATCTGTAGTTGTGTGTGCTAGGCAATGGGACTGTGTGCTGTGCACATGTGGCATGGGACGGATTGGCCATGCCGATGGGTGTGTTGCTGTGCCCCTACTCATTGTGACTCTGGTGTATGCGGGCTCCTGGCCCATCCTGGGTCTGGTTTGTACTTTGCTTTTGGAGTTCATATGGAACGCTTAGGAACGCATATGGCAACATGGGGGCCATGCCCCAGATTCGCATTTGGGAGGGGATATGCTTTTGGGGTTCAAATGGAACGCTTAGGAACGCATATGGCTACATGGGGGCCATGCCCCAGATTCGCATTTGGGAGGGGATATGCTTTTGGGGTTCAAATGGACACGCTTAGGAACGCATATGGCAACATGGGGGCCATGCCCCAGATTCGCATTTGGGAGGGGATATGCTTTTGGGGTTCAAATGGAACGCTTAGGAACGCATATGGCTACATGGGGGCCATGCCCCAGATTCGCATTTGGGAGGAGATATGCTTTTGGGGTTCAAATGGAACAGCTTAGGAACGCATATGGCTACATGGGGGCCATGCCCCAGATTCGCATTTGGGAGGGGATATGCTTTTGGGGTTCAAATGGAACGCTTAGGAACGCATATGGCTACATGGGGGCCATGCCCCAGATTCGCATTTGGGAGGGATATGCTTTTGGGGTTCAAATGGAACGCTTAGGAACGCATATGGCTACATGGGGGCCATGCCCCAGATTCGCATTTGGGAGGGGATATGCTTTTGGGGTTCAAATGGAATGCTTAGGAGCGCATATGGCTACATGGGGGCCATGCCCCAGATTCGCATTTGGGAGGGGATATGCTTTTGGGGTTCAAATGGAACGCTTAGGAACGCATATGGCAACATGGGGGCCATGCCCCAGATTCGCATTTGGGAGGGGATATGCTTTTGGGGTTCAAATGGAACGCTTAGGAACGCATATGGCTACATGGGGGCCATGCCCCAGATTCGCATTTGGGAGGGGATATGCTTTTGGGGTACATGCTGTGAGCCATGGGTGCCGAACGTGACATGTGTTGTGGCAGCATGACAGTGCATGGTCTGAGGTGTGTGCATGCCTGACATGCCCTGCATATTTGCTGTCTGTTGTGATTACTGGACATGGCATTGGACGCATCGTTATGAGTGAGTGATAGTTGTGTGCCAGCCAACGTATTGCAGTTGTCCCATCTCCTTGGTGTGCGTGCTGCCCTGTGCCATGTGCATCACTGCAGTGCTCGGGGGGTGTGGCCCATGTTGTGTGTTGTTGCTCACAGTGTGTCGTGCGCTTAATTGACTTCTGGCACATGGTTGGTCATGGGCATGTGTCTTAGCGTGACTGCTGTATGTGTGGCAGCTGTGCGGATGACATGCCTTTCATGAGACTGGGGCTGACGGATGGGATGGATGGTATGTTGTATGTGCATGGTGTGTCTGTGAGTTTGATGGGTTCAGTGGTGTTCGTGTGCATTTATGTTGTTCCGCTCTGTTGCGTCTAGTGTTGTTTGTCTTACATAGGCGTAGTTGTGGGGTGTGGGGTTGACAGGCAGTGGGGGCTACATGGCCAGGACTTCAATGGTGTTTCGGTTGTGTGTGATGAGTTGCACAGTGGCTGCCGTGTGGGACTATATTCAGTGTGGCTTGTGCATGCAGACGTGGCTCCTTGGGTGTTGCTATGTCTGTGATGGGTCATGTGGGGTGTGAGTCTGTTGTTCATGTCCGTGTGCACATTGTTCACTTGTTCGTGACGGTGGGCGGTGCTGCGTGTTCGTCTGCTACGTGACATGTCCCATGTGTTGGTGGTGTTATGGTCCTCATGCCTCCAGTAATCCAGCCCTGTCCAGTTTCCCACCTGCAAGTTGTTCGTGCGTGCACTGTACTGGATGCCACATGGCTCTAAGCGGGGGGTGCTCCATGTTGCAGGTCTGTGGGGGTGGGGGGGTGTTGTGGGTCGTGGGGGTGGCTGTACACCCACTGACACTGATTGCTGTGGACCGTGATGTCTGCCTTTCGGCTGTCGTTGTGCACTGCGGTGGCTGACACGTGGCTGTGGGGTGTGGGGGATGCTCCTCCTTGCTGTGCTGTGGGACTGGGGCCTGGTGTGTGTTGTACTTGGGCTGTCCACCGTCCCACCCACTGCACTTTGTGTTCCTGCCACTTACCTGTTACTTGTCGGTTAGTGCAGCTGTGGCGGACACATGGGTGTGGTGGGTGCTCGTTGTGGCGCTTCTGGCATATTTGGGGACCTGTTGGTGGTTACGTGGCTGGCTTAGTGTACACATGTCCCCACGCATCTTACAGTTGTTCGGTTTGGGCTGTGTGTGGTAGTGTCTGTTGCATGTGTGTGTGATGTGTTGTGTATTGTGTGCTGGACATGGGGGTGTTTGTCCCTGGGAGCTGTGGCATGGTAGTTGCGCATGTGAGTACATAGCGGTGTGCTGGTATACATTAGTTTGTACTTACCAGCCTCCACTCCCCCTGCTATTCCGGCGAGGATCTCCCGGATGGATTACGACTCGCACCTTCTCCTCCCACGCTTTGAAGGTCTTAAAGAGCGCGGGATTCCCTCCGCCAGTGACGGCAGCCAGCTCTCTGTTTTTGCCCTCCTTCTTCTTGACCAGGCTCTTTACGTCATTCCAACGTTTGTTAATCTCGACTCTGTTTCTGGGCAGGGTCCCGACTGCATTGACCTGGTCTACGATCCGGTTCCACATTCTGTTTCTGGTGGCTAGTGGTGTGTGCTGGACCATGTTCCCATAGATTTGTGGGTACACCTTGATGATCTCGTCGACCATGACCGTCAGCTCCATGGGCGTGAACTTGGGCATCCTTTGTGGTGCCATGGTGTTTGTGGTGCTGGTGCGGTGTGTGTTGTGTAATGTGCAGGGGGTTTGTGGTGCCGGGGTGTGGTGGTGGTGGTGGTGGTGGTGGTGGTGGTGGTGGTGTTTGGTGGTGGTGGTGGTGGTGGTGGTGGTGGTAGTGATGTGTGCGTTTCTGTGGTGTGCTGCTGTCCTTGCTGTGTCACTGTGTCCTCTCCTCTCCTCTCTGGTTTGCAATGTAGCAAGGGGTTGTAGTCTGTGGGAGTGCTGCTTTTGTACTCACCTATGTGGGTGTGTCCTCATGGTCTGTTGTTTTCAGGTGTGTTGTGTCTGGGGTTCTGGCCTTTGTATTTTTTGTTTGTCCGGGGGGTGTTTTCGGGATGTGTACTGTGCTTGTGTATTTGTGCGTGCCTTGCTGTGTGGACTTGTTGGCCATGTTGTGTGCTATTGGTTTTGTGTGCGGATGGTTTCTGTGCAGGTACGTTGGCGCCATGGCTTCTGCCGTGTCGATTCTCATCGGCGTTGTTTGCGCTGGCGGGCGGTATATTTGTGGTTTTTCCGCGCTCATGGCGGTGCGATCGTAATTTCACGTGCGGTGTGTCGGCCGTGTGGGCGGGCGGTTTTGTGTTGTCGTGCGTGTTTCCGTCCGTGGCGGGCGGTTTGACTCCGACTCGGACGATGGCGGGCGGTATTTTGTGTGATTTTTCCGCCGATGGCGGTTTCGGTTTGTGTAATCATAATGGCGTGGTCGGTGTTCAGGCGGTGTGTGCGGGCGGATTTTTGCCGCTTCCATGTCTGGCGGATTTATTTACGCCGGGTATCGTAATGTGCCCCTAAATTGTTTAAAACATCTTTACAAACTTCACAAATTACAAAAGGAAATAATATATATTATAACACCAGACCTCCAAATTTGTATTATAACCCCAGACCTCCACCATCCAAAATATGTGCAAATATTATCCCTTACAAAACTCAATCACACAAGAACCCCTCCTCCAAACTTCAGGCCATCCAACAACAAAAAATATAAAAAGAACAAAAATAGTGCTGCCTGCCGTCCCTCAAACAACAAACTTTTTGCAAATTACTGCATTGAATTTACTTGTTTTTTTGTAAAAAGTAAAGATTCCAAAGGTGTCGATGCAGCAGAGACTGCAAAAAAGAGGGTGATGCTTTCCAGTGGCGTAGCTAGGCACTCTGCCGCCCGTGGCGGTCCCTGCCTTTTGCCGCCGCCGCGCGCCTAAGAGCAGGGGGCGGGGGGGGGGTGCTGGCGATAAATTTACCTGCCGCCCCCAAATCTCGTGCCGCCCGGGGAGTACCGCCCCCTCCGCCCCCCCTTGCTACGCCAGTGATGCTTTCCCTCCAAAATCCAAATTTAAAATGACAAAGTGCTGAACAAAGCAGAGGGAGGAGCCTTCAGGACTGGAAAAAGAAGTTACTACTGCATGTACAGAAGCCTCCCAGTCGCTATGGCACTGACCTCCACCAATAGCATTTCTCCCTAAAAAGCTTACCTGAATGAATCATTCCGTTAAAAATTCAAATCAAATATTTGTGTTTGAGTTGAATTCCACATGCCTGCATTAAAAGAACTGCAGTTCATGTTCAAAACAGTTTTGCACTCAAAAAATTCCCAGAATGGTTCACTTGGGGAACAAATGAACCGGAAATGCATGTTGACTGCCTGCCCTAAAGAATTGCCATTCACACTCGGAAAATCCTGCACTCGTTTGTGCTGCTTTCATTGTTTCCGTGCTTTTTGCATTAGGGTTTTTCCCCAAATAGAAGTACTGTTACAGGACGTGGCCTAATTGCGCAATCTTGGTAATTTTTGGATAAAATATTTTATGTGAAATTATCAAAATGATGCTGGTGTAAATTACAATTTCATCTGGGCCAAATGGCAATGACAGAGGAGGTTGAAAAAGACAGTAAAATGCTTCCTGACTCACTGCATCATGATGTGAAGGAGATGGTTTCCACCAATCAAACCACAAATGTCATGGAGAATCTGTTTGGGAAAGGCGCATCCACATATGAACATGGATTGTTTTAATCCATCTCTTGATTGTAATGTTTTTATTGTGTACTTTCATGGCTTTATGCTTATAAACTGAATAAAGTGTTTGAATTTAATTGAATTGATGTGAAGGATAGTTCTGTGAATGGGGTACAACTTGCCTCTGAGTTATGCCTGAGCAACATAAAGAGCAGGGAGTGGTGCTGGGATGAATTTCCCATCAGATTACACTGATCACAGAGTTGACACCTGACTGTGTCCTCTCTATTGTACCTGGTGCCATGGTAGTTTAGCATGTGTGCAGAGATCTAGGCCTGCCGCTGACTATGCGAGGTCCAAAATGTAACCATGCAGACCCACAGACATTATCTATGGTTCACAGTGGGTTAGGAGCATTTCCAGGTGCAGTGCTCTTCTTTGGCCTTACAAAAACCACTCTGACGTTCACAAAAGTGATGTTGATGGTCCCAGCACACATTCGAGGTCGAGTGTACAAGTTTTTCCATACATTGACATTTAGCTTTTTAAGGCAGGTTTCACCCTAGCTTGTCACAGGCCACCTCTAGAAAAAGACAATTCTCTTACCAACATTAAGGTTCACCAACAATGTATCAAAGTCCCACCTGACTCCTGCACAGACGCTCCACTTCATCAGAGCTATCCTGGATATGGTACACTTTCGTGCTTTCCCTCCTGAATGGAGAGTCCAGGATATTCGGGCTAAGATCACAATGTTTCAGCCTCTGTCCTGAATCTTAGTGAGGATTGTGTTGAGGTTACTGGAACTCTTGACCTCCTGCATCCTTCTAGCCCAGCATGGCAGATGGCATATGTGGGTTCTGCTGTGACATCTGAAGTCTCAGAGTGCACAGCACCAGGGGAACCTGTCCGATTACATCCAATTTTTTGGAGGAGACTTCAAAAGATCTGCAGTGGTGGCAGCGTGACCAATGGCAGACCCCTCTCCTTACTTCACTCATAGCTGACAGTGGTCACGGATGCAACCCTACTGGGTTGCAGTAGCCTTCTTGGAGAGGTGGAGATTAGAGGACTCTGGTCTCTGGCAGAAACCTGCCTTTATATCATTCTGTTGGAGTTGCGGGCGATCTGCTTGGTATTGCAGGATCAACCAAGAGAAGGCTAGTACAGGTACTCACAGACACCACCACCACCATGTCTCATTGCAACAAGCAGGGCAAAGTAGGGTTTTGAGTCCTGTGCCAGGAGGCTCTGCAACTCTGAAAGTGCCTGATTCACCAGGTCATTTCTCTGGTTGTGAAGCACTTGGAGTGATCTCTGAACGCTAAGGTGGGCAAATTATGTTGCAACCCTAGTAGATCATGAATGGCAGATACACCCAGATGCAGCACAGGGCATTTTACAGCAATGAGGAGAACGCTGGTTTCATCTTTTCACCACTGCAGAGAACTCACAATGGCAGCACTTTTGTGAGCCAAAGTTCCTGAGAAGGCACTCTCTGAGAGACAGATTCTGCCTAGAGTGATACTCTGGGCTCCTGTATGCCTTTCCATCACTACGCCTCTTGGCTCGAGATCTGGAAAAAATCAAGACTGACTGGGTCCTAGTCATCCTGGGGGTTCTGGATTGTCCAGTAGGGTGTGCTGTCCAAAACTCCTCGGCATAAGTATCTGTCCTCCGATCAAGCTGTTGCTCTGGTAGGATCTAATGTCACAGCAATAGGACAGGGTCCTGCACCCAGGTCTTAGCACGCCATGTGTGGCGATTAAGAGGCAGCAGCTAGCCTCCTTTGATCTTCTTCCTAAAGTTAGTGATGCGATTCTGGCTGCCAGGCAGCTATCTATGAAAGACGTGTATGCTGGATGCTTGGACACGTATGTGGCTTGGTGCAACAACCATCATAATTACCCGCTACAAGCACTTTGTACAAAGTGTTGTTATTTGTTTTGTCATTTGCCCATCAAGAAGTTGTATTGGGTACTGTCAAATGCTATTTGTTGGACCTTTTGGCTTTTTTTAGGTTGCCGGATCAGCTTCTTTGTTTAAGTCACCTTTTGTAATGAGATTTCTTGTAGGTATACAGCACGTTTCCACTGAAGCCATTTGTGATGCCCCAGTGGGACTTGAATTTCATTCTCATTTTTCTAACATGCACCCCATTTGAGCCTATTGCACAGCTGTTCACTGTGTCTTTTGACCCTGAAAATTTGATTTTTTTGGATGCAATCACGTCTGCTCATTGCATGAGGTACACTTGATACTACAATTGATCTTAGCCAAAAGGCCAAGAAGCAAATCCAACATGACTACCCAAGTCAACACCATCACGGCCTCATGCTTACATACCCTGAAGACGTTGAGGAAGACTTTCAAATGGCTCCAAATCAGCACCTAGAAAATCATCAAGCACATCCTCACCACAAGCAAGCTGGACTACAAGAACACCTTCTTTGCTGTGATCAGCAAAATAATTCACCAGAAGGCTGAAGATCATTCAGTACTGAGCAGCCATAATCACTCTCAACCTCCCAAGCTGCACTCACATCACACTGCACTTAAAGGAGCTCCACTGGCTCTCCCATACACAAACAAGGACAATTAAAACTCCTCACCCACACTTTCAAAGGACTACATAACACTGGCCCAGCACACCTTAACAATCACATCTGCTTTCCCCAATCTTCCAGACACCTCTTCTCTCTAAACTCCTACTTGCACTCATTTCATGCTTATGGAAAACAGATCCTGCGGTGAAGCTGTCTCCTTTATCACTCCTAAAGCATGAAACAACCTGTCGCTACACATAAAAGCCTCCTCCTCACTTCTTGTTTTCTACACAAAGTTGAAGATCTGGCTTTTCAAGTGGTCCCAGTCTGCCCTAGGTTTGGCTAGACTCACACCTGCTCAGCACCAGGATACCTTCCAAGGTGACAGAGCACTCTCCAAATCTGTATAGCATAACATAACATAACCTATGACTTAGCGGAGCAGCATACCATGTTTTGTGTTTTGTAGTTGATCAGACCTTTCACCTGTGTAGTGAGAGTGGGGCCTACTGACTCTTGTGTAAAGTTATGTGTCACCCAGAACCTTGCACAGACATCACATATGCATATTGAATGCATGTCTGTGCAAAGTGAGCCTGCGATACATGTCTGGTGTAGGAGTCTAAACACTGAAGCCAGTGGAATTCGTTTTGGTTGTCCATGGTTTGACACTTCACAAGATGGGGGAGGAGGATAGCTTCCCCAGAAAAAGGAAGTGTATTGTCTGCACCCCTTTGGGGCAGGGGTTAGAGCCTGACACTGAAGTGTAAAGAATGGGGCTGGGCTACCTTTAGAAATTTCATAAAGACTTTGTTAGCAAGGGACGTCTAATTGGTCCTTCCTGAGCAATTCAATTTGATTGTTGGTAACATGCCCTGATCATTTCGAAGGTACAGTCATTTCCATAATATCCAACAGCTTCTGTGATGGAGGGAGAGATGCTGTTGTTCTGGGCCTGACAAGTGAGATGAGGGCCATCTTTAGGAAATGCCTTTGTCTCTGTGTGTGCTCCATGGTTATATACAGCCCCACCTGCTGCACAGCTTCGATATTCATGCTGCAACTGGGAATATTTTGTATATATGTTGCCTTGAAACTGTGATGACACCTGTGGTCTTGCCTATCGTCATACAAGCAGAATGACTGCCAGGCAGCCCCACAGTTCTATGCTGAATATTGTTAGCAAACATTTTGACAGAAATGTCGTGGCTTATGTATGTATCATTTAAAGAAACATTGCACCATTTTGTGTATATTTTCTATTATTAACTCCAACGTGGTGATATTTTTCTAAATTATATTTAGGACACTGCATTTGTTTCAGATGAAAATTAAGGTTACGATATTTTGCTGCCATATTAGCCCCACACCTTCTTCTTGAGTTAGCTCACAGGAGCATCACCATTATTGTCTTTGTCCTTGGAACCAAGAATAAGAGGGCCAATGGTAGCTCTACAGGATGGCCACTGGCCAGCGACATCCCTGGGTCCACAAGTGCCCGGCTCCTACACAGCATGAAAGTGTGACAGTCACAGGTCTGTTGTGAATCAAAATGGCCTTTTAAAGCAGACACACAGAGTTGCGCATATTACTAACAGTAACACTTATGTAATGTTTATCGGATTAGGATCACCTATCCAGAGAGAGATGGATAAAAACCGACTGAGGGCAGGGTACCCGTACCCGGTTGTTCCCTGAAAATCGAGTGGTGGAAGAGAGTGAGAAAAAAGGAAGGAAAACTATTTTCCAGGTTCATTTTTACAAAAGAGAAACAGATTGCCTGTCACCAGAGTAGTGAGTGACCTTTCATCCTTCTGAGGTTGACTTATTGAGTACCAATGAAAGCATCTGTTATTTCACTTTAAAAAGCCCCAAAGGGTGAATAATGCACTTTACAGATGTCCACGTTATGTTATGGCTTATATATATGGGCCAATATTTATAATTTTCCCACTCAGTGCAACACAGCAAGTCACCTTGCTGCGCTGCGTGTAAGGGAAAGGACAGTAATGCGCTGTATTAAACATTATATGGTGCATTCTTGTCCTTTCCAAGCGCAGGAACACTTTTGGCTGCCTACCGCCAATGCAGGCACCCTTGCATCATGGTGCAAGGGTGCCTGAATTGTAGGTAGGATTGTTTTCCCTTCCAGCCCAAAAACAATCCTCAGTGGCATTTTCCTCTTTCTAGTGTGCTGCAAAATGCAACACACATAGAAAGAGGAAAAAATCTAGGAGAAATTTCGATATTTCTCCTCGTTATGCCACACCTGGGGAGGCATAACATTTTGACGCAGTCCCAGGTCTACCACTAATGGTAAATCTGAAAATGCATCAAAATCCATGGGTGGATGCTTGGGAACACCCATGCTCCACCCATTGAATGCCTTCCTGGGGCAGAGTAAAGCAAGGCAGGGATTTGTGTTGGCTTGCGTTACTCCAGATTTATCAAATCATGCAGGACCACGCAAGGCCACCTTGCGTGGCTTGATGAATCTCACTTAGGTTTTGTGTCACCCTTGCGCCCCCTTGCCTGGTGCAAGGGCGACACAAAAACTTGATAAATCTGGCTCCTACTGTATATCAATTAAATAGGGGAAGAATTGTATAGCATTGTGTAATCTAAACTCACTACAGTAGATGGTTTGGGAACTAATATTTGTAAAGAAAAAAACAGCTAGCTCTTGTCAGCAATTCAAATTCAAATCCTAAGCCACCCAGTTACTGGAGAATACAAATCACTGCACAGAACATTTGGCTATGCAATAAAAGTCAAAACCAGACTCAATTTCACACACAAATCGTGTTTGCATACACATATGTAATTCTCATCTTAGAAGGAAAACAAGAGGCAACCTTCAGGAGTGACAAAATAAATTAGCATTTTGATTTATTCCCCTCATTTCAGAAATGCTAGGTGCATCATAGAAAAGTGTTGCATGTGGGTTATGTCAGGTCACCTCTTTATGTACTCCTAAATCAGTGACATAGCTAGGTTACCATGGGCCAGTGCAAGTAAAGTAACTGGGCCCCCTCATTAGGATGACATCTCAATCTGTCAGCAGCCCCCGACACTCCTCAACCTCCTGTGACAGAGTCAGCATCTGCCATATCAAAATTGGCTACCACATAAAAACACTATTGGATTTCCACTCCCTGTACTGCATTTATGCAAGTCAAAGTCATAACCCTAAAAAGAATTGCCAAAAGCAATAGGTTTGGCCCTTGTAAAGTGCATACACACAAATACATATGCAGGCACCCCACACACACACTGCTGCTGTCACATGGGCACATCCCTCATGTTGCATTTACACAGGCCAAGGTCTCACTCTATACTCACACTGGCACAACTTTAAACCTACAGATCACTGCACACACAAAATACAATGTTATTCCTGTATTCACACAGGCACATCCCTCACAATGCACTCACAAAACATGGTGGCTATCCTGCACTCACACAAGCACACTGCTCACACATAGGTACACCTCTCAATAGGAAAGAGAAGGAGTAAACTTTGGACAATTGGTGGCTTAGGAGACACAGTGGGACATATTTACAAGCCCCTTTGCATTGCTCTTGCACCACGCAACAAGGTGCAAGAGTGAAACAAATTAAAAATTAGATCTTTGAAGTCACCCAAGGTCACCTTGTGTGGCCCTGAGTGGCATCATAAGTCTTGAGTAATTAAATGCAGAACAAATCGATGCGTTGCACTACTCTGCACCACATAGGTGTTTCCATGGGTGAAGGACTACATGCTTCCCTCACAACCATAGAAAACATACAGATTGATACAGATAGAAACAATGTAATCTTTCCTCACATGCACAGAACATGGACAGCATCACACATGCAATGTGAAACATTTGGCAGCATTGTAAGCTACCCTCACATGCAGCACAGGTGCAAATGGTCATCAGCAGTGCAATCTAAGTTATCCTCACAAACAAAACAGGTATAATTCTGGCAGCAGCATCTGAGCTTATTTCAGGCACAGAATACCCAGAGTAAAGTATAGAGGTGGGTGAAATCTCAAGATGCTAGGCTCTGGTTCAGCTCCAGGTCCTCTTCTACCCTCAAGACCAAAATTAGCTTAGCTTTCTGGTGGCTTCTACCTGCTACCTACCCTCTAACATTATGCACAAACAATGAAAGACAAACTTTGAATCAAACTGGAGCGAGAGAGGGATACAATCCAGTGGCTGAATTACACAATGTGAGACCAGAAAACCTGGGATGAATACAGGGTTGGCCACGCGACCAAATTGTGTGATCCTTGGCAATTATTTTATTTTATTTGCCTCCTATTTTTTCATTATTGCATATGAGAAGATCTTGAAATAAGTAAGGATTTGTGCTGTACAAAAATCTCTCCTGTGTTTAACTTAATGGACTGTAATGCTTCGCTGTGTAAAGTTCGAATGTAGTGCACATATAGGGTGCACATGACAACTGACTTGCCTCTGAGTTACCAATGGCATTGTCATTGGAGTGGAAGAAGGGGACATAAATGCCTAAAAACAATCGCTTTTAATCAGTACCTCTAAATGTAGTGATATAATCTGATGTACTATGGTGAAACTCTTGTCAAAGAAATATATTATATTGAATTTTGAGGATACTTCATAATTTTTTTGCAAAATATGTGTTGATGTGTTGCATTCATTCCATACCAAGTGTTCCCATGGCTCAACTTGTGCCTGGGCTCCTAGGGCCAAGACAGACACTTAACTCGGCTCTCCCTGTAAAATTGTTGGCTCCCCCACCTCTACCACAGTACTGTGTATAACAGTTACTTGAGTTCCACCTCTCTTAGTAACTCTAGAGAGCCAAATACTGTTTACTGAGATACTGGTCAGTTTTCATGGGTGTCAGAAGAATAATTATTCCTACTTCTGGTTTTAATAAGGAAGAATTGTGCATTAGCGACTCCAAGAAGTTGCTTAAAGATATCCGTGCATTTGTTTTTGGTATATAATGAAACAAACAACACTTAAATTATTCATTTTCCCAGTTTCAGCACTCTGTCCTAAGTAGGTCTATGTTATTTTACTAACTGCCATTGTCTGCCCTCCATCCAGCAGGCTGAACACAGTGATTACTGTGATTGTCTTGTCTTCAGAAGTCACCCAGCAGCATGGGCATAACTTCTTCTTTGACCTCTGCTGGTGTCCGGCTGCCAGTGCCAAATGGCACTCTCTGCATTTACAAAAGTGAGCATGCACACTGCTCAGCGATTCAGTGTGTGCAAAATGAGACCTTCACAGTGTCCCCACATGTACTTCAGTAGATTCTGTTGCTAGGAGTCTAACTCCTGCAGGTGAAGGAATCAGATGGAGCTAACAGAAAGCTCCCAATGCTTTAAGAGCTCCTGGGGCCAAAGTTGGCAGTGATGTTGGAACAATTTCCAGACAGACTCATGGTGCAGCCATCAATGTCACATCACTGAACTCATGGGGATTCTGAAAAAAACCAAGCATCACGCAAAGAACAAGTGTCACACATGAACACCGCCCATTCAGCAAGAGAGGGGTAAGGGTGTAACATTGTAGCAGTGTTGTATTTCGGAACACACTGTCACAGCTATATTATTAAAGCATGGTGTGGTAGCATCTGTCATTGACAGCCAGCACATTTTCAATTGAAATGACCACTAAATTTGCACAGAAATTAATTTTTACTGAAAAAAGTATATAACGCACAAAGATAATGTTAATAGCCAGCTGAACTCTTTTGTGGAAACCCAGAACTTCCTTCATCCTTCCCAGTCCGGTTTTAGGGCCGGTTTCTCTACAGAATCTACCCTTTTGGGGGTAACTGAGATGCTAAGGCAGCGCCTAGATGAGGGAGAAACAGCTGCACTCATCATATTAGATCTTAGCACTGCCATTGATACGGTGTCTCATCATATCCTTCTGGGTGAGCTGCTGGCTCTTGGTCTTTTTTTTTACTTTTTTTTTTTATTTATAAACTATTGGCCATATTCAAACAATTATCATAATCATGAACAATAGGCATTAATGCACTTCTGATATGCTCATAGCATGGACATTTAACATTTGTACGATTGCTAAGCCCGGACCCCTCCCGCCAGACCCTTATACACACTACATCAAAACTGTATACTCCATATCCACTGAATTGGTGTTTCCTGCAGCCAACATCTGGCACATCCCATATATATTAAAGAGGTGAGGGGTTGTGACTATATGAACTGTGGTGTATCCCATCATTGAATTGAGGTGTCCTCAGCTATTGCTGCGGAGGAAATGTCGCGGCTCTCCCGCGGCATCAGGTCCCAGTATGCAGATAATTGTTTGTGGCAGTATACAATGTCCATGAGCCAGTCTTGGGATCTAGGAGCTCGTGCCCTTCCCCAGTGCATTGCCACCTGATGCTTTGCGAGGAGGAGCAGTAATGCAATCAGTTTACGGAACTCTCGGGGCGCCTCTGTGTGACTGGCATGCTTATAATTTCTTCTAATATGTGAAAGACCTCGCCCCAGTAAACTGCGTTTTCAGGGCAGCGCCATGGAAGGTGTGTAAAGTCTGATTGCGATGAATGGCAGCGCAGACAGTGGGAGTCAGAAGACAGTCCCATCCGAAATAATTGTACAGGGTGCGGTATTATCGATGTAAGAATTTAAAATGGATCAGCCGCAGCCGGTAATTGGGATTTAGCATCTCGAGTTGGCATTGGCAAAATGACCACTGCGCATCGGACAGGATGAACGCTAGGTCGGCATTCCAGGCCTTACGTGCCTTTGGAGCCGTCACTGGCGCGGTCTGTTGCATGTGCCGGTAAAGAGATGTTATCATCTTTTGCTGTGATGATGTTGTGTATTTGTATTCCAGGGCATGCAGTGTCCTCGGAGGGGCTGGAAAGGTGTCATGAAGTACGCAGAAGGTTGCTCGCAGTTGGAAATAGAGAAGAGCATCTAGTGGTGCCAGTGTAGCATTGCTGGGTGTCCCTTGGGGGGGTCTAGAAATTGACCATCTTGATACAGGTCAGCAAACGTGTGGATGTCAATCCTCTTTGCGTGATTAATTGCGCCTTTATCTTGTAGAGGAGGTAATAAGGGGTGGTTGGCTACTGGGACTAATGGGGCATAAAGCTGTTTAGTGCCTGCGCGCCTCCCAAGCATTCATTGTGTGGTATCTATGTCTGGGGCAGGCGATTTGTATGGAAGAAACAGTGCGATGGCTAGTGGACAAGGGGAAGCTTTATCTGTCTCGATCGCGACTTGGGGTTGGAAGGGTGTGGGGTGAGTCCAATAATGTAAAAAGTGTGCCTGAGCACACAACGCGTATAAGTGAAAATCTGGTGCACCCAGCCCACCCTGCGACTGTGGTAATGGTAACAGTTCATATTTCACCCGCGGTTGCTGGCTGGCCCATATCAGCGTAGTCAAGTTGGAATATTCACAAATAAATTAAGGAATTTAGGTAGCACTACCATTTTTGTAATGGCTATGCGTCCTGCCATGGACAGGGGTAGTTTAGACCAAACCGAGATTCGCTCCTCCAGCCAGTTCATGGCCTTTCTAAAATTACACTGCCATATCTCTTCAGCATTCCTGCTTACCAGTATGCCTAAGTATTTTACTGGGCCCTCAGCCCACTGTAGTGGGTAGTCCAGAGTGAAGGGAGCAGTCACTTCTGTCAGGGGAAAAGTATGGATTTCGCCCAGTTCACCTGTATGCCGGAGAGGCTGCCAAATCAGACTACTTCCCGGATCAGGGGGTATAAGTTGGTCACAGGGTCTCTTACGTACAGGGTGACATCATCAGCATATAAGGATATAATGAGACCATGAGATGTGAAGCCCATCCCTCTGTTAGCGTGGTGCTGGCGAAGATGTGCTGCCAGGGGCTCCATGGCGATGGCAAATAGTATGGGAGAAAGTGGGCATCCCTGCCTTGTGCCCCGTGCGACTGGGAAGGGATCTGAAATTAGTCCATTGAGGCGTACCCGAGCAGTGGGCAAGGTGTATAAAAGGTAGATTTGCGCAATAAAGCTGGAGCCTAGGCTGAGTCTCTGTAATAAAGGGAAAAGATAATCCCACTCAAGTGAGTCAAAAGCTTTTGTCGCGTCAAGTAATGCAGCCGCCGCTGGGGTTTGTGGGTGTAGGTAATGCATGATCGCAAATAAAGTTCGGAGATTGTGGGTCGTTGACCTACCAGGAACGAAGCCGGACTGGTCCGGCCTAATCATCACCGGTAATAACAATTTGAGTCGGTTTGCTAGTACTTTGGCAAATATTTTATTATCAGTGTTTATTAGAGATAGAGGCCGGTAAGAATCACACTGCTTAGCCGGTTTGTCGGGTTTAAGCAATGTGATTATGACAGCCTTTCTCAGGGAAGGGGGTAGGGCGCCCGTTTCCATAGAATCTTGGTACATATCCAGGAGTTTCGGCGCTAGGAGCTGGGAATACTCTTTATAAAAGGCAGCAGGCAGGCCGTCAAGACCGGGAGGCTTATCGGGGGAGAGGCCTGCAATTACTTGTTGTACTTCTTCTACTGTGATCGGACAATTTAGGAATTCCCTATGAGCGTCAGATAGCCAGACAAGTTGAAGTGACTCCAGATACGCCTGAAGGTCTGCAGGGCTCTCTTTGAGGGTGGTAGAGTAAAGCTGCGCAAAAAGGCGACCATGGTCTATAAACTGTCAGAGGGGGTAGATCGGTTTTGACCCTCCGCATCTAAAAGAGCAGATATATAAGCTGAGGCGTGGGGTTTTTGAAGGAGTCGAGCAAGGGTCCCCCTCTCCATACCTATGGGCTCGAGTTTCCTTATCTTGGAAATGTGTTTCCTGAAGGGCTTCTTCCTGATATGTGGACATCTTATCTCGGATACTGGCCAACGTGTCCGGATCTTCGGTGTGGAAGAACTGGGACTTCAGATCTGAAATGTCAGACTCCAATTGTCGCCAGTGTTCCGCGGATACATTTAAGAATACCATGCTGTTTAGCGTTGCATGTGCCCCGTATAACAGTCTTAAACGCGTCCCAGAGTACGGATGGGGGGCCGACCGACCTACCCAGTGTTCAGCTCAAGGTATTCTGGTATAGCTGCGTGTATTTCTGCTCTAAAAGCGGAGTCTCGGAGGGCTCCTTGAGGCAGTCACCACGAGAATGCGTGAGGATGAGTATGTGGAAGTTGAAGGGTTAAGAATACTGGAGCATGGTCTGAGAGTGTATGTGAAAGGTGAGTGACTGACAGTAGCCATTGTTGCACATCTTTGGTGGTTAACCAGTAGTCAGTTCTGGACCATGTTTTGTGTTGTAAGAATAAACAGGTGCCCTACCGAGTTTCTTGATGTGTTTCCCGCCAGACATAAACTAGGTGATTATCTGCCATAATTGCATGCAAAGCAGTGGCTGCGGATGGGTGAGGGCGCCTAGAGCAACCCCGCCTATCAAGCATACCGTCTAGGGGAATATAAAATCCCCGCTCAAGAGTACTGTTCGCAGGCCGACGTCAGTGATTAGGTGCCATACGTTGATGAAGAACTCGGGGTCATCTACGTTTGGCCCATATACCGTAGCCAGTGTTATAGGGTGGTTAAATAGTGTGCCTGCCAATATGACATATCGTCCATCTGTGTCACTAATACACTGGGTCATTTTCCAAGCAAGGCCCCTGTGTATAAGGACACATATCCCTCTAGCAGAATTGGAATAGGTGCAAGTGTATGACCCCCGCGTAAGCAAGCTGGGGAGACAGGCCCTGGAGAGGTGGGTTTCTTGGAGTAAGCAAATGTCAATTTTGTGCCTGGTCAAGTAAGCATGTACTAGTAGAACCTTCCTGCCGTCATTTAGCCCGCGTATATTCCACATAAGGAAATTAACCGTGGTCATTCACTTCTACTTTAGAGTAAGAAAAAAGGGTCTTGTAGCGGGGAGGCCACAGCTTTTTGTGCATGTGTGTTGTGGTAGTGTCGAGCCTTTGAGAGTGCTGAGTGCTGGGGTGTCCATGTATAGAATCTGGCCAACAATAATTTTCAAACATTTCTAAACCCCTCCCACCCAGATCCCTAAGAACATTGGAATAACTTCCCGCCCTCCCCCACCCACACCAACCCCCCAATCAGGTTGTGATTCCCTACCCCACAACATCTATAACTGGGAATAATCCCTTTGGGGCCGTGGAGACTCCAAGCTAACTACTCACCATAAAGGCTGGGTGGCCAAGTACAATTATGTTAGGGCGTCCCAAACGCCGCAAAAGATGGAAATAGACATTGTTATGAAAAAAGGGGGGCATAATTGCCAGGATCGAAATGCCGGGTTTCCGTAACAACATTCCATACCAAAGTAATATTTGCAAGGCAGATATTGAGTTAACTACACGTTTACACATTACTGGTTACTGTTCACTGTATTTCAACTTAAACAATTCTTGATTAATAGTTATTGTCGCTCAATCGTGCCTCCGCCGAGGAGTGCGGCGAGCCCGCCTGGGATCGTGCTGGTTTTATTTTCTGTTTGGCGAACTTAAGTGCTTGTTTTGCATCCGTAATGTAATGGGCCTTGCCCTCTTGCATGATCTTGAGTTTGGCCGGGTATAAAAGGGCATACTGCACACCTGCCTGTTGTAGCAGACATTTGGAAGGTAGGAAGTCTCGTCGGGCAGCCTGCACCACCACGGTGAAGTCGGGCTAAAAGGATATATTGTCTCCTTTATACTGGATCCGTCCTTTTCTCGAGCCAGCCTGAGAATTACATCGCGATCTTTATAGTTCAGCAGTCGCTCCACAATAGGCCGGAGGGGGTGCTCCGGGAGGCGGTCTGGGCCGAGAGACCTGTGGGCCCTTTCAACGATGAACACCACAAATTCCTCCATTTTGGTGATCGAGGTGCTCTCCGGCACCCCCACAATGCGGACGTTGTTGCGTCGCGATTGGGCTTCGAGATCCTCGTTCTAAAGATTTAAAATTTCCAGTACTTTGTCCATACGTAGGAGCTGTTCCCTTGCAACTGCCTGACTGTCATCAGCATCTGAGACTCTGATTTCCAGCTGGTCGAGTCTAGCATTATGATCATCCACTCTCCCTTTCACTTTGTTTAGGCGTGAGGTGAACAGGTCTAGCTGAGAATCTATATTTTTCAAACTCGTTTTAACATCTGTAAGTATATCTTTTAGGTTAAGTTCATGATCGTCAAAGTCCTCTGCCTGAGTAGACGCCGCCCCATTATCTTCTGCATGGTACGCTTGTCTGGCGCTGCACGTTCTTTCAAATGTGAGCTTGGTTTGGTGCCCTTTGTGTTTGCCTATGCTTGGCGTGATTGAGCGCCAGCAGATCATATCCTGCGATTTATTCGCTCGTTTGTGGTGCACCAAATATGACTGGGAGCTCTGCAGGGAACGAGTTCCAGCCCCAATCACCGCGTTCTCCTAGCATCACTATTCAAATTTAGCAATGTCCTGGTGGCTCAAGTGGACACTGCAATACCACCCGACTGCCTTTACTATAGGCCAGATCACAGGCAGACTCCGCCCAGTGCCGCGCAGTGGTGGGTAATACATATGGTGGCTCAAGTCGGCCAGGGTCCGAGAGAGCTCAGCTCTGTTTGTGCCTTGAGAGTAATTTGTGGGCCCCTCTTCCAGTCAAGGGCAGGCTGCACGAGACTTGTCCGATAAGGTCTGCTCATCCGGTCCAATTACCATCTGGGTCTGAGCAGCTTATTTGGTGCACTTGTGTTCCCCAGCTGGTTCCCGCCATCATCGGGTCAGGGTTCTGCCCGTCTAGGGTATGATGTGTGCCTTTTCCCAGTATGGCCGTCATGCGTGGGAGGATGATCGGGCCACGCTGTGGTCAGTGCGGCGTCGGTGGCCCGTCTCCAACTCGGAATCCGGTAAGGAGGTAGGGTATGCAGATAGGCGGTTCGCCGTGTCCCCCCCCGTCGCCGGCTTCAGCTGCTTACCTGGGGCGCGGCGCCGTACAGTGCCTCCAGGACAAGCGGGCGGACCTCCTTGACAGTGCTCTGCCCCTCCGCTCCAGCCAGGAGAGAGCGGGGTCTCCCGACCCGCGTGTCAAGTGCGCCACGGGCACAGGCCGCACTTCCATGAGGCGGCGGCTACTCCCTCAGCGCCACCCGAGCGAGCGCCACAATATTAGGCTCCGCTCGGTCTGATCACCACCCAAGCAGGACAGCTCATGTCTGTGAAGGCCCCGTGTAAGTGGATGCTGCTAGCGGACGTCCTGGAAGCAGCTTATTTGTCGGATCCCTGACTCGACTGGCAGAGCTTTCCTACTGCGCGGTCATCTTGCAGCTCAACAAGACCACACCCCCCGGCGCTTGGTCTTGATGGAATGGCCCTAGAGTGGTTTCACTCCTTTCTTAAGGACCGATCCTTTCAGGTCTCCTCCTCCTCTGCCAGGTCAAATACCCATGTTCTTCCTTCTGGAGTTCCGCAGGGCTCGGGGTCCACTGTTATTTAAGATATACTTCCAACCTTTAGCAGAGGTGGTGGAATCCTCCGGGCTGTCTCTCTTCTCCTACGCTGATGACACTCAGATTATTTTCTATCTGTCGTCATCGCACGGACACGGCACCTCCAACCTCCGCTCAAGCAAGATTTCTCTCTGGATACATAACAACTTGCTCAAGCTCAACGGGGATAAAACAGAAGTCATGATTCTGGGCAAAAGGCTCGATCTCTGGGGACTGTGTCACTGGCCCGCCGAGCTAGGTGCTCCTCCTACTCCTTTAAGCATGGTTAAGAACCTAGGGTTCATTGTGGATGAATCATTATCCATGAAACAACAAGTGGCCAAGGTGACGGTTACCTGCTTCGCAGTACTCAAATGGCTAAAAAAGATCCTGTGGCTTGTTCCCTTCTCAGGACAGAGGACGGTGATCCAGGCCCTGGTTGTTTCTAGACTGGATTACGGCAACGTGCTATACCTGGGAGCCGATAAATCAACTATTCATTGGCTGCAGCCTGTGCAGAATGCAGCCGCCAGGCTTCTCTAGCAATTACCCATGTTTTCCTCAGCCTCCAGTCTTCTCCGTGAGCTGCACTGGCTTACTGTGTCGAACTTTATCAAGTTTAAAGCATTATGCTACCTGTTTAAGGTTAAATCTGGAATGGCCCCCAAATATCTTCTGATACATCTCTACCATCCATCCCATCCCCTGAGATCTTCTCTGCAGACTCGGTTCATTGTACCAAAATTCCGTCTGTCCCTCATGAAAGGTCGCTCTTTCTCCTATTAGAATCTCAACTTTGGAATTGCCTTCCATCTTTTTTGAGAGACTCGACATATCTTCTGGCGTTTCGTAGGGGTTTAAAGACCTGGCTCTTCTAACTCGCTATTCAAATCTCCTTTCTGATTTCCCCCTACTTCTGCTCTGCGCCTGGAAACCCCCAGGGGTAGCTGCGCGCACTATAAGTTTCTTAATAATAATAATAGTAATGTGTGTCAGCATCTTTGTCATTTGCACATCACCAAGTAAAGTGTCTTGATTTGTTTTGGCCCTATTAACATCTTTTTTTCCATCACACTTTAGAATTAGCAAAAAGCCATTCATTTGTGCTTTCCTGTTTATTTATTTTAAAATATGTGTATAATTCATTTATATGTTTTTACATTTTGTTGTGTGTAGGATGAAAATGACCTCCTACAGCCTTTCATTTCAAACCAGCAAGATTTTCGCATAGTTCACTTTACAAAATCCACACACTTTGTCATAAGTGAAAGAAAAGTAAACACCAGTCTCTATGTTGAAAAATAAGCAGCAATTTGACAGAAAACTAGACTAACATTTGATCTCTGTCTTTGAATGCACATCAAATGTTGTAACATAAAAACTTAATTTAAAGTCATCATTGCTGCTCGCTCAGCTTCAGAACTCCAGCATGGTTATTTAGGTGCCCTCTCAGGGATCAAGGGGCTGTTGTAGTGGACCCCCATCCCACCTCTGGACCCCGAAGGACCTTGGTATATCAATAATATTTGTACAACATTCCTGGTGTCCTGTGATGCCTCTCATATTGTATAAAATGAAGTTATAGGGCAGACTAATCACCAAACAAGTAACACAATTAGAAATCCCTTGCAGAGATACATCATTAATGATATTCATTCCAATAACGTACCCATCCTTGTAATGATCTAATATAGGATATGTGATTTCAGGAACATTTCCTTATTTGTCTGACTGTACCGCTGTTACTTACCAATCTTCAAAAAGAAGACGAGAGAGAATATACATAAATTACTCCTAATTACAATTGTCAGAAACAGAATTTTGCAAAGCATATCAAAAAATGAAAAATATTGCGATGAAAAAATATGAAATTAGAAGAAAACACCTCAGTGGAGCAACTAGAGCATAGGCTGGTACGTAACTAGCAAGACACGTGTGCTTCTCATTGTTGGAAAGTGGATTATTGATAGGGGCAAATGTAGGTCTGCCACTGGCAATAAGGCCACTAACACATGATAGGACTCAGCATAGGTCTTAGAAAATTATTCCCATGCTCAACCCTTGGTAGCTTGGCTGCGAGCAGGCAGGCTTAACTTCAAAGACAGGTATGTAAAGCATTTAAAACCACCAATTCAGTAAATAATTAAGGCACAACACATAATAAAAATCCAACACCAATTTATAAACATAGGAAATATTTTTATCTTTAAAATGACACCAAAACAACAAAAATCCAATGTAGGGAACCGGAGATATGAATTTTTAAAGATTTATCTCTTTATAGCACTTAGAAACATATAGCACCATGTTGGGATATCTGGTCGTGATAGACCGGCTCAAAGTCAAAGTTTCAGGCCGACCGCGATGGAGCCCTGAGCGGCTACCCCTCGCAGTAGGTCCCAGTCACAGTTTTTACCTTCGGACTTAGAAACTTTTCTGGAGCTTTTTCTCGTGGGGTCACTCAATGCTCTTCACCAGGTCGGATTCGGTGAGGGTTCACCGGCCTCGGATTTCTTCTACTCCCGGTCAAACTCTGGAAGTCGGACTTATGGAGCTTTTAGCGGGACGAACCTGGATGGCTTGGCCGGCTCGAGGTTGAAGGCAGGCGGCTTTGGCTGACCAGGTTGAGTCGGTCCTCCTATGGAGCTTTTTTTCAAAGTTGCTCCAAAGTTCTCCAAACTCCTGGAACTTCTTCCTGAAGTTCCCCAAAGGGTCCCAAAGTGTCTCAAACTCACTCCAAGGGTCTGGAAGCTCCAAGATGGTCCTTGAAAGTTGAGTACTTCAGTCCCCACAATCCACTTGGACAAAACCCTTACAAATCCACTGATGGTCTTCCAGGTTGCGGATTCTTGGTGGTGATGATCCAGGTGAGCTCTGTTAACCTGTAGCTTGCAGGGAGTCCACTCTTTACTCTTTTTCACAGCAAGGTAGTCCACAGGGCTGTAGTTCCTGATGGTGCAGTCCACAGAGGGCAGACCTTAGCAATTGCACATCCAACTTCTCAGCATGGCACAACGTCTTGCTTTCTTAAGTTTCAAGCAGCAGATCTGAGGGGCTCTGCCCTTCTCAGATACTTATTCCAAGTTCTCTGGGTCAAGCAGGAGGTCACTCCTGACCAATGGGAGCAGGGCAACTCCCCAAGGATATGACCACATCCTGTAGAGTGGGGCATTATTTTGTCCCAGAGTGCATCAAATCTTCCAAATTCATAATGGCTGATTTCCCAGCAGAGAGGTAAGAGCTGGCTAAACACACCCCTAGGATGGCTACTTTCCATAGACTCCCCCCCTTGCATCTGCTCATATCTTCCTTAAGCCTAGCATCTGGCTGAGGTGAAGAGTTTAGAGTTGTAAATGACATTGCTTTCTTCTCTCCTCTTTGAAGACCATGGTTTACGACTCCTCCCCTGCTCTGGCATTCCTGTGTAGCAGCACACTGCCCTCCCAGCAGAGCTGGTTAACCCCAGGGGCTCTTTATCACCTCTTCAAGGCAGCCTGGCTAATCCACTTAACTCTGACCAATCAGGACAGACCACTGGAAGGCTGAATCTGGACTTACAAACAAGAAAGTCTTATAACTTCTTGTCTGTACATTTTAGGAGAAATTCAACAATATGATATTGTTGGATTTATCACTACCATCCTGGGCAGTCTTTGAATGGAAGTTCTATCATTCTCCTATCAGGAGTTATTAGTTAATAACTTCTTGCCATGTTAACCTAGGTGGCATGGGATTTGCAATGGGAAAAATGGCTTGTGCCATTTTTCCAGCACCAGTACTTAAAAACATATTTTATAAGTAGTCCGCCTATATCTACAAGATCCCCACCCCATGGATCACCTAGGGGACATTTTAGGGGTTCTGAATCTGTAGAGATATTGCAGATCCTCCTTCCACAGTGCTCCTAGCATCAAAGTCGAATTTGGGCAGCACTTTATCACAATGTGGGGAGTGAATTGTGAAATTTCACTTGACCCAGGGCATATAAAACTCACTTTATAAGGGTCCACCTTATAAATACCTGACCCCCCACCCCTGGGACACCTAGGGGAGACCCTGGGGGTTCCTAATATGCCAAAACATTGTAGGTTATCAATTTTTAAGTGCCCCAAACACCAAAGTCGAGTTTGGGCACAATTTACTTTTTAAAAGCAGTCATGGAACCCAGGGCTGCTTTTAAACTGACCTCAAGCTTCAGCAGTGCACACATGCAAGTGTAGAAAAGGCTGCTGACCTGTATTCTGCCATGCCCAACTACATACTAGGGACTGATAGGTAGTTTCAATCCCCCTGCCCTATTATGTATTAGGGTCTTATAGGGTAGGTCATGCCAATCACAGGGGTACCCCAACCCATAGTGTACCCTAGTGTATGTAGGTGTTTTAACTGTATTCTAAGGGTTTTCAGCATAGCACTGGCCCTGGGCCTGGTTAGGCAAAGCCCAGGGTCAGTCAGAGTCAGTTACCACCAGTACCAGTCAGCAAAAAGTTGGGGCACAGGATGACTTTGCAACACTCATCATAGGTTAACAGATGATGACTGCAGTCAAAGGGGGTCCTACATAGATCTATTTGTATCAATCCCTGCCTCAACACTGCTCGGTTGTATTGACACCTTATACTCAAGGCCCTAATCTGTTATCATCAGTGATCTAAGTGAGGTTCAACTAAGGCCCTCATTAAGACAGAGGAGGAGCAGTGTCCCTGGGAGCTGGAAAAATGGGCCCTTTTTTAGGTTGAGCCTGGGCAGCGCATGCGCTGCTCTGCGAGGCATGCTGTATTGGAGTATGGATTTGAAGCTACTCCCATATTTGTCATTGGCTTGTGTCTTTGTCATAAAGGCTGGCTTCTGATTCGTTTATAGGCTTGTTAGTCCCTCCATAGTACCGCTTTGTCTTCATTTGCAACCTCCCATGAGGACTGGCCCTTTTACTTCGGTTGTTACACAGTACATCTTATTTAGTCTGTAAGCACTACTTTCTTTTATCAGTTTCTCCTACTGCAGGCACGACATACCGTTCTGCAGCATTCAGCGTGCCATGCACGCTTTCATTTTCCAAGCATCCCGGACACGCTTTGATGTTTTTATAAATGTAATTACTATGGCACCCTCTTCACGTACATCATTACGCACCGCTTGTTATTTATTTATTCTTGCTCTCTTACTTATTTATTCTTGCCTCTGCTTCCACTATCAGTCCACAGACTCCGCACGCTGTCCCTTTACAAAGTTTGTGCTGCTCCTCAGGATGGAAATGTAGAATTTCGTTCCTGTTCTCCCTTCCCCGGGTTCATAGGAGGGAGCCTCGCAGCCAGCAGCACAAACCCATCCCTCCGGTCCCCACCTCCCAGCTCAGCCTTCAGGGAGAGCAAGCTCGACCGAGCTCCCTTCCCATGCCTGCCTCTGGCCTTACAGCACTGGGTCAGGCAGAGCGGTCACTCTCCCTCCCCATGCTCCAGCACACACGGTTGAGACGGAGAGGGGGAGCTGGAAAAAACAGCTGCAGCCCTTCTCTGGCTCCGAAGACCGCTTAATCACTCTCAACACAAATCCCCCTTTCCTGGTTTCTGCCTGGACAGGCTGGACGTGCAAGGCTTCACCCAGCCCCCACTAAGCTCATAACAAGCATTTTCAATGCAATAGGTCTCACATTTGCGAGCGTTTAAGCTATTTGCATTGTAAATGACAATGCCTTTTATTTATGTTTTAAAAACTAACATAAATAAAAGGCATTGTCATTTAACAATGCCAATAGCTCAAAGTCTCGCAAATGTGAGACCTATTGCATTGCAAATGCTTATTAATGGTAATTCCAGTCAGTCATACAACAGGACCCAAGACTCTTTCCCCGTGCCTGTCCGAATATTGTTGTTCAGCAAGGGGGGGGACATCTAATGATCCCACTTGCCAGGGAATCTTTCTCTCCTTCCCTCCCTGCCCTCCCAGCCTCTTATACCTGACACCCAAGCGTATATTTACCACCTGCTCAAAGCATGTGGTAAATGTGAGTGTTAATACCCCAAGGAACAGGGAAAACTGTGCGTAATTTCATCTGATAAAACTGGGCCCACATAGTTATTCCCCATTCCAAGGGAATTAACTTATAGTTGCATTGCACTTGCTTGGTGTCACCATTCAGTAGCGTTAATTTTGTGTGTGGAGTTTTCACCCACCAGTTCCATGCAACCTGTAATGAGCACTAAGAGTCCTACACTGAAATATATATATATATGCATACACACTACTAAAATATGTGTCTACCTATCACTTATAAACAACATTTTCAGCAGTGTCCAGCACTAGAAGTCTGTACAACTTACAATCTCGACATAAAAATACTTTGTTAAAAAGATGCATCAAGAGGCATAGGCCCTGTTCTCTCTATTAACCATTGCGGTTCTCTGCACCAGATTGTTTTGCATCCTTCGTGAGATTGAGAGTTATGTAGTGGGATTAGGATTGCAGTCAGTAGATTCTTCTGCATAAATTGTCTGAACATCTTGAAAGAGCAACACTTCTAAATTCACCACATGTGATGATGTATTCTCAGGATAGTGTAAGTGACAAGTAATGTTCTGTTAAAGATGTTCCAGACAAGGTCCAACAGTTTTCTGGAACCCTCTTCTGAGTCCTGAGTAGAAATATATACAGTCTTTAGGCTCTATTTTCAATCATAATTCATGTACCAGTTTGATACCCTGTCAGGGCCTGTGAATACTTAAGCAGGACAGAATGCAACCACCTACCTTGCTGCAGCAACCTTGGATAAAATCACAAGGCGAACTAGCTCAAAGTATGGGGGAGGGGTTTAGGAAGGGAACACCAGGGAGTAGATCCTGTTGAAGGTGAAGGCTCATTAGAGTGCGGTCTTTGAAATACGTTCTCAAATTGGTGTATATGATACAATTAAAGATCTCTCCTACCTGAATGATGGACCTCAAAACCAACACTAGAGAATGAACACTGCCCTTTACCTGATGTGGTGATGAAAAGAGGTATGAGACTGAGCCGGACTGTTTAAATGCGGTTCAGTGAAAAATTCACAACCAAGTTACATAGGCATAATCACAAACACATTGACCTTAATTAGCATGCAACTCACGCTCCCATCTCACATACCAAACTCTCACTTAAACAAAGTATCAGAGTACCTGATTAGACTTTTGCCAAACTTACTGAATTAAATCTTTTCCTGAGGATTTTTTACAAGATCCACAGTCTCAAGTGTGGCAATGAGCCAGTGAGCACTTCTTATTCAAGAAAAATAAAATCTTTCTCTTGTGCTTGTAATCAGTCTTTTTAAACTTTGACTCTTGTGATTCACTTTTCAGGGTTATCTTTTGATCCTTTGAGATTGGCACTCACTCAAACTTTTTTCACTTTTTCCCAAAAAAGACCCTTCCTGCTTTTTAAATAAGTCTTTGTGTTCCTAGGAATTCCTAAACAAAATCTCAGAATCAAAGCCCATGTAGTTTCATTCACTACCTTAAACAATGTAATTTCCCTTTCACCAGGGAAGTCCAAACAAAGTATTTTTCTGTCGCTAAGAAATCGCACAAAATCTTGGTCTTATGACTTTTTTGTCTTTTAAGAAAATATCTTTATCCTCAATAGAGGCTTACCTTAATCCTTTTAAACATTGTGTCTTTTTTCTTGAGGAGTGCTGCTGCTTTGTTGGATGTAGACTCAATAACTGGCAGTTGAAGCAGGGTATGGTCTCCTTGTATTGTGGAGCCATGCCATGATCCACTGGCAGGCGAAGCCGGTTGTGGTACTCTTTTGTTGTGGGGCTGCACCCAGATCCAAAATGAGTGCCAGTGTTCAAAAAGGCAGGAAAAAGTTTTTAAAATGGGCTCTGCAATGGGACCAAAAATGTTGTAAACAGCATTGTGGTCTAGGACAGGGATGGTGGGGCAGAGGCCCAGTCCGACTTCCTACTGCCTCATGAGCCATGCCACTGGCTGTGGCATGACACAGGAATGAGTGGAGGCAGGTCCTAACAGTTCCCTCCTTCTTCAATCTTTCTCTTTCCCATGCTTTGTGTGTGTATAAGTGGTAAAACTGTCTTTCAGCATGCCGCTCATGGATCTGAAATGCCAATTCCCAGGATTGCTCCCCGGGACCATAGCCCATCCACTCCACCAGGTACCATACCCGGTTCTTTCATATTCTCGAATCAGGAATGTCTCGTACTTTATTTTTAGTGACTGGTTTATACATTGGCAAAATAGGGGTAACTGCTTTCAGAGCTGGATGAGCCTTTTTTAACAATGACTCATGAAAGAAGGGGTGCACTTGCATCGTAAATGGGAGGACCAGTTTGACTGCTGAGGTGCCAATCTTTTCTTTTACTGGGAAAGGGCCAATAATTAGAGGTTGCAGTTTTGAGGGGCCTTTTAAGGGAAGGTGAAGGGTAGAAAGACACACCCTAGCCCCTGATTGATAAATGTCACGAGGACAGCAATGTTTGTCAGCTTGGTTTTTAAAAGCTTCCTGAGATCTGGCCAGATTGTCTTGGGTGCAAGTGAGGGTTTGGCAAATTATCCTCCAACATTCATGGGCCGTTGGACAAGAAGGGTCATTGGGAAGTTATTCTGGGAATGTCCTAGGATGGTATCCGTATAGAATGAAGAACGGTAAAAACCCTGTGGATGAATGCTTTGCGTTACTGTAAATGAATTCTGCTATGCTTATACAGTCTAACTAAGACTCCCCACATTGCAGCAGGCAACATATCAGGAATTGTTCCATTGATTGATTAATTCTTTCTGATTGGCCATCGGTTTGTGGATGCCAGCTCATGGAAAACTTCAACTCCACTCCCAATAGATCACTGAGGGCTTTCCAAAACTTTGAAGTGAATAGAGATCCCCAATCGAAGACCACACTGGTGGGTAAACCACTAATTTTTACATTGTTATCCAGAAATAAAGTAGACAATTTGGGGCAGACGGAATTCCTTTAGTGGGAATGAAGTAGGCCATTTTGGTCAAGTAATCTATGACAGCTAGTAGCACATTTCATCCTCAAACCGATGGCAAATCAGTTACAAAATCCATTGGTAGGTTACACCATGGTTGTTCTGGGATGGGCATAGATTTTAACAGCCCCAGGGGCAATTTTGATGATCAGCTTTGCTTTGAATACAAATAAAACAATGTTGTACAAATTATTTAACATTGTGACATACTGTTGGCCAATAAACATGTCCAGGCATCCAGGGTTTTAGTTACCAAAGGGTGACCTGCTAAAGTGTGGTCGTGGCACCAAATCAAAGGCTTGTTCTGCAATTCTCGTTTTGGAATGTACATTAAGTTCCCTTCAAAAGGAGCTCCTTGACGCAGAGTCTGAATATCTTTTTAGGAAACCCATTTGTCCAATTCTACCTTGGGAACAGTTTGGAAGAATTCCTGAAAAAAAAGATTCCCTAATAATGGGTGCCAGAAAACCTTCTGTTACTATGATTGGTCCCGGTTTTTCTTTAATTTTTTCAGATTTCTTGATGTGTGATAATAGATCTGCTTTTCAATTAAGAGTTACGGGGCGATACATGATGGTAAAGGGATATTTGACGAAGAATAGAAACCGTCGTAGTTGTCTTGGTGTCATAGCTTTTGAAGACTTAAGGATTTGCAGGTTACGGTGGTCTGAATAGACAGTTGTAGTATGTGGTGTTACAAACAGATAATGATGCCATTCCGTGACAGCATCCTTAATTGCCAATAATTCTTTGTCGGCAATTGTATAATTGTTTTCACAGGATGTAAACTTTTGTGAATGGAAAGCAACAGGTTGGAGCTCAGAAGGCTTAGAATATCTTTGGGACAATATTGTTTCTGCAGCCGAATCTGAAATGTTGGTTTCTACTATAAAAGGAAGGTCCATTTGTGAGTGTCGTAAGACTGATACAGTAGTGAATGTGATTTTCAAACAGAAGACTTGTGATGAGAATGACCAATTGAGAGAAATTTAGAATGAAGCATCTGTAAAGATTTGAGAATCCTAAGAAAGATTGTACATCCTTTACTAACTTTGGAGGTGGCCAGCAAACCACTGCACTGATTTGTTTGGTATCCATTTGAATCCCAACTAGCGTGATAACAAAACCTAGGAATGCTACTGTTGTGGTGTGAAACTCACATTTGCTCAATTTGACATTGAGCCCATTCTCACACAATTTTTGGAAGACCATATGCTTGTGTTTCACATATTCAGCCTCTGGGTTCGAGTAAACGGGGATGTCATCAATGTAGATGACTAAGAAATGGTCTAAAAATTCTCTTAATACTTTGTTCACAAAGAACTGGAAGGCTGTGGTCGTGTTACACAACCCAAAGGGCATCACTACATATTTGTAAAGGCCAAACCGAATCCTAAAAGCAGTCTACCACTCATCTCCTCCGCACACCCATACCTGGTTATAGGCTCCATGGAGGTCTAATTTTGAGTATAGAGTTGTCATTTTCACATGGTCAAGAAGAACATGGTTGAGTGGAAGAGAGTACTTGTTTTTATTGTAACCTTATTTAAGCCTTGGTAGTCTATGTATGGCATATGTTCCCCATTAGCCTGTTGAACAAAGAACAACGGTTATGAGGCAGTCAGAAGGGCAGTGGAGAGGCAATGCCTCAGCCTTCTATTTATCAAAAACATCGCTGTAAGCTAAAAGCACTTGGGTAACCCCCGAGATGGTTCTTCCATTGCAGCTATGGTGTGTTCAGCTCCATGAGCCAGCTCCTGGGGCGGAAATGGAGGGTTAGTGAGATCCTTTTGGTTCAATTTACAGTTTCCTCGCAATTGGCAGAAGTGAATATGATGGTTAGTGAATCCCATCTAATGGCTGGGTCATGTAATGACAGCCAGGGAAGCCCTAACAACATTTTAAATTGAGGGGCATCTATTACATTAAAGATATGTTCATCTCATGTTGTTGACCATGACAAGCTAAAATTAAATCTATTGTTCTAAATCAAATGGGGCTGAAGTTAACTCACTCCCATCTATTGTTCATACCTTTTCTGGTTGTAGCTTCTTAATAAGGGGGCAACGAATGACCTGTGCACATTGACCATCAATAAAATTGTGAGTGGCCCTAGAGTCAGTCATAATCTCTGCTCATATATTTTGTTAATTGAAATGCAACTCAGCTGCCAAAGTGAGATGGACGATTGGTACCTGGAGTGTGTTAGCCAAAGTATGAGGTGGAGGACTGAGGTCTTTACACAGAACAGCTCCTCCCACTACTGCCAGGTATTGGAGTTACCCCCTAAACCTACCTTAGGCTTATGGGGACATTTATTTATGCAATGACCTGGTTTGCCACTGATGGAGCAGAGAAAATAAAAATTTTTAACCCCTAACAAATTTTATAAATAATTAATAAAATGTTCGTTTAAATGTATTTATCAACACTGTACGTGTGGGAAGGGTAATACGCAAATGTATGTGCTGAATAATATATTAATGGATGTCCATGTGTCTAATTATAACATAAAAATAAATGCGTACTAATTTAAAATAAATGCATGATTTTGTGCTTCATCGAAATAAACGTGTCGTTGCCAAAAACAATAGTGATGGTAAGTAAGAAACAGCTTAAATGTTGCTTTCTGCTAGGTAATAACTAATTGGGGTACGTAGATGACGGGAGGGAAACGAAAAGGTTATTTTTCTCTATTTTAATTATGTTTTGTTTATTTCAAATTAGTGCTTCTAAAGTATAACCGAGTGGCGATATAAAATGGCTGCCAGTGGGTGATGTGCGCAAGCGCAAGGGAAACATGTGACACGGGAGAGAAGTCGGAGAAAAGCTAACCTCGTGATGTTGCTGAGAGGCTAGGATGCGAGAAATGGTCAAGGCTGATGTGACCTAATTGAACTGATAGTGTGCCGTGGTGATCAGCAGAGACCCGTGGGAAACCAGTTTAAGAGAAAGGACAATGCCTGCAGAGTTCTCGAATGTATCGAAAGAAGTTACAAATGTACTGATCGAAGCGGATGGAAACATGTCTTGAACTGTGAGAAAGGAAATGATCCAAGGACCATTGGATCCAAGAGAACTTGATTAAAAGAATGAATAAGATGACATGCATGGACCAATGAAAGAAAAGCGTGTTATTAATGTTGCAACAATTAGTTAGCAAAGTTAGAATTAGGGTATAAGAGGGCCTACTCTTAGTGGGAGGGGTCAGTCGCAGTCACAGTCAGGAGCGGAGTTGGAGAGTCGTGTTGGTGTTGGTGGCTTCCAGTGCTGGGTGGTCCTGATCGATCCATTACTGAGCGGGAGATGCTGAAAGACTGTTAGATGAGACGGGTTGCAGGTAGCTGATGCTGACGAGCTGAAGTTTCTGTTGCTGTCTTAATTTTCCAGTTGAGTATGAGAATCAGGTTATTTCTAATTCTTAAACTTAGGTTAGAAATCATTAGGCTAAATTAGGAAGGTAGGCAGGTAATTAGGGTTTTGCTTCATGACGAAAAATTTCCTTTCTGCAATAAATTGATTATGCTTAATAAATATTTGAATTAATAATGAATGAATAATTGAATAAAAGTTTAAATTCTTTCTCATGCTTTTAAAATTATATAAAAATTAAGATTCTTTAAATCAAATGACTCAGTGGTTATTTTCCTAAGTGATTGTGACATCAGTAATTGGTTATTGTGATTCAGCTGGTCTTAATCACTATGAACTAATTTTTTACATGAATGATTCATCGACAAAACAATGAGCAGGAATATCTTAAGAAATAACTAGAAGAAAGCGATAAGTTAAGGTAATAAGATATCCCGGCTCCTTCCAGCGGTACATAAATGGTGTTTTCCATTTAGTTCTCATGCTTCTCCTAGGAGTACAGAATTTCATAAAGGTGTAAAGGAAATCCAGGTGTGTGCGTGTGTGTTAGGCGATGTTTATGGGCCCCATCGTCATGTGGATGTGAGAAAATATAGTTTGCCCCTGGATGACCTATAAGTGACCTAGGAGGAGAATAGTTTTTATTGTACGCGCTGCATCAGATTTCTTGGTAGCAGAGTTATGGTTTTCTATAGATTAGTTTAGTGATTATTGTTTATTGATTATTGATTATTTTTGATGACTAACACTATATGTTGAGTCGTGTTATGTTATATGTGAGTTTTCACGCTTCTGGGATGTAGGAAGTGGAACACGTGTGGCAAGAGAAGTCACATGGAATTTGGTACATGGTCTGAATTCATTTTGGTAATAACACAGGTTGTGTTATGTTAGGGATTTTCTGTACGAAAAGTGTGTAACTGAAATAGCAAATCACGTTTTCTTGTGAAACTTTGGCCTTAATTCTCAGGAGCCTAGTCTCCACATGTGTCTTATCCCCAGAGAAACGAGTAAATTGTTTGCTTGAAAGAAGGGTAAGGTAGAGGGAAGTGCTACTTTATCGGCGAGAGTAAATAATTCTGTGGTAGGGTAGAGGTAAGCGCTGCCTACTGGAAATACAGGATTCTTGTGTAAAAGGACAAAGCTGTCACTTTTGTTTAGCGAATCAGACTATGGAATTGTGTTAATTGTTGTAACTAACGGAGAAAACAGCGAAAAGAAAAATTGCCGATAAATTTTGTAAAGGAGGGGTAAAAGAGCAGAAGTGACGTAGAACAGTGCCGCGCTAGGATTGGATAGTGCGCCAGTCACGTGAACCCAGAGCAGGAGTGACGTAGAAAAGTGCCGCGCTAGGATTGGTTGGTTCGCGGACGAAGGAAATTGTTCTGATTGGTGCGTTAGTGTGAGTCGCGCTGTAATTGGTTGAAGTTCCGTACACAGAACAGCGTTAGCGTAAAGAGAAAAACAAATAGAAAACATGCCGTATTACGAGTATGAAAGGGAGAGAACGTCATGGACGACAAAATTAAAGAATTTCTTTAAGAAAGACAAAAAGGTCGTGACTAGAGAGGGACAAGTAATTCCTCCGCCGAAATCAGCAGCTTCACATATGATGCTGAAATATGGATATCATACATGCATATGGTTGGAAAATTGGGCAAAGTATACGAAGAATGATGGTGCTTTAGCTTTCCCTGAGAATGGTTCATTTAGTGTAGCGGTTTTGCGAAATTTGCGAGAAAAGATGACAAATCTAGAACCTAGACCTAGACCGACACAGTTTGAAGCATTGACGGAATGGGAGGATGAGATGTATGAGCGAGAGAGATTCAGAGGTTTTAGGGATCATGAGTTTATGCCTGGAAGGATGTGGGGAATAAATCATGAAGATAGAATAAAACGATGGAGATGTGCTAACATGACAGGAGGTTTGTTTCCAGCTTTTACAGTTGAGGAAGGGACTAAGAAAAAACGGACTGAGAAAAAGAAACATATGGAGAGGGAGAAATATATGCATGAGAGCGAAACGGATGATGAATTGCTGGAAGATATTCTAAATAGAAATCCACCTCCGTATCAACAGAGTTCTACAGTGGTGACACCAAATGCGCCGCTAATAGAGACTATGCGAAATAAAAGTTCGGAGAAAAGAATTGAAATAAATAGGTCACAAGAACAAATGAGAACTTCACAAAATGAAGGAATAGAAAGCGACAATGCAAGCGAATTAGCAAGGACAACCAAAGAACTAACTGAAAAGATTAGAGAATTAACGAAAAATATGGAAGCAGTTACTGTGCCAGTAACAATAGGTCCAGTAATACCAGTTTTTGAGAATCAGAAAATTGATGAAAGATCTTTGGTGATTCCCATGAGTTCACAATTTCAGAGAGAAAAAGAAAGAATGGAACAAAGTGCAAGTACAAGTAATTTGGCTAGTACTTACAGACCAAGTCCACCTACAAATCTGACTGTGAATGAGTGCAATGGTAGGAAAATGCATATGGTAACAGAATCTGCAACAGAAACCCCTGAAAAGAGTGGTAATTGGGTAGAACTAAATAATACACCCATAGGTCCGACTCCTGATGAGTTAAATGAGATGGATGAAGGCATTTAAAATAAAAGAACCAGAAGAAAAACCATTAGATGTAATTAGGTTAAAAATTGACATGGAAGAATTAATTCTAGGAACGATTGGTACAGAAAAGATAAAAAATTACCAGGATGACGAAATAATGTTTCTGTGCAAAAGTATTACATGGAGAGCAAAGAATTTACATGACAAACTAGAAGAAGTAGCCAGTGAAATTGGAATAGACTTTGCGAAAGTGAAAACGTTGCAGAAACCATATAGAGTAGACTTTTGTGAAAAGGATATTGAAAATTTGAACACGGCAGGAAGGCTGACACAGATAAAAGAGTTAATTGTGTTGTTGAGAAAATGGGGTGATGTGGACAGATGGAAGGTTAGATGGACGAAGAAGAATGAGAAAACTACAGACAAAGGTTCATTGGCTTTTATGATAACTGAAAAAGAACCTGTTGCTAAAGAATACCCTATGAGAGAAACTCCAGGTGGTAGTTATGTGCATGTTCCCTGGACTAGGCAGGACATACTGTCATTTACCAATGACTTTCCAAAGCTAAGAGAGAAACCAGTTGAGTGGTACCGACAAGTAGAGAGATTTGTAAAGGTTTCAAAAGTGTTGTGGATAGATTTAGATGGATTATTTGACATAGTGGTACCAACTGATTTGTGGTCAGAATGTAAGATTACAGTTGACTGGCCAACTACAGAATATCCAAGAGATCCTAAGACAGGAGCTCCAGGTCCTGATGTAATGAAGAAGTATGATAAGGTGATTACCTTTTTGAAGAATAAGATTCCTCCTAAAGAGACAGATTGGGTAAAAATCGATAGAACTACACAAGAAAGTAAGGAGTCTGTACACGCCTATTATGAAAGGTTGTTGTTGGTTTTCAAGCAGTATAGTGGATATGAGGAATTAAGTGAAAAGGATATGAGTCATTTTGTGTACAGATTTGTGTTTGGATTGAAACCAGAGATTAGTGAAATGATTAAACAGCATATGATTAATTGGCAGAATGGCACAGTCGATGATGTGCTGAGGTATGCTAAGTATTGCAGTGATGATATTGAGAGTAGACAGCGTAAATTGAAAGAGAAGGCAATGTGGGCACAGGTGAAGGTGGCAGAAAAACAAGAAGCTCAATTGGACAATAATAATGGGAATGAAACAGGACAGAATAAAATGCGACCTAACATAGGTAAAGGAAAAGGTCAAGTGAGTCTAGAAGAGGCAAAGAAGAAATGGCCATGTCATAATTGCGGAAAATTAGGGCATTGGAGAAACGAGTGTAAGTTCCCACCTAAACCTAATCCGGAAAATCAATCATTGACTCCACAGGTGCAGAATGAGGTAGTTGTTCAACAAAGTCAGGTGCCGCAACCACCACTTCCCAACACTGTTAACCAGCAAAGATACAGTACAGAAACAGGATTCTACGGAGGAGAGCAGGTAACACAGTTGCCGCGAGCAGCTAACATTTCTCAGTATTGGTTGCGTCAGAGTGAGGATGACCCGGATGAAAGATTCTGACGGTGCCCAGGAGAGGGGAAAGAGTGCGTACTTGGCGCAACTCTAGAGGTAGATCAGTCTGGTCCCTTTGTGGATGGAGAAGTGAATGGTGCAAATGTAACATTCCTTGTCGATACTGGAGCTACCCGTTCTACTGTTAGATCAGTGGAAATTCCAAACCTTCCTCTCTCAGGTGAATACATCCAAGTAGTAGGAGTAGCCAATCAGCAGATTAAAACACCACTTACTGAATTGGTGGAAGTAAAAATTGGTTCCTTTAGCAAAATGCATAAATTTGTAGTGTGCGATTGTAGTCCTGTAAATCTTTTAGGTCGTGACCTCTTGTGCAAGATGAATTGCACAATTTATTGTACGCCAGATGGAATTGGATTTCAGACCTCAGATGAAGATGTCTTGTATAAAGTAACTTTGATGAATCAGGAACCTGAAATGAATGGTTTGTTTCCTGCATTTGATGCAGAAAAACTTCCAGAAGAACTAAAAAGTGCAGTGAAAGAAAGTGTGTGGGATTTTACAGGAGAAGACATTGGATTAATGAAAGAAGTTGATCCCGTAAAAGTAACAGTAAAAGAAGGAACAACTTACCCGAATACGCCACAGTACAAGTTAACTCCAGAAATAATTGAAGGAATAACTCCTGTAATAAATAAAATGATTGAACAGGGAATTCTAAAAGAAATAATGAGCAGTCCATGTAATTCACCTATTATGGGACTGAAAAAGCCAAATGGAACATATAGAATAGTACAGGATTTGAGAAAGATCAACAAAATAGTTGTGCCCTGTTGTCCAATAGTGCCAAACCCTGCAGTAATTCTATATCAAATTCCACATGAAGCTGAGTGGTACACTGTGATAGATTTGTGTCACGCATTTTTCTCTATTCCTTTGCATCCAGATAGCCAGCCATTATTTGCGTTCCGGTTCGGAGAGCGTATTTTGGCATGGTGCCGAATTCCTCAGGGGTATACAGAAAGCCCCTCAATCTTTAATCAGATTTTAAAGAAATCTCTGGAAGATTTGAAAATGCCAGAAAAGTCAGTGATGGTACAGTATATCGATGACCTGTTGGTGGCATCGAAAACAAAAGAAGCATGTGTAAGTGATACAATTGCTTTACTGAACCATCTAGAGAAAAGAGGACATAAAGTGTCTCCTTCGAAATTGCAGTTTTGTCAGAAAGAAGTCCAGTATTTAGGCCATAAAATTGAGAAAGGAGTGCGAAAGATAGCGACAGAAAGAGTAAGAATGATTCAAGGAATGAGAGCACCAATGACGCAAAGAGAGGTAAGAATGTTTCTGGGAATGGTTGGATATTGCCGACAATGGATAAGTGGTTTCTCTTTGATTGCAAAACCATTACAAAAATTGACCAAGAAAGATGTAAAAGACCCTTTTGAGTTAAACAATGAAGAAATGAAATCTTTCAAAGAATTGAAAAAGAAATTGTGTGAGGCACCTGCATTAGGCATGCCTGATTATGAGAAGGATTTTGAGTTGTACTGCAGTGAAAGAGATGGATGTGCGTTTTCAGTACTGGTACAAAAACATGGAACAATGAAAAGACCAATTGCTTATTTTTCAGCTGTTTTAGATCCTATAGCAAAAGCATTGCCCGGATGTCTGAAAGCAGTTGCTGCTACTTGTGTAAGTCTGGAACAAAGTGAAGGTATAGTGATGGGGTATCCACTGAGAGTATATGTTCCCCATTCAGTAGAAATTCTTTTGACAAGAACAAAAACACAGTACATGACACATAGTCGGCTGACTAAGTACGAAAAAGTCATCTTGAGTGCTGAAAATGTGACCATAGATAGATGCATGAATGTGAATCCTTCAACATCATTGCCAGATGAGGAGAGTATAATTGAACAAGACGAAGTAGATCATGATTGTCTGAACGTGCTGGAATATTGCACGAAACCAAGAGCTGACATAAAAGATGAACCGTTAAAGGAATCTGATTATGTCATGTTTGTAGATGGCTCATGTTTGAGAACAAAAGAAGGAGTTTTAAGCGCAGCTTACGCAGTGTGCACAGTGGCAACTGTGATGGAAGCGTCTTGTCTGAAAGGAATAAGGTCTGCACAAGTTGCGGAACTAATTGCTTTGATTCAAGCATGTAAATTAGGAAGAAATGTACGAGTCACGATTGTGACCGATAGCCAATATGGTTTCGGCATCGTACACGACTTTGGTCAGATTTGGTCACAAAGAGGTTTCTTGACATCTGCAGGAACACCTATCCGAAATGGAGATTTTGTTAAAAAGCTGCTTGAGGCGATACAGTTGCCTAAACAAATCGCTGTAGTGAAGTGCAAGGCGCATAAGAAAAACGAAGATTACATAGCCGTCGGCAATAATTATGCCGATGAGATTGCCAAATATTGTGCAGAGAACATGGTGTCCATGAACAAAAATAGAGAAAGGGAGCATATCTCTTCTCCTTTGCTTTTTACTAATACTGTCGAGACATGGGATGAAGTAAGACAGTTACAAGAAACTGCAAGTGATGAGGAAAAAGATTACTGGATAAAAGCAGGATGTAGAAGACAGGAAAATAATGGTGTGTGGGTATACAGAGACGAAAGACCAGTTATGCCTGATAGCATGATTGCAGACATGGCACGGATGTACCATGGACAAGCTCATATTGGGAGAGATGCAATGATCAGACTTTTTAGACAAACCTGGTATAACCCAAAATTCAGAGCCATTGCTGAAAGTCTTTGTCAAAGATGTCTTATTTGTCAGCAGTTTAACCCAGGAAGAAAAACAGTAGTAAGTCTAGGAACAATAGGACGAGAAGGAGGTCCGTTCACTAGAATGCAGTTAGACTTTATAGAAATGCCCCCTAGTAACAGACTAAAATATGTTCTAGTGGTCGTCTGTTTGTTTTCTCGTTGGGTGGAGGCATACCCCACTAGAAGGAATGATGGAACAACAGTGGCAAAACTTATGCTGCGAGAGTTCATTCCAAGGTATGGTTTTCCAGTCACGGTTGAGACAGATAGAGGAACACATTTTCAAAATGAGTTGATCCAATTGATTTGCGAAGCATTGAGTATTAAACAAAAACTACATTGTGCTTACAGACCAGAGGCTTCTGGGGTAGTGGAGCAAATTAATGGAACAATTAAGAACAGATTAGGAAAAATGTGTCAAGCTACAGGACTCAAATGGCCAGATGCACTGCCTCTTGTTCTGATGACCATCAGAAGCATCCCTGAAAAGAAAACTGGACTTAGTCCTCATGAGATGATCATGGGACGAGCAATGAGACAAGCACAAGTACCTGTCAACAAGTTATTGACTATAACTGATGATCTAGTACTGGATTATTGCAAGGGACTGGCTGATGTGGTGCGTTCTGTGTTTCATCAGGTTGGACCGGATGCGACCACTCTTGAAAGAAAACCAGCCCACGACTTGAATCCAGGAGACTGGGTCCGTATAAAAATCCACAGGAGAAGAAACTGTCTAGTTCCTCGCTGGGACGAACCACGACAGGTAATCCTAGTGACAACGACTGCAGTCAAGTGTGCAGGAGTGAAGAACTGGGTCCATGCCAGCCACACAATCAGAGTTCAAGAACCTACTGATCGACATGTGAGTCGACGTCTGGAAGTGTGGGATAAAAGTTTAACGGCTGGGACAACAAGGATAAGAGAAAGGGTGCCAGAACTTGAAGATCGACCTGAAAGTCGACATCTGGAAACCCCAACTGCAAACACCTCTAGAGAAGAAGAGGAAGAAGAAGAAGAAAGAAATTCAGAAGTTCCAGAATCTGAAGATCGACCTGTAAGTCGACATCTGGAAACATCTGACACAAGTTCAGGATCTGATGATTCAGTTGCAAACTGTGAAGAATTCCGAAGGAGAACTTGGGGTTATAAACCAATTAGAGAAGAAAATGAGCAAGAAAATGATCTAGATGAACAACCAAGTACAAGTTATGGTGGAAATCCTTCAGAAATAATATTAATAGATGAAGTAGGGAAAGAAGTACACAAGAAGTTAGAGAATCGAGAAGAACCCCGAGGAGCAATAGGGACAGATAGAGAAACAGAAGAACAGGGAAATTTAGAAGTAGAAAGGGAGGAAAACACCAAATCGGAAGAACACCGAGGAGGGACAGTAATAAGGGAACACAAGAAGGAGAAGACAGATCCACCAGTAGGAGATGACGAGATCATAAGCTTCAAAATAAGAGACAATAGTGAAACAGTTGAAACAGAAACTGAAGAGAGTGGAGAAGAGGAGAAAGCAAAAACTGAATCAAGAAAAAGAAATTGGAAATCAGAAAGAGAAGAAAAAGAAGGTGAAGCCAAAAGGCCAAGAAAAGGAGATAATTGGCCCAACAGCTATATAAGAAAATTGAGATATAGAATAATAAGAGCTGGAGACGAAAGTGCTGAACAAGTGAATGAAATAACAAGTCAAAAGGGACAAGAAAAACCAAGTGGAAAAAGATTACAAAAGTCCAAAAGAACAAAGAAAGTGAATGCAAAGTATAAGTCACCTGAGTGGCTGTATATCGCACTGACGGATTACAAAGAAGAAGAAAACACTCACGAGAACCAGAGACTAAGAAGTCGAATGGGAAAAGGTGAGATGCAACAAACCTGAAGTGAAGACTTATAGTGCTTCTGCCGGACATGACAATTTTACTGGATGTGACAAATCACCGGATGTGACAACGAAAGAATTCTGGAAAGAATTAAAAGAAAGTACCAAGCAAAGACTTTTTGAAAGCAGAGTGGCATCTAAGTCATTTCTGAGGTGTAGTGACACAATTTTCTGAAACTTAACAAATAGATAAAAGCAAAATGGAAAATACTAGGGATAGAAGAGATAAATGTGAGTTTATAAAAAGATGGTGTAAAATGTGCTGCTTTTGTACAGGGTTATTAATGACCATATGGATAGTTTTAGCAATCACAATTCCTATTAGTTTAGCTGTAATAGAAGCAAAGAATGATACTAAACCAGAAAAAGAAACTAATATTAAAGAACCAGTTATTTTAAGAAGTAGTGCAGAGTTACATAAGGATAAGTCAGTAACAGATTTTTCTAAAAATGTTTTTACAAAATTGTTGTACGAATATGTAGAGACAATGGATGTGAGAGATTGTTATGTTTGTATGCAGTTGCCTGCATCAGTGTCAGAAGGTGTGACTTATCATCACCTACCTCTAACTTATGGAATAACATGTAGTGTAATAGCAAGTTTATTTTATAAAACAGGTAGATTAGAATCTTATTATACTGATATAGATAAGATTTTTGCAAACATTCCAGTAGTACCAGAACTTAACAAAGTAAAACCAGCAAAAGTTTTAGGAGAATTCTTTTTAGAACATAGAAAATTAACGTTAGAAGAAATAGTTAGTAACAACCTTACCTGTGAGTTAAAGAAAGAAGAAAAGGTATTTTTAGAAATGGTTGAAGAAAGAAGAATGAAATTTCAAAAAGAAGCAATAAAAGAGGAAGGAACACATCTATGGACGTTTGAGGAAGGAAATCATGAAGGGAAAAAGATAAATGCAGCAATGACATTAGATTGGCCGCAAACAGGAAAGTTGTGTATTAGAAGAAATAAGACAGTCTATGACAATTACTTTGTAGGTTCCAGTATCTGCCATGACAATTATCAAATTCTGGGAGGTTGGGGATTCAAAGGTGGAAAAGATCCAATATTTCCAGGTATCTATTATATTTGTGGGAATAGAGCTTATTACAGGTTACCGGACCATTGGTATGGAACTTGCTATGTAGGCCTGGTCTTTCCAAAAATCTTTCATATGGACAGAGAAGAAAAAGGAACATACAAGATGATTAATAGCTTTACACGTAGAAAGAGGGAAAGTTTTTCAGAAATTGTAGGTGATATTTTTGGAGCATTAATACCAGCAGTGGGAATATCTTTGAATGCATTTAAAATTCGGAAGTTATCCACAGTAGTAGATCGGTTGTCTACAGATACTGCGGGAGGGTTCTTAATGGTAAATACCGAAATGGTTGCCATGAGAGCTATGGTGATGCAAAATCGGCTTGCCCTTGATATTCTTTTGGCAAAGGAGGGTGGAGTCTGTGGAATGTTGAAAGTCCAACATTGTTGCACTTACATTCCTGATAAAAGTGAAAATATACAGAAGTATATTACAAATATTACAAATTTGCACAAAGAACTAGTTCCACTGGAGGTTGAAAGTGTCTTGGGAAAACTTGGTAGAGGGTTTTCTTCAGTAGCAAATTGGTTGACCAGAATGAGTAGACTAATGATAGGGAAAGTTATAATAATAGCAACTGTAGTAATACTGTTAGCCATGGTGTTGAAAATAGTAATAACGTGTATAAAAAGAAAAGTAAGACAAAATAAGATAAAAAGAAATAACAGAATAATGAAAGAGAGAGAGAGAGAAATGGGTGAAATTGAGTTAGAGAAAATGAAAGAAAACATGTATAAGGAGACAAGAAGACAAGATGAAGAAGAAACAGATGTGTAACTAACAAAAAGCAAAGGATGAAAGACATATACTGCCTGAAAAAGAAGTATAACTTGGGTTTTATGTGGTGATTTAAAAATCACCAAAGGGGGAGTTGATGGAGCAGAGAAAATAAAAATGTTTAACCCCTAACAAATTTTATAAATAATTAATAAAATGTTCGTTTAAATGTATTAATCAACACTGTACGTGTGGGAAGGGTAATACGCAAATGTATGTGCTGAATAATATATTAATGGATGTCCATGTGTCTAATTATAACATAAAAATAAATGCGTACTAATTTAAAATAAATGCATGATTTTGTGCTTCATCGAAATAAACGTGTCGTTGCCAAAAACAATAGTGATGGTAAGTAAGAAACAGCTTAAATGTTGCTTTCTGCTAGGTAATAACTAATTGGGGTACGTAGATGACGGGAGGGAAACGAAAAGGCTATTTTTCTCTATTTTAATTATGTTTTGTTTATTTCAAATTAGTGCTTCTAAAGTATAACCGAGTGGCGATATAAAATGGCTGCCAGTGGGTGATGTGCGCAAGCGCAAGGGAAACATGTGACACGGGAGAGAAGTCGGAGAAAAGCTAACCTCGTGATGTTGCTGAGAGGCTAGGATGCGAGAAATGGTCAAGGCTGATGTGACCTAATTGAACTGATAGTGTGCCGTGGTGATCAGCAGAGACCCGTGGGAAACCAGTTTAAGAGAAAGGACAATGCCTGCAGAGTTCTCGAATGTATCGAAAGAAGTTACAAATGTACTGATCGAAGCGGATGGAAACATGTCTTGAACTGTGAGAAAGGAAATGATCCAAGGACCATTGGATCCAAGAGAACTTGATTAAAAGAATGAATAAGATGACATGCATGGACCAATGAAAGAAAAGCCTGTTATTAATGTTGCAACAATTAGTTAGCAAAGTTAGAATTAGGGTATAAGAGGGCCTACTCTTAGTGGGAGGGGGTCAGTCGCAGTCACAGTCAGGAGCGGAGTTGGAGAGTCGTGTTGGTGTTGGTGGCTTCCAGTGCTGGGTGGTCCTGATCGATCCATTACTGAGCGGGAGATGCTGAAAGACTGTTAGATGAGACGGGTTGCAGGTAGCTGATGCTGACGAGCTGAAGTTTCTGTTGCTGTCTTAATTTTCCAGTTGAGTATGAGAATCAGGTTATTTCTAATTCTTAAACTTAGGTTAGAAATCATTAGGCTAAATTAGGAAGGTAGGCAGGTAATTAGGGTTTTGCTTCATGACGAAAATTTCCTTTCTGCAATAAATTGATTATGCTTAATAAATATTTGAATTAATATTGAATGAATAATTGAATAAAAGTTTAAATTCTTTCTCATGCTTTTAAAATTATATAAAAATTAAGATTCTTTAAATCAAATGACTCAGTGGTTATTTTCCTAAGTGATTGTGACATCAGTAATTGGTTATTGTGATTCAGCTGGTCTTAATCACTATGAACTAATTTTTTACATGAATGATTCATCGACAAAACAATGAGCAGGAATATCTTAAGAAATAACTAGAAGAAAGCGATAGGTTAAGGTAATAAGATATCCCGGCTCCTTCCAGCGGTACATAAATGGTGTTTTCCATTTAGTTCTCATGCTTCTCCTAGGAGTACAGAATTTCATAAAGGTGTAAAGGAAATCCAGGTGTGTGCGTGTGTGTTAGGCGATGTTTATGGGCCCCATCGTCATGTGGATGTGAGAAAATATAGTTTGCCCCTGGATGACCTATAAGTGACCTAGGAGGAGAATAGTTTTTATTGTACACGCTGCATCACCACAATACAGGCATAATTTTTCTTTTCTTTGTTTTTCTTTTTCCTCTTTCGATAGAGGACCCTTAGCACTACCTATCTGCATAGGTTCTTCTCCAGTTTTTCATTCCATTGATTCAGTGACAAGGCATCATAAATCAGTGCAGTGTTTCTTGCTTTTGCGCTCTGAAATTCTATGATCTAAGTGCAGCACCTTATCTATTAGGGTGGCGCACGTTTGGGGCTGCGACTCTATGTGGGAGAGGGTGTCCTTATGGTCATCCCGAAGGCCTCAATAAAAAGGCAGATTACTTTTTTCATCAGGCCACCCTGATTCCACTACCAAACAATTGAAATGTGTCAAATATGACAGAATGGCTCGAGAACCTTGTTTCAGGTCCACCAATTTGTTCTCCACAGATTGAATTATGGATCACCTATCAAAGATTTGGCTAAATTCTGCCGAATTGTATAAAATCGGATCAATTGCTTTGACAAATGGACTTGCCCATAAAGCTGCATTTACAGTCAAGTAAGAAATCAGAAAGGCCACTTGGGTTTGGGCATCAGGAAAAGACATGGGCCCACAAATAAAGTGCAGTTGAACTTGGGCCAGAAACTATTGAAACATTTTTGCTTCCCCTACGTATCTTTTAGGGGGAGCCAAAGACACTGGAGGGAAGCTTGTAAAGAAAGGATTTTGAGATGAAGTCTGAGAAGGGCCTACACAGGACTGACTAGGAAAAGTAGTTGAAGGTTAAGGTTGAAGCTGAATTGTGAAATTAGTGAGGTGTTACCCGAAGAGGGTGCGGGGACTCTGGAGGGCAAAGGAGTAATCTGTGCTTGCAAATGATCGACACGTCTGTGCAAAAAAGCATTCTCAGCACGAGAAGTGGCTACCTCTTCCTGGACCTTTTCAAGGCCTTGAAAATCAAGGACAGAGAGGCCAGAAGAGTATCCATTCTGCTCAGGCGTAAAATGTTTTGTGAGCCAGTTATTCTGTCAGGTCCTTGAATACTTAAACAGAAGCAGGATGCACCCACTCACCATCCGTACCTTGCTGCTGCAGCCTTGGATAAAATCACATGGGGAACTGGCTCAAACTATGGGGGAAGAGGGTTAGGAATGGAACACTCGGGGTGTAGATACTGTTGAAGGCGAAGACTCATTAGAGTGTGGTCTTTGGAATACGTTCTCAAATTGGTGATTATGATACAATTAAAGTTATTTCCTACCTGATAGATAAACCTCAAAGTGGAGAATGAAAACTCTGATTTTTTCTGGTGTGGTGATGGAAGGAGGTATAAGCCTGAGCCGGACCGTTTGGATGTCGGTCTGTAAAATATTAGCAACCAGGTTAAATAGGCATAATCACAAACACATTGACATTAATTAGAGTGCAACTCATGCTCTCATCTCATATATTAACCTCTCACAACCTCTCACTTAAACAAAGTATCAGAGTAGCTGCTTAGACTTTTGCCAAACATTCTGAATTAAATCTTTTCCTGAGGATTCTTCACAAGATCTGCATTCTCAAGTGCGGCAATGAGTCCGGGAGTGCTTCTTACTCAAGAAAAATACAATCTCTCTCTTGTGCTTGTAATCAGTCTTTTTAATCTTTTGATTCTCATGATTCCACTTTCAGGGTTATCTTTTGATCCTTTGAGAATGGCGCTCACTCAAACCGTTTTCACTTTTTCAAACAAAAGGATCCTTCCTGCTTTTGAAATAAGACTTCGTCTTTCTAAGAATTCACGAAGAAATTCACTGCCCATGTAGTTTCATTCATTACCTTAAACAATGTAATTTCCCTTTCTCCAGGAAAATTCAAACAAAGTATTTTCTCTCTCTAAGAAATCTCACTAAGTCTTCTGAGTTTTTTTGTCTTTTAAGAAAACCCTTTTATTGTGGGGCCACATTCAAATCCAAAATTACTGCCAGTGTTCCAAAAGGTGGGACAAAGTTTAACCTGGCCTCTGCAACTGGCCCTAAAATGTAAACTGCATCATGGTATAGGGCAGGGATGGTGAGTCAGAGCCCCAGTCCTCAATCCGACTGTCTCGTGAGCCATGTCACTGTCTGAGGCATAACACAGGGAGGAGTGAGAGTGGGTCCTGACATATCCTCTATAACAGGATGCTACTTGTAAAAAGGTAAGAGTCACAATTTTTCCTGACTCAAATGGATGAGGGTGTTACTCACCTATAGTTAAAAAATGTCCTTGCATTGCCTGTGTACCCTAACCGAATGCATGTGCATTCACAACACTGCACAGAACACACAGGTGTAGGGTTAGATTAAATGTGAATTGCCTAAAGGGAATCTTGAATGTATTGTTCACACTGAAAAGAAGTGTTTCCACCAGAATATCCCCCTGTATACCCAGTAAAATGTTGCAGCTTTGGAGCCCATTTCCATTCATGCCAAACCAGTTATGCCTAGGTTGCCCATGCATAAGTTTAGAAGCACATGGAAGTTCAGAAAAGGCTTTGCAAATGTTTGGGAATACCTACAAATTCTTAACTTTGTGAGTTTTCTAATATCAGTTACCTCTCCCTTGACATTCCCCTGAGAACTCATACTTCCATGTATTGTGTATCTCTTATTATTTATTCTACATGCAGAGTTGCGAGGAAATGATTACACCACTCCACTTGCTTTGAGTGCAAAAGGTCACTTTATTTACGACTGGCAAGCAGACTATCTATCCCATCAGCTAAGCAGCACAATCTACCCTGTCAACTGGACTAACAAAAGGTTCTAACCAGTCAGCCTCCAATAAGTAACTCCCACCCCAACATCCCACCCCCAAACTGCACACAACCTTTGAAATGCCATGAGACATTGTGGTCCTCACACCAGAACCCACATCATTCACCTTGCTGTCCTCCCACCGGAACCCACATTTACCATCTTGTTGAGCCTGCCCAGTCTTGGACCAGGCCTCATCTGTGCCCCCAAATCTTGGTGCTAGACCTGGCATCCTTGGCATAGTTTCCCCTGACTTTTTGCCTTCAGACCTCCTGTTTTTGTTGACTTCATTTTTGCTGACTTTAGGACTCTGGGCAATTTACCCCTGCTAACCAGTGCTAACGTGCATCTGCTCTCTGCTTACAACATAGTAACATTGGCTTATTCACAATTGGCATATTTAATTTACCTATAAGTCCCTAGTAAAGTGCACTACGTGTGTCCAGGGCCTGTACATTAAATGCTACTAGTGGGCCTGCAGCACTGATCGTTCCACCCACTTAAGTAGCCTTTTAAACATGTCTCAGGCCTGCCATTGCAGGGCCTGTGTGGGCAGTTTTAACCTGCCATGTCGACCTGGCATGTTAAACCTCTTGCCAGGCCCAAACATTCCTTTTTAACATATATCAGTCATCCCTAAGATAGGCCCTGGAGAGCCCAAGGGAAGGGTACAGTGTATTTTAAAAGTAGAACATGTACTTTTAAGCTTTACATGTCCTGATAGTGAAAAACTCCTAAATTCGTTGTTGACTACTGCAAGGCTTATCTTTCCCATAGGTTAACATTAAGAGTACCTTATTACATCTTATAAGTGTAATTTCCAATTTGGAAGAGATGAGACCCCCAAGTTTAGTGTCTCTGGTATCACAATTTAAAATTCTAACTTATGGTAAGTTAAATTTTAAATTGTAACTCTGAAAATTCCCCTTTTAGAAAGTTCACATTTTCTTACTTTAACCATCTGCTACCTTCTTCCTGTCTCTAAATACATGTCTAGGGTGGGGGACAGCTGGGCTTTGTGCATTCCCTTTAGACAGCCGCACACAAAGGGAGGTTACCTGTGACTGATGGGTCATCCACACCCTGATAGGCCATCCTGGGCAGGATGGTTCTGAGGAGCTGACAATTACACCTGAATAGGCTGTGTCCTGTCTCCACACAAAGGGCTGTATACCCCCTGTAGTGAGTCTGGATCCAGGGCAGGAAAAGCAGGGACTCTGTGCAATTGAAAGGCCTCTCTTTGCAGACTCCCCCACTTCAAAGGCACAACTGGGTATAAGTACTGGACCTCGGACACCACCATCTCAGTACGCTTCTGGACCTGTGGATACTCTGCCAGGAAGAAGGACTGCTGTACTGCTGAAAGGACTGTCACTCTGCTGGACTCTGCTGCCCTCCTGCTCTGCTCTGCTGACCTGCTGCCTGCTGCCCTCTTGCCTTGGAGTGAGAAGGACTGGGTCTGCATCTCTGCAGCCCAGAACCAAAGAGACTACAAGGACTTATCTGCTTGCCTCCTGTTTTGAAGTCTTAGGGGCATCAAATACTTCCAACCATCCACCTACAGGGCCTGGACTCAGCGATCTAAGAGTCTTGCCCTGCCAAGTGGTTCCAATGCAGTCCTGGACCATTGGAAGTGGGTATAAAGTGCTACACCTCTGAAAAACCTGCATCGACAACATTGCGCCAATCGGAACTGGCATATCTCCCTCGACGCTGACGCATAGCCGCTACTGCACAGACCTCTGACCTTGCATCGCCGACTGCGTGGTGCATTGACTCCAGGTCCAGACGCATCTCCACCTGTGTGCAGATTAGCACCAACACATCACTTCGTGCTGTCCACATCGCCTACAGCCCAGCGGTTCAACGACGACACATCACTTCAATGCTCCTCGCATCTCGACCCTTGATGCATCTTCAGCGCATTTTTGCAAAACTAACCAATTATCTGACCCCTTTGATTGTTAAAACGGCTCGAGTGTAATACATATTTATATGAAAAAATTTCCAATGGTCGTTTATAACAGTTTGGAAACCTGTCTTTTTTTTTTTTTTTGTATTGTTTGGATAATAGTATTGTCCTCCTTACCTTGTTTTCTGGTTCCATTTTATGTGGGACACTGTGCACTTTATACATTTGTATTGTAAAATACAGTTTACTATTCTTTTTGCCACAACCAGGGACTGACTAGTTTGTGTTGCTTTCTCTATCTTCTCCACTGTCATATGACTCATCCTCCACCTGTTCCATTTCTAAAATATGGCCACTGTTGTTCTGAGCTCACCCCAGGCCCCTGAAGAGTAGGCCCCATTCCCCTGGCTGTCACTGTCAGCCGAATCAGACACATGCCTATCTGTAGCTAAAGCATCCTGTGGCCTTTTGCTTAACCCCCCAGGCATGCCCCTCATTGGGCACTGCTAGCTCCATTATCCTTACCCTGGAAGAAGCTCCACTGCCTGTAAAGACGTGTTTGCCACCCACTCCTCACCTGCAGACCTTCCAGGACCCCCCTCACCGTTATAGCCCCTCCGCCTCCTCCTGCCACCTCAGACCCTGATCCACATCCAAGTTATTTTGGAAGCACCCAAGAACACCCTGCCTGGGGAGTGAGCCTACAACATGGCCACATATCCACACCACAGAATTCTTTGCAGTGAAGCAGTGAGTGGCAGACCTCCCATTCTCATGCGATGCCCTGTACTGACATCGTCCAGTGTAGGCTGCTGCAGGCCACCTACTCCATCCCTGGGCCCTGTTGCTCTCATTGCTGATAATTGTCTGGAAGGAATGGCGCCGTGAAGTCCACTGCATCCCACACCCTGCTTGGTTCCAATGCTGACCGTAGGGACTCTCAGCCTTCGGGGTGGGGTCAATACCAGCAGCGCCTGCAACTCTCTCGTCCACCAGGGAGCAGAACCAAGACGACCTGGAACCAAGATGACCTGGACTTCCATCAGGCCCCCCTCATTGATGCACCTATCTACCTCAGCTCCCCAGGGCCCTCTTCCCCAATGGGGGGTACCCATCGGGGGCCTCAGACTTACAGTGTGATATCACCAAAGTCCTGCCCCAGCCGTGACCGGCTGACTAGGTCCGCTCTGTCACCTCCTTCTGACTTGGCCCTGGGTCCTCGACCAGAACTCCTTGTGCAATACCTGTCTGCCCCGGGATTGGAAGTGCTGTTCTTCCGTGGAGCACCAGAGGGGCGCACCCCACAGCCCCCCTCATCCTCCGACTCGGGAGCACCTCTGATTCTCCCATGGTTGAGGGTCACACCTCAAGCCAAAATTTCCGTTGAAACCCCTGTGGAAGCAGCGTGACAGAGGCAGCCATGAACACCCTCCCCTTCCCCCGAGCGAGCAATTCCAGGGGAAGCCACGTTTTGTGGGGGTGATTGTAGCAATCAAGTCCCAAAAATTACCGCTGTGTACTGGCATAATTAAATCAGTGTTGCTGTCAAAATGAGTAAAATTTGCCACCTTCAGCCCAACGTAGGTCTTCAAATAACTGTGTCACAAATTCAGTGCGCTTGACGCCATATACGCTGAGCTAACACCATGTGGGTGGCCCTATGGCTGCCACGTCACTACGCTGTTCCTGCCCCTTCCTCCGAAACTCCCCGAGCACGGTGTGCGTGCTGCGCTTGAGCCCATCTTGACACATTTTCATCACACACATTACTCGTAGGTGGAAACTGTCTTTCAGAAATTAAGAGAGACAGAAAATGATGGCTGCACCATGCATCTCATTAATTCTCCAGAATGCATGACACATAATCGCATTCTGTTATTCTGGGCATAGATGGGCATGGTCATCTTTAATGCAGTAGGTGCAGGGGCACCAAACCCACAGATGTGAGGAGCCTACTGCGCTTCGGTTATGGCTCTCTTGTACTACCCAATTGGAGCCTGGGGGTCCACGGTACTTGTTTGCATTGGTGGCCATGGCACCCTTGCTGAGCCACTGCATTATGCTACTTTGAGCCTTAGCTAATGCATTTGCAAACATGTTTGCAAATTGTGGAATGTTTTTGAGATTATAAGAGAAATACAGCAAGTCAACAATATAATTCTGAACTAACGCATCATTTTATGGGAGGTCTCAGTTATGATAAAATGTTCGAGAAAAAATAGGCACAAGGGGCGATCCGGAGTTAGGTGCAGCAGAAGAAACAGTTTGTAAAAAATCTGAGGTGAAGTCTAGGTAGGGCTGAATGGGAGAATGAAGAACCAGCAGCTGTAACGTCAGTCCCAGACCTTGTCACCAGCAAAGCTTTCACCACGTACTGCGCTACCGACGCCTGGCGCCGAAGAACTTAACATCACACAGGCATTCTAATTGTCTGTCTCCAGCAGTGACACCGAAAGGCTGCTTAAGATCTGGGCACGTTTCATTTTTTGAGAGACAGCTCCCCTTTGGAAATATTTTTCAAACATGACAAATGCAATCATAACACCAGTTTCCAATTAAAACAGATCAGCATGACTAAAGTTTAAAATGAACAGATGCAACCCCGTTCGAGGGAATTGTTTGCAACCTTAAAACCAAGCGTGTGGCTCTTTATTAAGTTATCTACTTGACAAGCTAAAAGTGCATTATGAAGGAAGGTGTAAGGCAGCGCCTCTAATGGGATGGTAGCAGCAGAGCTTTGTAAGGGGGGACTGGGGGCCAAATAAGTGTCACACTGCACCCCCACCCCACTCTGATGAAAGAAAACAGTAAGAACATGTGTGCAAATCAAACCAACACAGTAAGCTTGGAAAATACTGATCTATCAAAATATGCATTGCTGAGAGGTTTGCTTTTGCCCCAGGACCGGATTGGGAACCAAAAGTAGACATGATAAATGTTGTAATACCCGAAAAGAGCATAATGTTCTCGTAAAAGCAACAGTTCATAACTCATTTTTTACATAAATTGCCTAAAAACACACCTTTTAGTGCATGGCGTTACTGTGCAGAATGTTTTCCAGTGATGAACGTAGAAATGTGTCTCAAACTGGAAGGAAACAAGAGTTTAATGTCAATTCAAGACGAATGATATTTGTAAGGTGCCATAACCCAAAGATATCTAGGCGCCATGTCCAGCAACAGCTTAACATGGGCAAGTCACTCCCCCACATGGCCCGCACTACAAGCAAAGCCGTGCTCCCTACTCGCCCTACATTGTGGCATGCTTTAACATACCGGTTTCCACCCAGCCCTTGCTCTAGTATCTCAGGGGCAGATTTACAAGCCCCTTGTGGCAACTTTACGCCGCCGTTGCGTCACTTCTGTGACGCAGCGGCGTCGTAAACAATGCGCCACGATGCGATATATTTACAACGTGACGCATCTAGGGAGATGCGTCACGTTGTAAAAGACTGCGCTACATTATACCTCAAGGCCAGGTATAATGTATGCAGGGTGGGCGTGCCTGTCGCAAGGAAGCCTCGTAAAGTGACTCAGTAAAATCTTCAAGATTTCACTGAGTGACTTTTACGACGCCACTGCGTCAAAACCTTGCGCCTGCTTGAAGCAGGCGTAAGGAGTGACGCAGCAGGGTCGGAATAGGCATTCCTGACCATTGCTGGAGTTGCGTCGTGCTTACGGCACGACTTCAGCAATGCGTTGCCTTTCCGACAAAAGATGCGTCACGCATCTGTCTGTCCGTGCGCCACAGTGCGCCGCATTGTAAATGCGGCACATCCATGGAGGCGCAAGGCTATTTTTCCGTCACGCAAATGAACTGGCGCATCTCTGCAAATATGCAGAGATGCTCCAGTTCTTGTAAATCTGCCCCTAAATGTATTTTTTGTTTGTGACTAGGGAGCCAGGAGACTTCGCAGAGGCTGGCTAAGATAATAACTAATGCTGAGGACTGCTGGTACTCTATGCTTGTAGTTTTAGAACCTCTGTTGGTGCCCAAGGATTTAACCCCTTCGATGCTCATGACGGAATGGTTCCGTCATGAGCATCGGTGCCCCTGTGCTCATGACGGAACCATTCCGTCATGAGGCCAGGGGCACGAAATCCCTCTGCTGCAGACAGCAGAGGGATTTCTATTTCTCCCTCTGTGACCTTGGGAACTGGGGAAGAGCTTCCCCAGCTCCCGAGGACCCCTCCCTGGTTTCTGTGCCATGACAATCAGCGCGCACGTCGCGCTGTTGTCATTGCACAGAAACCGAAACTGAAATGGGCCTTTAGGCTCATTTCAGTTTCACTTTCTAAGTGCTCAGGGGGCTATCTCAGCCCCCCGGGCACGTAGAAAGACAGGAGAGGTATCATTGGAAAGGGGAGAATCTCCCCTTTCCAATGGTACCCCTCCCCAGTGGATCCCTGCTTGGGGATCCACCCACTAGACAACAGGGAGGGGGGAGCGGTCCCTTGGGCAAGGGCCTTCGCTCCCCCATAAAGAAATGGGTGCAATTCAGTCTTTCTGCCCGAAACGGTGGGGGCTGCCAGAAACGGGCACGCCAATGCCCCCACCCCCGCCACCATTACAGCCTTTCTGCCCCCCCAGGGGCAGTAGCCCCCAATCTGCCCCCCCAGGGGGGCAAAAAGCTCACTAGACGCCAGGGATTTTTTGGGGCAAATTTTTATTAGGGTGGGGGCATTGGCATGCCTGTTTTTGGCAACCCCCACTCTAATTAAAATTTGCTCAAAATCCCTGACGTCTAGTAGACTTTCTGCCCTCCTGGGGGCAGATGGGGGCATTAGCCCTCAATCTGCACCCCCGGGGGGGCAAAAAGCCCACTAGTCGCCAGGGATTTTTTGGGGCAAATTGGAATTAGGGTGGGGGCTGCCCAAAACGGGCATGCCCATGCCCCCACCCCCTCCCCGCAAAAATTACAGCCTTTCTGCCCCCCTGGGGGGCAGGTGATGGGGCATTAGCCCCAATCTTTCCCCCAGGGGGCAAAAGCCCAGTAGACGCCAGGGATTTTTTGGGCAAATTTTAATTAGGGTGGGGGCATTGGCATGCCTGTTTTGGGCAGCTCCCACCCTACTGAAATTCTGCCCAGAAACTCATGCCTAGTGGACTTTCAGCCTCCTGGGGGCAGATGGGGCATTAGCCCTCAATCTGCCCCGCCGGGGGGCAAAAAGCCCACTAGACGCCAAGGATTTTTTGGGGCAAATTTGAATTAGGGTGGGGCTGCCCAAAACGGGCATGCCCATGCCCCCACCCCCCTCCCTGCAAAAATTACAGCCTTCCTGCTCCCCCTGGGGGCAGATGGGGCAGTAGCCCCAATCTGCACCCCCGGGGGTGCAAAAAGCCCACTAGAGGCCAGGGATTTTTTGGGGCAAATTTTTATTAGGGTGGGGGCATTGGCATGCCCGTTTTGGCAACCCCCACCCTAATTAAAATTTGCTCAAAAAATCCCTGGCATCTAGTAGCTTTCTGCCCCCCTGGGTGGCAGATGGGGGCATTAGCCCCCAATCTGCACCCCCGGGGGGGCAAAAAGCCCACTAGTCGCCAGGGATTGTTTTGGGGCAAATTTGAATTAGGGTGGGGGCTGCCCAAAAAGGGCATGCCCATGCCCCCACCCCCTCCCCCGCAAAAATTACAGCCTTTCTGCCCCCCCTGGGGGGCAGATGGGGGCATCAGCCCCAATCTTCCCCCGGGGGCAAAAAGCCCAGTAGATGCCAGGGATTTTTGGTCAAATTTTAATTAGGGTGGGGCATTGGCATGCCCATTTCGGGCAGCTCCCACTCCTAGTTCAAATTTGCCCAAAACTCCCTGGCGCCTAGTGGACTTTCAGCCTCCCAGGGGGCAGATGGGGGCATTAGCCCCAATCTGCCCCGCCGGGGGCAAAAAAGCTCACTAGACACCAGGGATTTTTTTGGGGCAAATTTGAATTAGGGTGGGGGCTGCCCAAAACGGGCATGCCCATGCCCCCACCCCCTCCCCTGCAAAAATTACAGCCTTCCTGCCCCCCCTGGGGGGCAGATGGGGCAGTAGCCCCCAATCTGCCCCCCCGGGGGGGCAAAAAGCCCACTAGACGCCAGGGATTTTTTGGGGCAAATTTTTATTTAGGTGGGGGCATTGGCATGCCCGTTTTTGGCAACCCCCACCCTAATTAAAATTTGCTCAAAAAAATCCCTGGCGTCTAGTAGGCTTTCTGCCCCCCCTGGGGGGCAGATGGGGGCATTAGCCCCCAATCTGCACCCCCGGGGGGGCAAAAAGCCCACTAGTCGCCAGGGATGTTTTGGGGGCAAATTTGAATTAGGGTGGGGGCTGCCCAAAACGGGCATGCCCATGCCCCTACGCCCTCCGCCGCAAAAATTACAGCCTTCCTGCCTCCCCTGGGGGGCAGATGGGGCAGTAGCCCCCAATCTGCCCACCCGGGGGGGCAAAAAGCCCACTAGACGCCAGGGATTTTTTGGGGCAAATTTTAATTAGGGTGGGGGCTGCCCAAAACGGGCATGCCAATGCCCCCACCCGCATAAATTACAGCCTTCCTGCCCCCCCTGGGGGGCAGATGGGGCACTAGCCCCCAATCTGCCCCCCCCGGGGGGCAAAAAGCCCACTAGACGCCAACGATTACGCTGGCTTTTTTATGTGTGGGGGTGGGGGCTGCCCAGAATGGGCATACCAATGCCCCTACCCCCCAAAAAAATAGCCACAGTGTTTCTGCCCCCCTTGGAGGCATATCGGGGCAACCCCACCCCCCGATATCCCCCCCAGGGCGGCAGAAAGCCGACTACGCACGGATTTGTTTTTAGCAATAGGCCTACATGTGGATTTTGGGCCCTAGCGCAGCCCGCACATAGGGACACCTAGCAAACCTGTACATTTTTAAAAACTAGACACCCAGGGGAATCCAGGATGGGGTGACTTGACTGGCTCTCACCAGGTTCTGTTACCCACAATCCCTTGCAAACCTCAAAATGTGTACTAAAAAAACACATTTTCCTCACATTTCTGTGGTGGAAAGTTCTGGAATTGGTGTGGATCCACAAAATTCCACTCACCCCGCATTCCCCAAAGTCTTCCGAGAAAAATGGTACCTCACTTGTGTGGGTGGGTCAAGTACCCGCGACAGGCAAGGGCCCAAAACCTAGTGAGGCGACATCAAAATTACCTATCACAAACCAACCTGGTTTTGCACGGGGGTTACCTGGGTTTTTGGCCCCGGGTCGGTGGCCATCTAGGAAAATCCTACCAAACCCACACATTTCTGAAAACTAGACACCCGGGATTCCAAGGAGGTATGGCTTGCGTGGATCCCTCAATGCTTTACCCAGAATCCCTGCAAACCTCAAATTTAGCTGGAAAAATCACTTTTTCCACACATTTTTGTGTGGGAAAGTTGTGGCATCACTGGCTGACACAAATTTCCACACCCAGCGTTCCAGGTCTCCCGATAGAAATGGTGCCTCACTCGCGTGGAGGCACAAGTAGCGCGACAGGCAAAGGCCGAAAACGTATTGAGGCGACATCAAATTGCCTATCACAAAATGACCTGGTTTTGCAAGGGGGTCACCTGGTTTTGGCCTGTCGGCGGTCACCTAGGAAAACCCACCAAATCCACACATTTCTGAAAAGTAGACACCCGGGAATTCCAGGGAGGTATGGTTGCGTGGATCCCCAACGTCTCTACCCAGAATCCCTGCAAACCTGAAATTGTGCTGAAAAATCACTTTTTCACACATTTGTGTGTGGGAAAGTTGTGGCATCACCAGGCTGACACAAATTTTCTACCACCCAGCGCTCGTCCAGGTGATCCCGATAGAAATGGTGCTCACTGGGTGGGAGGCTCAGTACCAGTGACAGGCAAGGGCTCAAAACGTATTGAGGCTGACATCAAAATTGCCTATCACAAAACTGACCTGGTTTTGCAAGGGGGTCCCATGACTTTTGGCTGAGTAGCGTCCACCTAGGAAACCTACCAAACCCACATATTTCTGAAAAGAAGACACCGAGGATTCCAGGAGGTATAGCTGCGTGGATCCTCAACGTCTTACCCAGAATCCCTGCAAACCTGAAATTGTGCTGAAAAATCACTTTTTCACACATTTGTGTGGGAAGTTGTGGCATCACCGGGCTGACACAAATTTCCTACCAGCCAGCGTTCCCTCAGGTCTCCCGATAAAAATGGTGCCTCACTCGGGTGGGAGGCCCAAGAACCCGCGACAGGCAAGGGCCCAAAACGTATTGAGGCGACATCAAAATTGCCTATCACAAAATGTTTTGGGCCCTTGCCTGTCGCGGGTACTTGGGCCTCCCACCCGAATGAGGCACCATTTTTATTGGGAGACCTGGGGAAACGCTCGGTGGTAGGAAATTTGTGTCAGCCCAGTGATGCCACAACTTTCCCACACACAAATGTGTGAAAAAAGTGATTTTTTCATCAAAATTTCAGGTTTGCAGGGATTCTGGGTAAGAAAACGTTGGGGGATCCACGCAAGCCATACCTCCCTGGAATCCTGGGTGTCTAGTTTTCAGAAATGTGTGGGTTTGGTAGGTTTCCTAGGTGGCCGCCGAGCCCCGGGCCAAAAAGTCATGGGACCCCCTTGCAAAACCAGGTCGTTTTCTGATAGGCAATTTTGATGTCGCCTCAATACGTTTTGGGCCCTTGCCTGTCGTGGGTACTTGGGCCTCCCACCCGAGTGAGGCACCATTTTTATCGGGAGACCTGGGCAATTGTTGGGTGGTAGGAAATTTGTGTCAGCCCTGTGATGCCACAACTTTCCCACACACAAATGTGTGAAAAAGTGATTTTTTTCAGCACAATTTCAGGTTTGCAGGTGATTCTGGGTAAGAAAACGTTGGGGATCCACGCAAGCCATACCTCCCTGGAATCCCCGGGTGTCTAGTTTTCAGAAATGTGTGGATTTGGTAGGTTTCCTAGGTGGCCGCCGAGCCCCGGGCCAAAAGTCATGGGACTCCCTTGCAAAACCAGGTCGTTTTGTGATAGGCAATTTTGATGTCGCCTCAATACGTTGTGGGCCCTTGCCTGTCGCGGGTACTTGGGCCTCCCACCAGAGTGAGGCACCATTTTATCGGGAGACCTGGGGGAACGCTGGGTGGTAGGAAATTTGTGTCAGCCCGGTGATGCCACAACTTTCCCACACACAAATGTGTGAAAAGTGATTTTTCCAGCAAAATTTCAGGTTTGCAGGGGATTCTGGGTAAGAAAACATTGGGGGATCCACGCAAGCCATACCTCACTGGAATCCCCCGAGTGTCTACTTTTCAGAAATCTGTGGGTTTGGTAGGTTTCTCTAGGTGCCGGCAGAGCTAGGGTTCAAAAACTACAGCTAGGCACTTTGCAAAAAAAGGGTCATTTTTCACTGTGAAAATGTGGTGTGTCCACATTGCGTTTTGCGCTGTTTCCTGTCGCGGGCACTAGGCCTACCCACACAAGTGAGGTACCATTTTTCTCGGAAGACTTTGGGGTATGCGGGGTGGGTGGAATTTTGTGGATCCACGCATATTCCAGAACTTTCTACCACAGAAAAGTGAGGAAAATGTGTTTTTTTTGACAATTTTTTAGGTTTGCAAGGGATTCTGGGTACCAGAACCTGGTGAGAGCCAGTCAAGTCACCCCATCCTGGATTCCCCTGGGTGTCTAGTTTTCACAAATGTATAGGTTTGCTAGGTTTCCCTAGGTGCCGGCAGAGCTAGGGTTAAAAACTACAGCTAGGCACTTTGCAAAAAAGGGTAATTTTTCACTGTGAAAATGTGGTGTGTCCACGTTGCGCTTTGCGCTGTTTCCTGTCACGGGCACTAGGCCTACCCACACAAGTGAGGTACCATTTTTCTCTGAAGACTTTGGGGAACGCGGGGTGGGTGGAATTTTGTGGATCCACGCAGATTCCAGAACTTTCCACCACAGAAAAGTGAGGAAAATTTGGTTTTTTTGACAATGTTTTAGGTTTGCAAGGGATTATGGGTACCAGAACCTGATGAGAGCCAGTCAAGTCACCCCATCCTGGATTCCCCTGGTGTCTAGTTTTCAAAAATGTATAGGTTTGCTAGGTTTCCCTAGGTGCCGGCAGAGCTAGGGTTAAAAAACTACAGCTAGGCACTTTTCAAAAAAAGGGTCATTTTTCACTGTGAAAATGTGGTGTGTCCACGTTGCGTTTTGCGCTGTTTCCTGTCGCGGGCACTAGGCCTACCCACACAAGTGAGGTACCATTTTTCTCGGAAGACTTTGGGAAATGCGGGGTGGGTGGAATTTTGTGGATCCACGCAGATTCCAGAACTTTCCACCACAGAAAAGTGAGGAAAATGTGCTTTGTTTGACACTTTTTAAGGTTTGCAAGGGATTCTGGGTACCAGAACCTGGAGAGAGCCAGTCAAGTCACCTCATCCTGGATTCCCCTGGGTGTCTAGTTTTCAAAAATGTATAGGTTTGCTAGGTTTCCCTAGGTGCCGGCAGAGCTAGGGTTCAAAAACTACAGCTAGGCACTTTGCAAAAAAAGGGTCATTTTTCACTGAGAAAATGTGGTGTGTCCACGTTGCGTTTTGCGCTGTTTCCTGTCGCGGGCACTAGGCCTACCCACACAAGTGAGGTACCATTTTTCTCGGAAGACGTTGGGGAATGCGGGGTGGGTGGAATTTTGTGGATCCACGCAGATTCCAGAACTTTCCACCACAGAAAAGTGAGGAAAATGTGTTTTTTGACAATGTTTTAGGTTTGCAAGGGATTCTGGGTACCAGAACCTGGTGAGAGCCAGTCAAGTCACCCCATCCTGGATTCCCCTGGGTGTCTAGTTTTCAGAAATGCATAGGTTTGCTAGGTTTCCCTAGGTGCCGGCAGAGCTAGGGTTCAAAAACTACAGCTAGGCACTTTGCAAAAAAAGGGTCATTTTTCACGGTGAAAATGTGTTGTGTCCACGTTGCGT